>CM035126.1:93413905-94613905 GCA_020205555.1 Panax stipuleanatus | reverse complement strand
GAGGTACAGATCAGCCCCGGTCTCAATCCAGGAGGTACAGGTCATCCTCGGTCTCAACCCGAGAGATACAATTCATCCCTGGTCTCAACCCGGGAGGTTAGGTCAACTTTAGAACCAATCCTGAAGCATCACAACATCTCCAGAGGAAAACCTGGAGGGACCAAGTCAGCCTCAGAGACAACATGGAGAACAAACAGGCTCGAATGGGATCCAAATCTTGAAAACAACCCTAGGAAGTCAGCCGAAGGCCATGCCGACACCAAAGGCAACCCCGGGAGGGGCAAAAACGGTGATTTTACCAACTCTAAGCCGATTCGGTCAAACTCAAGCTGAATTGATGCCACCAAGGTCAGAACGAACCATAACGATGATCCTGAATGCAAACAGCGCATGACAGCTCAATTGACAAACTGCGGGGAATCGAAGACCTGGTTATGAACCCGTCTTCTTGGACCTAAAAAATGTTTTATCACATGTCATTGTGACTCTCTCGATGAGGGCTTTCCGAAAAGGTATCGCACGCCTCAAATGGATGATCCGTTCAAAAGTTAGAAAGTTTCGAATCAGACCTCGCGTTGCTCGGAATGCACGTACTTCGAGACGACAGAACCCGCTACGGGGCCCATGCCACGAGGAGTCGCACCTCTACCTGCGGCAGCAGCAGGTAGAGTGGAGGCTCCCTAGCCTATATATAGAAATGCACCCCCTTCTCATTTAAAAAATTTAGAAACGCTCTGAACCCCTGCCTGTTTGGTTTTTCAGCCATTTTCTTTTCTTCCAAACCCAAAATTTTTTACTCTAACACGTAGATATACCCACATACTACCACATATCAGAAAATAACTGGTAGATTTGGACGTTTAAAGCCTATAATTTGGCAAAAAGCCCGTGTAGCAGTCCATTGTGAGTATTTTTACGATCAGAAAGTTATTATTACTTCTTCGCACGTTTATACACTTGCATATCAAGTTTCGTTTTCTAAATATGCCCGAAACTCAGTTCTGTGGCCGTTTTTGTCAACTTTTGGTATATTTTTGTACATAAACGCATTTTTTGGCATTTCTACAGCTCGGATTGACGATCCGTCGCTTCCAGCAGATTTTATATACTTGCATCTTCATTTTTAGCAACTTCGTCGGACTGGGTTATCTTTCCAGTTTGGGTTTGCTTTTTTTTTTTTATATATATTTAACTGTCTATATACTAACTTTTCAATTATGTCAAGCCCGGATGTCAAATCCGCTGTAGTTTATTACTTTTATATATAAATACGCATATATAAGCAGCCTTCACCACACTGGGTTATCTTTCCAGTCTTGATTGACTACTTTTCTGTCTATATATATATATATATTTATATTTCAGTTCGACTTGGATCATTCTGTGGCCTTTTTACTGCTTTTATATATATTTATGCATATATAAGCAACATTCACCACATTGGGTTATCTTCCCAGTCTTGGTTGACTACTTTTCTGTATATTTACATTTCAGTTTGGCCTGGATCATTCTGTGGCCTTTTTACTGTTTCTGCAATATTCACCACACTAGGTTATCTTCCCAGTCTTGGTTGACTACATTTTATGTCTATATTTAACTATATATATTTATATTTCAGTCCGGGCACAGGCGTGAAAACCCATCGCCTTTTTTACAGTTTTTATGCATATATTTCATTTCTGTCCAGCCTGGATCATTCCATGACTTTTATACAACTTTTATAAATATATATATATATATAGGGTCAGTCTCTCCAGCGAACCATAAAGAGCGAACTAAAAACGAACTGGCTATAGCGACGGTTTTTTCCGTCGCTATAACATAGAAAGCCCGTTTTTTATGTTATAGCGACAATAAAAACCGTCGCTATAGCCGGTTCGTCATTAGTTCGCTCCCTATGGTTCGCTAGAGAGACGGATCCTATATATATATATATATATATATATATTTCAATTCCAATCCGGGCACCGGTGTGAAAACCCATCACCCTTTACAGTTTTCGTATATATAATTATATATATATATATATATATATATATATATATTGCTTTATTCATTTTTATTAAGTTATTTCTTTAAATATTCATTCGATATGAATTGAAACTGACATATCTGCGGGTGAACTAGATTTATTTAAATCTCGCCAACTCTAGCTTTCAAACGGTTCAAAATAGGTACAGACAGAACCGGGAAGCTAGAATGGCTGAGATTTATTTAAATCTAGCATTTTTTTTCTAGTATCAGTTATAAAAGCTTCCTCGCGGCCCTTAGATCGCTATCTAGTGGGAACGAAATGCTCCGGCCATGTGCGAGCCAAGATTTACTGATGAATCCTTGGTTTTGGTGATATTTGGATATATTTCTGTACAAATTTGAACTGTGCAGGTTTATTGGCTACTCATATGTGAGCCTAGGAATCATGGAATTCATGATCAAACTGATCAGAATTTGATTACCACGATGGCCAAAATCCACTTTACAGATGTACCCTGCCAGTTTTTCTGTAAAAATGTACATACAAAAGACCTTAAAACGGTTATCCGGATTTAAGGTATTAATATAGTAAAAATATAGTTTGTCGTGTCAGAGTCCCTCCGATGGTTGTCATGCCCATGAAGAGACCGACACTTTAATATATGTTGTGGTCGAGTATGCTTCGCAGCCCGACAATTACCATTCAAATTGAGCCTTAAGGCTAAAAAGATAAAACTGAAGTATCGATATGCTTCAATTCCTATGATAGCGTAAGGGTTTGAAAACCATCTTTCAAAACATCATTCAACAATCTTTTCGTAAAGAGAAGCTTTTGCAAATCAAATCAAATACTTTTGCAAATGAAATCAAAGATTTTTTGCAAAACAAATCAAACCCATCGTATATAGATTCAACGATGCATAAGCATACTTTCAATCAAGCATAGGCCCAATTTCTTCCAGCATTCACACACACATTACAGATTTAAAAGGGAAATATTGAAAAAATGCGGTACCTTGTTTACACGGGAGTTGTGGGGTTCGTAACACCTTTCCCACACTTAACCAAGCCCCCGAACTCAAAACTTCGGTTTCAAAGATCAAGTTTCGACAGTGTCCAGCAATTGAGTCTCTTTTCAAACAAAACTTGATTGAGTTGGTACAACCATTTCAAATCTACCAACTGGCGACTCTGTAAAACGTTCAAATCGTCGACATGATATATGTTGGCCTTTTTCTAAAAAATCCTTCAAAACCTTTTTTCACAAATAAAAAGAGTAAGGGTAGAGATAACTTAGGAAGAGAGAAAGATCCGGGTTGTGACCCAACCAGCGGATTTTTTCCCGACGTTGACACAGTGTTTACACACTACCCTTAAATGTTCAACATAATCTTTCTACGTCTTAAGATAGACAAAAATATCATCCATGAATGCCATTGCAACTCATTCAACTATTTGTTTACATAATTGATCCATTTTATCCTTAACTGCCTTTAACATGTGCATTCATTAAACTTCATCATCAGCACTAGTAACGAGTCCTGAACACCGTCTCTAAACATTTCCTCATTTCACATTTACTGGCAATACCCAGTTCTCAAATCTATCTCCAAAAATATTTTTTCCCTTTTTTTTCGTCCTTCAATTGATCAAAAAGAACATTGACCATAAAATCTCTACTTACTTTTAATCGTTACTTTGTTCAACTACTTATAGTCGATACAAAGTCTCAACACTTCATTCTTTTCCTTCTTCTTTATAAACAACACTGATGCTTCCTTACGAAAACACACACGGTTGAGTACACTTCATACCTAATAATTCTCCCATTGTACCATCAATTCCTTCATTTCTTTTACACTATCTTATAAAATATCCTCAAAACTGTGCCTTTCCAGGACAACCTCTTTCATAACTTCTTCTCCTTATCTAGCAGAAAACCTGACAGTTCATCCGAAACTACATCCACTAATTTTCTTACTTCAGGTATCTAACCCGTCTCTTACTCTTACTTATTGGGTATCTATAACCTAAGTTAAATAACCCATACTTCCCATTCTCTTAATAATCTTCAGGCCCTTATCATCTTTAAATCACCAAAAATATTACGGCGACTTACTACCTCAAAAACATTACTTTAGCCTACCTTAAAATTTAAGGCTTACAATTATCCTATGACATTTCATCATTGTCCTCTGGTTAAACAACCAGTCCTTCACATATTTACATTAACTCCTTACATCTTAATAGAAATTAAATCTATCAACATCTTATATTTTCCAATCTTAACACATCAATTCCTATGAACTTTACTCCATAGAAATTTCTTCCCTATTCTTCTTCTCTTTAACATATATGTTTATCTCACTTTTTCATTCGGCTATTTTAGCCTTCCTTAAAATTTCTTCAAATAACTCATTCTAGAGTATCAACACTCTATTGTAAAGCCAAGGTTTCCACCCCTGCTCAAATCTTCTTCTTTTTCTCTCCTTCTTGACGACTTAAAGTGGAACAAATTTAACCAATTCATTGAACTTGGCGGCGAAATAGGAATCTAACATATCCCTCTACTTTACTCTCAAAACCTACATTCCCATTCGATCAATTCCATTGTAATTCCTTACTTATTTTGGCATTACTAAATGTCTTCTCTCCTGCTCAATCTCTGATTGAACCTTTAACGTCTACATGGTCACCTTAACCTAGAGGCGATCTCACACTCTTGAAAATCCTTTTAAACTGGCTACTTGCACAGCTAGAGGATTTACTTTTTACTCCAATAGAATTTCTATTAAATGCCTTCATTAGGAGGTTTCTGACTTCCTGCTTTGGGTTCTTTTGACCCTTATACTCATTTATTATTATGAGTTTCTTCTTCTTGCGTTCTTTACATTACGTAACTTCTTCTTGGCATTATTCTCTCCTAATGAAATATTTTATTATTATTTCATTTCTTATTCTAAAGAATTCATATTTTAATGTTAATACTTACTTATTACAAAACACATTTAATAGTTATACTTATTAATATGCTTCTTGCAGTTCATACTTCTTACATCGTTATAACTTCTGTTATTTACAAATTTATAGCACTTATTGCCATTTACAATCTTATAGCACTTACTGCTATTTACAACTTGTTTTCTCTATTTCTTATCAAAGATAAGAGTTACATAGTTATTCTACAACCTATATTAAAGTTGGGACTTACACAAAATTTACCGGTAGTTGTATAAAAGCTGGGATTCACATCATTACCCATATATATATATATATATATATATATATATATATATAAATTCTAATATACATATACATATTCGTTACTGTGATACTACCACAGTTCTTTCTAACTAACATTAACACACTCTTCTTCGGTAAAGGTAGTCATACGACTCCAATTACTATCATACAAATTTGTCCTAACTCTTCAGAGTAAGACCATATCCTATCTTGAACTTGCTCCTTCAAAATTGTACAAGCGTAGTGTTGGTCAATTTCACAATCAATATATGCATGCAAGTATACACGGTCAACAAGTAATAAAGTGAAAGTAGAGTATCGTTTCCACGAGGAATTATTTAATAAAAATCACCAAGTACTAACCCGTAACTAACTTAATCTTATTTAAACGAATGATTTAGTATTTTAAATTAACAATATATAATTAAACTAATTCTAACTACCTCTAGAATGAAACTAGAATATGAAGACTTGATAGTACAATTTCACCTATTGTTTCATTTAAATCAATTTCACCTATTGCCAATACTTCTGTAATTGGCTTTTAACTAGCTAAGGTAGTTTTTTTTGGGATTTCTTCCCTGTATAATTTCTTCATCTTTGGTTTTGTCAACAGATGAATTAGCTATATTCTGGGGTATGCCTCTTTGTCATTGTTTTTGGGTCTTTCTATTATACAAACAAACTTAGCAAAAAAATAATAAAAAATCAATACACTTTCTGTTAAACCAAATTAATTATCTCGGATTGTTAATCAAGAACACGAAGATAAAATATGACCATCTTTCAATGTACCATACTCATATCAACTTAAATCCACAGATGATAGAACTAAGAAGAACACCCTAATTAACTAATCCACTATATCTCCATGCGAATTTCAATTAAAGAGGGTTGAAGCTCAAGTTCTCAATAGATTACATGTGGTACATAGGTATATCTCTATCATAGGCACAAATCATAATTTCAATCGCCATGTAGAAGTCACAAACGCATGCTATTATGATCAGATCTAAACCCATAATCTGTCTCTTAATTTCATATGGATTATCATAGTAATTGATAGCTAGGCAATTAAGCAATTAAACACAAACCATAATAGACAATCCCATAATAATGAGTAAGACTAACACGGAAGCATATCAAAGAAAACTATGCAAATGATCAATTATAATCTTAAAATAGAAATTTGTTCATGATTGAATCAAAATCCAAAATTCACAATTGTTTATACATTAAAAGATAAAGATAAAAGTAAAGAGAAGTTAGGAATTGAAATATGCAAATCTGAATTTTTCTTGCTCCAATTCTGAATCTCCAATGATCTTCAATTGCTTCAATCTTCAACTCTAATCTATACTAGGGTTTTTCTAATCTAATCTAATGGAACGAAATCGAATCCCCCCTAATCCTTGTGTATTCTCCTCCTTTTATAGCCCTCTGATGATCCTTCTCCAAATCAACTCTTCAAAATCCTTTCCCGAATCAACTTTTGAAAATCAGCACTTTTCCCGACAACTTCGCCCCGTCGAGTTTTTGTACTAGAGAAATCCGCCCCGACGCATGAACAGTTCCAGAAATTACAAAATGCCATTAAGTTCCATTTTTCATGTTTTGACCCTCCGAAGCCGTTTCCTACAACACAAACACAAACACAAAAATAAGTGAAATGACATTAAAAATACTTAAAGTTAACAAAGAATCATGTCTAAAAGGTGTCCGAATTTTAGGTATAAAACCCACTCATCAAATACCCCCAAACTCAAGACTTTGTTTGTCCTCAAGCAAAAATACAAAAGAAATAAAAATTAACAAACTAACCTATCTACATGAATGCATATGCATGATCTACTCCCTAACATACATATGAACTCAGCAAAAAATCAATATGATGTCTAGCAACAAGCCTCAAAGATACCACTACGATACTCAAATAGTATATCCAATCAAGTCAAACTCCATAACTCAACAAATCAGTTTTCCAAACCTGTCATCACCCATGTTGTGCGTGTGTGCTTGTTAACCGTTCTAACCAACCACAATTCAAGATAATCACATAACAAACTTCTTAGAAGGAAAATTTTAGTTCCAATTCAATTAATCTGCAAACATGATAATTTCGGTTAAAACTAAGCAATTACCAAGTCCAAGGGTTACTACGAGGTTTATTTCTACTTTTATTCTTCCACCACGAGTGCGTTTTACACTCCATCCCGCGTGTATAGCTGACTGTGCAATGTCTGATTCTCTCTTTTCAATATTATCCATTTAGCGAACTTTCAACCAACGACTCCCAAACCATATGGTCTTAGGGCTCTAGGTGTAAAGACATTCCCTAGGGCTTACTTGTTCGAGTAACGAAGGCTATAGAACCAAACTAGTCAATGTGTTTATTCATATTTTTTTTCTTTTTTTGGATTTTCTATTTTTTTTCCTTTTTTCATCATTTTTTTAATTTTTTTATACATATACCCCATAGATTCCCCCAAACTCAAGTTTTTACATATTTTAACCTTTACTGCCAGGTCACATATCTCATTAAATTTTAACCAAGATTTTCCCACAAAAATAAATTATGAAACCCTTGAACCAAGTTGATTAAAGTAGTTAAACCTTAAGTGCTAACCAGTTACATAGGTTTCAGACAGGCTTAGATTATCATTATGAATAAAATTAGAACTCATCATCAATTATCACACTGTTCAAGTTAACATGGAATACCCATGTACGCATGGTTTTAAACGCGATAGTCATGGGTTTCTCCTTTTGACGCTAATCAAACTAGAACAAAGTAATACAACTCTTAATCACCTCTTTCTTTGTAAATTTTAAACAACCAATGAAACAATATGAAAGTCTCCTTAAATGAAGACTTGTGTGAGATCTACGCATCGTTTTGGACGCGATAGTGATGGAATTGCTCCTTTTGATGCTAATTTCAACTAGAACGAAGTAATAGGACTCATAATCACCTATATTTTGATAATTTGAGAGAATTAATGAAACAATAAGAAGGTCTCCCTAAATGAAGACTTGTGTGAGATGTACGGATCGTTTTGGAGGCACTAGTGATAGGATTGCTCCTTTTGATGCTAATCAAAGTAGAACAAAGTCATAGGACTCATAATCACCTCGTTCTCTGACAATTTGAGAGAACCAATGAAACAATAAGAAGGTCTCCCTAAATCAAGACTTGTGTGAGATGTACGCATCGTTTTTAATGCGATAGTCATGGGATTGCTCCTTTTGATGCTAATCAAATTAGAACGAAGTAATAGGACTCCTAATCAGCTCTTTCTTTGTTAATTTTAGAGAACCAATGAAATAATAAGAAGGTCTCCTTAAATGAAGACTTGTGTGAGATGTATGCATCGTTTTGAACGTGATAGTAATGAGTTTGCTCCTTTTGATGCTAATCAAACTAGAACGAAGTTATAAGACTCCTAATCACCTCTTTTTTTGACAATATTAGAGAACCAATGAAACAATAAGGACTCCCTAAATGAAGACTTGTGTGAGATGTACGCATGGTTTTGAACTCGATAGTCATGGGTTTCTTCTTTTGATGCTAATCAAACTAGAATGAAGTAATACAACTCTTAATCACCTCTTTCTTTGTAAATTTTAAACAACCAATGAAACAATTTGAAGGTCTCCCTAAATGAAGACTTGTGTGAGATCTACGCATCATTTTGGACGCGATAGTGATGGGATTGCTCCTTTTGATGCTAATTTCAACTAGAACGAAGTAATATGACTCATAATCACCTATATTTTGATAATTTGGGAGAACTAATAAAACAATATAAAGGTCTCCCTAAATGAAGAATTGTGTGAGAAGTACGGATTGTTTTGAAGGCACTAATGATAGGATTGCCCCTTTTGATGCTAATCATACTAGAACGAAGTCATAGGACTCATAATCACCTCTTTCTTTGATAATTTGAGAGAACCAATGAAACAATAAGAAGGTCTCCCTAAATCAAGACTTGTGAGAGATGTGCGCATCGTTTTTAAAGCGATAGTTGTGGCATTGCTCCTTCTGATGCTAATCAAATTAGAATGAAGTAATAGGACTTCTAATCACCTCTTTATTTGACAATTGTAGAGAACCAATGAACCAATAAGATGGTCTCCTTAAATGAAGACTTGTGTGAGATGTACGCATCGTTTTGAACGTGATAGTAATGGGATTGCTCTTTTTGATGATAATCAAACTAGAACGAAGTTATAGGACTCCTAATCACCTCTTTCTTTGACAATTTTAGAGAACCAATGAAACAATAAGAAAGTCTCCCTAAATGAAGACTTGTGTGAGATGTACTCATGGTTTTGAACTCGATAGTCATGGGTTTCTCCTTTTGACGCTAATCAAACTAGGACGATGTAATAAAACTCTTAATCACCTCTTTCTTTGTAAATTTGAAACAACCAATGAAACAATATGAAGGTCTTCCTAAACGAAGACTTGTATGAGATCTACACATCATTTTGGACGCAATAGTGATGGGATTGGTCCTTTTGATGCTAATTTCAACTAGAACGAAGTAATAGGACTCATAATCACCTATATTTTGACAATTTGAGAGAACTAATGAAACAAATATGCTTCTTTGAGAGGCTGCTGTAATGGCTGCTGTTGTAGGCATTTTGCTGTTAACGATTTTGGGCTGATTTTTTGGCCTGCTGCAGTTTGCTACTGGTTTTGGGGTCTGTTTATGAAAATTGTTTGGGGTCTATTTGTGGTTTGTAAAGGGTTGCCTGTGGATGGTTTTGGTTCTGGTTTTGTAGTTTGGCTTGCTACTGTTGGTGAGCTGCTGTTTGTCTGCTGTCCAGTTTGCTGCTGGTTTTCTTCTATTGTGCTGTCTGTGGCAGTTGTTTGCTCCTGATGGTGAGCTGTTGTTTGTTTGGACGGTTTGGCCTGCTTTTGATGCTGTTTGTCTGCTGTCCAGGTGTCTGCTTGTTTTCTTCTGCTGAGCTTGGTATGGGGGCAGCTCCAGTTTTTTGCAGCTGTTCGGCTTTGGTCTGCAGGTTGCTGCAGGCTGTGTGATGCTGTCCTCTTCCTTTTTGTCTGGTGCCTCTGCTAGCTATTGGGGCTAGCTGTTGGTGTGTGCTACTGTGTGCTGCTGTTGTGGGGCGGCTGGCAAAAGGGCCAGTTATCTGCTACAGGCTGTGTGCTATTGTTGTTGTGATGTTGTTGGGGTCCGAATATCTACTGATTTGGTTCTCTCGATGGGGACTTGTTGGCTATGGGGGCTTTGTGCCTTTGCTAGCTTTGGTCCCTTTTGCTTGCTACGGGGGCTTGCTGTTGTGACGAATGAAAATTTTGTAATTTAATTTTAATATTTATTGAATTAAATAAATGTTTTAATGATTTATTTAGTGAGTTATCGATATTTTAATTATTGAGTTAAATAATTATTTGATAAAATTGTGGTAGATTAATTTAATTATATATGTTACATGGATTAAATTAATGTCTAGTAATTTTATAGTTCAAAGTATGAATTTAATTGAGCTTATTTAATTAAATAAATTATTTAATAAGCATAATGTTATTCTAATTAATTTAATAATTAATTAGAGATTTAAAGATTTCACATAATAAATGAGAATTTTAATTTTTGTGATTGTGACAACCCGGATTTTCAAGAATTAATAAATGAGAATTTAATAAATAAAATTCTTATTTTAAGATGTTTCGAGTACGAGTATGTGTATATGTGTTATATTCTGAAATGTGCGATTTGGTATGAAGAGAATTATATTCATGTATTGGAGTAATTTAATTAAGTGTAATACATTAATTAAATTGATATTTAAGTAATTTTGTGGTATTTGTTAGTAGAGATTTACTAATTGTTACATGAAATTATGATTAATGAGTAATTATAATTGGTAGCAATTTGAGCTATGTGGCAATTTTAGTTAATTAAGGGATGTTAGCTTTAATTTAATTAAATTAGAATATTGAGATTTAATTAAATAAAGTGTAACATTGAAAGTTATATGTTAAAAGAATTAAACAGGGTTTTAAATGAGTTTTACCAAACAAGGCCCTTAAAAATGTTTTAAAGAGTTTTGCCAAACAAGGCCATTGCACCTGTTTTAATTCCGTTTTGCCAAACGGGGCCTTAACTACTAAAAATCTGTTTTTTTAAATAAGCTGTTCGCCAAACAAGCCTTATGGCTTTTAAAATTTAAAATATTATAACTGATATATTAATTGTTAGTTATTATATATAATTATATGTATTAAATATTATAACAGTTATATTATATGTATATACGTTAGTTTAGAAGAACAAAACAAAGTTAGAATTTTATCAGTGTTAGAAAGAGAAGTACAAAGAAAGTTAGAGAGAAAAGAAGAGAGAAGAAGAAGAGAAAAAGGGAAAAGGTTTGAGAGAATCCTTGCTATACCAACAAGTATCATCATCACTAAGCTTAAGGGTATAATCCTATCTTTTAGTTTTTAAAATTTTGTTTATATGTTCTTCAAGTTTTAATTCTCTGTATATATGAATTTAGTATGAAATTAATGAAAACATAAAATTTATATGCAATATATGTTATAACATGCTTATATGTGATTAGTATAATGATTTAAGTGATTTAATCCATGAAAACATGATGAACATGAAGAAATCATGTTCATCAAAAGTTATAGTAAATTAGTTTCGATAAATAGCTCTTTTAAAATCTAAATTCGCGTTGGATTGTGATATATTATATAAATTGATTATAGATTATGATAATATATCAAGAAACAAAATTAACATGCTTTGAATTATTTGATTTGGTTTAAAAACGAACTCACAGTGTTAATTTTCTTCAAGAAAACTTAACAATGGTGTTTTCTTTAAAATCATAAAAATTTGTGTTTTGATTATGTGTTGTGGTGTTATTGTATGTTAAAAACATGTTAGAAGTTTAAGATTTTGTTTTCATAAAGTTTCATATGCATAATGTTAGTTAAAATCTAACTTTGGTGAGAAGAAATAATCCAAATTGGCTTATTTCTCTGCACAGTTGTGACGAACAAGATTTTTGTAATTTAATGTGAATATTTATTGAATTAAATAAATATCAATGATTTAATTATTGAGTTAAATAATTAATTGATGAAATTATGGTAGATTAAATTAATTATATGTGTCACGTTAGTTAAATTAATGTGGTGAATTTTATATTCAAAGTACGTATTTAATTGAGCTTATTTGATTAATATATTAATTAATAAGCATAATGTTATTCTAATTAATTTAATAATTAATTAGAGATTTAATGATTTGACATAATTAATAAATAAAATTTTAATTATGTGACTATGTGAATTATTTTGGAATTATGCAATTTTATTTAATTAATTTAAATAGGATTATTGATTAATTAAAAGTGTGACATTATTAAACTATATTATAGTAAGTTAATTAAATTAATGGGAAAGGAGGAATAAAAGGGGCAAGCAAACAAAGCCTTAGTGGGGGTTGGAGCCAGTTAACCCATTATGGGATTAACTGACGACCCATAACCCACGACTTCTAAATTACACGTATATCATATTAGTAGTATATCATATATCATATATTACATTCATTAGTTAAGAAAGTTAGAGAACACAGAGAGAAAAAGAGAAAAATTTGAGAGAGAGTGAGATTGAAGAAGGTTTGGAGAATCAAAGAAGAGTTTCCTATCATCTAAACAAGAATCAAAGGGTAAGAATCCAAGTTATAATCTCTATTTCTCATGTTCTTGAGTTTTCATAGAAAATTTAGTTTCAGTTCTCTGTAAATGAATTTTGTGACTAATACATGAGAAAGTGATTGATATATGTTAGGTAGTATGTATAAATCATTATATGATGTTTATAAACTATTTTGGTTGAATTAATCCATTAGATTGTGTTTAAAAAGAAAGTTTTGAGTTTACAGTGAAAATGTTCGAAAATGGCTTGTATGTATGAAATTTGATGCCTTAGTTGCATGTAAAACTGTAAATTGACAATTTAATATGTTTGTACATGTAAAAGCAAAAAGAATGAAACTTAAACGGACTGATTTGGTGTTATAATGAATTTGTATTGTGTGATTTCATGAAAATTGACGAAACTTTGAAAAATAGCAAAAACAATGGAATTCATGGGTTTAAATTTAGTTGTTTAAGTTGTTTAAGTTGTCAAAATCATGCTATAAGTGTTGGGTTATACTTCTGTAAAGTCTAGAATTGATGAATTTGATTAATTTATTATTTGAGCAAAGTTTTGGGTGCTCTGTTCTATGTTATTCGCGAACTACAGATTCTGAAACTGGCGTGTGGAGCTGCAGCGCCAACTTTAAGCCTAAGAGTGGGGCTGCAGCGCCAGTGGAGCTGCAGCGCCATATTTAAGCCTAAGAGTGGGGCTGCAGCGCCAGTGGAGCTGCAGCGCCAAACTTAAGCTTAAAGTCCGAGCTGCAGCGCCTGTGGAGCTGCAGCGCCATTTTTAGTTCAAATGGTGGAGCTGCAGCGCCACTTGGTAATTTTTCCCAAAAATGAGATTTTAATTATTCAAGTTCAGAAAATGTAATTGGAACCTAATGTAATAAACATGAAGACATGATTAAACATATAATAAGAGGTTAATAACTTATATTACGTGAGTAATTAATAAGTTAATTACATGACTTGAATCGTTAATTGTATAGTCCAATAACGTGCTCAAGACCGATGTGTGTGATTCGATACGTATATCGAGTTATTGATTAATGTGTATTGTGAACGTATTGATATGTAGGATTTAATAAAGAACGTGAATTATAAATTGTAGCTTGTGCAAGAGGCAAGTTTTCTATCCTTAAACTTGTTTAATATTTTGCAAGTTTCCTAAACTCAAATCTTACTTTTACATTGAGCAAGTTCTTATCCTTGTTTATTCAAGTTGAGATTTTCATATGAGATATCACTATTTTTTTAAGCATGATTCAGCTATACAATACTTATTCGATTGTATACTCTTGAGATTTACCATTCAAGTTGAATATCGATGATATTGTTGAACTTGTAGGACTAGTGAACCCTTATTTATTCGACTAGTCCATAGTTGATGTACGTTCTAAATTCTAGAATACTTATTGAGCTTATCCAAACCAAACTTCCTTTGGTGCGGACTCTGATGTCAAAACTGAGATGAACAACACTTTAATAGGGGATTATTTACGCTTTAGCGTTGAGATATTGTGCACAGTATGGTACTAAGGGCTGATCCCCCTAAGTACGAGAAGTAGAGTCCATAGTCTTATGACTGTTAAAGGTTTAAAGTATAAACACTTTACAACCTAGGACATAGTTCAAGGTCTTATGACCCTCAGATGTTCTTTTGATTCTTATTATTTATCCTCGAGTCAGAAGTTGAGTTTCTTTATTCAGATGTCTTTGATTTACTCGCATGTTATTATATTGTTGTCATATTATTATACTTGTGGGCAATCGTGCTCACTCTTGCGTAATAATAACATTGCAGTTAAGAACGAAAGGTCCGACGAGCCTTCTACTAGCAAAGGCAAAGGCAAAGTCAACAAGTGATGAAGACTTGTTGTTTATTTTAATTGTTATGTTTCAGACTTATATTAGAGTTGTGTAAGACTTATTTATTTGTTTATGTTCCGCACAGATGTTTAAGGTTAGTATTACCTGGGATTTATTTTATTTATTACTCAGATGTTGTAACCCCATAAGGGGAGGATTTAATTCTATTTATTGCATGGTTTGCATTTACTATGGGTAGATAGATAGATGATATTTGTACAGTGAACACCAAGTCCCGTGGAATTGAAGTACCCGGATTTGGGGGTGTCACAACAGTTCGCGAGCCGGGGAACCCACCAGCAGGGGCCCCGCCCTAGGGGGGCTTTTAGCCTAGAAACCCCTGCCCCAGCGGGGGTACATGCTGTCAGGAATAGTTTAAGTAGTGTAATGTAAACTGTTTTGACCTCTTATAGTAAAACAAGCATAACTTCTTCATACAAACTCCGATAATGGCGATTCAGGATGATTTTAAAAGATAACGAGTATACCTACAACTTTTGTTCTTTAAGTTTTTTGATTTGAAGTCGTTAGAAGGGGTTAAAATGGCCATGTTTGTGACTGATGCGTATTCGAAGGTAATCGGAGGACGTCGGACATGCACATACGCAAGTATAGTGCTGTCGACGATAAAAGATGTTGTTCTAAGATATAAAATATTAATATTATGAAATATAAATATGTTTAACATTAATCAATGATGTAATGACAACTATATCGACTTAACTAAAAGTTAAGTGTCGATTAAAAGAGAAGTATAAAGAAATTTGAAACGAAGGTTAACTTAATTAATGTTAACAAACATTATACATCTAATGTGATGTAAATACGAGGTTTAAGACTTAAATAAATGTTAAGTGTATCAGAATGGAACGTGATGAGAATTAAAAGGAAGTTTAATGTGAATAAATCGAATGGACAATGAGGAGCACTAACAAGACTTAACCACATAAATTGAACATTTTGTGTGTCAAACCTAAAGAAGATGGTAGTAGATCGTAAAGTAGAGTTACTTAAACGATCACTAAGCGTTGATATGTGACTAATAAATGATGTGCATGATTATATAATTGTGTAGGATTCGTGAAGTGCAGATAATTGTAAGCTGTTTTATGTAATTGGTAATTTACTAGCCAGACAAGTCTTTTAGTTCCTATTTGCTTTATGAATTTGGTAACTGATTCTTGTAATTTAGACTGTTGAATGTATGTGCAATTATAAATGATGCTTTACACTATGAAAGTCAATTTTATGACTAAACTGATTGGGTTATGGAACTCAATCTTTAATTGAGATGTGAAATACAGCATGTATGATATGTTTAGTTAAATGATTATTATGTATGAACTGAGAATGATATTGTGTGCTATGTGATGCATGAAAACTGTTAAATTTGCTGAGTTGTCGAGCTCATTCTTGCAAAATAACCATTTTTGCAGGTCAAGAATTCAAGGTAATGATACGTGCTAATTGAATGCTAAAGATCAATATCAATCCAAGAAGATTATTTTCTTTTAGCTGAGAAATATATTTGATGGTTTAAATGTATTATAATTGCTGAGTTATCTGATGTATAATGGATATTAATTTGTAATGTAATATTTTGTTTATACCTTTGATGAAGCGATTCATGAAATAAATTTGAATCAAAGATATGTAATGATAAAGGTTGTGATTCAGGAAAATATAGAAAGAAAAATATAAAAGTTTTAATTATTCTGTATTTTATTAAGTTTAATATCGATTAATGGTGTAAAGTTAGAAGTTCGATGTGTTGTTAACGACCGATGTCGAGAGTTGCATTGTATGAATTTTGGGGTCGTTACAGTGATAATGTGATTTAATGTGGAGTATTATATTTTATTTAATTAAAATTAAATAAGAGTATTTGATTAATTAAAGTGTGACAATTAAATTATATAATAAACACTTTAATTAAAATAAGGGGAAATGAGTATATAAGAGGACAACCAAACAAAGCCTTAAGGAATTAACTGCTCCCCACTTCCTTGACAGTTATATATATATTATACGTATATTATATATTAGGCTTTACATATAATCAATATTCATTATATATCATATATCGTATATTTTCATCAGAGAACTTAGAGAGAGTTTTAGAGAGAACTTGAGAGAATTGATAGAAAATTAAAGAAACAAAGGAAGTTGTATCATCTAATCTCAACAAGTAGCTAGGGTAATTCCTTCATCTTTAGTTTACAAATTATGTTTTCAAGTTTTTTCATTAACGTGTGTTTTGAGGTTCTCTGTAAACAACTAATTTGGTGATTAATGCATGATGTGATTATATGTGTTATTATTTGATTATAACATGATTTCCATCAATTATGTATGTTTTAAAGAAATCAATTTCATGCAATTATGTTTTATTTAGAAATTTGAAAGTTACAGAGTATGAAAAGTTTGAATATGACCATCTGTACAAATTTACACGCTTTAATTGCTTAGTTAACTTTAAATTGATGATTGATTATGATTATGCATGTTTAAACGAACAAAATGGATTTTAAACGGACTGATTCAGAGTTATAACGAATCTGTGATGTCAAATTTCATGATTTGTCTTGAAACTTTTTAAAATATCAAAAACAGTGAATTTATTTGTTTTAATTTGAGTAATTACATGATCTAAAGTGTTAAAAGCATGTTAAAATCATTGTATGATGTTTCTGTGAAGTTTATACTGCATGGGTAACATTAAAAATCGTCATGTTGGTTTAATTTGAATTTATTTGGCATTCTCTGCGATTTTTTGCGAACTACAATTTTTCGGCCGAGGCACCCTCGCCCCGGCGGGTCTTTGTGCCTTAGAACCCCTCCCCGGCGGACCCCTTGCAGATCGAACCCCCGCCCCAACGGGGGGTACAGAGCAGGAATGGAAATTTTGTGTAGTTTTACCCCTAACATGATGGGTTAACCCAATGTAATGAACATGAGGATATGTTAAGCATATAATGAGATGTTAAAATAGTTTAGTAACTTGCATTACGTGATTAATCAGTAAGTCAAATACGTGATTGAAACTGTTATTTGTAAAGTCTTATAACATGTTCAAAGACCGATGTTGTGATTCGATAAGTATATCGAACTTATAATTAATTAGTATTGTGAATGGATTGATATGTAGGATTAATTAAGGGACGTTAATTATAACTGTAGCTTGTGCACGAGGCAAGTTTCCTTACCCTAAATCGATTTCGATTACGCAAGTTTTTAAACCTTACTTTTATATTGAGCAAGTTTTTCCTATCTGTACTCTTTAAATTGAGCAAGTGTTCTAAACTCAAATCAATTATTGAACAAGCTTTCTATTTTCGAAATATTATCATGATGCAAGTTCTTATTCTTGTTCATTCTAGTTAAGTTTCATATGAGATATTACAAGTTTTTAAAGTATTACTTCAGTTATATAATACTTATTCGATTGTATACTCTTGAGATTTATTATTCGATTTGAATATCAATTATTGTTGAACCTTGTAAGACTAGCAAACCCTTTTTGATTCGACTAGTCCATAGTTGATGAACGTTCTAAATTCTAGAATTGTTATTGAACTTATCCAAACCAAACTTCCTTTGGTGCGAACTCTGATGTCAAACTGAGATGAACAACACTGTTATAGGGGATTAATTACGCTTTAGCGTTGAGATATTATGCATAGTATGGTACGAAGGGCTGATCCCCCTATGTAGGAGTAATAGAGTCCATATAGTCTAATGACTGTTAAAGGTTTAAAGTAGAAATACTTGACAACCTAAGACATAGTTCATGGTCTTATGACCATAAGATGTACTTTTGATTCTTGTTATTCATTCTTGATTTAAAAGTCGTGCTTTCTATTATTCAGAACTCTTTGACTTATTCGTATGTTATTATTACTATTAACTTGTTATATTTGTGGACAATCGTGCTCACTCTTGCATAATTACATTGCAGTTAAGAGCGAAAGGTCCGACGAGCCTTCCACTAGCAAAGGCAAGGACAAAGCTAATAAGTGCTGAAGACTTGTTATTCATTTGAAATGTTTATGTTTATTGTTAAGACTATGATGTTATGTTAAGACTTATTTATTTCTTTTTATTCCGCACTCGATGTATTAAGGTTAGTATGACCTGGGATTCAGTTATTCAGATGTTGTAACCCTTTAAGGCGAGGATTTCTATTTAATTATGTTTTCGCATTTAATATAGGTAGATATATATGTGATATTTGTACAGTGAACACCAAATCCCGTGGAAATTGAAGTACCCAGATTTGGGAGTGTCACAGTTGTTGTTGTGCTGCTGCGGTTTGCAGGCCCTATAGCTGCTGTTTCGCTGCTGATGTAGCATGTTGGTTGGCAGCTGCTGTTTACTGCTTTTTGCTAAAATTTCTGATCTAATCTGTATGTCCACTTGAAATGCTTTCTTGCGGTTGGGTTCTTTTCACCGTTCTTGTTTTTATTAAACCTAAGCTGGTTTTGCTTTTCTTTTTCAGATTTGTTGTGTTAGGCGTTGACCTTTGTAATCTTTTATAGTCATGACAACATACGGCATGTCCTATGATGATATCTATGCTATAATCTGATTGGGGTTCCCCCATGAAGTTTTGTAACTTCAATTTATTTTAATACAGTCTAAATTTAGCCAAAAATAAGAAAGTTTGCCTAAATAAAGACTTGTGTGAGATGTACGGATCGTTTCGAAGACACTAGTGATAAGATTGCTCCTTTCGATGCAAATCAAAGAAGAACGAAGTCATAAGACTCATAATCACCTCTTTCTTTGATAATTTGAGAGAACCAATTAAATAATAAGAAGGTCTCCCTAAATCAAGACTTGTGTGAGATGTACGGATCGTTTTGAAGGTACTAGTGATAGGATTGCTCCTTTTGATGCTAATCAAACTAGAACGAAGTCATAGGACTCATAATCACTTCTTTCTTTGATAATTTGAGATAACCAATGAAATAATAAAAAGGTCTCCCTAAATGAAGACTTGTGTGAGATGTACGCATGGTTTTGAACGCGATAGTCATGGATTTCTCTTTTTGATGCTAATCAAATTACAACGAAGTTATACAACTCTTAATCACCTCTTTCTTTGTAAATTTGAAACAACCAATGAAACAATATGAAGGTCTCCCTAAATGAAGACTTGTGTGAGATCTACGCATCGTTTTGGACGCGATAGTGATGGGATTGCTTTTTTTGATGCTAATTTCAACTAGAACGAAGTAATAGGACTCATAATCACGTATATTTTGACAATTTGAGAGAACTAATGAAATAATAAGAAGGTATCCCTAAATGAAGACTTGTGTGAGATGTATGGATCGCTTTGAAGCCACTTGTGATAGGATTACTCCTTTTAATGCTAATCAAACTAGAACGAAGTCATATAGGACTCATAATCACCTCTTTCTTTGACAATTTAAGAGAACTAATGAAATAATAAGAAAGTCTCCTTAAATCATAACTTGTGAGAGATGTAAGCATCGTTGTTAACACGATAGTCATGGGATTGCTCCTTTTGATGCTAATCAAATTAGAACGAAGTAATAGGATTCCTAATCACCTCTTTCTTTGTCAATTTTAGAGAACCAATAAAACAATAAGAAGGTCTCCTTAAATGAAGACTTGTGTGAGATGTACGTATCGTTTGGAACGTGATAGTAATGGGATTGCTCCTTTTGATGCTAATCAAACTAGAATTAAGTTATAGGACTCCTAATCACCTCTTTCTTTGATAATTTTATAGAACCAATGGAACAATAAGAAGGTTTCCCTAAATGAAGACTTGTGTGAGATGTACGCATGGTTTTTAACGCGATAGTCATGGGTTTCTCCTTTTGATACTAATCAAACTAGAACGAAGTAATACAACTCTTAATCACCTCTTTTTTTTATAAATTTGAAACAAACAATTAAACAATATGAAAGTCTCCCTAAATAAAGACTTATGTGAGATCTACACATCGTTTTGGATGCGATAGTGATGGGATTGCTCCTTTTGATGCTAATTTCAACTAGAACAAAGTAATAGGACTTATAATCACTTATATTTTGATAATTTAAGAGAACTAATGAAACAATAAGAATGTCTACCTAAATGATGACTTGTGTGAGATGTACGGATCGTTTTGAAGGCACTAGTGATATGATTGCTCCTTTTGCTTCTAATCAAACTAGAACGAAGTCATAGGACTCATAATCACATCTTTCTTTGACAATTTGAGAGAACCAATGACACAATAAGAAGGTCTCCCTAAACCAAAACTTTTGTGAGATTTACGCATTATTTTGAATGCGATAGTCATGAGATTGCTCCTTTTGATGCTAATCAAATTAGAATGAAGTAATCGAACTCCTAATCACCTCTTGCTTTGTCAATTTTAGAGAACCAATGAAACAATAAGAAGGTCTCCTTAAACGAAGTAATAGGACTCATAGTCACCTATATTTTGACAATTTAAGAGAACTAATGAAATAATAAGTGTAACGATTGAGATTTTATGTATTAAATTTTAATATTTATTGAGTGAATAAATATTTTATGTGATTTATTTGTTGAGTTAAATAAATAAATTATGTGATTTTGTGGAATGATTTAATTAAGAGTTATATATTAATTAAATAAATATTTAATATTTAATTTAATTGATGTATATTGATTTTATAGTATAATTCTAATTTAATTGAGATAATTAAATTAGATGAATTATGTGATGAGTGTTACATGAATTATAATTAGTGAGTAATTATAATTATGTAGCAATTTTTATGTGATTAATTGATGTTAAATTTTAATTAATTAAATAAGAATGTTAAAGATTTAATTAATTAAAGGGTAACATTAAAGTATGTGTTAAAAGGATTTATTAAAATAAAGAAAAGAGTTTTTAAATTATTTTAACCAAACAAGACCCTTATTTTTGTTTTAAAAAGGTTTTGCCAAACAGGGCCCTTGCACTAGCTTTAAATCCATTTTACCCAAACAAGACATTAGCTAATAAAATCTATTTTTAAATAACTTTGTTTTGCCAAACAAGCCCTAGTGGCTTTTGAAATTCTATAACTGATAATTTATGTGGGAAGTAATTGCCCTTAATACATATTATTATTTTTGTCAGTTAAAGTATACGTATTATATTTTATATGTTTACGTTAGTTTTAGTCTAAAGCCTAAACTAAAAGAAGAAAAGAGAGAGAGAATATCAGTGTTTGAGAAGAGAAGAAGAATTACAGAAAAAAATATAGAGAGAAAAGGGAACAAAGAGAGACTAAGAAGAGGTGAAAAGCTTGAGAAGGCTAAGAGGAATCCACTATCATCTTCATACTCTTCTTCAATCTCCAAACAAAGGGTATAATCACTACCTTATAAATTTAAGAACTTTATTTAGTTGTTTTCTTTAATTTGAGTTCTCAGTGAAAATTTCTTCTCATGGAATTGATGATGTTAATATAGATATGTAGAAATTATGTGTACAAAGTGTTTATAATTGAATTATATGCCATAAACAAGTTTTCAAAATCAAATTACAGTAGAAACAAGTTTTTATGAAGAAATCATGTTCATAGTAATTTATTGTGAACTAATTTTGAAAATAGCCTTTTTAAACTATCAAATTGGTGTTTGATTATGGATTATTGTTTAAATTGATTATGCGTTATGTTAATATGTTAAGGATTAGAATTATTGCAATTGGAATTACATGAATTGATTGAAAAACGAATTCGTGATAGAAATTTTTGTCAAGAACGCTTGATATTGTAGTTTTCTTCAAAAATCATGAAAACTTGGTTTTGATTATGTGTTGTAAGGATTTTATATGTTATAATCATGTTAAAGAGTCCAAAATTTTGTTGTTATCAAGTTTCATGCTCATTATGTTGAGAAAAATCGGACTTTGGTGTGGAGAAATAAGCCAAATTGACTTATTTCTCTGCCGTTCGCGAGCTGGGGGGGTTCCCACAGTAGTGGGCCCCACCCCAGCGGGGCTGTTACCCTTGGAGGACCCGTCCCAGCTGGGTACCTTGCTGTTCGAAAAATTTGTTTTTGCTTTGTTGAGTTTTCATGCTGCGTTTGTTTAGCTAACTTATTTTTATGACTTGATAAGTGTAATAGGTAATGAGATAACATGCTTTTGATGTGTTTAAGATAGATTGAAGTCTTATGTTGTTATATGATATGTGTGCTTGGATATTATTACTGTAAGGTGCAATATGATAGTAAAAGGGCTATACGTGTATGAGGTGCTTGATTGTGAGTTTAGCCTCACATATGTGTATTAGTATCGACGTACGTCGTAACCATGTTGTTAGGTTGGACTTGAGTATGAAGTTCAACGGTTTAAACGTTATAGTTAAGTATTAATAGACGTTTTAAACGTAATATAATGTGTAGGATAATTGTGGAAGTGATTGTAATTATTAAAGTGTAGCTTGCGTTTGAGGCAAGTTCTCTACTCCTTATCTTTTACTTGAGTAAGTTTTCTAATCCTTATTCTTTTTACGTTACGCAAGTTTCCTATCTCTAAACTTGTTATTTATATTGTGCAAGCTTTCTAAACCATTCTTGTACGCTATGCAAGTTTTATCATTGTATCTTTTCATTGTGCAAGTTCTTTAACCCTTGCTCATTATATCATGCAAGTCTATATCGAATTCTTAACTCGTTATGTATTGTATGAGTTATACTGTATTCAAATATCCGTAAAGCATAAGTATTGAAGTATTATTTAAGTAATGTGATCTTGACTTAGTTGTTCAAGCTAGATCTACTTGATCTATCGAATGTTTTAAGTTATTTCCAAAGCATGCCTAGTTATCATGAAACCTTATTGTTGTATCTTACATTTGGTTCATAATTCTTATATTATCAAACTGTTAAAGTATTGTGAGTCGATTCAACTACTTCTTAGTTGATGATAGTTGAAACTCCAAAGTTCCTTTATCTATCCAAACCAAACTTTCTTTGGTGCGGACTTGTATTCAAATACTGAGATGAACAACCCTATTTGTTAGGGGAGGTTACTACGCAAAAGCGTTGAATGTTTGTGCACAATACATGGTACGAAGGGCTGATCCTCCTAAGTACGAGTTAAAGGTCCATAGTCTCAATGACTGTTAAAGGTTTAAATATAAATATTTATAACCTAGGACATAGTTCAAGGTCATGTGACCCTCAGATAAATTCTATATTCAAATTTTAAATATGATGAAAGAATTATTATTCAACTCTTTATTTTGACGAAAGAAAAGTTATTCAAATTCTTTTGAAGTTATTCAATCATGCCATATTATTGTACATTTCAAGTGAGCTTTTGTTTGCTCACTCTTGCGTATTTTATAACCCCTTGTAGTTAAAGCCGAGAATGTTGACATACCGTCCACAAATGAAGGGAAAGGAAAGATGAGCAAGTGAAGACTTGTTGTCTTCAATTTTAACTGTAATAAGACTTAGTTGATGATGTTTTATTTCCGCACTTATTTGATTGATGTCAAGGTTTAGATAACCCTGGACATTTTATTTTGGACTAAGTTGTAATCCTTTTTCATAAGAAAGATTTTATTTAAGTATTTATAAAGGTTATAATTTATTTTGCAATTATTTATTATTGGGTAGATGTATGATTTATTTAGAAAGTGAATACCAAATCTTGTGGAAACGAAGTACCCGGATTTGGGGGTGTCACAATAAGAATGTCTCCCTAAATGAAGACTTGTGTGAGATGTACGGATCATTTTAAAGGCACTAGTGATAGGATTGCTCTTTTTGCTTCTAATCAAACTAGAACGAAGTCATATGACTCATAATCACCTCTTTCTTTGACAATTTGAGAGAACCAATGAAACAATAAGAAGGTCTCCCTAAACCAAGACTTGTGTGAGATATACACATTGTTTTGAATGTGATAGTCATGGGATTGCTCCTTTTGATGCTAATCAAATTAGAACGAAGTAATCGGACTCCTAATCACCTCTTTCTTTGTCAATTTTAGAGAACCAATGAAACAATAAGAAGGTCTCCTTCAATGAAGAATTGTGTGAGAAGTATGCATAGTTTTGAATGTGATAGTAATGGGATTGCTCCTTTTGACTCTAATCAAACTAGAACAAAGTTATAGGACTCCTAATCGTCTCTTTCTTTGACAATTTTAGAGAACTAATGAAACAATAAGAAGGTTTTCCAAAATGAAAACTTGTGTGAGAACGCATTGTTTTGAACGCGATAGTCATGCGTTTCTCCTTTTGATGCTAATCAAGCTAGAACGAAGTAATACAACTCTTAATCACCTCTTTCTTTGTAAATTTGAAACAACCAATGAAACAATATGAAGGTCTCCCTAAATGAAAACTTGTGTGAGATCTACGCATCGTTTTGGACGCAATAGTGATGAGATTTCTCTTTTTGATGCTAATTTCAACTAGAACGAAGTAATAGGACTCATAATCACCTATATTTTGATAATTTGAGAGAACTAATGAAACAATAAGAAGGTCTCCCTAAATGAAGACTTTTGTGAGATATACGGATCGTTTTAAAGACACTAGTGATAGGATTGCTCCTTTTGATGCAAATCAAACTAGAACGAAGTCATAGGACTCATAATCACCTCTTTCTTTGATAATTTGAGAGAACCAATGAAATAATAAGAAGGTCTTCCTAAATCAAGACTTGTGTGAGATGTACCCATCATGTTTAAAGCGATAGTCATGGGATTGCTCCTTTTGATGCTAATCAAATTAGAACGAAGTAATAGGACTCCTAATAACCTCTTTCTTTGACAATTGTAGAGAACCAATGAAACATACGATGGTCTCCTTAAATGAAGACTTATGTGAGATGTACGCATCGTTTTGAACGTGATAGTACTGGGATTGCTCTTTTTGATGATAATCAAACTAGAACGAAGTTATAGGACACCTAATCACCTTTTTCTTTGATAATTTTAGAGAACCAATAAAACAATAAGAAGGTCTCCCTAAATGAAGACTTGTGTGAGATGTACGCATGGTTTTAAACGCGATAGACATGGGTTTCTCCTTTGGACACTAATCAAATTAGAACGAAGTAATACAACTCTTAATCACCTCTTTCTTTGTAAATTTGAAACAACCAATAAAACAATATGAATGTCTACCTAAATGAAGACTTATGTGAGATCTACGCATCGTTTTGGACGCGATAGTGATGGGATTGCTTCTTTTGATGTTACTTTCAAGTAGAACAAGGTAATAGGACTCATAATCACCTATATTTTGACAATTTGAGAGAACTAATGAAACAATAAAAATGTCTCCCTAAATGAAGATTTGTGTGAGATGTATGGATCGTTTTGAAGGCACTAGTGATAAGATTGCTTCTTTTGATGCTAATAAACTAGAATGAAGTTATAAGACTCATAATCACCTCTTTCTTTGACAATTTGAGAGAACTAATGAAATAATAAGAAGGTCTCCATAAATCAAGACTTGTGTGAGATGTACGCATCGTTATTAATGTGATAGTCATGGGATTGCTACTTTTGATGCTAATCAAATTAGAACGAAGTTATAGGACTCTTAGTCACCTCTTTCTTTGTCAATTTTAGAGAACCAATGAAACAATATGTAGGTCTCCTTAAATGAAGACTTGTGTGAGATGTACGCATCGTTTTGAACGTGATAGTAATGAGATTGCTTCTTTTGATGATAATCAAACTAGAACGAAGTTATAGGACTCCTAATCATCTATTTCTTCGACAATTTTAGAGAACCAATGGAACAATAGGAAAGTCTCCCTAAATGAAGACTTGTGTGAGATGTACGCATGGTTTTGAACGTGATAGTCATGTGTTTCTCCTTTTGACGCTAATCAAACTAGAACAAAGCAATACAACTCTTAATAACCTCTTTCTTTGTAAATTTTAAACAACCAAAGAAATAATATGAAGGTCTCCCTAAATGAAGACTTGTTTGAGATTTACGCATCGTTTTGGAAGCGATAGTGATTGAATTACTTCTTTTGATGCTAATTTCAACTAGAACAAAGTAATAGGACTAATAATCACCTATATTTTGACAATTTGAGAGAACTAATAACATAATAAAGTCTCACTAAATGAAGACTTGTGTGAGATGTACGGATCGTTTTGAAGGCACTTGTGATAAGATTGCTCTTTTTGATAATAATCAAACTAGAACGAAGTCATAGGACTCATAATCACCTCTTTCTTTGACAATTTGAGAGAACCAATGAAACAATAAGAATGTCTCCCTAAATTAAGACTTGTGAGAGATGTATGCATCGTTTTTAAAGCGATAGTTGTAGGATTACTTCTTGTGATGCTAATCAAATTAAAACGAAGTAATAGGACTTCTAATCACCTTTTTTATTTGACAATTGTAAAGAACCAATGAAACATAAGATGGTCTCCTTAAATGAAGACTTGTGTGAGATGTACGCATCATTTTGAATGTGATAGTAATGGGATTCCTCTTTTTGATGATAATCAAACTAGAACGAAGTTATAGGACTCCTAATCACCTTTTTCTTTGACAATTTTAGAGAACCAATGAAACAATAAGAAGGTCTCCCTAAATGAAGACTTGTGTGAGATGTACGGATCGTTTTGAAGACACTAGTGATAGGATTGCTCCTTTTGATGCTAATCAAACTAGAATGAAGTCATAAGACTCATAATCACCTCTTTCTTTGACAATTTGAGAGAACCAATGAAATAATAAGAAGGTCTCCATAAATCAAGACTTGTGTGAGATGTACGCATCGTTGTTAATGTGATAGTCACGGGATTGCTACTTTTAATGCTAATCAAATTAGAACGAAGTTATAGGACACTTAGTCACCTCTTTCTTTGTCAATTTTAGAGAACCAATGAAACAATATGTAGGTCTCCTTAAATGAAGACTTGTGTGAGATGTACGCATCGTTTTGAACGTGTTAGTAATGGGATTGCTTCTTTTGATGATAATCAAACTAGAACGAAGTTATAGGACTCCTAATCATCTATTTCTTCGACAATTTTAAAGAACCAATGAAACAATAAAAAAAGTCTCCCTAAATGAAGACTTGTGTGAGATGTACGCATGGTTTTGAACGTGATAGTCATGTGTTTCCTCTTTTTGATGCTAATCAAACTAGAACAAAGTAATACAACTCTTAGTAACGTCTTTCTTTGTAAATTTTAAACAACCAAAGAAACAATATGATGGTCTCCCTAAATGAAGACTTGTGTGAGATCTACGCATCGTTTTGGAAGCGATAGTGATTGAATTGCTTCTTTTGATACTGATTTCAACTAGAATAAAGTAATAGGACTAATAATCACCTATATTTTGATAATTTGAGAGAACTAATAAAATAATAAAGTCTCCCTAAATGAAGACTTGTGTGAGATGTACAGATCGTTTTGAAGGCACTTGTGATAAGATTGCTCTTTTTGATGATAATCAAACTAGAACGAAGTCATAGGACTCATAATCACCTCTTTCTTTGACAATTTGAGAGAACCAATGAAACAATAAGAAGGTCTCCCTAAATCAAGACTTGTGAGAGATGTACGCATCGTTTTTAAAGCGATAGCTGTGGGATTGCTCCTTGTGATGCTAATCAAATTAGAACGAAGTAATAGGACTTCTAATCACCTTTTTATTTGACAATTATAGAGAACCAATGAAACATAAGATGGTCTCCTTAAATGAAGACTTGTGTGAGATGTACGCATCATTTTGAACGTGATAGTAATGGGATTGCTCTTTTTGATGATAATCAAACTAGAACGAAGTTATAGGACTCCTAATCACCTTTTTCTTTGACAATTTTAGAGAACCAGTGAAACAATAAGAAGGTCTCTCTAAATGAAGACTTGTGTGAGATGTACGTATGGTTTTAAATGTGATAGTCATGAGTTTCTCCTTTGGACGCTAATCAAATTAGAACAGAGTAATACAACTCTTAATCACCTCTTTCTTTGTAAATTTGAAACAAACAATGAAATAATATGATGGTCTACCTAAATGAAGACTTATGTGAGATCTACGCATCGTTTTGGATGCGATTGTGATGGGATTGCTTCTTTTGATGTTACTTTCAAGTAGAACAAGGTAATAGGACTCATAATCACCTATATTTTGACAATTTGAGAGAACTAATGAAACAATAAGAAGGTCTCCCTAAATGAAGACTTGTGTGAGATGTACGGATCATTTTGAAGGTACTAGTGATAGGATTGCTCCTTTTGATGCTAATCAAACTAGAATGAAGTCATAAGACTCATAATCACCTCTTTCTTTGACAATTTGAGAGAACCAATGAAACAATAAGAAGGTCTCCCTAATCCAAGACTTGTGTGAGATATACGCATCGTTGTTAATGTGATAGTCATGGGATTGCTACTTTTGATGCTAATCAAATTAGAACGAAGTTATAGGACTCTTAGTCACCTCTTTCTTTGTCAATTTTAGAGAACCAATGAAACAATATGTAGATCTCCTTAAATAAAGACTTGTGTGAGATGTACGCATCGTTTTGAACATGATAGTAATGGGATTGCTTCTTTTGATGATAATCAAACTAGAACGAAGTTATAGGACTCCTAATCATCTATTTCTTCGACAATTTTAGAGAACCAATGAAACAATAAAAAAGTCTCCCTAAATGAAGACTTGTGTGAGATGTACGCATGGTTTTGAACGCGATAGTCACGTGTTTCTCCTTTTGAGGCTAATCAAACTAGAACGAAGTAATAAAACTCCTAATAACCTCTTTCTTTGTAAATTTTAAACAACCATTGAAACAATATGAAGGTCTCCGTAAATAAACACTTGTGTGAGATCTACGCATCGTTTTGGAAGCGATAGTGATTGAATTGCTCCTTTTGATGCTAATTTCAACTAGAACAAAGTAATAGGACTAATAATCACCTATATTTAGACAATTTGAGAGAACTAATAAGGTCTCCCTAAATGAAGACTTGTGTGAGATGTACGGATCGTTTTGAGGCACTTGTGATAGGATTGCTACTTTTGATGATAATCAAACTAGAACGAAGTCAATAGGACTCATAATCACCTCTTTCTTTGACAATTTGAGAGAACCAATGAAACAATAAGAAGGTCTCCCTAAATTAAGACTTGTGAGAGATGTATGCATCGTTTTTAAAGCGATAGTTGTAGGATTACTTCTTGTGATGCTAATCAAATTAGAACGAAGTAATAGGACTTCTAATCACCTTTTTTATTTGACAATTGTAAAGAACCAATGAAACATAAGATGGTCTCCTTAAATGAAGACTTGTGTGAGATGTACGCATCATTTTGAACGTGATAGTAATGGGATTGCTCTTTTTGATGATAATCAAACTAGAACGAAGTTATAGGACTCACCTTTTTCTTTGACAATTTTAGAGAACCAATGAAACAATAAGAAGGTCTCCCTAAATGAAGACTTGTGTGAGATGTACGCATGGTTTTAAATGCGATAGTCATGGGTTTGTCCTTTGGACGCTAATCAAATTAGATCGAAGTAATACAACTCTTAATCACCTCTTTCTTTGAAAATTTAAAACAACCAATGAAACAATATGATAGTCTACCTAAAAGAAGACTTATGTGAGATGTACGCATCGTTTTGGATGCGATAGTGATGGGATTGCTTCTTTTGATGTTACTTTCAAGTAGAACAAGGTAATAGGACTCATAATCTCCTATATTTTGACAATTTAAAAGAACTAATGAAACAATAAGAAGGTCTCTCTAAATGAAGACTTGTGTGAGATGTACGGATCGTTTTGAAAGCACTAGTGATAGGATTGCTCCTTTTGATGCTAATCAAACTAGAATGAAGTCATAAGACTCATAATCACCTCTTTCTTTGACAATTTGAGAGAACCAATGAAATAATAAGAAGGTCTCCATAAATCAAGACTTGTGTGAGATGTACGCATCGTTGTTAATGTGATAGTCATGGGATTGCTACTTTTAATGCTAATCAAATTAGAACGAAGTTATAGGACACTTAGTCACCTCTTTCTTTGTCAATTTTAGAGAACCAATGAAATAATATGTAGGTCTCCTTAAATAAAGACTTGTGTGAGATGTACGCATCGTTTTGAACGTGATAGTAATGGGATTGCTTCTTTTGATGATAATCAAACTAGAACGAAGTTATAGGACTCCTAATCATCTATTTCTTCGACAATTTTAGAGAACCAATGAAATAATAAAAAAGTCTCCCTAAATGAAGACTTGTGTGAGATGTACGCATGGTTTTGAACGTGATAGTCATGTGTTTCCTCTTTTTGATGCTAATGAAACTAGAACAAAGTAATACAACTCTTAGTAACGTCTTTCTTTGTAAATTTTAAACAACCAAAGAAACAATATGATGGTCTCCCTAAATGAAGACTTGTGTGAGATCTACGCATCGTTTTGGAAGCGATAGTGATTGAATTGCTTCTTTTGATACTGATTTCAACTAGAATAAAGTAATAGGACTAATAATCACCTATATTTTGATAATTTGAGAGAACTAATAAAATAATAAAGTCTCCCTAAATGAAGACTTGTGTGAGATGTACAGATCATTTTGAAGGCACTTGTGATAAGATTGCTCTTTTTGATGATAATCAAACTAGAACGAAGTCATAGGACTCATAATCACCTCTTTCTTTGACAATTTGAGAGAACCAATGAAACAATAAGAAGGTCTCCCTAAATCAAGACTTGTGAGAGATGTACGCATCGTTTTTAAAGCGATAGCTGTGGGATTGCTCCTTGTGATGCTAATCAAATTAGAACGAAGTAATAGGACTTCTAATCACCTTTTTATTTGACAATTATAGAGAACCAATGAAACATAAGATGGTCTCCTTAAATGAAGACTTGTGTGAGATGTACGCATCATTTTGAACGTGATAGTAATGGGATTGCTCTTTTTGATGATAATCAAACTAGAACGAAGTTATAGGACTCCTAATCACCTTTTTCTTTGACAATTTTAGAGAACCAGTGAAACAATAAGAAGGTCTCTCTAAATGAAGACTTGTGTGAGATGTACGTATGGTTTTAAATGCGATAGTCATGAGTTTCTCCTTTGGACGCTAATCAAATTAGAACAGAGTAATACAACTCTTAATCACCTCTTTCTTTGTAAATTTGAAACAAACAATGAAATAATATGATGGTCTACCTAAATGAAGACTTATGTGAGATCTACGCATCGTTTTGGATGCGATTGTGATGGGATTGCTTCTTTTGATGTTACTTTCAAGTAGAACAAGGTAATAGGACTCATAATCACCTATATTTTGACAATTTGAGAGAACTAATGAAACAATAAGAAGGTCTCCCTAAATGAAGACTTGTGTGAGATGTACGGATCATTTTGAAGGTACTAGTGATAGGATTGCTCCTTTTGATGCTAATCAAACTAGAATGAAGTCATAAGACTCATAATCACCTCTTTCTTTGACAATTTGAGAGAACCAATGAAACAATAAGAAGGTCTCCCTAATCCAAGACTTGTGTGAGATATACGCATCGTTGTTAATGTGATAGTCATGGGATTGCTACTTTTGATGCTAATCAAATTAGAACGAAGTTATAGGACTCTTAGTCACCTCTTTCTTTGTCAATTTTAGAGAACCAATGAAACAATATGTAGATCTCCTTAAATAAAGACTTGTGTGAGATGTACGCATCGTTTTGAACATGATAGTAATGGGATTGCTTCTTTTGATGATAATCAAACTAGAACGAAGTTATAGGACTCCTAATCATCTATTTCTTCGACAATTTTAGAGAACCAATGAAACAATAAAAAAGTCTCCCTAAATGAAGACTTGTGTGAGATGTACGCATGGTTTTGAACGCGATAGTCACGTGTTTCTCCTTTTGAGGCTAATCAAACTAGAACGAAGTAATAAAACTCCTAATAACCTCTTTCTTTGTAAATTTTAAACAACCATTGAAACAATATGAAGGTCTCCGTAAATAAACACTTGTGTGAGATCTACGCATCGTTTTGGAAGCGATAGTGATTGAATTGCTCCTTTTGATGCTAATTTCAACTAGAACAAAGTAATAGGACTAATAATCACCTATATTTAGACAATTTGAGAGAACTAATAAGGTCTCCCTAAATGAAGACTTGTGTGAGATGTACGGATCGTTTTGAGGCACTTGTGATAGGATTGCTACTTTTGATGATAATCAAACTAGAACGAAGTCAATAGGACTCATAATCACCTCTTTCTTTGACAATTTGAGAGAACCAATGAAACAATAAGAAGGTCTCCCTAAATTAAGACTTGTGAGAGATGTATGCATCGTTTTTAAAGCGATAGTTGTAGGATTACTTCTTGTGATGCTAATCAAATTAGAACGAAGTAATAGGACTTCTAATCACCTTTTTTATTTGACAATTGTAAAGAACCAATGAAACATAAGATGGTCTCCTTAAATGAAGACTTGTGTGAGATGTACGCATCATTTTGAACGTGATAGTAATGGGATTGCTCTTTTTGATGATAATCAAACTAGAACGAAGTTATAGGACTCACCTTTTTCTTTGACAATTTTAGAGAACCAATGAAACAATAAGAAGGTCTCCCTAAATGAAGACTTGTGTGAGATGTACGCATGGTTTTAAATGCGATAGTCATGGGTTTGTCCTTTGGACGCTAATCAAATTAGATCGAAGTAATACAACTCTTAATCACCTCTTTCTTTGAAAATTTAAAACAACCAATGAAACAATATGATAGTCTACCTAAAAGAAGACTTATGTGAGATGTACGCATCGTTTTGGATGCGATAGTGATGGGATTGCTTCTTTTGATGTTACTTTCAAGTAGAACAAGGTAATAGGACTCATAATCTCCTATATTTTGACAATTTAAAAGAACTAATGAAACAATAAGAAGGTCTCTCTAAATGAAGACTTGTGTGAGATGTACGGATCGTTTTGAAAGCACTAGTGATAGGATTGCTCCTTTTGATGCTAATCAAACTAGAATGAAGTCATAAGACTCATAATCACCTCTTTCTTTGACAATTTGAGAGAACCAATGAAATAATAAGAAGGTCTCCATAAATCAAGACTTGTGTGAGATGTACGCATCGTTGTTAATGTGATAGTCACGGGATTGCTACTTTTAATGCTAATCAAATTAGAACGAAGTTATAGGACACTTAGTCACCTCTTTCTTTGTCAATTTTAGAGAACCAATGAAACAATATGTAGGTCTCCTTAAATGAAGACTTGTGTGAGATGTACGCATCGTTTTGAACGTGTTAGTAATGGGATTGCTTCTTTTGATGATAATCAAACTAGAACGAAGTTATAGGACTCCTAATCATCTATTTCTTCGACAATTTTAAAGAACCAATGAAACAATAAAAAAAGTCTCCCTAAATGAAGACTTGTGTGAGATGTACGCATGGTTTTGAACGTGATAGTCATGTGTTTCCTCTTTTTGATGCTAATCAAACTAGAACAAAGTAATACAACTCTTAGTAACGTCTTTCTTTGTAAATTTTAAACAACCAAAGAAACAATATGATGGTCTCCCTAAATGAAGACTTGTGTGAGATCTACGCATCGTTTTGGAAGCGATAGTGATTGAATTGCTTCTTTTGATACTGATTTCAACTAGAATAAAGTAATAGGACTAATAATCACCTATATTTTGATAATTTGAGAGAACTAATAAAATAATAAAGTCTCCCTAAATGAAGACTTGTGTGAGATGTACAGATCGTTTTGAAGGCACTTGTGATAAGATTGCTCTTTTTGATGATAATCAAACTAGAACGAAGTCATAGGACTCATAATCACCTCTTTCTTTGACAATTTGAGAGAACCAATGAAACAATAAGAAGGTCTCCCTAAATCAAGACTTGTGAGAGATGTACGCATCGTTTTTAAAGCGATAGCTGTGGGATTGCTCCTTGTGATGCTAATCAAATTAGAACGAAGTAATAGGACTTCTAATCACCTTTTTATTTGACAATTATAGAGAACCAATGAAACATAAGATAGTCTCCTTAAATGAAGACTTGTGTGAGATGTACGCATCATTTTGAACGTGATAGTAATGGGATTGCTCTTTTTGATGATAATCAAACTAGAACGAAGTTATAGGACTCCTAATCACCTTTTTCTTTGACAATTTTAGAGAACCAGTGAAACAATAAGAAGGTCTCTCTAAATGAAGACTTGTGTGAGATGTACGTATGGTTTTAAATGCGATAGTCATGAGTTTCTCCTTTGGACGCTAATCAAATTAGAACAGAGTAATACAAATCTTAATCACCTCTTTCTTTGTAAATTTGAAACAAACAATGAAATAATATGATGGTCTACCTAAATGAAGACTTATGTGAGATCTACGCATCGTTTTGGATGCGATTGTGATGGGATTGCTTCTTTTGATGTTACTTTCAAGTAGAACAAGGTAATAGGACTCATAATCACCTATATTTTGACAATTTGAGAGAACTAATGAAACAATAAGAAGGTCTCCCTAAATGAAGACTTGTGTGAGATGTACGGATCATTTTGAAGGTACTAGTGATAGGATTGCTCCTTTTGATGCTAATCAAACTAGAATGAAGTCATAAGACTCATAATCACCTCTTTCTTTGACAATTTGAGAGAACCAATGAAACAATAAGAAGGTCTCCCTAATCCAAGACTTGTGTGAGATATACGCATCGTTGTTAATGTGATAGTCATGGGATTGCTACTTTTGATGCTAATCAAATTAGAACGAAGTTATAGGACTCTTAGTCACCTCTTTCTTTGTCAATTTTAGAGAACCAATGAAACAATATGTAGATCTCCTTAAATAAAGACTTGTGTGAGATGTACGCATCGTTTTGAACATGATAGTAATGGGATTGCTTCTTTTGATGATAATCAAACTAGAACGAAGTTATAGGACTCCTAATCATCTATTTCTTCGACAATTTTAGAGAACCAATGAAACAATAAAAAAGTCTCCCTAAATGAAGACTTGTGTGAGATGTACGCATGGTTTTGAACGCGATAGTCACGTGTTTCTCCTTTTGAGGCTAATCAAACTAGAACGAAGTAATAAAACTCCTAATAACCTCTTTCTTTGTAAATTTTAAACAACCATTGAAACAATATGAAGGTCTCCGTAAATAAACACTTGTGTGAGATCTACGCATCGTTTTGGAAGCGATAGTGATTGAATTGCTCCTTTTGATGCTAATTTCAACTAGAACAAAGTAATAGGACTAATAATCACCTATATTTAGACAATTTGAGAGAACTAATAAGGTCTCCCTAAATGAAGACTTGTGTGAGATGTACGGATCGTTTTGAGGCACTTGTGATAGGATTGCTACTTTTGATGATAATCAAACTAGAACGAAGTCAATAGGACTCATAATCACCTCTTTCTTTGACAATTTGAGAGAACCAATGAAACAATAAGAAGGTCTCCCTAAATTAAGACTTGTGAGAGATGTATGCATCGTTTTTAAAGCGATAGTTGTAGGATTACTTCTTGTGATGCTAATCAAATTAGAACGAAGTAATAGGACTTCTAATCACCTTTTTTATTTGACAATTGTAAAGAACCAATGAAACATAAGATGGTCTCCTTAAATGAAGACTTGTGTGAGATGTACGCATCATTTTGAACGTGATAGTAATGGGATTGCTCTTTTTGATGATAATCAAACTAGAACGAAGTTATAGGACTCACCTTTTTCTTTGACAATTTTAGAGAACCAATGAAACAATAAGAAGGTCTCCCTAAATGAAGACTTGTGTGAGATGTACGCATGGTTTTAAATGCGATAGTCATGGGTTTGTCCTTTGGACGCTAATCAAATTAGATCGAAGTAATACAACTCTTAATCACCTCTTTCTTTGAAAATTTAAAACAACCAATGAAACAATATGATAGTCTACCTAAAAGAAGACTTATGTGAGATGTACGCATCGTTTTGGATGCGATAGTGATGGGATTGCTTCTTTTGATGTTACTTTCAAGTAGAACAAGGTAATAGGACTCATAATCTCCTATATTTTGACAATTTAAAAGAACTAATGAAACAATAAGAAGGTCTCTCTAAATGAAGACTTGTGTGAGATGTACGGATCGTTTTGAAAGCACTAGTGATAGGATTGCTCCTTTTGATGCTAATCAAACTAGAATGAAGTCATAAGACTCATAATCACCTCTTTCTTTGACAATTTGAGAGAACCAATGAAATAATAAGAAGGTCTCCATAAATCAAGACTTGTGTGAGATGTACGCATCGTTGTTAATGTGATAGTCATGGGATTGCTACTTTTAATGCTAATCAAATTAGAACGAAGTTATAGGACACTTAGTCACCTCTTTCTTTGTCAATTTTAGAGAACCAATGAAATAATATGTAGGTCTCCTTAAATAAAGACTTGTGTGAGATGTACGCATCGTTTTGAACGTGATAGTAATGGGATTGCTTCTTTTGATGATAATCAAACTAGAACGAAGTTATAGGACTCCTAATCATCTATTTCTTCGACAATTTTAGAGAACCAATGAAATAATAAAAAAGTCTCCCTAAATGAAGACTTGTGTGAGATGTACGCATGGTTTTGAACGTGATAGTCATGTGTTTCCTCTTTTTGATGCTAATGAAACTAGAACAAAGTAATACAACTCTTAGTAACGTCTTTCTTTGTAAATTTTAAACAACCAAAGAAACAATATGATGGTCTCCCTAAATGAAGACTTGTGTGAGATCTACGCATCGTTTTGGAAGCGATAGTGATTGAATTGCTTCTTTTGATACTGATTTCAACTAGAATAAAGTAATAGGACTAATAATCACCTATATTTTGATAATTTGAGAGAACTAATAAAATAATAAAGTCTCCCTAAATGAAGACTTGTGTGAGATGTACAGATCGTTTTGAAGGCACTTGTGATAAGATTGCTCTTTTTGATGATAATCAAACTAGAACGAAGTCATAGGACTCATAATCACCTCTTTCTTTGACAATTTGAGAGAACCAATGAAACAATAAGAAGGTCTCCCTAAATCAAGACTTGTGAGAGATGTACGCATCGTTTTTAAAGCGATAGCTGTGGGATTGCTCCTTGTGATGCTAATCAAATTAGAACGAAGTAATAGGACTTCTAATCACCTTTTTATTTGACAATTATAGAGAACCAATGAAACATAAGATGGTCTCCTTAAATGAAGACTTGTGTGAGATGTACGCATCATTTTGAACGTGATAGTAATGGGATTGCTCTTTTTGATGATAATCAAACTAGAACGAAGTTATAGGACTCCTAATCACCTTTTTCTTTGACAATTTTAGAGAACCAGTGAAACAATAAGAAGGTCTCTCTAAATGAAGACTTGTGTGAGATGTACGTATGGTTTTAAATGCGATAGTCATGAGTTTCTCCTTTGGACGCTAATCAAATTAGAACAGAGTAATACAACTCTTAATCACCTCTTTCTTTGTAAATTTGAAACAAACAATGAAATAATATGATGGTCTACCTAAATGAAGACTTATGTGAGATCTACGCATCGTTTTGGATGCGATTGTGATGGGATTGCTTCTTTTGATGTTACTTTCAAGTAGAACAAGGTAATAGGACTCATAATCACCTATATTTTGACAATTTGAGAGAACTAATGAAACAATAAGAAGGTCTCCCTAAATGAAGACTTGTGTGAGATGTACGGATCATTTTGAAGGTACTAGTGATAGGATTGCTCCTTTTGATGCTAATCAAACTAGAATGAAGTCATAAGACTCATAATCACCTCTTTCTTTGACAATTTGAGAGAACCAATGAAACAATAAGAAGGTCTCCCTAATCCAAGACTTGTGTGAGATATACGCATCGTTGTTAATGTGATAGTCATGGGATTGCTACTTTTGATGCTAATCAAATTAGAACGAAGTTATAGGACTCTTAGTCACCTCTTTCTTTGTCAATTTTAGAGAACCAATGAAACAATATGTAGATCTCCTTAAATAAAGACTTGTGTGAGATGTACGCATCGTTTTGAACATGATAGTAATGGGATTGCTTCTTTTGATGATAATCAAACTAGAACGAAGTTATAGGACTCCTAATCATCTATTTCTTCGACAATTTTAGAGAACCAATGAAACAATAAAAAAGTCTCCCTAAATGAAGACTTGTGTGAGATGTACGCATGGTTTTGAACGCGATAGTCACGTGTTTCTCCTTTTGAGGCTAATCAAACTAGAACGAAGTAATAAAACTCCTAATAACCTCTTTCTTTGTAAATTTTAAACAACCATTGAAACAATATGAAGGTCTCCGTAAATAAACACTTGTGTGAGATCTACGCATCGTTTTGGAAGCGATAGTGATTGAATTGCTCCTTTTGATGCTAATTTCAACTAGAACAAAGTAATAGGACTAATAATCACCTATATTTAGACAATTTGAGAGAACTAATAAGGTCTCCCTAAATGAAGACTTGTGTGAGATGTACGGATCGTTTTGAGGCACTTGTGATAGGATTGCTACTTTTGATGATAATCAAACTAGAACGAAGTCAATAGGACTCATAATCACCTCTTTCTTTGACAATTTGAGAGAACCAATGAAACAATAAGAAGGTCTCCCTAAATTAAGACTTGTGAGAGATGTATGCATCGTTTTTAAAGCGATAGTTGTAGGATTACTTCTTGTGATGCTAATCAAATTAGAACGAAGTAATAGGACTTCTAATCACCTTTTTTATTTGACAATTGTAAAGAACCAATGAAACATAAGATGGTCTCCTTAAATGAAGACTTGTGTGAGATGTACGCATCATTTTGAACGTGATAGTAATGGGATTGCTCTTTTTGATGATAATCAAACTAGAACGAAGTTATAGGACTCACCTTTTTCTTTGACAATTTTAGAGAACCAATGAAACAATAAGAAGGTCTCCCTAAATGAAGACTTGTGTGAGATGTACGCATGGTTTTAAATGCGATAGTCATGGGTTTGTCCTTTGGACGCTAATCAAATTAGATCGAAGTAATACAACTCTTAATCACCTCTTTCTTTGAAAATTTAAAACAACCAATGAAACAATATGATAGTCTACCTAAAAGAAGACTTATGTGAGATGTACGCATCGTTTTGGATGCGATAGTGATGGGATTGCTTCTTTTGATGTTACTTTCAAGTAGAACAAGGTAATAGGACTCATAATCTCCTATATTTTGACAATTTAAAAGAACTAATGAAACAATAAGAAGGTCTCTCTAAATGAAGACTTGTGTGAGATGTACGGATCGTTTTGAAAGCACTAGTGATAGGATTGCTCCTTTTGATGCTAATCAAACTAGAATGAAGTCATAAGACTCATAATCACCTCTTTCTTTGACAATTTGAGAGAACCAATGAAATAATAAGAAGGTCTCCATAAATCAAGACTTGTGTGAGATGTACGCATCGTTGTTAATGTGATAGTCATGGGATTGCTACTTTTAATGCTAATCAAATTAGAACGAAGTTATAGGACACTTAGTCACCTCTTTCTTTGTCAATTTTAGAGAACCAATGAAATAATATGTAGGTCTCCTTAAATAAAGACTTGTGTGAGATGTACGCATCGTTTTGAACGTGATAGTAATGGGATTGCTTCTTTTGATGATAATCAAACTAGAACGAAGTTATAGGACTCCTAATCATCTATTTCTTCGACAATTTTAGAGAACCAATGAAATAATAAAAAAGTCTCCCTAAATGAAGACTTGTGTGAGATGTACGCATGGTTTTGAACGTGATAGTCATGTGTTTCCTCTTTTTGATGCTAATGAAACTAGAACAAAGTAATACAACTCTTAGTAACGTCTTTCTTTGTAAATTTTAAACAACCAAAGAAACAATATGATGGTCTCCCTAAATGAAGACTTGTGTGAGATCTACGCATCGTTTTGGAAGCGATAGTGATTGAATTGCTTCTTTTGATACTGATTTCAACTAGAATAAAGTAATAGGACTAATAATCACCTATATTTTGATAATTTGAGAGAACTAATAAAATAATAAAGTCTCCCTAAATGAAGACTTGTGTGAGATGTACAGATCGTTTTGAAGGCACTTGTGATAAGATTGCTCTTTTTGATGATAATCAAACTAGAACGAAGTCATAGGACTCATAATCACCTCTTTCTTTGACAATTTGAGAGAACCAATGAAACAATAAGAAGGTCTCCCTAAATCAAGACTTGTGAGAGATGTACGCATCGTTTTTAAAGCGATAGCTGTGGGATTGCTCCTTGTGATGCTAATCAAATTAGAACGAAGTAATAGGACTTCTAATCACCTTTTTATTTGACAATTATAGAGAACCAATGAAACATAAGATGGTCTCCTTAAATGAAGACTTGTGTGAGATGTACGCATCATTTTGAACGTGATAGTAATGGGATTGCTCTTTTTGATGATAATCAAACTAGAACGAAGTTATAGGACTCCTAATCACCTTTTTCTTTGACAATTTTAGAGAACCAGTGAAACAATAAGAAGGTCTCTCTAAATGAAGACTTGTGTGAGATGTACGTATGGTTTTAAATGCGATAGTCATGAGTTTCTCCTTTGGACGCTAATCAAATTAGAACAGAGTAATACAACTCTTAATCACCTCTTTCTTTGTAAATTTGAAACAAACAATGAAATAATATGATGGTCTACCTAAATGAAGACTTATGTGAGATCTACGCATCGTTTTGGATGCGATTGTGATGGGATTGCTTCTTTTGATGTTACTTTCAAGTAGAACAAGGTAATAGGACTCATAATCACCTATATTTTGACAATTTGAGAGAACTAATGAAACAATAAGAAGGTCTCCCTAAATGAAGACTTGTGTGAGATGTACGGATCATTTTGAAGGTACTAGTGATAGGATTGCTCCTTTTGATGCTAATCAAACTAGAATGAAGTCATAAGACTCATAATCACCTCTTTCTTTGACAATTTGAGAGAACCAATGAAACAATAAGAAGGTCTCCCTAATCCAAGACTTGTGTGAGATATACGCATCGTTGTTAATGTGATAGTCATGGGATTGCTACTTTTGATGCTAATCAAATTAGAACGAAGTTATAGGACTCTTAGTCACCTCTTTCTTTGTCAATTTTAGAGAACCAATGAAACAATATGTAGATCTCCTTAAATAAAGACTTGTGTGAGATGTACGCATCGTTTTGAACATGATAGTAATGGGATTGCTTCTTTTGATGATAATCAAACTAGAACGAAGTTATAGGACTCCTAATCATCTATTTCTTCGACAATTTTAGAGAACCAATGAAACAATAAAAAAGTCTCCCTAAATGAAGACTTGTGTGAGATGTACGCATGGTTTTGAACGCGATAGTCACGTGTTTCTCCTTTTGAGGCTAATCAAACTAGAACGAAGTAATAAAACTCCTAATAACCTCTTTCTTTGTAAATTTTAAACAACCATTGAAACAATATGAAGGTCTCCGTAAATAAACACTTGTGTGAGATCTACGCATCGTTTTGGAAGCGATAGTGATTGAATTGCTCCTTTTGATGCTAATTTCAACTAGAACAAAGTAATAGGACTAATAATCACCTATATTTAGACAATTTGAGAGAACTAATAAGGTCTCCCTAAATGAAGACTTGTGTGAGATGTACGGATCGTTTTGAGGCACTTGTGATAGGATTGCTACTTTTGATGATAATCAAACTAGAACGAAGTCAATAGGACTCATAATCACCTCTTTCTTTGACAATTTGAGAGAACCAATGAAACAATAAGAAGGTCTCCCTAAATTAAGACTTGTGAGAGATGTATGCATCGTTTTTAAAGCGATAGTTGTAGGATTACTTCTTGTGATGCTAATCAAATTAGAACGAAGTAATAGGACTTCTAATCACCTTTTTTATTTGACAATTGTAAAGAACCAATGAAACATAAGATGGTCTCCTTAAATGAAGACTTGTGTGAGATGTACGCATCATTTTGAACGTGATAGTAATGGGATTGCTCTTTTTGATGATAATCAAACTAGAACGAAGTTATAGGACTCACCTTTTTCTTTGACAATTTTAGAGAACCAATGAAACAATAAGAAGGTCTCCCTAAATGAAGACTTGTGTGAGATGTACGCATGGTTTTAAATGCGATAGTCATGGGTTTGTCCTTTGGACGCTAATCAAATTAGATCGAAGTAATACAACTCTTAATCACCTCTTTCTTTGAAATTTAAAACAACCAATGAAACAATATGATAGTCTACCTAAAAGAAGACTTATGTGAGATGTACGCATCGTTTTGGATGCGATAGTGATGGGATTGCTTCTTTTGATGTTACTTTCAAGTAGAACAAGGTAATAGGACTCATAATCTCCTATATTTTGACAATTTAAAAGAACTAATGAAACAATAAGAAGGTCTCTCTAAATGAAGACTTGTGTGAGATGTACGGATCGTTTTGAAAGCACTAGTGATAGGATTGCTCCTTTTGATGCTAATCAAACTAGAATGAAGTCATAAGACTCATAATCACCTCTTTCTTTGACAATTTGAGAGAACCAATGAAATAATAAGAAGGTCTCCATAAATCAAGACTTGTGTGAGATGTACGCATCGTTGTTAATGTGATAGTCATGGGATTGCTACTTTTAATGCTAATCAAATTAGAACGAAGTTATAGGACTCTTAGTCACCTCTTTCTTTGTCAATTTTAGAGAACCAATGAAATAATATGTAGGTCTCCTTAAATAAAGACTTGTGTGAGATGTACGCATCGTTTTGAACGTGATAGTAATGGGATTGCTTCTTTTGATGATAATCAAACTAGAACGAAGTTATAGGACTCCTAATCATCTATTTCTTCGATAATTTTAGAGAACCAATGAAATAATAAAAAAGTCTCCCTAAATGAAGACTTGTGTGAGATGTACGCATGGTTTTGAACGTGATAGTCATGTGTTTCCTCTTTTTGATGCTAATCAAACTAGAACAAAGTAATACAACTCTTAGTAACGTCTTTCTTTGTAAATGTTAAACAACCAAAGAAACAATATGATGGTCTCTGTAACGATTGTGATTTTATATTTAATTTTAAATATTTATTGAATTAAATAAATATTTATGTGAATTATTTATTGAGTTAAATAAATAAATTATGTGATTGATGGAGTGATTTAATTAAGTGCATATATTAATTAAATGAGTGTGCAATATTTAATTTAATTAATGTATATTAATTTTATATTATAGTTCTAATTTAATTGAGATAATTAAATTAGATGAGATATGTGATGAAGTGTTACATGGATTATAATTAGCAAGTAATTATAATTAGGTGACAATTTTATGTGATTTATTGATGTTAGATTGTAATTGATTAAATTATTATTGATATTTAATTAATTAAAATGTGAAATTAAAGTATGTGTTAAATAATTTATTAAAATAAAGAAAAGGATTTCTAAATTTACTTTAACCAAACAAGGCCCTTATAATTGTTTTTAACCTATTTCTACCAAACGGGGCCCTAACTATCAAAAAGCTATTTAAATAAACTGTTTACCAAACATGGCCTTAGCATTAATAATCTATTTTTAAAAATAACCTTGTTTTGCCAAACAAGGCATTGTGGCTTTTTGAAATTTGTAACTGACATTATACTTAATATATTTGTCAGTTATATTATATAATTAAGCCTATATCTATTACTACGTATTATATTATACGTTAGTCTAAACTACGTTAGAAAGAATATCAGTATAAGAGAGAAAAGAAAGAACAGAGGAAGAGTTAGAGAAGAGAGAAGAAGAAGAAAAGGAAGAGCTTAAGCATCATCATCTTCTTCATTAACGATTAGCAAAAAGGTTATAATCTATAATTTTACTCTTACAATTATAGAACTCAATACATATGTTTCATGTATTTTATTCTTTGTCAAAAGTTGAGTTTTCATGGAAGTTATGAAATCATGAATTTTATATGTATGTATTGTATCCATGTGTTGATTGTGGTAATTGAATGACATAAGAGGATTTTTAGGAATTAAATTACTGTTAAATCAAGTTTCATGGAAAAAGTTTTGTTCATATTGTTTTATGTATATTGATTGGTTTTAGAATGGAAAATTTAGGAATTTGTATGTGTTAGTATGTCTAATTAGAATTGGTTATGATGTTATATTCAATTATGAAGAGATTTCATGTGTTATAAGTTGAATTACTTGAGAAATTCTATTACAGTAGATTATTTTATGGAAAAATATGAGTTTTCATGAAAATGGCCAAATTGGATTTTTAAAACTATTGATTCTCGTTGTTTAAATGAGTTTATATTTTGAGTGCATGTTAGATATATGTATTACAGCGTATATATGATTTACAGTGTCTATGTTACTGTATTTTAGGCTTGTATGGGTTGTCAGGTAAAGCAGGAAGCCGTGGCTGTCTGCGTCTGGCCGAACTGCTGCGCAGCTGCGCCGGCAGCAAGGCCAGGAGCAGCGCAGCTGCGCCGCTTGCTTTTACCAGAGCCTTTACCTGCGCAGGTGCGCCGGGTTTAAGGCAGCTGGCTGCGCGGCTGCGCCGGGTTCGGTGCAGTGGCAGTGTGTTTTAAATAATTGTGCAGATTATTTTCATGCCTAAGTTACATTATTGCTAAGATAATGAGCATATATCTAGCTTCTATAACATGTGTTAACACGAAGTTGGTAATTTCATAATTTGAGAAAAAGGATGTTTTGAAAACCTAATATAATATTTAAATTATAAGCTATAATTGTTTAATTATAAAATAAGTTACTTAATTATAATTTGATTAATTATAATTAAGAGTAAATGTTTAATTTAAATTATAATTCTGTGAAATTATAATGTATAGAAGTTGATTTATTTTAATCAATTAGATGTTAATTTAAATTATAATTTAATAAATGTATGTTTAATTGTGGATTTTAAATTGATAATTACATGATTTATTTTAAATTGTGTAATTGTAATACATGTTATAGTTTAATTAATTATTGATTATAATTGATAAATACATGATTAATTATAAATTGTGTAATTATAAATGCATGAATGTGGTTTAATTGATTTTAAATTATAAATTATTTATAATTTAAAAGGTAATGATAATTTAAGTAATAATTTGATTAAGTGTTTGAATTATAATTGTTTAATTATAATTGAGTTAAATACATAATTAATTTAATTATGTGAATATGTAGGTGATGTAATTAACTATGTGATGGTTGATTATTATTACTATTTAATCAGAATGTGAGTTAACCATGAGGGTTAACCACTTATGTAAATTAGTTACGTGTTAACTAATTTAGGTTATTGTGATTGAATATATATATGTGTAGGAAGTATTAAAGTACGTGAATTGTGTTAAGTAGCTTGCGCTTGAGGCAAGTCTTCTAAACCCTAAACTCGTTAATTTTACGCAAGTTTTCTAAACCCTAATCTTGTATTGATTTTATATGATCTCTTGAATTCATATAATGTCCTTTCCATTTCAGTATTGGACAATTATTTATTTAATTGAAATGGTCTTAACTTATTGTTCAAGTAAAATCCAATTATTATCTTAAATGCTTTAGGTTTACTTCTAAAGCATATGTTAATTCATAATTCTTTTATTTTGAATTATTGGAAGTCGATTCAACTAATCCTTAGTTGATGAACGTGAATTCTAAATTACCCTTGTAAGCTTATCCAAACCAAACTTTCTTTGGTGCGGACTTGAATTCAAATTACTGAGTTGAACAACCCTATTTACTAGGGGAGGTTACTACGCATAGTGTTAAGATGGTTGTGCACAATACATGGTACGAAGGGCTTATTCCCCTAAGTACGAGTTAAGGTCCATAGTCTTATTGACTGTTAAAGGTTTAAATAGAATTATTTATAACCTAGGACAAGAGTTCAAAGGTCTTATGACCCTCAGATAAATTATATATCCAAATTTTAATATTGATAGAGAATTATTATCCAATTCTTTATTATTGAAGCAAGCTAAGTTGTTCAGATTTTCTTAAAGATATTCTTTCATGTCTATATTATTGTTAAACTCCAGTGAGCTGTGGTTTGCTCACTCTTGCATTAAATAACAATTTCAGTTAAGGTTGACAACGCTGATGCTCCGTCTACAAGTAAGGGCAAGGGAAAGCAAAGCAAGTGAAGACTTGTTTTTTTTTATATTTAATTGAGAATGATTGTAATAATTGAATGCTATGTTTTATTTCCGCACTTTATTATATTCATGTCAAGGTTAGAGTAACCCTGTGATTGATTTTGAGAAGGTTGTAACCCTTGTTTTAAGGGAGATTTAGTTATTTTAATTTAAGTTGTAGTTTATTTTGCATTATTCATTGGGTAGATATATGTTATATTAGAAACTGAACACCAAATCATGTGGAAATGAAGTACCCGGATTTGGGGGTGTCACAGGTTGGTATCAAAGCAAGCGGGTTATGAAACCTTAGGTGGGGAAAAACCTTAGGTAGTAGCCTTATGGTAAGATCGAAAAGATAGATGTGATAGGTAAAAGATAATAAACTACCTTATGTGCCTATGTGCTTACATTATAGTATTCGAAGAGTGACGATTCGTTATCACGTAATAATGAACTTTAAAATTCTTTTGTCAGGATGTCGAACGTGGGAGAACCTAGTCAGGCTAGAGAGGATGTACCTCAGGTGCCTAGAGAGGAAGAGCCCCATGACATACATATTGTCTGGGAGCAGCTGGTTAGGAGAGAGCCATCTCCAGTGATCACCGTAGCTGGTCGGGAGCGTGAGCTGACACCTATTTCAGAGGATGAGGACGAGGACGAGTCTGAAGAGGAGGAAAAGGAGGAAGAGGATCCCGAGGAGGAATTCCCACCTCACTCTACTAGTGCTGAGATGTACGAGGCAGTCTACGATAGCAATGTGGAACTTCAGGGACGAGTAGGAGATCTCGAGGAGACTATTCAGCAGCGGGAGGAGACTATCGAAGAGATGGATAGTGAACTAGGAGATGTACAGTGGAACCTGATACATATGGAGGTCGAGAGAGATGCTGCTCGATTTGAACTGGCAAAGCTGAAGCAAGACATTCAGGAGGAGTCGAGGAAGCGTACCAGAGCTGAAGAGTCAAGCTTGAGGGCTAATCAACGAGCCGATCGAGCTGAAGGTGAAGCTAAAGCCAAGAGGGCCAAGCTGAGGGAAACGGAATATGCTTTTCATACGGCGATAGAGAGAGCTCAGGATCGTATTTTCTACTACCTAGCTCAGTTCCAAGGTTTACCGTGGTATGTGGTGGACCGAAGAACGGCATTTCGGGTAATGGAAGAGGAACGCAGAGAGGCTGTGAGACGCATTAATATGCCAAGGCAGTGGTAGTAGTGGTAGTAGTAATAGTAGTGGTAGAGTTTGTTATGTATTGCATGTTTTGTAATAAGTAACGAAAATCCCATAATTTGAGATAAGAATGGGATGAGTTAATAATGTAATCCTGCAACTTTTCCAGTTCAGGAAGGATGATGTAAATGGCAGAAATGCTATCTGTTTTATGTTTTTAAAACTACGACTGATGAATAAAAGAAGTTTATGGACGTGCTTGGTGTTCTATGTGAATTGAATTATTTAAACGTTTAAGTATGAACTTGGATACTTAATAATTGAATAAAGGGTCTAATAATAATATTTTCTTAACAGAAAATGCCTCCTAGAAGAAGAGTAACGCGTCAAAATCCCGAGGGTTCTACGAACAACAACAATAACGATGGGACGAATCCCAATTCGATTCAGCAGTTGGTGAACCTGTTGACCGGAGCTCTTGCGAATCAACCGCAGATGCAGGGTACTACTTTCAAGGAATTCAAGGCAGTAGGACCGCCTGAGTTCAAAGGATCGACTAACCCTATCGAAGCTCAGACATGGGTTATGGAAATGGAGAAGGTATTTGACGTGGCTAGAGTAGGAGAAGACCAAAAGACAACGTTCGCGGCTTTCATGTTGAAGTCGGCTGCAAGTTTTTGGTGGCAGGCTAACAAGACTCGAGAGGGAGAGGGAGTCATCATGTGGGAACGTTTCAAGGAAATGTTCTACGAGATGTACTTTCTAGTGAGTTCGCAGGACCAGATGGAGGTCCAGTTCCTAGAACTTAAGCAAGGAGGGATGACGGTGTCCGAGTATACTACTAAGTTGAACGAGTTGGCCAGGTTCGCTACATACCAGGTCAGCACTGACGCTAGGAAAGCAAGAAGGTTTGAGCGGGGACTAAAGCCCTGGCTCTACAGCAAGGTTTCCATGTTCCAGCTGAATACCTTTGCAGCGGTGCTGGAGAAAGCCATACTTGCTGAAGGAGGAAGCGAAGCGGTGACGAAGTTCAACCAAGATAAGAAGAAGAAGAATGAGGTAGAAACCAAGACTGGGGGTTTCACAGGCAGCGCTGTGAACCAGAAGAGGAAGTGGTCTGATAATATCTCTGTTGGGAGTCAGCAAGGAAGTCAGCAGAAGAGGAAGTTCGAAGCATGTGCTACATGCGGTAAGAATCACACTGGAGTGTGCATGAAGGGGAAGCGGGTGTGCTTCAACTGTGGTCAGGAAGGCCACATCGCGCCAAATTGCCCAAAACCGAAGAAGGGAGCTTGCTTTACATGTGGATCCAAAGATCACATGGCTCGCAACTGCCCGAAGAAGCTGACGGCAGGGTCAACAGGGAGCGGAGGGAATGGAAGCGGCAGTACCGTTACTATTGCAGCACCATTACAAGCTGTTCGACCCACTGCACGGACATTCAACATGACGGTGCAGGATGCTGTGCAATCAAAAGACGTGGTGTCAGGTATTATTCCGGTCAATAGTATAAATGCATATGTATTATTTGATTCGGGTGCTACTTGTTCATTCATATCTGATGATTTTGCTAAAACCTTAGACTTACCTGTAGAGGAATTAGGTTACCCTTTGATCATAGAGATTGCGAATAGGGAGGTTATTCCTGTTAGGAGAGTTTATAAGAACTGTAGATTGGACATTAAGGGTCAGGAACTTAGAGTAGATTTGATTCCGATTAAACTTGGGGAATTCGACGTTATACTGGGTATGGATTGGTTGTTCAACCATGGGGCGATAATCGACTGTCAGAAGAAGTCGGTGAACCTTACGACTCCGTCGAAGTTGGTGTTCTATGGTAGCAAATCGCCTAGGCAAGTGAGTTTTCTGACGATTATGCAAGCCAAGAAACTTCTGACGCAAGGCTGCGTAGGATATCTAGCCTACATAGTAGATTCGCATAAAGAAAGCCCGAAGGTGGAGGAGATATCGGTAGTTAAGGAATTTGTGGACGTTTTTCCGAGCGATTTACCAGGACTTCTGCCAGATAGGGAGACAGAGTTCGTGATCGATCTAGCGCCGGGAACTGCTCCGATTTCGAAGGCTCCGTACCGAATGGCTCCAGTCGAGATGAAAGAACTGATGATTCAACTGCAAGAATTACTAGACAAGAAGTATATTCAACCAAGCGTTTCGTCGTGGGGAGCGCCTGTCTTATTCGTGAAGAAGAAGGATGGGTCGATGCGTCTTTGCATTGATTATAGAGAGTTGAATAAAGTTACGATCAAGAATAGGTATCCTTACCTAGGATCGATGACTTGTTTGATCAACTGAAGGGTGCGAGGTACTTCTCAAAAATTGATTTGAGAAGCGGGTATCATCAGTTGAAGGTGAGAAAGGAAGATATACCGAAAACGGCTTTTAGAACTCGGTATGGTCATTACGAGTTATTGGTGATGTCATTTGGTCTCACGAATGCCCCAGCTGCATTTATGGACCTAATGAATAGGGTGTTCAAGCCATTTCTAGACAAGTTCGTGGTAGTGTTCATAGATGACATCCTGGTTTATTCCAAGACCGAGGAGGAGCATGCTGAACACTTACGACTAACCTTAGAAGCCCTGAGACGAGAGAGGCTTTACGCTAAATTCTCGAAATGCGAATTTTGGTTGGAACGTGTGCAATTTCTTGGCTACGTGATCGACAAGGATGGTATTTCGGTAGATCCGTCGAAGGTTGAAGCTGTTATAAATTGGGAACAGCCGAAGACGCCGTCCGAAGTGAGGAGTTTCTTGGGATTGGCAGGTTATTACCGGAGATTTATCCAAGACTTTTCTAGAATCGCAACTTCGTTGACGAATTTAACTCGTAAAACAGTTAAGTTTGTTTGGACGGAGAAGTGTGAGGAGAGTTTTCAAGAGCTGAAGAAGAGGCTGAGTACTGCGCCTGTATTGTCTTTACCAGATAGTTCCGAAAATTTCGTAGTATATAGCGATGCCTCACATAAAGGATTAGGTTGTGTATTGATGCAGAGCGGCAAAGTCATTGCCTATGCGTCATGTCAGCTGAAGGATTACGAGAAGGGGTATCCGACCCATGATCTAGAATTGGCAGCAGTAGTGTTTGCCCTGAAGATTTGGAGGCACTACTTATATGGAGAGAAGTGTGAAATATACACAGATCACAAGAGTCTGAAGTATATATTTACCCAGAAGGATTTGAACATGCGCCAAAGAAGATGGTTGGAGCTGATTAAAGACTACGATTGCGAGATACTTTACCATCTGGGTAAAGCTAACGTTGTCGCTGACGCTTTAAGCAGGAAAGGTCGGGAGAAGCTGAACGTATTAACTGATCAGGATCGGTTGATAGAACAAATGGCTAGATTAGAATTGGAAGTAAAGTTTCTGAAGGAATCGGATGAGTTGTTGTTTCAAGTAACCAATGGTTCTACTCTAGTAGATAAGGTGAAAGAAGCACAATTCAATGATGAAGAATGTGAAAAGATTCGGAAGAGGATAACCGAAGGCGAAGAGTTCAAATTCAAGATCGGTAACGAAGGACTGTTGCGGTTTGAAGGTAGAATATGGGTACCGCCAGTACCAGAGGTCAAAGAGGAGATTCTAAGCGAAGCTCATAGTTCTAGATATTTTATTCACCCTGGGAGTACGAAGATGTACCAGGATCTCAGGCATCATTTCTGGTGGCCGAATATGAAGAGGGACGTTGCAGAATGCGTTGCGAAGTGCTTAACGTGCCAGAAAGTCAAAGCAGAACACCAGAGACCAAGTGGACTGCTGCAACCGTTAGAAATTCCAGAGTGGAAGTGGGAGCATATCACGATGGATTTCGTGGTAGGTCTTCCAATGACTCAGAAAGGATTTGATACGATATGGGTTATAGTAGATCGACTGACGAAGTCAGCCCACTTTCTGCCAATCAGGGTTAAGTACAACCTGGATAAGCTAGCGAAGCTATACGTGAAGGAAATTATTTCGACATGGTGTCCCGGTGTCGATTGTGTCCGACAGAGATCCGCGTTTTACTTCGAATTTCTGGAAGCGTTTGCAAGAAGGTATGGGAACGCAATTGCGAATGAGTACAGCGTATCATCCTCAGACTGATGGACAAAGCGAAAGAACGATTCAGACACTTGAGGATATGCTAAGAGCTTGTGTGATGGACTTCAAAGGAAGTTGGGAGGATCATCTACCATTGGTGGAGTTCGCCTACAACAATAGTTATCATGTGAGTATTGGCATGCCGCCTTACGAAGCATTATACGGCAAAAAATGCAGAACACCTTTGTGCTGGGATGAAGTCGGTGAACGTCAATTGTTGGGACCAGAATTGGTACAACAAACCGCCGAAATTGTGAAGCTGATCAGAACGAGATTAGTTGCTGCTCAAGACAGACAAAAGAAGTATGCCGATCTTAATCGATAGAACCGAGAATTCTTGTCAGGAAGTTTCGTTTTCCTGAAAGTATCTCCCTGGAAGGGAAAAATTCGATTCGGTAAGAAGGGAAAGCTGAGTCCCCGATTCATTGGACCTTTTGAGGTATTACGAAAGGTGGGCGAGGTTGCTTACGAGATTGCATTACCTCCGGAGCTCGAGAATATACATAATGTCTTTCATATTTCTGTATTAAGACCTTACAAGCACGATTACAAACATGTAATAGAATATGAACCTTTGCTATTTGATAAAGACTTAACGTATGAAGAAGTGCATGTTCAAATAGTTGATAGAAAGGAACAAGTACTTAGGAATAAAGTGATACCTTCTGTTAAGGTAATTTGGAGAAACCACAGTGCTGAAGAAGCTACGTGGGAACTCGAAGATGTTATGATGAAATCTTATCCGCATTTATTTGATTAGTTTTGTGTAACCCCTTATATACTGATTCTGGGGACAGAATCCTTTTAAGGGGGGAAGAATGTAATAGACGAGATTATTATTATTATTTTTTTTGTGATTCTGGGGACAGAATCCTTTTAAGGAGGGAAGATTGTAACGATTGTGATTTTATATTTAATTTTAAATATTTATTGAATTAAATAAATATTTATGTGAATTATTTATTGAGTTAAATAAATAAATTATGTGATTGATGGAGTGATTTAATTAAGTGTATATATTAATTAAATGAGTGTGCAATATTTAATTTAATTAATATATATTAATTTTATATTATAGTTCTAATTTAATTGAGATAATTAAATTAGATGAGATATGTGATGAAGTGTTACATGGATTATAATTAGCAAGTAATTATAATTAGGTGATAATTTTGTGTGATTTATTGATGTTAGATTTTAATTGATTAAATTATTATTGATATTTAATTAATTAATATGTGACATTAAAGTATGTGTTAAATAATTTATTAAAATAAAGAAAAGGATTTTTAAATTTACTTTAACCAAACAAGGCCCTTATAATTGTTTTAAACCTATTTCTACCAAACGGGACCCTAACTATCAAAAAGCTATTTAAATAAACTGTTTACCAAACATGGCCTTAGCATTAATAATCTGTTTTTAAAAATAACCTTGTTTTGCCAAACAAGGCATTGTGGCTTTTTGAAATTTGTAACTGACATTATACTTAATATATTTGTCAGTTATATTATATAATTAAGCCTATATCTATTACGACGTATTATATTATACATTAGACTAAACTACGTTGGAAAGAATATTAGTGTAAGAGAGAAAAGAAAGAACAGAGGAAGAGTTAGAGAAGAGAGAAGAAGAAGAAAAGGAAGAGCTTAAGCATCATCATCTTCTTCCTTAACGATTAGCAAAAAGGTTCTAATCTATAATTTTACTCTTACAATTATAGAATTCAATACATATGTTTCATGTATTTTATTCTCTGTCAAAAGTTGAGTTTTCATGGAAGTTATGAAATCATGAATTTTATATGTATGTATTGTATCCATGTGTTGATTGTGGTAATTGTATGATATAAGAGGATTTTTAGGAATTAAATTACTGTTAAAACAAGTTTCATGGAAAAAGTTTTGTTCATATTGTTTTATGTATATTGATTGGTTTTAGAATGGAAAATTTAGGAATTTGTATGTGTTAGCATGTCTAATTAGAATTGGTTATGATGTTATATTCAATTATGAAGAGATTTCATGTGTTATAAGTTGAATTACTTGAGAAATTCTATTACAGTAGATTATTTTATGGAAAAATATGAGTTTTCATGAAAATGGCCAAATTGGATTTTTAAAACTATTGATTCTCGTTGTTTAAATGAGTTTATGTTTTGAGTGCATGTTAGATATATGTATTACAGCGTATATATGATTTACAGTGTCTATGTTACTGTATTTTAGGCTTGTATGGGTTGTCCGGTAAAGCAGGGAGCCGTGGCTGTCTGCGTCTGGCCGAGCTGCTGCGCAGCTGCGCCGGCAGCAAGGCCAGGAGCAGCGCAGCTGCGCCGCTTTCTTTTACCAGAGCCTTTACCTGCGCAGCTGCGCCGGGTTCGATGCAGTGGCAGTGTGTTTTAAACAATTGTGCAGATTATTTTCATGCCTAAGTTACATTATTGCTAAGATAATGAGCATATATCTAGCTTCTATAACATGTGTTAACACGAAGTTGGTAATTTCATAATTTGAGAAAAAAGAAAGTTTTGAAAACCTAATATAATATTTAAATTATAAGCTATAATTGTTTAATTGTAAAATAAGTTACTTAATTATAATTTGATTAATTATAATTAAGAGTAAATGTTTAATTTAAATTATAATTTTGTGAAATTATAATGTATAGAAGTTGATTTATTTTAATCAATTAGATGTTAATTTAAATTATAATTTAATAAATGCATGTTTAATTGTGGATTTTAAATTGATAATTACATGATTGATTATAAATTGTGTAATTGTAATACATGTTATAGTTTAATTAATTATTGATTATAATTGATAAATACATGATTAATTATAAATTGTGTAATTATAAATGCATGAATGTGGTTTAATTGATTTTAAATTATAAATTGTTTATAATTTAAAAGGTAATGATAATTTAAGTAATTATAATTTGATTAAGTGTTTGAATTATAATTGTTTAATTATAATTGAGTTAAATACATAATTAATTTAATTATGTGAATATGTAGGTGATGTAATTAACTATGTGATGGTTGATTATTATTACTATTTAAGCAGAATGTGAGTTAACCATGAGGATTAACCACTTATGTGAATTAGTTACGTGTTAACTAATTTAGGTTATTGTGATTGAATATATATGTGTAGGAAGTATTAAAGTACGTGAATTGTGTTAAGTAGCTTGCACTTGAGGCAAGTCTTCTAAACCCTAAACTCGTTAATTTTACGCAAGTTTTCTAAACCCTAATCTTGTATTGATTTTATATGATCTCTTGAATTCATATAATGTCCTTTCCATTTCAGTATTGGACAATTGTTTATTTAATTGAAATGGTCTTAACTTATTGTTCAAGTAAGATCCAATTATTATCTTAAATGCTTTAGGTTTACTTCTAAAGCATATGTTAATTCATAATTCTTTTATTTTGAATTATTGGAAGTCGATTCAACTAATCCTTAGTTGATGAACGTGAATTCTAAATTACCCTTGTAAGCTTATCCAAACCAAACTTTCTTTGGTGCGGACTTGAATTCAAATTACTGAGTTGAACAACCCTGTTTACTAGGGGAGGTTACTACGCATAGCGTTAAGATGGTTGTGCACAATACATGGTACGAAGAGCTGATTCTCCTAAGTACGAGTTAAGGTCTATAGTCTTATTGACTGTTAAAGGTTTAAATAGAAATATTTATAACCTAGGACAAGAGTTCAAGGTCTTATGATCCTCAGATAAATTATATATCCAAATTTTAATATTGATAGAGAATTATTATCCAATTCTTTATTATTGAAGCAAGCTAAGTTGTTCAGATTTTCTTAAAGATATTCTTTCATGTCTATATTATTGTTAAACTCCAGTGAGCTGTGGTTTGCTCACTCTTGCATTAAATAACAATTTCAGTTAAGGTTGACAACGCTGATGCTCCGTCTACAAGTAAGGGTAAGGGAAATCAAAGCAAGTGAAGACTTGTTTTTTTTTATTTAATTGAGAATGATTGTAATAATTGAATGTTATGTTTTATTTTCGCACTTTATTATATTCATGTCAAAGTTAGAGTAACCCTGGGATTGATTTTGAGAAGGTTGTAACCCTTGTTTTAAGGGAGATTTAGTTATTTTAATTTAAGTTGTAGTTTATTTTGCATTATTCATTGGGTAGATATATGTTATATTAGAAAGTGAACACCAAATCATGTGGAAACGAAGTACCCGGATTTGGGGGTGTCACAGTCTCCCTAAATGAAGACTTGTGTGAGATCTACGCATCGTTTTGGAAGCGATAGTGATTGAATTGCTCCTTTTGATGCTGATTTCAACTAGAACAAAGTAATAGGACTAATAATCACCTATATTTTGATAATTTGAGAGAACTAATAACATAATAAAGTCTCCCTAAATGAAGACTTGTGTGAGATGTACGGATGGTTTTGAAGGCACTTGTGATAAGATTGCTCTTTTTGATGATAATCAAACTAGAACGAAGTCATAGGACTCATAATCACCTCTTTCTTTGACAATTTGAGAGTACCAATGAAACAATAATAAGGTCTCCCTAAATCAAGATTTGTGAGAGATGTACGCATCGTTTTTAAAGCGATAGCTGTGGGATTGCTCCTTGTGATCCTAATCAAAATAGAACGAAGTAATAGGACTTCTAATCACCTTTTTATTTGACAATTATAGAGAACCAATGAAACATAAGATGGTCTCCTTAAATGAAGACTTGTGTGTGATGTACGCATCATTTTGAACGTGATAGTAATGGGATTGCTCTTTTTGATGATAATCAAACTAGAACGAAGTTATAGGACTCCTAATTACCTTTTTCTTTAACAATTTTAGAGAACCAGTGAAACAATAAGAAGGTCTCTCTAAATGAAGACTTGTGTGAGATGTACGTATGGTTTTAAACGCAATAGTCACGGGTTTCTTCTTTGGACGCTAATCAAATTAGAACAAAGTAATACAACTCTTAATCACCTCTTTCTTTGTAAATTTGAAACAAACAATGAAACAATATGATGGTCTACCTAAATGAAGACTTATGTGAGATCTACGCATCGTTTTGGAGGCGATAGTGATGGAATTGCTTCTTTTGATGTTACTTTCAAGTAGAACAAGGTAATAGGACTCATAATCACCTATATTTTGACAATTTGAGAGAACTAATGAAACAATAAGAAGGTCTCCCTAAATGAAGACTTGTGTGAGATGTACGGATTATTTTGAAGGTACTAGTGATAAGATTGCTCCTTTTGATGCTAATCAAACTAGAATGAAGTCATAAGACTCATAATCACCTCTTTCTTTGATAATTTGAGAGAACCAGTGAAATAATAAGAAGGTCTCCATAAATCAAGACTTGTGTGAGATGTACGCATCGTTGTTAATGTGATAGTCATGGGATTGCTACTTTTGATGCTAATCAAATTAGAACGAAGTTATAGGACTCTTAGTCACCTCTTTCTTCGTCAATTTTAGAGAACCAATGAAACAATATGTAGGTCTCCTTAAATGAAGACTTGTGTGAGATGTACGCATCGTTTTGAACATGATAGTAATGGGATTGCTTCTTTTGATGATAATCAAACTAGAACGAAGTTATAGGACTCCTAATCATCTATTTCTTCGATAATTTTAGAGAACCAATGAAACAATAGAAAAGTCTCCCTAAATGAAGACTTGTGTGAGATGTACACATGGTTTTGAACGCGATAGTCACGTGTTTCTCCTTTTGAGGCTAATCAAACTAGAACGAAGTAATACAACTCCTAATAACCTCTTTCTTTGTAAATTTTAAACAACCAATGAAACAATATGAAGGTCTCCATAAATAAACACTTGTGTGAGATCTACGCATCGTTTTGGAAGCGATAGTGATTCAATTGCTCCTTTTGAGGCTAATTTAACTAGAACAAAGTAATAGGACTAATAATCACCTATATTTTGACAACTTGAGAGAACTAATAAGGTCTCCCTAAATGAAGACTTGTGTGAAATGTACGGATCGTTTTGAAGGCAATAGGATTGCTCCTTTTGATGATAATCAAACTAAAACGAAGTCATAGGACTCATAATCACCTCTTTCTTTGAGAATTTGAGAGAACCAATGAAACAATAAGAAGGTCTCCCTAAATTAAGACTTATGAGAGATGTACGCATCATTTTTAAAGCGATAGTTGTGGGATTACTCCTTGTGATGCTAATCAAATTAGAATGAAGTAATAGGACTTCTAATCATCTTTTTATTTCATAATTGTAGAGAACCAATGAAACATAAGATGGTCTCCTTAAATGAATACTTGTGTGAGATGCACACATCGTTTTGAACGTGATAGTAATGGAATTGCTCTTTTTGATGATAATCAAACTAGAACGAAGTTATAGGACTCCTAATCACCTTTTTCTTTTACAATTTTAGAGAACCAATGAAACAATAAGAAGGTCTCCCTAAATGAAAACTTGTGTGAGATGTACACATGGTTTTAAACGCGATAGTCATGGGTTTCTCCTTTTGATGCTAATCAAATTAGAACGAAGTAATATAACTCTTAATCACATCTTTCATTGTAAATTTGAAACAACCAATGAAACAATATGAAGGTCTACCTAAATGAAGACTTATGTGCGATCTACGCATCGTTTTGAACGCGATAGTGATGGGATTGCTTTTTTTGATGTTACTTTGAAGTAGAACAAGGTAATAGGACTCATAATCACCTATATTTTGACAATTTGAGAGATATAATGAAAAAATAAGAAGGTCTCCCTAAATAAAAATTTGTGTGAGATGTACGGATCGTTTTAAAGGCACTAGTGATAGGATTGCTCCTTTTGATGCTAATCAATCTAGAATGAAGTCATAAGACTCATAATTACCTCTTTCTTTGACAATTTCAGAGAACCAATGAAATAATAAGAAGGTCTCCATAAATCAAGACTTGTGTGAGATGTACGCATCATTGTTAAAGTGATAGTCATGGGATTGCTACTTTTGATGCTAATCAAATTAGAACGAAGTTATAGGACTCCTAGTCACCTCTCTCTTTGTCAATTTTAGAGAACCAATGAAACAATATATAGGTCTCCTTAAATGAAGACTTGTGTGAGATGTACGCATCGTTTTGAACGTGATAGTAATGAGATTGCTTCTTTTGATGATAATCAAACTAGAACGAAGTTATAGGACTCCTAATCATCTATTTCTTCGATAATTTTAGAAAACCAATGAAACAATAAGAAAGTCTCCCTAAATGAAGACTTGTTTGAGATGTACGCATGGTTTTGAACGCGATAGTCATGTGTTTCTCCTTTTGACGATAATCAAACTAGAACGAAGTAATACAACTTCTAATAACCTCTTTCTTTGTAAATTTTAAACAACCAAATGAAACAATATGAAGGTCTTACTAAATAAGAACTTGTGTGAGATCTACAGCATCGTTTTGGAAGCGATAGTGATTGAATTGCTCCTTTTGATGCTAATTTCAACTAGAACAAAGTAATAGGACTAATAATCACCTATATTTTGATAATTTGAGAGAACTAATGACATAATAAGGTCTCCCTAAATGAAGTCTAGTGTGAAATGTTCGGATCGTTTTGAAGGCACTTGTGATAGGATTGCTCCTTTTGATGATAATTAAACTAGAACGAAGTCATAGGACTCATAATCACCTCTTTCTTTGACAATTTGAGAGAACCAATGAAACAATAAGAAGGTCTCCCTTAATCAAGACTTGTGAGAGATGTACGCATTATTTTTAAAGCAATAGTTGTGGGATTGCTCCTTCTGATGCTAATCAAATTAGAACGAAGTAATAGGACTTCTAATCACCTCTCTATTTGACAATTGTAGAGAACCAATGAACCAATAAGATGGTCTCCTTAAATGAAGACTTGTGTGAGACGTACGCATCGTTTTGAACGTGATAGTAATGGAATTTCTCTTTTTGATGATAATCAAACTAGAACGAAGTTACAGGACTCCTAATCACCTTTTTCTTTGACAATTTAGAGAATCAATGAAACAATAAGAAGGTCTCCCTAAATGAAGACTTGTGTGAGATGTACGCATGGTTTTAAACACGATAGTCATGGGTTTCTCCTTTTTGACGCTAATCAAATTAGAACGAAGTAATACAACTCTTAATCACCTCTTTCTTTGTAAATTTGGAACAACCAATGAAACAATATGAAGGTCTACCTAAATGATGACTTATGTGAGATATACGCATCGTTTTGGATGCAATAGTGATGGGATTGCTTCTTTTGATGTTAATTTCTAGTAGAACAAGGTAATAGGACTCATAATCACCTATATTTTGACAATTTGAGAGAACTAATGAAACAATAAGAAGGTCTCCCTAAATGAAGATTTGTGTGAGATGTACGGATCGTTTTGAAGACACTAGTGATAGGATTGCTCCTTTTGATGCTAATCAAACTAGAATGAAGTCATAAGACTCATAATCACCTCTTTCTTTGATAATTTGAGAGAACCAATAAAATAATAAGAAGGTCTTTATAAATCAAGACTTGTGTGAGATGTACGCATCGTTGTTAACGTGATAGTCATGGGATTGCTACTTTTGATGCTAATCAAATTAGAACGAAGTTATAGTACTCCTAATCACCTCTTTCTTTGTTAATTTTAGAGAACCAATGAAACAATATGTAGGTCTCCTTAAATGAAGACTTGTGTGAGATGATTGCATCGTTTTGAATGTGATAGTAATAGGATTGCTCCTTTTGATGCTAATCAAACTAGAACGAAGTTATAAGACTCCTAATCACCTCTTTCTTTGACTATTTTAGAGAACCAATGAAACAATAAGAAGGTCTCCCTAAATGAAGACTTGTGTAAGATGTACGCATGGTTTTGAACGCGATAGTCATAGGTTTCTCCTTTTGACGCTAATCAAACTAAAACGAACTAATACAACTCTTAATCACCTCTTTCTTTGTAAATTTAAAACCATCAATGAAACAATATGAAGGTCTCCTTAAATAAAGACTTGTGTGAGATCTACGCATCGTTTTGGACGCGATAGTGATGAGATTACTCCTTTTGATGCTAATTTTAACTAGAACAAAGTAATAAGACTCATAATCACCTATATTTTGACAATTTGAGAGAACTAATGAAACAATAAGAAGGTCTCCCTAAATGAAGACTTGTGTGAGATATACGGATTGTTTTGAAGGTACTAGTGATAGAATTGCTCCTTTTGATGTTAATCAAACTAGAACGAAGACATAGGACTTATAATCAGCTCTTTCTTTGATAATTTGAGAGAACCAATGAAATAATAAAGTCTCCCTAAATCAAGACTTGTGTGAGATGTACGCATGGTTTTTAACGCGATAGTCATGAGATTGCTCCTTTTGATGCTAATCAAATTAGATAGAAGTAATATGACTAATAATGTAATACCTGAAAAATAAATAAATAAATGACATTTAAAATTTTGTTTTAAATATTTTAATTGGGCTATTCTTGTGTTTGGATCAAATTGTATTTAATTTATGTGGACTATAACATAAAAGAAATTTTATTAATTTGGGCCTTTAAACTTATTGGGTATAATTTACATTTGTTTAATATTAAAATCTTTTTATAATTAGGAGGATTAATAAGATCCATTAATAATAAATAACTAAACCTATTCTTCCTCACAATATATCTGATACAAATTGATTGGGAGGGGAAAACGGAAAGTGAGCCGCAAAGGAAAACAACTTCTATTTCAGTTGCTGATTATTTTCAGGTAAACCACTCTTTTAGTTCATGGCCACTGTGAATGTATTGTGAATAAATCAACTGACCAGATCAATAGTTGATTAATTGATTATATATGTATGTATATATGTATGTATATTAAAACTAATATATATATATATATATATATATATATATATATATATATATATATATATATATATATATATATATATATATAAACGAAATTAGTAAATTGTGTATATAAACGAAATTAGTAAGTTATATTATATATATATATATATACATATACATATACATATATATATATATATACATATATATATAAACGGAATTATTAAAACTTATAAACAGAATTAGTAAATAAAATTGTAAGTTATGTATCTTAATTTAAACTAATTAATTTTGCCGATATAGTTATAAAAGTTTTTAATAATAAATTTAATAGTATTATGTTATTAATGATTGGATTGTTATTTAGATTGAACGGAGAGAGTCTAAACGAGTTTTTGGAATATACTTTGGGTATTACATTGCTTAATCCAGGTACGGATTCCGTACTCCTTCAGCGATTCTCTTATTAAATTTAATTTGTTCTCGAAATTGGTTATTGTTTCGCATGATTGTTCGTTCTCAAATTCATGTGATAGTTTTCGTTTTAATATTGATCCTTATAACTCGTGTTTGTACTTTTTAATCTAGTATATAATCTTTAGTAGTTGTTTTGATATTTGTAGAAAAGTACATGTTAATATTTGTGGAAACTTGTGTTGATGATTCATTAGATTACACGTTAGAACCCTTTGTGTTGATACTTGTCACATGTGTTGTGACATAGTATTTTTGTTAGAATATACCGTAGGGTATACCTGAGCTATAACCACTTGTGGGGGTACCATAGGCATGTCCTCTTGGCACCGAGGTATGACACATTCGGTGGTAGTCTGATCCGTCCACGACGTCTCCGTTTTGTGCTCCGGTGGGAGTTGGCCATTTGGTGTTTGTCATAAGAGGCGTATGGGTCTACCCTAGTTTTCTGTTCTGTTCTGCGGATTGGTGATGTTTGTGCCAAACACACCTTCCGATTTTACATACATTTAGATTTGCGGTCCAATGTTTATGACTTGCCTGTGTGACATTATTTGACTTTCCTGTGTGGCAATGTATGTTTCTGTTTTATTTTGAGCTCGGTATAAAATAACACCCAGCCATTTGATTCAGCCTATTATTTTGTTGTATTAGTTTTGTTCGTTATAGTTTAGTTCATTAATTGAGTTAGTTATCTCAGTTCTTTATTTTGTATTCTATATTTGTACTGGGCATTTAGCTCATGCTGTGTTTTTCTTCCGGCAGGTAATCAGGGGATCAAGGACAAGTGTGACTGTGACGCCCCCAAACCCGGGTCCTCTTACCTCGGATTCGGTGCTCACGATCCATTATCAACATAAATATTCTAAGACTATTGCGAAATAATAAACATACGTTGTTCATTAATATAAAGTCTTCATCATAAATCCCAAGGTCTCAACCTCAACATAAAACATACACTTAATATTACAAAAGGATTATATCAAATATTTAAACTAAATACTTTCTTAGTTCATAACAAACTAGTCTTGAGCCTTGCCCTTTTCTTTGCCTCTCTTAGACGATCCTGGCTTAGCTGAAATAAATGTCATGATATAGCAAGAGTAAGCAACAAATTTGCTTAGCAAGTATAAACACAAGAAGATATATCATGATAGAAATGAATTTATCGCTCAATGTTCAACAATAGAATATGATTGTAGAAGAACATGAATTGCTTTCTTATTATTCAAACATTTGAATAATAGGTTCGGAGTGGTCCACCATGACCATGAACCATAGATACAAATAGGTTCGGAGTGGTCCACCATGACCATGAACCATAGATACTGAGTGGTCCAACGTGACCATGAACATCTGTAAAGGGTGTCAGTATTCAAACTGATCCTTTACGGTTTGGTAGTCAAGGGGATCACCTTTCGTACCCGGTGTAATATGTGTAACGATTGAGATTTTATATTTAATTTTAAATATTTATTGAATTAAATAAATATTTTATGTGATTTATTTATTGAGTTAAATAAATAAATTATGTGATTTATGGAGTGATTTAATTAAGTGTATATATTAATTAAATGAATGTGTAATATTTAATTTAATTAATGTATATTAATTTTATATTATAGTTCTAATTTAATTGAGATAATTAAATTAGATGAGATATGTGATGAAGTGTTACATGGATTGTAATTAGCGAGTAATTATAATTATGTGACAATTTTATGTGATTAATTGATGTTAGATTTTAATTGATTAAATTAGATGATTGATATTTAATTAATTAAAATGTGACATTAAAGTATGTGTTAAATGATTTGTTAAAATAAAGAAAAGGATTTTTAAATTATTTTGCCAAACAAGGCCCTTGTATGTATTTGTTTTAAACCTATTCCTACCAAACATGGCCTTAGTAACTAAAATCTATTTTTAAATAAAAGGTTTGCCAAACATGACCTTATGGCTTTTAAAATTCAAAACTAATTATAATTGCTAATTATTTAATTTAGACATTATATATTTGTCAGTTACGTTGCATGTTATTATGTCTATTATATACCTATATTATATCAGTTATAATATATCTACTGCGTTAGTTCTAATCCTAAGTCTAACTAAGAACTAAGAAGAAAAGAAAGCAAAGAGAAGGAAGAGCAGAGAAGAGTTAGAGAAGAAGAGAAAAGAGGAAGAAGAATTTCTAGAATTAAACTCACATCACGTTCTCTTTCAACCTATTAACAAAAGGTATCATCTATAATCTCTAATTGTTATAGAACTCAGTTATATCTTTTTCATATTCGTTCTCTGTAAAAAAAAAAAGTTGTTATGAAATTGTATAAACATGAATGGTATATATATAGATTGTGTTCATGTGTTGTTTATAGTGGGTTATATGCTATAAATGATTTTTAGAAATCAAAGTACTGTAAAAATAAGTTTTATATGTGAAAATAGTGCTCTTATGGAAATTCATGTATTTGGTTGATTTAGAGTAGAAATTTATGAATTATATATGTGAATTGTACAAATTGGTAGTTGTTACGTTACTAGCTTCTATAACAAAAATAATGTATGTATATAAAGTTGAATTGCTTGAGAAATTTTATTACAGTGACTTATTTTGTTAAAATATGAGTTTTTATGAAAATAGCCATTGGACTTTTAAAACCATTGATTCGTGTTGTTTAGATGGTTTTGTATTTTAGAAGCATGTTATATATATATTATTGCGTATGTATTATTTACAATGTCTACGTTACTGTAATTTTCTGTTTGTTGGTTTGTTTGGGTTAATCGGTAAAGCAGAGAGCCGTGGCTGTTTGCGTCTGGCCGAGTTGCTGCGCAGCTGCGCCAGCAGCAAGGCCAGGAGCAGCGCAGCTGCGCCGCTTGGCCTTCCTAGATTTTTTGCCTGCGCAGCTGCGCCGGTTTCAAGGCAGCTGGCTGCGCAGCTGCGCCATGCTCTGTTTAGAGGCAGTGAATGCTAGTTATTTGTGCAGTGTTATTTCTAAGCTTAGTTTAATTATTCTATGACAATGAGCATGTATCTAGCTGTTATAACATGTGTTATAATTTGAGAAAAAGGATGTTTTGAAAACTTAGTATAGTATTTAAATGATAAACTATAATTGTTTAATTGTAAAATAAGTTACTTAATTATAATTTGATTAATTATAATTAATAGTAAATGTTTAAATTAAATTATAATTTTTGTGAAATTATAAGTTATAGAAGTTGATTTATTTTAATCAATTAGATGTTAATTTAAATTATAATTTAATAAATGCATGTTTAATTATGGATTATAAATTGATAATTTCATGATTAATTATAAATTGTGTAATTATAATGCATGATATAGTTTAATTGATTATAAATTATAATTTGTTTATAATTTAAAGCTAATTATAATTTAAGTAATTATAATTTGATTAAGTGTTTAAATTATAATTGTTTGATTATAATTTAGTTAAATACATAACTGATTTAATTATGTGAGCATGCCTATGTAATGATTAATGATTATTTATTTATTTAATTAGAGTGAGTTAACCATAAGGGTTAACCATTTATGTGAATTAGTTACGTGTTAACTAATTTAGGTTATTGTGATTGAATATGTATGTGTATAGGAAGTGTTTAAGGACGTGGTTGAGTTAAGTAGTTTGCGCTTAAGGCAAGTTTTCTAAACCCTGATCTTGTATTAATTTTTATGCAAGTTTTCTAAACCTTGATCTTATATTAATTTTTATGCAAGTCTTCTAACCCTAAACTTGTTAATTATATACAAATTCTTGAATTCATATATTTATTGTTGAGAATGTCCTTTCCATTTATGTATTGGACAATTATTTATTTAATTGAAATGATCTTAACTTATTGTTCAAGTAAGATCCAGTTATTATTTTAAATGCTTTAAGTTGATTCTAAAGCATATGTTAGTTCATAATTCTGTTATTTACGAATTATTTATAGTCGATTCAACTAATCCTTAGTTGATGAACGTGAAGTCTAAATTACCCTTGTAAGCTTATCCAAATCAAACTTTCTTTGGTGCGGACTTGAATTCAAATTGCTGAGTTGAACAACCCTATTTACTAGGGGAGGTTACTATGCATAGCGTTAACATGTTTGTGCACAATACATGGTACAAAAGGCTGATCCCCCTAAGTACGAGTTAAGGTCCATAGTCTTATTGACTGTTAAAAGTTTAAATAGAAATATTTATAACCTAGGACAAGAGTTCAAAGGTCTTATGACACTCAGATAAATTATATTTTTGAATTGTAATTGCGATGAAATAATTATTATTCAATTCTTTATTGTTGAAGCAAATCATATTATTCAGATTCTTTGAAAGATATCCTTTCATGTATATATTATTGTTAAACTCTAGTGAGCTGTGGTTTGCTCACTCTTGCATTAAATAACAATTTCAGTTAAGGTTGATAACGCTGATGCTCCGTCTATAAGTAAGGGCAAGGGAAAGCAAAGCAAGCGAAGACTTGTTTTTATTTAACTGAGAATGATTGTACTAAGACTTGAATGTTATGTTTTTATTTCCGCACTTTATTATATTCATGTCAGGGTTAGAGTAACCCGGGATTATTTTGAAAAGGTTGTAACCCTTGTTGTAAGGGAGATTTATTTATTTTAATTTATATTGTAGTTTATTTTGCATTATTCATTGGGTAGATGTATGTTATATTAGAAAGTGAACACGAAATCATGTAGAAACGAAGTACCCGGATTTGGGGGTGTCACAGGTTGGTATCAGAGCCATAGGTTATGAAACCTTAGGTGGGGAAAAACCTTAGGTTGTAGCCTTATGATAAGATCGAAAAGATAGATGTGATAGGTAAAAGATAATAAACTACCTTATGTGCTATGTGTTTACATTATAGTATTCGAAGAATGACGACTCGATATCACGTAATAATGAACTTTAAAATTCTCTTGTCAGGATGTCGAATGTTGGAGAACCTAGTCAGGCTAGAGAGGATGTGCCTCAGGTGCCTAGAGAGGAGGAGCCCCGTGACATACATGTTGTCTGGGAGCAGCTGGTTAGGAGAGAGCCATCTCCAGTGATCACCGTAGCTGGTCGGGAGCGTGAGCTGACACCTATTCCAGAGAATGAGGACGAGGACGAGTCTGAAGAGGAGGAAGAGGATCCCGAAGAGGAATTCCCACCTCACTCTACTAGTGCTGAGATGTACGAGGCAGTCTACGATAGCAATGTGGAGCTTCATGGACGAGTAGGAGATCTCGAGGAGACTATCCAGCAGCGAGACGAGACGATCGAGGAAATGGCAAGTGACCTAGGAGATGCACAGTGGAACCTGATACATATGGAGGTTGATGGAGATGCTGCTCGATTTGAACTGGCAAAGCTGAAGCAAGACATCCAGGAGGAGTCGAGGAAGCATGCCAGAGCTGAAGAGTCAAGCTTGAGGGCTAATCAACGAGCCGATCGAGCTGAAGGTGAAGCTGAAGCCAAGAGAGCCAAGCTGAGGGAAACGGAATATGCTTTTCATACAGCGATAGAGAGAGCTTAGGACTGTATTTTCTACTACCCAGCTCAGTTCCAAGGTTTACCGTGGTATGTGGTGGACCGAAGAATGGCATTTCGGGTAATGGAAGAGGAACGCAGAGAGGCTGTGCGACGTATTAATATGCCTAGGCAGTAGCAGTAGTAGAGTTTTGTTTATGTATTGCTTTTTGTAATAAGTAATGTAAATCCCATAATTTGAGATAAGAAGGGGATAAGTTAATAATGTAATCCTGTAACTTTTTCAGTTCAGGAAGGATGATGTAAATGGCAGAAATGCTATCTGTTTGATGTTTTTTAACTACGACTAATAAATAAAAAGTTTATTTGACGTGCTATGTGTTCTATGTGAATTGAGCCATTTAAACGTTTAAGTATGAACTTGAATACTTAATAGTTGAATAAAGGGTCTAACAATAATATTTTCTTAACAGAAAATGCCTCCTAGAAGAAGATCAACGCGTCAAAACCCCGAGGGTTCGACGAACAACAACAATAACGATGGGACGAATCCCAACTCGGTTCAGCAGTTGGTGAACCTGTTGACCGGAGATCTTGCGAATCAGCCGCAGGTGCAGGGTACAACGTTCAAGGAATTCAAGGCAGTAGGACAGCCTGAATTCAAAGGATCGACTAACCCTATCGAGGCTCAGATATGGGTTATGGAAATGGAGAAGGTATTCGACGTAGCCCGAGTAGGTGAAGACCAGAAGATAGCATTCGCGGCTTTCATGTTGAAGTCGGATGCTAGCTTTTGGTGGCAAGCTAACAAGACCTGAGAGGGAGAGGGAGTCATCACGTGGGAATGTTTTAAGGAAATGTTCTACGAGATGTACTTTCCAGTAAGTTCACAAGACCAGATGGAGGTCCAGTTCCTAGAATTTAAGCAAGGAGGGATGACGGTGTCCGAGTATGCCACTAAGTTTAACGAGTTGGCCAGGTTCGCTACATACCAGGTCAGTACTGACGCTAGGAAAGCGAGAAGGTTTGAGCGGGGACTGAAGCCCTGGATCTACAAAAAGGTTTCCATGTTCCAGCTGAATACCTTTGCAGCGGTGCTGGGGAAAGCCATACTTGCTGAGGGAGGAAGCGAAGCGGTGACGAAGTTCAACCAAGATAAGAAGAAGAAGAATGAGGTAGAAACCAAAACTGGGGGTAGCAGCGCTGTGAACCAGAAGAGGAAATGAAATGACAACACCTCTGCTGGGAGTCAGCAAGGAAGCCAGTAGAAGAGGAAGTTCGAAGCATGTGCTACATGCGGTAAGAATCACACTGGCGTGTGCATGAAGGGGAAGCGGGTGTGCTTCAACTATGGTCAGGAAGGCTACATCGCGCCTAATTACCCAAACCCGAAGAAGGGAGCTTGCTTTACATGTGGATCCAAAGATCACATCGCTCGTAACTGCCCAAAGAAGCTGACAGCAGGGTCAACAGGGAGCGGAAGGAATGGAAGCGGCAGTACCGTTACTATTGCTGCACCATTGCAAGCTGTTCGACCCACTGCACAGACATTCAATATGACGGTGCAGGATGCTATGCAATCAAAAGACGTGGTGTCAGGTATTATTCCGGTCAATAGTATAAATGTATATGTATTATTTGATTCGGGTGCTACTTGCTCATTCATATCTAATAATTTTGCTAAAACCTTAGACTTACCTGTAGAGGAGTTAGTTTACCCTTTGAACATAGAGATTGCGAATAGGGAGGTTATTCCTGTTAGGAGCGTTTATAGGAACTATAGATTGGACATTAAGGGACAAGAGCTTAGAGTAGATTTGATTCCGATAAAACTTGGAGAATTCGACGTCATACTAGGTATGGATTGGTTGTTCAACCATGGGGCGGTAATCGACTGTCAGAAGAAGTCGGTGAACCTTACGACTCCGTCGAAGTTGGTGTTCTATGGTAGTAAATTGCCTAGGCAAGTGAGTTGTCTGACGGTTATGCAAGCCAAGAAACTTCTGACGCAAGGCTGTGTGGGATATCAAGCCTACATAGTAGATACGCGTAAGGAAAGCCCGAAGGTGGAGGAGATATCGGTAGTTAAGGAGTTTGTGGACGTTGTTCCGAGCGATTTGCCAGGACTTCCGCCAGATAGGGAGATAGAGTTCGTGATCGATCTAGCGCCGGGAACTGCTCCGATTTCAAAGGCTCCGTACAGAATGGCTCCAGTTGAGATGAAGGAACTGATGGTTCAACTACAAGAACTGTTAGACAAGAAGTATATCGAACCAAGCGTTTCGCCGTAGGGAGTGCCTGTTTTGTTTGTTAAGAAGAAAGATGGATCGATGCGTCTTTGCATTGATTATAGGGAGTTGAATAAAGTTAGGATCAAGAATAGGTATCCTTTACCTAGGATCGATGACTTGTTTGATCAACTGAAGGGTGCGAGGTACTTCTCAAAAATCGATTTGAGAAGCGGGTATCATCAGTTGAAGGTGAGGAAGGAAGATATACCGAAAATGGCTTTTAGAACTCGATATGGTCATTACGAGTTCTTGGTAATGTCATTTGGTCTCACGAATGCCCCAGCTGCATTTATGGACCTAATGAACAGCGTGTTTAAGCCATTTCTAGACAAGTTCGTGGTAGTGTTCATAGATGACATCCTGGTTTATTCCAAGACCGAGGAGGAGCATGCTGAACACTTACGACTAACCTTAGAAGCCCTGAGACGAGAGAAGCTTTACGCTAAATTCTCAAAATACGAATTCTGGTTGGAACGTGTGCAATTTCTTGGCCACGTGATCGGCAAGGATGGTATTTCGGTGGATCCGTCGAAGGTTGAGGCCGTAATGAGTTGGGATCAGCCGAAGACGCCGTCTGAAGTGACGAGTTTCTTGGGATTGGCAGGTTATTACCGTAGATTTATCCAAGACTTTTCTAGAATTGCAACTCCATTGACGAATTTGACTCGTAAAATAGTTAAGTTTGTTTGGACGGAGAAGTGTGAGGAGAGTTTTCAAGAGCTGAAGAAGAGGTTGAGTACTGCGCCTGTCTTGTCTTTACCGGATAGTTCGGGGAATTTCGTGGTATATAGTGATGCCTCACATAAAGGATTAGGCTGTGTGTTAATGCAAAGTGGCAAAGTCATTGCCTATGCATCACGTCAGCTGAAGGATTACGAGAAGGGATATCCGACCCATGATCTAGAATTGGCAGGCAGTAGTGTTTGCCCTAAAGATTTAGAGGCACTACTTATATGGAGAGAAGTGTGAAATATACACAGATCACAAGAGTCTGAAGTATATATTTACCCAGAAGGATTTGAAATTGCGTCAAAGAAGATGGTTGGAACTGATTAAAGACTACGATTGCGAGATACTTTAGCATCCGGGTAAAGCTAACGTTGTTGCTGACGCTTTGAGCAGGAAAGGTCGGGAAAAGCTGAATGTGTTAACTGATCAAGATCGGTTGATAGAACAGATGGCTAGATTGGAGTTGGAAGTGAAGTTTCTGAAGGAATCGGATGAGATGTTGTTTCAAGTAACCACTAGTTCTACTCTAGTAGGCAAGGTGAAAGAAGCACAACTTCATGATGAAGAATGTGAAAAGATTCGGAAGAGGTTAACTGATGGCGAAGAGTTCAAGTTCAAGATCGATAATGAAGGTCTGTTATGATTTGAAAGTAGAATCTGGGTACCGCCAGTACCAGAGGTCAAAGAGGAGATTCTGAGCGAAGCTCATAGTTCTAAATATTCTATTCACCCTAGGAATACGAAGATGTACCAGGATCTCAGGCATCATTTCTGGTGGCTGAATATGAAGAGGGACGTTGTTGAATGCGTTGCGAAATGCTTGACGTGCCAGAAAGTTAAAGCAGAACACCAGAGACCAAGTGGTTTGCTGCAACCGTTAGAATTTCCAGAGTGGAAGTGGGAGCACATCACGATGGATTTCGTGGTAGGTCTTCCAGCAACTCAGAAGGGATTTGATGCGATATGGGTTATAGTGGATTGACTGACGAAGTCAGCCCACTTTCTGCCGATCAGGGTTAAGTACAATCTGGATAAGCTAGCGGAGCTATACGTCAAAGAAATTATTTCTCGACATGGTGTTCCGATGTCGATTGTGTCCGATAGAGATCCGCATTTTACGTCTAATTTTTGGAAGCGTTTTGCAAGAATGTATGGGAACACAATTGCGAATGAGTACAGCGTATCATCCTCAGTCTGATGGCCAGAGCGAAAGAACGATTCAGACGCTTGAGGATATGCTGAGAGCTTGTGTGATGGACTTCAAAGGAAGCTGGGAGGATCATCTACCGTTGGTGGAGTTTGCCTACAACAATAGTTACCATGCGAGTATAGGCATGCCGCCTAACGAAGCATTATATGGCAGAAAATGCAGAACTCCTTTGTGCTGGGATGAAGTCGGTGAACGTCAATTATTGGGACCAGAATTGGTACAACAAACCGCCAAAATTGTGAAGCTGATCAGAACGAGATTAGTTGCTGCTCAAGACAGACAGAAGAAGTATGCCGATTTACATCGACAGAACCGAGAATTCTTACCAGGAAGTTTCGTGTTCCTGAAAGTATTTCCCTGGAAGGGGAAGATTCGATTTGGTAAGAAGGGAAAACTAAGTCCCAGATTTATTGGACCTTTCGAGGTACTACGAAAGGTGGGCGAGGTTGCTTACGATATTGCATTACCTCCGGAGCTCGAGAATATACATAATGTCTTTCATATTTCTGTGTTAAGACCTTACAAGCACGATTATAAACATGTAATAGAATATGAACCTCTGCTATTTGATAAAGACTTAACGTATGAAGAAGTGCCTGTTCAAATAGTTGATAGAAAGGAACAAGTACTTAGAAATAAAGTGATACCTTCTGTTAAGGTAATCTAGAGGAACCACAGTGCTGAAGAAGCTACGTGGGAACTCGAAGATGTTATGATGAAATCTTATCCGCATTTATTTGCTTAGTTGGGTGTAACCCCTTATATACTGATTCTAGGGACAAAATCCTTTTAAGGAGGGAAAAATCTAATAGACGGAATTTTTTTTGTGTGATTCTGGGGACAGAATTCTTTTAAGGAGGGAAGATTGTAACGATTGAGATTTTATATTTAATTTTAAATATTTATTGAATTAAATAAATATTTTATGTGATTTATTTATTGAGTTAAATAAATAAATTATGTGATTTATGGAGTGATTTAATTAAGTGTATATATTAATTAAATGAATGTGTAATATTTAATTTAATTAATGTATATTAATTTTATATTATAGTTCTAATTTAATTGAGATAATTAAATTAGATGAGATATGTGATGAAGTGTTACATGGATTATAATTAGCGAGTAATTATAATTATATGGCAGTTTTATGTGATTAATTGATGTTAGATTTTAATTGATTAAATTAGATGATTGATATTTAATTAATTAAAATGTGACATTAAAGTATGTGTTAAATGATTTGTTAAAATAAAGAAAAGGATTTTTAAATTGTTTTGCCAAACAAGACCCTTGTATGTATTTGTCTTAAACCTATTCCTACCAAACATGGCCTTATTAACTAAAATTTGTTTTTAAATAAAAGGTTTGCCAAACATGACCTTATGGCTTTTAAAATTCAAAACAAATTATAACTGCTAATTATTTAATTTAGACATTATATATTTGTCAGTTACGTTGCATGTTATTATGTCTATTATATACGTATATTATATCAGTTATAATATATCTACTACGTTAGTTCTAATCCTAAGTCTAACTAAGAACTAAGAAGAAAAGAAAGCAGAGAGAAGGAAGAGCAGAGAATAGTTAGAGAAGAAGAGAAAAGAGGAAGAAGAATTTCTAGAATTAAACTCACATCACGTTCTCTTTCAACCTATTAACAAAAGGTATCATCTATAATCTCTAATTGTTATAGAACTTAGTTATATGTTTTTCATATTCGTTCTCTGTTAAAAAAAAAAGTTGTTATGAAATTATATAAACATGAATGGTATATATATAGATTGTATTCATGTGTTGTTTATAGTGGGTTATATGCTATAAATGATTTTTAGAAATCAAAGTACTGTAAAAACAAGTTTTATATGTGAAAATAGTGTTCTTATGGAAATTCATGTATTTGGTTGATTTAGAGTAGAAATTTATGAATTATATATGTGAATTGTACAAATTGGTAGTTGTTACGTTACTAGCTTCTATAACAAAAATAATGTATGTATATAAAGTTGAATTGCTTGATAAATTTTATTACAGTGACTTATTTTGTTAAAATATGAGTTTTTATGAAAATAGCCAAATTGGACTTTTAAAACCATTGATTCTTGTTGTTTAGATGGTTTTGTATTTTAGAAGCATGTTATATATATGTATTATTGCATATGTATGATTTACAATGTTTACGTTACTATAATTTTCCGTTTGTTGGCTTGTTTGGGTTAATCGATAAATCTGAGAGCCGTGGCTGTCTGCGTCTGGCCGAGTTGCTGCGCAGCTGTGCCGGCAACAAGGCCCGGAGCAGCGCAGCTGCGCCGCTTGGCCTTCCCAGATTCTTTCCCTGCGCAGCTGCGCCGGTTTCAAGGCAGCTGGCTGCGCAGCTGCGCCATGCTCTGTTCGGAGGCAGTGAATGCTAGTTATTTGTACAGTGTTATTTCTAAGCTTAGTTTAATTATTCTATGACAATGAGCATGTATCTAGCTGTTATAACATGTGTTATAATTTGAGAAAAAGGAAGTTTTGAAAACTTAGTATAGTATTTAAATGATAAACTATAATTGTTTAATTGTAAAATAAGTTACTTAATTATAATTTGATTAATTATAATTAATAGTAAATGTTTAAATTAAATTATAATTTTTGTGAAATTATAAGTTATAGAAGTTGATTTATTTTAATCAATTAGATGTTAATTTAAATTATAATTTATGTAATTATAATTTAATAAATGCATGTTTAATTATGTATTATAAATTGATAATTTCATGATTAATTATAATTTGTGTAATTATAATGCATGATATAGTTTAATTGATTATAAATTATAATTTGTTTATAATTTAAAAGGTAATTATAATTTAAGTAATTATAATTTGATTAAGTGGTTGAATTAAAATTGTTTAGCTAAATACATAGTTGATTTAATTATGTGAATATGTATGTGATGTAATTATCTATGTGATAATTGATTATTATTATTTATTTAATTAGAGTGAGTTAACCATGAGGGTTAACCACTTATGTGAATTAGTTATGTGTTAACTAATTTAGGTTATTGTGATTAAATATATATCTGTAGGAAGTATTAAAATACGTGAATTGAGTTAAGTAGCTTGCGCTTGAGGCAAGTTTTCTAAACCCTAATCTTGTATTAATTTTTATGCAAGTTTTCTAAACCCTGATCTTGTATTAATTTTTATGCAAGTTTTCTAAACCCTGATCTTATATTAATTTTTATGCAAGTCTTCTAACCCTAAACTTGTTAATTATATACAAATTCTTGAATTCATATATTCATTGTTGAGAATGTCCTTCCATTTCTGTATTGAACAATTGTTTATTTAATTGAAATGATCTTAACTTATTGTTCAAGTAAGATCCAGTTATTATTTTAAATGCTTTAAGTTGATTCTAAAGCATATGTTAGTTCATAATTCTGTTATTTACGAATTATTGATAGTCGATTCAACTAATCCTTAGTTGATGAACGTGAATTCTAAATTATCCTTGCAAGCTTATCCAAACTAAACTTTCTTTGGTGCGGACTTGAATTCAAATTGCTGAGTTGAATAACCCTATTTACTAGGGGAGGTTATTACGCATAGCGTTAAGATGTTTGTGCACAATACATGGTACAAAAGGCTGATCCCCCTAAGTACGAGTGAAGGTCCATAGTCTTATTGACTGTTAAAGGTTTAAATAGAAATATTTATAACCTAAGACAAGAGTTCAAAGGTCTTATGACACTCAGATAAATTATATTTTTGAATTGTAATTGCGATGAAAGAATTATTATTCAATTCTTTATTGTTGAAGCAAATCATATTATTCAGATTCTTTGAAAGATATCCTTTCATGTATATATTATTGTTAAACTCTAGTGAGCTGTGGTTTGCTCACTCTTGCATTAAATAACAATTTCAGTTAAGGTTGATAATGCTGATGCTCCGTCTACAAGTAAGGGCAAGGGAAAGCAAAGCAAGTGAAGACTTGTTTTTATTTAATTGAGAATGATTGTACTAAGACTTGAATGTTATATTTTTATTTCCGCACTTTATTATATTCATGTCAGGGTTAGAGTCACCCGGGATTATTTTAAAAAGGTTGTAACCCTTGTTGTAAGGGAGATTTATTCATTTTAATTTAAATTGTAGTTTATTTTGCATTATTCATTGGGTAGATGTATGTTATATTAGAAAGTGAACACCAAATCATGTAGAAACGAAGTACCCGGATTTGGGGGTGTCACAATGCATGCATTATATGTCATGGATATGCATTTATATGGATGAATTAGAACCCTTTGATGGTCTTATGATATGGTTCTATAGATGTCTTCCTCATCAGTGGCTCGCATAGATCATACGCCTACCCGCATTGCGTTCAGTTTTAGGCATTGGTATGATAGCCTTGCAGATTTAGACTGCTTGTTAGTAGGCAACATGCTGGGCCTCTCTATGTCTTTTTTGACTTTTAAGGTCCCAGATTGTTTCGTAGAGGGCATACTATCCTGCTGGGATTTGAATAGACAGATATTTCAATTTGGTTCCGATGAGTTGACTCCGACATTAGAGGAGTACAACCGTGTCACTGGACTGCTTTTAGATGCCCCTTGTGCTTGGGTAGCTCTCGGTCAGATGCGCCAGTAGTTTATGACCATGACAGGTTTGCGGCAGACGTTAGTATTGGATGAGATTATTTCTATTCATATGGTGTCGATTGACTTCTTGATTGATCATTTTGGATCAGTGGATAACTTTTCAGTACATTCTGAGGACTTCGCTATATCTGAGGATGTTTGGCGGGTTGCCCGAGTGGATGCCTTCTTGATGTGTGTCATAGCTTATCTATATATCATATGGGTATGTTTATTTTGATGTTAAAATGAAGAAATTGGAGTTTTTGGCTTAGAAGAAGTGTTGTTCTTGAATTGCAGAATCTGTGTCTAGGGTTCTCCGCCCCGACGGAGTTCACAGTTCAAAATCTCCACACAACGAGTTCTCCGCCACGGCAGACTTGTCTTGTTCAAAAACCCCGCCCCGGCGGGGGTGGACTAATTGGTCAAGAAATAGATTTTTGTTTGTTTATTCTAGGAAACGTTAATCTAATCTCATCTAATGAACATAAGGACGTGTTAAACCGATAGTAGGATGTTATAACAGATTGTTAACATAAGTATGCTAATTTTAAGTTGTGATTAACAAGCTGTACAAGGACTTTAACTCGATGTTCGTAGAGTTTGGCAATGTTGATTAACTATTGTGTTGTTTGTTAAACAAGGGTTTCAGATTCAAGCTATATGGTTAATATAGTCATATTTAAAGTTAAAGATTAAAGTCTTGATTATAATGAGAAGTAAACTTATTGGGGTGGTGATCCTAAATGATAAATGTAGGATACTTGAAGAGCATGAGTTATAATTGTGTAGCGGGCACGTAAGGCAAGTTCCTTATGAAAGTAGTAAGCACACTAGATAATCATATATGATGATAAAATATATACTTTGTAACAATCTTATTCATTTATTAATAAAAGAATTATTTATTTAAAGGCGTTTATATTATCTACATAATGATGCTATATTTAAATGTGATAAACCCATAGTTTTAAGCAATGTTTTTAGAATCATGATGATGATCATGCTAATGATATCTAAATTCTTAGATAGCTTAAAACTAAAATAGTTCCCAATCGATAGATTACTAAATAGGGGATTAGTGAATCCGGATAGATTGGTACATACATTGCTTGCTCTTTGGAAGAGAATGATCGATCTCATAATCATTTGTGTGGAGACATTAAAGCAAGTTTGTAAGTGCTTATTGGAGAATAAGTATACTGAACGTGGCTCGCTAAGGAATACCTAATGGAGTCGCCTATCAATAGGAAGTCCTTTATCGATAGTAGTACAAGTAATCCTTAGACTTGAGATCATTATATTATCTTATGTATGATGAGTTATACTTTGACATGTCCCTTACGACCTTAATGGTATATCAAAGGGTATGCTTGGTATAATTAATTATACATGAAGATAATGAATGATCAATAAAAGATTTACCACTTCTAGTTAAAGAAGTGAATGTCCTATGTGATTCGATAAATGACAACTCAGTAGTCCTTGGCCAAGGCATAATGAAATTAGAAAGTAATTTCTAATTCGCATTATCGGAGTTTGTGCATTTAAAATCGGAATACATATAATTTAATAAAATAAGACTTGATAGTAAATTCATGTCTTATATTTAATTGGAACATTGTATGGTAGAAGGAATGAGTTGTACGGTAACTATTTACTCAAAGGTTCTTTTATGATTAATGTTAAAATCTATATTATCTGGAAAGTCGTTGAGCGCAAGGGGGCTTACCCTTATTGTAGAATAAATATTATTTATTTAAATGAGGTAATAGTTAATTTATTTTTTAAAAATAAAATTAGAATTGTTCTAATTAATTTATTCACAATCGGTTTAATATAGAGAACCTAAAGGGTCACACCATAAAAGGATGGATATTTATTTAAGAAGCAAATGACATAATCGTAATAATAAGTTAAGTGTATTTAATTTAATCTATGGTGATAGAATAAATTAAATAGCTTAATATTTATTATTTAATATTTTAGAAATATTAAATATAAATTAATAAGAGGAGTATTATTATTATTAATAGTTTAATTCCTAAAGGAATTTGAGAATTAATTAATAAAAGTACTCTCCCATATTCCTAAAAAGATTAGGGGGTAAATTAATTAAAGAAATTTAATTAATTACTCCTAATAAGATTAGAAAGCCTAATTAATTAAAAGAGTTTAATTAATCAATATGAAATCATAATCCTAAATATTTAGGAGGGTTGCTTACATCTATAAATAAGAGGAGTCTTATTTTGATTAAGGACTAATGTTTTTTCAAGTTATTGGGAGAGCACCCCTTTTCTAGAGAGAGAAAATTAGAGCTTTGCCAATAACCCACCTTCTTCATACTTGTTCATCCTTGGTGGATCACATCTAGAGGCCAAACACTTGGGTGGCTGATACTGATCAAAGGAAAGAATCACACCCGATAGATTCAAGTCGAACAAAGAAATGATTGGAGTTGAACTCGTACCTGAGAAAACTCAAATCTTAAAGGTTATGATTCGTTCTTCATCTCTTTCATTTAAATTAATAATTGCGCATAAAGGATGATTTGGGTTCATGGTTTGTAAAATTTTAAAACTCTATTTTTACACTTCCGCTGCTATGTATGTAATTGTTGCATGCTATTTTGATCTTACAAACCTAACAGTGGCATCAAAGCCAAACCTTTGTGCAGTTTTTGGAAAAAAACTGCACAATTCGCGAACCAGGAAAACAGATTTTGGAGACTGGCGCCGCAGTGCCAGATTGCAATACAATCCCGGCACCGCAACGCCTGCTTCGTGTCCCTGCACTGCAGCGCCTGAAGACAGTTCTTGAGCAGCACCGCAGCGCCAGCCAGCTGTCTTTGTTTTCTGGTGACGTGGCACCGCAGCGCCATATGCTAGTTTACTAGCGGCGATGCAGCGCCACTCTCCAGAAAAATAAAATTTATTTTATTTTTGATTTCAAATTAAGATACAAGGTTTATTTTAATTAAAATTAAAATTAAATATTTTTTTTGTAATTCTAGATTAATAAAGGAGTTTATTAGATTTGGAATTGGATTAAAATAAAGATGTTTATTTTAATTAGAATTGGATTTCAAAACTAACTAGAATTGCCCATTAAATGGGGTCTGCGTACCTCGTCTTCTCTAATTTTTTTGATGTAAATTTTATCTCCCTCCTATGTACTTCCCCTTTGACTGCTGATCAAAGTTTTTATTTAATGTAAATAGTTTATATAATAGGATTAGTTATAATTACTTGAAGAATTGGAGACCAAGGAGCAAGGAGCGCATGAAGATCCGTTTGTAATGGAGCCTAGGTTGAAATGTAATAATTATGTTTAAATTTAATTCTTGCAACCCTAGGATTGACCTTTTGGTTCACTTGGTGGCTCGAGTGAACCAAACTAGAATAAAAGTTCATAATCAATCCGGGTAGAATATTGTATTCTATATGCGTGCTTATACTATATATATATATTATGCAACATGCTTCGTATGTCAATTAATATGACGCGTATTATATATATATATATATATATATATATATATGTGTGTGTGTGTGTGTGTGTGTGTGTGTGTGTGTGTGTGTGTGTGTCTGCATCTACGCTAAACAAGATGAGACAATTAATAACAAACCCTCAAAAAATTTATATTAAGTCTTAAGCGTTCAAAGATATTTGGAATATCGAACGTCGCCTGTAACGCCCGAGAAAATTGAACGTTTATGTAAATGAATTTTATTTAATTTATTGAATAAAATTTGATTATTTGTTTATTAAATTGAGTAAGCTAATCAAAGGTCGTTCTATGACCTAGAGAATGCAGAAGTGGTTAGGATTATGGCTACGTGCTAGAAATAATTGATGTGAATTTATAAGACAAAAATAAAAGATTTTCGGAAATAAAAATATTTATGAGAAAAAGACGAAATAGGCACTATTCACATATGAAACCCTAATGGTTAGGTTTTGGCCCTACAGGTTAGGGTTTGAGAGTCTAAGCCTTTCTGTGAGATCGGAATGTCGGAATGACATTTTGTCGAAAGATTTGACGGTAATATATTGTGAAAAGGTAAGTTAGCCGACAAAAGTTTTCTCAGGAGAAAATCACTATTCATCCGTTTCTGCTCAGGAATTATTATTGAATTTCTGAGAAACGCATAATGATAGGATTTCAAGACGAGATGGAATATGTAATAATATTTTACTTATGGCTCACAAAGTTTTTACGTGAGGACTTAAAACCCTAAGGGTTAGGGAAAGTTAAGCATAATAAGAATTGGTTACTTATAATATTAAATGATTATTATACGGAATGAATACGAGTATAATATGAGATATTGTACGAGTATAATACGAAGAGGATGCGAGAATTAATAAGATGTATAATACAAACTTTATATAAAGTAAATATATTTAATTTGATATAGTTTTTATAACTAAACCCGTAGGTTGCACCGATGGGTAAACGGGTGGGTTAAACCCATGGGGGCAACCCATGGGCACATGAGATGATAAGTTGAGCGTGAGGGGTGCATGTGCTAGCACATGCTAGCACATGGCTTCACATGGGCAAGACATGGGGCTAAGGAGGTTTGGTCCTAATGACCAAACTACCCTACGTCTTGACAAGGCTATAAATATAAGTGTTTGGCTAGCCATTTGGTTGTTTGATCAAATTTCACCAACATAGAGAGATAGAGAAAAAAAGAAGAAGAGAAAGGCTAGTTCATGCTTTGCTAAGAATCAAGTAAATCAAGGAGCCAAGAAGATCATTGAGTCTCCATACTCAAGCAAACAAGAACACTTAAGGTATAAAAATAAGGAAATTTGATAAATAATCATTTGTCTTTCATAATAGAATTGATAGAGAAGTGATTTGGGGAAGCATGAATTATAAGAAGTCATAAGGTTGGCTAAATGGTTAATTAAGAACACTAATAAGCCACGAGTAATGAAAACATAATAAGTAATTAAGGAACTAATGAAGAACTTATCAAAATCAAGAGAATTTGAATGATAAGCATGTAAAACCATTAAGACATAGATGTTTACAATGGTTAGAATCATTAAAAATCAACAAATGGATTGATTCCAATTGGTTTGAAGTAAAAATAACGAAGAACGAAGATTCGGCGAAAGTTCTGCAATTAGACATTAATTGTCGAAACTGTGAATTTCCCGAAATAGAAGTCAAAAGTCGTCGTTTGATTCAGAAACAATAGTTTTCAATGAAATAACATGTAATTAGGTAAATAAAACTTGTGGGGAGCAAGAACGAACAAATTTGGACTTAAAACGAAGAATTGAGCGTCGAACGTTCATGAACGTTTAACAAACACGTAAAAATATACTAATCGGCTAAATTCTCGCCGACAGATTCAGAAATGAATCCCGACTTGATAGAATCATAGAACATAGAATTTATGAACTATTAGCTTTAGAACGAGCCAATTCTGAGTTGTAACGATCGTGTTACGACCACGTAAAAATTTAAAATTTTCAGAATCTGGGGGTCGGCGCTGCCGCGTCACCCAGACCCTTGTAACTAGCGCTGCATCACTGAAGTAGGGTTTAGACACTGCGAGGCAGTGCCGCGACGCTGACTTTTAGCCTTATGCTGGCGCTGCCGCGCCCTTAAGGAAAAAAATCCCGACGTGAATATTTTTTAACCTAGCTTTCTACATGGTAATTGTGGGGCACCTAAATGGTTAATATTCATGAAGAGAAATCACTTAAACAACATGTTTAAGAATGATTTTATGAATTAAACGTTGACAAAACGTATTTAAATTTAAAACTCAAAATTCGATAATGTGAACTATGAATCGTAATCGAGTTGTGAGCGTGCCTTAAGGTTATATAACATGTAATAGAGGTGCGTGATGCGTGAATGACATTGAATGAAGTTAAAACTCATGTAAATTCTATACGAGGTTTGATAATGGGAATTCGATGGGAATGTGGATAACGTAACGAACCGGTTAGGGTATCGTCCGTCATTGTGATTAATGATGATCGACGGGAGTCGATTTATGACATATAGATGTTAATAAGCCGTAATAAAAGTTAAATAACTTGAACAAATGTTATTAGCTTAACAATTCAAGTAAGTTATACAAAGAAGGAGAAGTTAGGTAATACATTGTATATCAATTGTGAATTCTCATTGGTATGCTATGTGTTATGCATTGTAGAAGTTGTAAAGACCGAGTAGAGTAAACATAAAGGTTTAAAGACGCAAATGCAAGTTTTTTAAACTCTTATCTATAACTTGTGTTGGACAAGATGTCATTATGCATGATCTTTTATGCATAAACTGTTATTGAATAGTCGATGCCATTTGATTCGGCTAGACTGAGACTTAGAGTATTTTGGTTGGTTTTCAAATCTTTCAAAAATAATTACGATGTTGATATCTTATGTCAATTGCTTGGTACGAATTCTCAGGTAAGCCTGAGGGTGAATAAACAAATGTTTTTACGTCGTTAATTCGACAGGCACGTGAGGTTGCCACTAATTAAACGTAAACACGTTTAATGTATGAGTGTTGATCAATATAGAGTACTACAGGCTGATCACCTGGATGTGCTTATAAGCTATGTCAAACTTATGACCTTAGTGCCGGGTTGTTCTTTTCATTAATGAGAACTAAATGATGGTTCATGGTCGTTGACCAACACAGATTCCGAAGAGGCTATAAGTCCTTGGGAATGGTTTTAAAGGAATCAAACTGTTATTTTTATTATTCTTAAGTACTTCATAACTATTGTACATTTATTGACGACAAAGCTATATGATTCTTAATTTTGTGGTTTCAAGATATGTTATTGAACTTGCTAAACTATTTATGCTCATTCTTACTTAAAACTAAATGATTTTAGCTAAAAGCGAACGGACCAAAGGATCTGGTAAAGACGAGGGAAAGTCCAAGATGGACAAAATAGTGAACCTTGTAATACCATAGTATTATTAATGTAATAACTGATATTATGACACAGAACAATGTAATGGTTACAAAGAAGCTGGGAAGGGATTAATAGAATGTAATAGTTAGTAAACTCATGCGTGTTATTGAAGTCTTTCAATTGAATGTATGAGTTGATAGTGGAGACCTTCATATTTTTTCATTGAATGTTTCAAATTTACCAAGAAAGAGGTGATTAAGAGTTGTATTATTTCGTTCTAGTTTGATTAGTGTCAAAAGGAGAAACCTATGACTATCGGGTTCAAAACCATGGGTACATCTCACACAAGTCTTTATTTAGGGAGACCTTCTTATTGTTCGTTGGTTCCCTAAAATTGTCAAAGAAAGAGGTGATTATGAGTCCTATAACTTCGTTCTAGTTTGATTATCATCAAAAAGAGCAATCCCATTACTATCACGTTCAAAACGATGCGTACATCTCACACAAGTCTTCATTTAAGGAGACCTTATTATTATTTCATTAGTTCTCTACAATTGTCAAAGAAAGAGGTGACTAGAAGTTCTATTATTTCGTTCTAATTTGATTAGCATCAAAAGGAGCAATCCCATGACTATCGCTTTAAAAATGATGCGTACATCTCACACAAGTCTTGATTTAGGGAGACCTTCTTATTATTTCATTGGTTCTCCCAAATTGTCAAAGAAAGAGGTGATTATGAGTCTTATGACTTCGTTCTAGTTTGACTTGCATCAAAAGGAGCAATCCTATCACTAGTAACTTCAAAATGATCCATAAATCTCACACAAGTCTTCATTTAGGGATACCTTCTTATTATTTCATTAGTTCTCTTAAATTATCAAAATATAGGTGATTATGAGTCCTATTACTTCGTTCTAGTTGAAATTAGCATCAAAAGGAGCAATCTCATCACTATCGCGTCCAAAACGATGAGTAGATCTCACACAAGTCTTCATTTAGGGAGGCCTTCATATTGTTTCATTGGCTATTTAAAATTTACAACGAAAGAGGTGATTAAGAGTTGTATTACTTCATTCTAGTTTGATTAGCGTCAAAAGGAGAAACCCATGACTATCGCGTACAAAACCATGAGTACATCTCACACAAGTCTTCATTTAGGGAGACCTTCTTATTGTTTCATTGGTTCTCTAAAATTGTCAAAGAAAGAGGTGATTTGGAGTCCTATAACTTCGTTCTAGTTTGATTAGCATCAAAAGGAGCAATCTCATTACTGTCACGTTCAAAACGATGCGTACATCTCACATAAGTCTTCATTTAAGGAGACCTTCTTATTGTTTCATTAGTTTTCTAAAATTGTCATAGAAAGTGGTGATTAGGAGGCCTATTACTTTGTTCTAGTTTGATTAGCGTCAAAAGGAGAAACCCATGACTATCACGTTTAAAACCATGTGTACATCTTTCACAAGCCTTCATTTAAGGAGACCTTCTTATTGTTTCATTGGTTCTCTAAAATTGTCAAAGAAAGAGGTCATTAGGAGTCCTATAACTTCGTTCTAGTTTGATTATCATCAAAATGAGCAATCCCATCACTATCACGTTTAAAATAATTTGTACAGCTTACACAAGTCTTCATTTAAGGAGACCTTCTTATTGTTTCATTGGTTCTCTACAATTGTCAAAGAAAGAGGTGATTAGGAGTCCTATTACTTCGTTCTTTTTTGATTAGCCTCAAAAGGATCAATCCCATGACTATCGCTTTAAAAACGATGCGTACATCTAACACAAGTCTTGATTTAGGAAAACCTTCTTATTATTTCATTAGTTCTCTCAAATTATCAAAGAAAGAGGTGATTATGAGTCATATGACTTCGTTCTAGTTTGATTTGTGTCAAAAGGAGCAATCCTATTACTAGTTCCTTCAAAATGATCCGTACATCTCACACAAGTCTTGATTTAGGGAGACCTTCTTATTGTTTCATTGGTTCTCTCAAATTGTCAAAAAAAAGAGGTGATTATGAGTCCTATGACTTCGTTCTTATTTAATTTGCATCAAAAGGAGCAATCCTATCACTGGTGTCTTCAAAACGATCCGTACATCTCACACAAGTTTTCATTTAGGGAGACCTTCTTATTGTTTCATTAGTTCTCTCAAATTATCAAAATTTAGGTGATTATAAGTTCTATGAGATCCCTAAACCCTAATAAGACTCGATTATGTAAAATTTTCAATTATCAATAAAATCTCTCCGTTCTGATATTGTATCGTGTTATTATATACGTTATTAAAGACTTCGGTCAAAAATATTTTTCTCCTAAAAACGTCGTGCTTGATACGTCGTGCTTAAAATTTTTGTTTCGTATTTGGACTATTTGATATATTATTTTATCAAGCTGCTTTGTCGTGCTTACATTGACAAAATGCTTTGTCGTGCTTATATTGGCGAAACGCTTTGTCATGCTTTGAATGGATTAGGTGTCAAACCTTAATGCTAAATTAGGAAACCCTAAATCTAATTTAGAAATCCTAACCCTAATTACAAACCCTAAAACCTTATTAAAAACTATAAACCCTAATTAGGTTATCTTAAACCGTAATCATGTTAACTAAACTTAAATTAGGTATTAATAACTTTATCAAGTTATCCTAAACACAAAGATCAAAATCCTAAAGCATAATTAGTGAAGATTATGGCAAAATTAGCTACTAATTAAACCCTAAAGTTGCTCACATGCTAGTGCCACCTCCTACTTCAAAAATTCATCATATCTGATCCCCAAGCACCTTGTCATAGCTGCAAAAGTTTATAGGGAAGATATTTTTTGATGCAAAATGTGAAAAATGACCTAAAAACCCCAACCTAGAAATCCTATAAATAACAGCCTCAAATCAGTGTAGAATCATGAATTTCTTTCACTATTATACTTATACTATCTGCTATAAGGAGCCCTAGCAATAGCAATATCATAATCAAAGCCTAGATAGGAAAATTTGCTCAAGAAAGGTATAAATCCTAATTTTACAATTGATCCTTGATGCTATGTTAATTTTGTTATTATGTTGTTTAGTTATGTGTAATAACATGTTAGTTAGTATTCTGGGTTGTTAGATCACGTTTTCATAACATCTAGATGGATCAAATATATGTTTTAAGCAACCTGAAAAATTGTTAAAAATAGTCCTGACAGCCATATGTCAAAGCCTGTAGATCTTCATGTGTTAATGTTTAGGTCTGCTAATTGTCTGCTAGTTGTAGTATTACATGAGCTTAGTGATCAAAGGTCATTGACCGATCACGAACATCTTAAATCTGGTAAACCCAGAAAATTTCCAGGAAGGCTCTGGCAGCCGTTTGACCGGCTCAGATCTTCGTCTCAGGTGGTTGTTAAGTTATGAAATGCTATGTTGTCGTACTTTGATATATATAGTAGACCAATAGAGTAGTCTATCACCTTAAAAATTCATAGAATGACTAGAATTAATGGTCAAAACCCGTTGACCATTCTCGGGTTGGTTTTCTGGAAAACCCAAAAAATGAAGAACATGAAGAACAGTCTCTGACTAGACTTTGACCGACCTAGATCTATGCCTTAAGAGGTTACTCGGTCCTGACCAGTGCTATCTCGTTCAAGTATGAAATATATATACTACACACTGTAACAATTAAAACATCTATCTAATACACAGAATCAAAGCTATTATCCTCACAAAGTCCTTGATCGACGTTGACCAACGTTATGCGATACCAAGAAACCCAAGAACAGCTCTGACAGGTATTTTGAGCTTTTAATAACTTTCTGATAGGTGATGTTTAGAGTCCAAAATTGATATCTAGTTGTAGTATTACATAAACACTATAACACTAAAGCACTTACAAACACCGAATCAAAACAAGCTACAAGAACGAGCTTGGTCAAAGTAGCCACTCGGCCTTGACCAATGCTGTTCTTCAAAGTTGAAGAACACCTTCAGCGACGCTTCCTGTCGCTGTAGGCCTTTAGCGACGAACAGAAATTAAAATAAATAAAATAAAATAAAATAATTATATATAATTATAAATTCAATTTTAAAAATCATTTTAAGTTATAATAATTAACTTTTAATATTTTGACATAAATTTCATAATTTTTTTTATATATTAATAATTAAATTAATTTATAAAGTTATTAATTAAATCATTTATAAATAATAAGTAATTATTTAAAAATGATTTAAATATTCTAAAAATCATAATAAATGATTATAAATTATTTAAAAATAAAACTAAGGTTTTAATAAATATACTAAGTAATTGATAATTATTTAGGTATAAAATTAATGATTTAAAAATCATTCTAATGGATAAATAAATACTAAAAATTACTATAAGCTTTCGAAAATTATTATAATGATAAATAAATTATCTAAAATTATAATAAAGCTTATGAATAAAGTTTTACCAAGTTTTTAACTTATTAAATATCCGATGAAGTTTTAGGACTCCGAAATCATACCGAACATAGACCGAACGTATGTAGTTTGAGTAGTTAGGTACTGTTATCAATACTAATGATATCTATAAATATGTTTAACATATTTTAGGTATCTTAAACACTTCAAGTAACATTAGATAAACGTTCTTCGCACAGGCAAGTATTCAAACTTTATCTTTTCATTGTGCAAATATTATATCCGTAAATGTATTACATTACGCAAGTTTTATTCTTAAATCTTATGACGTTACTTGAATTCCTTTCGATATCTTCTACCGAACCAGATTATTACTTATTTATTGAAAAATTTACTACTATTGTTTCAGCATAACTTAAGAAATGAATCACTTATTCATATGATATTAAATTGTTGTTTATCAAGCATAAACTATTAGTCAAACCAAATTGTTTTGGTAAGGCATCCTATACTGAGTTAAATTTACCCTAAATTGGGTTTTCTATATGTGTGTCTATGAATAGACAATAGAAGTAGGATGATATGCATACTCCTAGGATACTGAATAGGCTGATCCCCTATCTCAGATTCGAATACGCAGATTTCTAAGACTGTGTGCCTGACAGAAATGGTTGAGTAAAATAAAAATTTCAGAAATGGTCGTCAACCCTCAGTGAAGTAAAATTATTGAACTATCGTTTATTCAAAATCAAACATTTTGTTATATATACTTGCTGAGCATGTCAGAGCTCATTCTTGCAAATTATTTCCTTTGCAATTTTAGATGGTAATCCCGGCACTTCTGACAACCATAATGGGAAAAGACCTTGCGTAGATTAGCTTTATTTACTATCTTTTGTTATTATAAGTCTGATAAGACTTTTTGTTGTAATAAGAACTCAATGTTGAGAATCAGATAACCGAAATTATTATAAAATATATATATTATCATCTTTTGTTTTCGCAATCGTGTATTGATACATACTTAGATGATTAGTAATATGAGTTAAACGTTACAATATCCTTAGGGATTATATATCTGAGTGAGGGTATTGGCAATATGGACTGTTCATGCTATTGGTGATTGTGACACCCCCAAATCCAGGTACTTCGTTTCCACATGATCTGGTGTTCACTTTCTAATATAACATACATCTACCCAATAAAACTTTAAAGTAGAATACAACCTTTATTCAAAAAAATTAAAATCTCCCTTGAACAAGGGTTACAACTTTCTCAAAATCAATCCCAGGGTTTAATAAAACCTTGACATAAACATAAAATGCAGAAATAAAAACATAATCTAGAAGTCTTATTACAATCATTCAAAATAATTAAAACAAGTCTTCACTTGTTTAGCTTCCCTTTGCCTTTACTCGTTGACGGAGCATCAACATTTTCAACCTTAGCTGCAATGATTATTTAATATGCAAGAGTGAGCAAACAACAACTCACTGGAATTTAACAATAATAAAGACATGAAAGAATATATCTAAAAAGATTTGAAAAACTTTGCTTACTTCAACAATAAAGAATTAAATAATAATTCTTTCATCACAATTATAATTCGAATATAGAATTCATCTGAGGGTCATAAGACCTTGAACTTTTGTCCTAGGTTATAAGCATTTCTATTTAAAACCTTTAACAGTCACTAAGACTCTGGACCTTAACTCGTACTTTGGGGGATCAGCCCTTCGTACCATGTATTGTGTACAAACATCTTAACGCTTCTGCGTAGTAACCTCCCCTAATAAATAGGGTTGTTCAACTCAGTAATTGAATACAAGTCTGCACCAAAGGAAGTTTAGTTTGGATAAACTAAAAGGGTAATTTAGAATTCAACGTTCATTAACTAAGGATTAGTTGAATTGACTTCCTATAATTCATAAATAAAAGAATTATGAATTAACATATGCTTTAAAAGTAAACTTAAAGCATTTAAAATAATAAACTGGATCTTACTTGAACAATAAGTCAATATCACTTTAATTAAACAAATATTTGACCAATACAGAAATGAAAAGGACATTCCCAACAATGAATATAGGAAATTAAAGAACTTGCATCGAATTGACAAGTTTAGGATTTAGAAGACTTGCCTCAAGCGCAAGCTACTAACACAATTCACTTTCTAACACTTCCTACATACATATACATTTAATCACAATAACCTAAATTAGTTAACACATAACTAATTCACATAATTGGTTAACCCTCATGGTTAACTCATTCTAATTAAATAAATATTAATCAACCATCACATAGTTAATTACATCAAATAGACATGCTCACATAATTAAATCAATTATGTATCTAACTAAATTATAATTAAACAATTATAATTTAAACACTTAATCTAATTATAATTACTTAAATTGTAATTACCTCTTATTTTAATTAAATTATAAACAAATTATAATTTATAATCAATTAAACTACATCATGCATTATAATTAAATAAATTATAATTAATCATAGAATTATCAACTTATAATCCATAATTAAACATGCATTTGTTAAATTATAATTACATAAATTATAATTTAAATTAACATCTAATTGATTAAAATAAATCAACTTCCATACATTATAATTTAATAGAATTGTAATTTAAATTAAACATTTACTCTTAATTATAATTACTCAAATTATAATTAAGTAGTTCATATCAACTAAATTACAATTAAACAATTATAATTTATAATTCAAATACTACTTTAAGGTTTTCAAAACATCTTTTTCCCAAATTATGAAATTGTCAAATTCATGTTAATAACATGTTATAGCAACTAGATACATGGTCATTATCATGGAACAATTAATCTTAGCTTAGAAATAAAACTACACAATTAACCAAAACTCACTGTCTCTGATCAAGCAACGGCGCAGCTGCGCCACCTTTAGCCTTGACACCGGCGGAGCTGCGCAGGTGTCAAACCTGGGAAACTCAGCAGGCGCAGCTGCACCACTTCTGCCTTAGTTGCCGGCGTAGTTGCGTCGGAACGCGGACAGAAGCAGACATCAACGACACTCTGCTTCACTGTTTAACCCAATTATGCCAACAAACGACCATTCACAGCAACATAGATGATGTAAAGCATTCATATGAGCTACTACACATATATAACATGCTTCTAGACACAATAGCTATTTAAGCAACAAGAATCAATGTTTTAAAAGCTCAAATTTTGACATTTTTATAAAACTCATATATTTTACAAAACCATTCACTGTAAATCAAATTCTTAAGCAATTCAACTTATAATACATGCATTATTTTCATGATTGAATATAGCATCATAAACAATTCTAAACAGGCATATTAATACATACAAATTTCATCAATTTACTCTAAAATTTGTCAAAATCATATAAACTCATTAGAACAAAAGTTTTCATTTAAACATATTTTAACAACAATTTGATTTCCGAAATCCTTTCATACAATTACTACTAATAACACATGAACATAATACATATATATAAAATTCATGATTACAACTTTCATGAAAACTCAACTTTGATAGATAGTAAAACATGAAGAATATAGAATTCTAACCTTTTAGCTATGAGTGTAAAGAAAAAGATGATGATAAGCTCGTGTTGTAGCAATTATCCTTCTTCCTTTCTTCTCTCAAATTCTTTCTCTCTTCTCTGCTCTCTTTCTCCTTCTCTTTTCTTTGTTTTAGACTTAGAACTAACGTAATGGCTATATTATAACTGATATAATATAATATATGTATACTTATAATACATATGTAACTGTTAATCAATTAAGATATACAATAAGTACATATTATTATATAGGTTATAATTATTTGAATTTGAAAAGCCTTAAGGCTTGTTTGGCAACCAGTTTATAAAAACAGATTTTAGCACTAAGGCGTTGTTTGGTAAAATAGGTTTAAAACAAATGCAAGGGCCTTGTTTGGCAAAAACCAAATTAAAATTCTTTTCTTTATTTTAATAATTCATTTTAACACATATTTTAATGTCACACTTTTAATTAATTAAATATTTAACATTCTTATTTAATCAATTAAAATCTAACATAAATTAATCACATAAAAATTGCCACATAATTCTAATTACTCGCTAATTATGATTCATGTAACACTTCATCACATAATTCATCTAACTTAATTATCTCAATTAAAGTAGAACTATAATATAAAATTAATATACATCAATCAGATTAAATATTAAACATTCATTTAATTAATATAGCACACTTAATTAAATCACTACACAAAATCACATAATTTATTTAACTCAATAAATAAATCACATAAAATATTTATTTAACTTCAACAAATATTCAAAATTAATATATAAAATCTTAATCGTTATAATCTTCTCTCCTTAAAAGGATTCTGGCCCCAGAATCACACATAAAAAATTCTGTCTATTATATTCCTCCCCCCTTAAAAGGATTTTGTCCCCAGAATCGGTACATAAGGAGTTACACAAAAGTTAAGTAAACAATTGCGGATAAGATTTCATCATAACATCTTCGAGTTCCCACGTAGCTTCTTCAGCACTGTGGTTCCTCCAGATTACCTTAATAGAATGTATCACTTTATTTCTAAGTACTTGTTCCTTTCTATCAACTATTTGAACATGCACTTCTTCATATGTTAGGTCTTTATCAAACTGCAAAGGCTCATATTCTATTACATATTTGTAATCGTGCTTATAAGGTCTTAACACAGAAATATGAAAGACGTTATGTATATTCTCGAGCTCTAGAGGTAACGCAACCTCGTAAGCTACCTCACCCACCTTTCGTAGTACCTCGAAAGGTCCAATAAATCGGGGACTCAACTTTCCCTTCTTACCAAATCGAATCTTCCCCTTCTAGGGAGATACTTTCAGGAAAACGAAGCTCCCTAGTAAGAATTCTCGGTTCTGTCAATTTTGATCGGCATATTTCTTCTGTCTGTCTTGAGCAACAACTAATCTTGTTCTGATCAGTTTCATAATTTCGGTGGTTTGTTGTACCAGTTTTGGTCCCAACAGTTGACGTTCACCAACTTCATCCCAGCACAAGGGAGTTCTGCATTTTCTAATGTATAGCGCTTCGTAAGGCGGCATGCCGATACTCGCGTGGTGACTATTGTTGTAGGCGAACTCCACCAATAGTAGATGATCATTCTAGCTTCCCTTGAAGTCCTTCACACAAGCTCTCAGCATATCCTCAAGCGTCTGTATTGTTCTCTCGCTTTGGCCATCAGTTTGAGGATGATACGCCGTAATCATTCGCAATTGCGTTCCCAACACTCTTGTAAACGCTTCCAGAAATTCGACGTAAAACGTGGATCTCTGTCAGACATAATCGATACCGGAACACCATGTCAAGAAATGATTTCCTTCAAATACAGTTTCACTAGCTGATCCAAGTTGTAATTAACCCTGATTGGTAGAAAGTGGGCTGACTTCGTCAGTCGATCCACTATAACCCATATCGCATCAAATCCCTTCTGAGTCGCTGGAAGACCCACCACGAAATCCATCGTGATGTGATCCCACTTCCACTCTGGAATTTCTAACGGTTGAAGCAGACCACTAGGTGTCTGGTGTTCTGCCTTAACTTTCTGGCACGTTAGGCACTTCGTAACGCATTCAGCAACGTCCCTCTTCATATTCGGCCACCAAAAATGCTTCCTGAGATCCTGGTACATCTTCGTACTCCCAGGGTGAATAGAATATCTAGAACTGTGAGATTCACTCAGAATCTCCTCTTTGATCTTTGGTACTGGCGGTACCCAGATTCTCCCTTCAAACTGTAACAGTCCCTCTTTATCGATCTTGAACTTGAACTCTTCGCCATCTACTAATCTTTTTTGAATCTTCTCGCATTCTTCATCGTGAAGTTGTGCTTCTTTCACTTTGTCTACTAGAGTAGAACTAGTAGTTACTTGAAACAACATCTCATCTGAATCCTTCGAAAATTTCACCTCCAAATCCAATCTAGCCATTTGTTCTATCAATTGATCCTGATTAGTTAACATGTTCAGTTTCTCCCGACCCTTTCTGCTCAAGGCGTCGACGACGACGTTAGCTTTACCCGGATGGTAAAGTATCTCGCAGTCGTAGTCCTTGATCAGTTCCAACCATCTTCTCTGGCGCATGTTCAATTCCTTCTAGGTGAAAATATATTTCAGACACTTGTGATCTGTGTATATCTCTCACTTCTCTCCATATAAGTAGTGTCTCCAAATCCTCAGAGCAAACACTACCTCCACCAATTCTAAGTCGTGAGTCGGATATCCTTTCTCGTAATCCTTCAGCTGACGTGACGCATAGGCAATGACTTTGCCGCTCTTCATCAACACACAGCCTAATCCTTTATGTGAGGCATCACTATATACTACAAAATTCCCTGTACTATCCGGTAAAGACAATACAGGCGCAGTACTCTACCTCTTCTTCAGCTTCTGAAAACGTTCCTCACACTTTTCCGCCCAAACAAATTTAACTATTTTACGAGTCAAATTCGTCAACGGAGTGGCGATTCTAGAAAAATCTTGGTTAATTCTCCGGTAATAACCTGCCAATCCCAAGAAACTCCTCACTTCAGACGGCGTCTTTGGCTGATCCCAATTCATTATAGCTTTGACCTTCGACGGATCTACCGAAATACCATCCTTGTCTATTACGTGGCCAAGAAATTGCACACGTTCCAACCAGAATTTGCATTTCGAGAATTTAGCGTAAATCTTTTCTCGTCTCAGCGATTCCAAGGTTAGTCATAAGTGTTCAGCGTGTTCCTCCTCGGTCTTGGAATAAACCAGAATGTCATCAATGAACACCACTACGAACTTGTCTAAAAATGGCTTAAACACCCTGTTCATTAGCTCCATAAATGCAGCTGGGCCATTCGTGAGACCAAATGACATCACCAAGAACTCATAATGACCATATCGAGTCCTAAAAGTCATTTTCGATATATCTTCCCTTCTCACCTTCAACTGATGATATCCGCTTCTCAAATTGATTTTCGAGAAATACCTCGCACCCTTCAGTTGATCAAACAAGTCATCGATCCTAGGTAAAGGATACCTATTCTTGATCGTAACTTTGTTCAACTCTCTATAATCATTGCAAAGACGCATCGATCCATCCTTATTCTTCGCAAATAATACAGGCACTCCCCACGGCGAAACGCTCGGTTGAATATACTTCTTGTCCAGTAATTCTTGTAGTTGAACCATCAGTTCCTTCATCTCAACTGGAGCATTCGGTACGGAGCCTTCGAGATTGGAGCAGTTCTCGACGCTAAATCGATCACGAACTCTGTCTCTCTATCTGGCAGAAGTCCTGACAAATCGCTAGAAAAAACGTCCACAAACTCCTTAACCACTACTATCTCCTCCACCTTTGGGCTTTCCTTACGCGTATCTACTATGTAGGCTAGATATCCTACACAGACTTGCGTCAAAAGTTTTTTGGCTTGCATAACCGTCAGACAACTCGCTTGTCTAGGCGATTTGCTACCATAGAACACTATCTTCGATGGAGTCTTAAGGTTTACCGATTTCTTCTGACAGTCGATTATCGCCCCATGGTTGAACAACCAATCCATACCCAGTATGACATCGAACTCCCCAAGTTTTATCAGAATCAAATCTACTCTTAGTTCCTGACCCTTAATGTCTAATCTACAGTTCTTATAAACAAACCTAACAGGAATAACCTCCCTATTCGCAATCTCTATGTTCAAGGGGTAAACTAACTCCTCTATAGGTAAGTCTAGGGTTTTAGCAAAATCATCAAATATGAATGAACAAGTAGCACCTGAATAAAATAATACATATGCATTTATACTATTGACCGGAATAATACATGACACCACGTCTTTTGATTGCACAGCATCCTGCACCGTCATATTGAATGTCCGGGCAGTGGGTCGAACAGCCTGCAATGGTGCAGCAATAGTCACGGTGCTGCCGCTCCTATTCCCTCCGCTCTCTGTTAACCATGCCGTCAGCTTCTTAGGACAAGGTGTAGCAAGCTCCCTTATTCGAGTTTGGGCAATTAGGCACGACACCCGCTTCCCCTTCATGCACACGCCAATGTGATTCTTACCGCATGTAGCACATGCTTCGAACTTCCTCTTCTGCTGGCTTCCTTGCTGACTCCCAGCAGAGGTGTTGTCATTCCATTTCCTTTTCTGGTTCATAGCGCTGCTCACCAGCCTTGGTTTCTATCTCATTCTTCTTCTTCTTGTCTTAGTTAAACTTCGTCACTGCGTCGCTTCCTTCCTCAGTAAGTATAGCTTTTTCCAACACAGCTGCAAATGTGTTCAGCTGGAACATGGAAACCTTGGTGTAGAGCCAGGGCTTTAGTCCCCGCTCAAACCTCCTCGCTTTCCTAGCATCAGTGCTGACTTGGTAAGTAGCGAACCTGGCCAGTTCGTTGAACTTCGCATCATATTCGGATACCGTTATCCCTCCCTGCTTAAGCTCTAGGAATTGGACCTCCATCTGGTCCTGTGAACTCACTGGAAAGTACATTTCGTAGAACATTTTCTTGAAACGTTCCCACGTTATGACTCCTTCACCCTCTCTGGTTTTATTAGCCTACCACCAGAAGCTAGCATCTGACTTCAACATGAAAGCCGGGAACGCTGTCTTTTAGTCTTCACATACTCTAGCTACGTCGAAGACCTTCTCCATTTCCATCACCCACGTATGGGCCTCGATAGGGTTTGTTGATCCCTTGAATTCAGGGGGTCCTACTGCCTTAAATTCCTTAAAAGTATTACCCTGCACTTGCGGCTGATTTACAAGTGCTCCCGTAAGTAGGTTCACCAACTGCTGAACCGAGTTGGGATTCGTCCCATCATTATTATTGATATTGTTCGTCGAACCCTCGGGGTTTTGACGTGTTGGTCTTCTTCTAGGAGGCATTTTTCTGTTAAGAAAATATTATTAGATCCTTTATTCAATTTTTAAATATTCAAGTTCATACTTAAAGGTTTGAATAACTCAATTCACATAGAACACATAGCACGTCAATAAACTTCTTTTATTCATTACTCGTAGTTTAAAAACATCAATTAGATAGCATTTCTGCTATTTACATCATCCTTGAACTGAAAAAGTTGCAGGATTACATTATTAACTCATCCCATTCTTATCTTCAAATTACGAGATTTACATTATTTACTACAAAAAGCAACATATAAATAAAAGCTCTACTTCCTAGGCATATTAAGACGTCGCACAGTCTCTCTGTGCTCCTCTTCCATCACCCGAAACGCCGTTCTTCGATCCACCACATACCATTGTAAACCTTGGAACTGAGTTGGGTAATAGAAAACACAATCCTGGGCTCTTTCTATCGCTGTGTGGAAAGCATACTCGGTCTCCCTCAGCTTGGCCCTCTTGGCTTCAGCTTCATCTTCAGCTCGATCAGCTCGTTGAGTAGGCCTCAAGCTTGTCTTTTCAGATCTGGCACGCTTCATCGACTCCTCCTGGATGTCTTGCTTCAGCTTCGCTATCTCGACTCGATCCGCGTCTCTATCATTCTCCACGTGTATTAGGTTCCACTGTGCTTCTCCTAGGTCACTAGCCATATCCTTGATAGTCTCGTCCCGCTGCTGGTTGGTTTCCTCGAGCTCTCCGACTCGTCCATGAAGCTCCATGTTACTGTCGTAGACTGCCTCGTACATCTCAGCACTAGTAGAGTGAGCTGGAAATTCCTCTTCGGGATCCTCTTCCTCCTCTTCAGATTCATCCTCGTCCTCATCCTCTAGAATAGGTGTCAGCTCACGCTCCCGACCAGCTATGGTGATCATTGGAGATGGCTCTCTCCTAACCAGCTGCTCCCAGACAACATGTATGTCACGGGGCTCCTCCACTTTAGGCACCTGAGGTATATCCTCTCTAGCCTGACTAGGTCCTCCAATGTTCGTCATCCTGACAAAAGAATTTTAAAGTTCATTATTACGTGATATCGAGTCGTCACTCTTCGAATACTATAATGTAAACACATAGCACATAAATTAGTTTATTATCTTTACCTATCACATCTATCTTTTCGATCTTTCCATAAGGCTACTACCTAAGGTTTTCCCCCACCTAAGGTTTTATAACCTACGGCTTTGATACCAACCTGTGACACCCCCAAATTCGGGTACTTCGTTTCCACATGATCTGGTGTTCACTTTCTAATATAACATACATCTACCCAATAAAACTTCAAAGTAGAATTTATTCAAAATAATTAAAATCACCCTTGAACAAGGGTTACAACTTTCTCAAAATCAATCCCAAGGTTTAATCAAACCTTGACATAAACATAAAATGCGGAAATAAAAAATAACCTAGAAGTCTTATTACAATCATTCAAAATAATTAAACAAGTCTTCACTTGTTTAGCTTCCCTTTGCCTTTATTCGTTGACGGGGCATCAACATTTTCAACCTTCACTGCAATGATTATTTAATATGCAAGAGTGAGCAAACAACAGCTCACTGGAATTTAACAATAATAAAGACATGAAAGAATATCTCTTAAAAGATTTGAAAAACTTTTCTTACTTCATAAAATAAAGAATTGAATAATAATTCTTTCATCACAATTATAATTCGAACATAGAATTCATTTGAGGGTCATAAGACCTTGAACTTTTGTCCTAGGTTATAAACATTTCTATTTAAAACCTTTAACAGTCACTAAGACTATGGACCTTAACTCGTACTTAGGAGGATCAGCCCTTCGTACCATGTATTGTGCACAAACATCTTAACGCTTCTGCGTAGTAACCTCCCCTAATAAATAGGGTTGGTCAACTCAGTAATTGAATACAAGTCCGCATCAAAGGAAGTTTGATTTGGATAAACTAAAAGGGTAATTTAGAATTTAACGTTCATCAACTAAAGATTAGTTGAATCGACTTCCAATAATTCATAAATAAAAGAATTATGAATTAACATATGTTTTAGAAGAAAACTTAAAGCATTTAAAATAATAAACTAGATCTTACTTGAACAATAAGTCAATATCACTTTAATTAAACAAATAATTGTCCAATATAGAAATGAAAATGACATTTCCAACAATGAATATATGAAATTAAAGAACTTGCATCGAATTGACAAGTTTAGAGTTTAGAAGACTTGCCTCAAGCGCAAGCTACTAACACAATTCACGTTCTAACACTTCCTACATACATATACATTTAATCACAATAACCTAAATTAGTAAACACATAACTAATTCACATAATTGGTTAACCCTCATGGTTAACTCATTCTAATTAAATAAATATTAATCAACCATCACATAGTTAATTACATCACATAGACATGCTCACATAATTAAATTAATTATGTATCTAACTAAATTATAATTAAACAATTATAATTGAAACACTTAATCTAATTATAATTACTTAAATTGTAATTACCTCTTATTTTAATTAATTATAAACAAATTATAATTTATAATCAATTAAACTACATCATGCATTATAACTACACAAATTATAATTAATCATAGAATTATCAACTTATAATCTATAATTAAACATACATTTGTTAAATTATAATTACATAAATTATAATTTAAATTAACATCTAACTGATTAAAATAAATCAACTTTCATACATTATAATTTAACAGAATTATAATTTAAATTAAATATTTACTTTTAATTATAATTACTCAAATTATAATTAAGTAGTTCATATCAACTAAATTATAATTAAACAATTATAATTTATAATTCAAATACTACATTAAGGTTTTCAAAACTTCTTTTTCCCATATTATGAAATTATCAAATTCATGTTAACAACATGTTATAGCCACTGGATACATGCTCATTATCATGGAACAATTAATCTTAGCTTAGAAATAAAACTGCACAATTAACCAAAACTCACTGTCTCTGATCAGGCAACGGCGCAGCTGCGCCACCTTTAGCTTTGACACCGGCGCAGATGCGCATGTGTCAAACCTGGGAAACTCAGCAGGCGCAGTTGCACCAGTTCTGCCTTTGTTGCCAACGCAGCTGCGCTGGAACGCGGACAGAAGCAGACAGCAACGACACTCTGCTTTACTATTTAACCTAATTATGCCAACAAACGGCCATTCACAGCACCATAGATGATGTAAAGCATTCATATGAGCTACTTCACATATATAACATGTTTTTAGACACAAAAACTATTTAAGCAACAAAAATCAATGCTTTAAAAACTCAAATTTTGACATTTTTATAAAACTCATATATTTAACAAAACCATTCACTGTAAATCAAATTCTTAAGCAATTCAACTTATAATACATGCATTATTTTCATGATTGAATATAGCATCATAAATAATTCTAAACAGGCATATTAATACATACAAATTTCATCAATTTACTCTAAAATTTGTCAAAACCATATAAACTCATAAGAACACAAGTTTTCCATTAAACATATTTTAACAATAATTTGATTTTCGAAATCCTTTCATACAATTACTACCAATAACACATGAACACAATACATATATATATATAATTCATGATTACAACTTTCATGAAAACTCAACTTTGATAGAGAATAAAACATGAAGAATATAAAATTCTAACCTTTTAGCTATGAGTGTAAAGAAAGAGATGATGATAAGCTCGTGTTCTAGCAATTATCCTTCTTCCTTTCTTCTCTCAAATTCTTTTCTCTCTTCTCTGCTCTCTTTCTCCTTCTCTTTTCTTTGTTTTAGACTTAGAACTAACGTAATGGCTATATTATAATAGATATAATATAATATACGTATACTTATAATACATATGTAACTGTTAATCAATTAAGATATACAATAAGTACATATTATTATATAGGTTACAATTATTTGAATTTGAAAAGCCTTAAGGCTTGTTTGGCAACCAGTTTATAAAAATAGATTTTAGCACTAAGGTGTTGATTGGTAAAATAAGTTTAAAACAAATGCAAAGGCCTTGTTTGGCAAAAACCAAATTAAAATTCTTTTCTTTATTTTAATAATTCATTTTAACACATATTTTAATGTCACACTTTTAATTAATTAAATATTTAACATTCTTATGTAATCAATTAAAATATAACATCAATTAATCACATAAAAATTGCCACATAATTCTAATTACTCGCTAATTATGATTCATGTAACACTTCATCTGTGACACCCCCAAATTCGGGTACTTCGTTTACACATGATTTGGTGTTCACTTTTTATCTATAACATACCTTTACCCAATATATCTCAAAATGAATTACAACCTTAATTCAAAATAATAAATTCTCCCTTAAACAAGGGTTACAACCTTCTTGAACTCAATTCCAGGGTTACTCTAACCTTGACATAAACAATAAAGTGCGAAATAAAAACATGACCTAAAATTATTACAATCATTTCAAAATAATTAAACAAATCTTCACTTGTTCATATTTCCCTTGCCTTTACTCGTAGACGGGGCATCAACGTTATCAACTTTAACTGCAATTATTATTTAATGCAAGAGTGAGCAAACAACAGCTCACTGGAGTTTAACAATAATAAATACATGAAAGAATATCTTTACAAAAATATGAATAACTTAGCTTACTTCAACAATAAAGAATTGAATAATAATTCTCTATCAATATCAAAATTCGAATATAGAATTTATCTGAGGGTCATAAGACCTTTGAACTCTTCATGTCCTAGGTTATAAATATTTCTATTTAAACCTTTAACAGTTAATAAGACTATGGACCTCAACTCGTACTTAGGGGGATCAGCCCTTTGTACCATGTATTGTGCACAAACATCTTAACGCTATGCGTACTAACCTCCCCTAATAATTAGGGTTGTTCAACTCAGCAATTTGAATTCAAGTCCGCACCAAAGAAAGTTTGGTTTGGATAAGCTTACAATGATAATTTAGAATTCACGTTCATCAACTAAGGATTAGTTGAATCGACTTTCAATAATTCATAAATAAAAAAATTATGAATTAACATATGCTTTAGAAGTAAACTTAACGCATTTAAAATAATAAACTAGATCTTAGTTGAACAATAAGTCAAGATCTCTCCGGTTAAGTAAATAATTGTCCAGTACAGAAGTGAAAAGGACATTCTCAACAATGAAAATATGAACATCAAAGAACTTGCGTAGAAATAGCAAGTTTAGGGTTTAGAAGACTTGTCTTAAGCGCAAGCTACTTAACACAATTCACGTACTTTAATATTTCCTACACATATATATTAAGTCACAAAAACCTAAATTAGTTAACACATAACTAATTCACATAAGTGGTTAACACTCATGGTTAACTCACTCTAATTAAATAAATAATCAACTATCACATAATTAATTACATCACACACATACTCACATAATTAAATTAATTATGTATTTTAGCTAAATTATAATTAAACAATTATAATTTAAACACTTAATCTAATTATAATTACCTCTTAAATTATCAAAATTTCATAATTAATAGTTAATTAAACTATATCATGCATTATAATTACACAATTTACAATTAATCATGTATTTATCAATTATAATTTATAATAATCATGCATTTATTAAATTATAATTACATAAATTATAATTTAAATTAACATCTAATTGATTAAAATAAATCAACTACTACTCATTATAATTTAACAAAATTATACTTTAAATTAAACACTTACTCTTAATTATAATTAATCAAATTAAGTAACTCATTTTACTATCAAACAATTATAATTTAATTAAGGTTTTCAAAACTCTTTTATCTAATTATGAAATTGTCCAAGTCATACTAGCAACATGTTATAGCCACTGAATTCATGCTCATTATCATAACCAATTATCATAAGCTATCAAATAAAACTGCACAAGTAAGTAAAACTCACTGCCCAAGCACTGTGCCCGGCGCAGCTGCGCAGCCAGCTACCTTAAAATCGGCGCAGCTGCGCAGGGAAGGAATATGGGATCGGCCAGTGGCGCAGCTGCGCTGCTCCTGGCCTTGCTGCCGACGCAGTTGCGTATCAGCTTGGCCAGACGCAGACAGCCACGGCTCTCTGTTTAATCGAACAACCCAAACAAGCTAACAACGCCAAAAATACAGTGCTATAGACTCTGTAAAAACATATATACGCTATTACACATATATAAAGCATGCTTCCAAAACACAAAATCATTTAAACAATGATAATCACAAGTTTTGAAAATCCATTTTGGCCATTTTCATGAAAACTCATATTTTCTCAAAAATAATCCACTGTAACTATTTTTCTCCATCAATTCGAATTTATATACATGCATTATATACAAGTTGAAGATAGCATCAAGTAATTACCTAATAAGCATATTAACATACACCAATTTCATCAATTTCTCAATTAAAATTAACTAAACTCATGAAATTCTATATGAACTCATATAAACATGAGTTTTCTATTAAAATATATTTCTACAGTAATTTGATTTCTGAAAATCATTGATAACCATATAATTCACCATGAACAACACCACATATATATATATATATATATATATCATCCATGTTTATGCAATTACATAAAAACTCAGTTTTCACAGAGAATAAAACATGAAACTTAAACCCGAGTTCTGAAAATATGAAAGTAGAGATTATAGATTACCTTTCGGTGATAGGAGAAGAAAACAAAGATTAACTCTAGCCTTCACAAGCTTCTTCTTCCTTCTCTTCTTCTCCAACTCTTCTCTGCTCTTTTCTTTCTTCTTAGCTCTTAGTTTAGATTTAGGATTAATCTAACGTAGTATAGAACTAACGTAATATAATATAATACGCGTATTAACTAATACTAATTGGCCTAATTAATTTAGCAGTTACATAAGTTTCAAAATTCAAAAAGCCTTAAGGCTTTGTTTGGCCAAAAAAACATTATTTTTAAAAACAGATTATTATTACTAAGGCCATATTTGGTAAAATAGATTTAAAACAAATGCAAAGCCTTGTTTATTTAAACTCATTTAAAATCCTTTTTCTTTTATTTTAACAAATCAGTTAACACATACTTTAATATCACATTTTAATTAATTAAATATCAATAATAATTTAATCAATTAAAATCTAATATCAATAAATCACATAAAATTGTCATATAATTATAATTACTCGTTAATTATAATCCATGTAACACTTCATCACATATCTCATCTAATTTAATTATCTCAATTAAATTAGAACTATAATATAGAATTAATATACATTAATTAAATTAAATATTGCACATTTATTTAATTAATATATACACTTAATTAAATCACTCCATAAATCACAAAATTTATTTATTTAACTCAATAAATAATTCACATAAATATTTATTTAATTCAATAAATATTTAAAATTAAATATAAAATCTCAATCGTTACATCATCACATAATTCATCTAACTTAATTATCTCAATTAAATTAGAACTATAATATAAAATTAATATACATCAATCAGATTAAATATTAAACATTCATTTAATTAATATAGCACACTTAATTAAATCACTCCACAAAATCACATAATTTATTTAACTCAATAAATAAATCACATAAAATATTTATTTAACTTTAATAAATATTCAAAATTAATATATAAAATCTCAATCGTTGCAGTGATACTCTGGATTTCGAATGGATATAAACTACTAATATGAAAGATATTCGTAGGATACAGTCTATTTATCCAAGTGAGGGTATCCAAACACAACAATAGTTCTAAACAAGAATTGTTATCTGTTATGGGATACTGTGAACCTTGGATAGATAGGAATTATATCTTATTGAATATCTATAGTATTTGGATAATCTTGAACTCCAGATCAGATACCACGAGTGTATAGATTTGGGGGCGTCACAGGTTGTTATCAAAGCTTTAGGCTATAGCTCTAAGAAGAAGTAAAGTATCTTAGGATATAGTCATTGAGTCCGTAAAAATATTTAACTACACATAAAATAACATTAAAAGATTTGTGTTAGATGTAGAGTTTCTTAGTATATAATTAAATAATGAAAGAAATTTCTTTTGTAGAAAATGGTTGATGCAGAGGATATGCCAATAGTCATAAATCCACCTCAGATAATGATAGAACAAGACAGTGATCCTGACGAAGAGGAACTACTGCATGATCAGAAGTTATTAGAGGCTGAAGAAGGTGAAAATCATGTAGCCGGTCCGTTAATGAGGATTGAGGAACCTGAGGAGGCACTCGCTGCAGTGATTCAACAGGCTGACATCAATACTGTGAATGCTAAGTTCAGGGCACATATGGCTGAAGGCGTGCTGGAGCATGAAAGGGCAGATTCCACCCGACTGAGGATGCTTTTGCATAATTTCAGAGAGGTAGACATGAGGCACATGCTAGGCTAACTAAGTTTGTCCGTGGAACTCGTGGGTCATTCGATAGACTGCAGAGTCGAGTGATCACATACCCAGTTGAAGACAGAAAGATTCCTTATCTCATAGATCGATCAGTGGTATGCCACATGATCCAGGATGCATATGAGGAAGCCAAGAATTTCTAAATTTTAGTATAAGAATCTAGATGCTCTGTTTCTATTATAAAGCGGATTTTATTGTGTTAATCTAATGGTAGTAATGAACCACTAGTCGAATATGTAATTTACCATTTTATGTGATATATATAAGTTCTGTTTAAAAATATCAGATTCTTACTATGTGAATAATTGTACCTGTATTTATACTTGGCTTTATTTTTTAGAATCATGCCACAGAATAGAAGGAGAGCACAGTCAGAGAATGATGATGACTCTACCCAAAGTTTAGTAGACTTGTTATTAGGAGCTGTACAAAATAGACCTACCAACCAAAATACATTGTTCAAAGACTTTAAGTTAGTAGGACCACCTGAGTTTAAGGGTACCGGAGAGCCTATTGAAGCATAAGTCTGGATCACTGAAATTGAAAAGTTTTTCTTAGCAACCAATGTTATGAAGACCAGAAAATAGTCTTTGCAACCTTTTTCTTAAAAGGGGAAGCAAATTATTGGTGGGAATTTACTAAAAATCGTTCAGGGACAAAAGTTGTCTCCTGGGAAAAATTCAAGGAACTATTCTTTGAAAATTATTTTCCTCAATTGTTAAAAGATCGTATGGAGGTGAAGTTTTTGGAATTAAAGTAGGGAGAACTTACTGTAGCCCAGTATACAGCTAAGTTTAATGAATTAGCGCGATTCACTTCCCATTAAGTAGATACTGAAGCTAGGAAAACTTGAAGGTACGAGGAGGGTTTAAAACCCTAGATTCGTAGTAAGTTGTCTGTGTTTCAGCTTAAGACTTTCCCTGAGATTATAGAAAAGGCTATTATTATTGAAAGTGAGAATGAAAACCTCATTAAATATCATAAAGATAAAAAGAGTCAAGGTGAAGGAGTAAAATCTAAGGGAGAACCCAGTTCTGGAGGGTTTAACAATAAAAGAAGGTGGGAGACCACTGTTCCAAACAACTATGGGAAAAAGGTATCTAAATTCAACAAACATGAATAATAATAAAGCGCCAAACTCCTGTGTCAAATGTGGGAAAATTCATAAAGTTATGTGTTTAAAGAATAAGTGTTTTAATTGTGGTCAGGAAGGACACTATTCTTCTTAGTGTCCTACTCCTAATCAAAATAAATGCTTCATCTGTAGAACATTTGGATATATAAGTAGAAATTGTCCGAAAAATAAGAATCAAGGAGGAGGAGGGGGAAATCAGGTGTCAAACAATAAACCACCTGTAACAGTAGTTGGAGGTCCGGGTCGTCCAACTGCTAGAACATTTAATATGACGGTGAGGGATGTTGTTGCTTCACAGGACGTGGTGACAGGTATCATCCCTCTCAACACTTTAAATGCATGTGTTATTCGACTCTAGAGCTACTTGTTCTTTTGTGTCTAAAAGATTTTCTAAAAAGTTAAATGTGCCATGTGAAAATTTAGACAAACCATTCTGCGTAGAAATTGCGAATAATGAGAAAATACCTGTTGAAGCTATTTATAGAAATTATAGTGTAAACTAGGACACAACTTCTTGGTAAATCTTATTCCTATAGAGTTAGGTGAATTTGATGTAATCCTAGGGATAGATTGGCTGGTTAATCATAATGCAATGATTGATTGCCATCAAAAATGGATAAACCTTGTGACTACGTCCAAGTCCAAAGTAGTGTTTAACGGGAGTTGTTCACCTAAGCATTTTCAATGTTTGACTATAACTCAGGTAGAAAGACAACTTAGGAATGGTTGTACAGGTTATTTGGCCTATATAGTAGATACTCGAAAGGAATGAGTTAAACTAGATCAAATACCAGTAGTTAGGAAGATTCCAGATGTGTTTCCAGATGACTTACTAGGTCTTCCTCCTGATAGGGAGATTGAGTTTGTTATCGACCTTGCACCTGGTACGGCGCCAGTTTCTAAAGCACCATATAAAATAGCACCAGTAGAACTGAAAGAGTTGCTAGTACAATTATAGGAACTCTTAGACAAGAAATACATACAACCTAGTGTTTCACCATGGGGAGCAACTGTATTGTTTGTAAAGAAGAAGGATGGAACAATGAGGTTATGTGTCGATTATAGGGAACTTAATAATCTAACCATAAAGAATAAGTATCCTTTACCTAGAATTGATGATCTATTTGACCAGTTAAAAGGAGCTGAATACTTTTTGAAGATTGACTTACGGTCAGGTTATCATCAATTAAAATAAGAAAGGAAGATGTGCCGAAGACAGCGTTTAGGACACGCTACAGACATTATGAGTTTCTTGTAATGTCTTTTGGATTAACAAATGCACCGACAAGCATTTATGGACCTGATGAACTGAGTGTTTAAATCATGCTTAGACAAATTTGTCATTGTGTTTATCGATGATATTTTGATATATTCGAAAACACAGGAGGAGCATGCTGATTATATGAGAAGCATATTGGAGATATTATGCAAGGAACAACTTTACGCAAAGTTTTCCCAGTGTGAATTCTGGTTAGAAAGAGTTCAGTTCCTAGGTCATGTGATTGACAAAAGTGGGATTTCAGTAGATCTAGCAAAGATTAAAACGGTTGTAAATTGGGAACAACCAACAACTCCAACAGAAGTAAGAAGTTTTCTCAGTTTAGTGGGTTATTATCGACGTTTTATGCAAGATTTTTCAAAAATAGCAACCCCGCTAACCAATTTAACTCGAAAGACGATAAAATACGTCTAGACAGATAAATGTGAAGAAAGCTTCCAAGAGTTGAAGAAAAGACTGGGCTCGGCTCTAGTACTATCTTTACCAGATGATACATGAGGCGTTGTGGTCTATAGTGATGCGTCACACAAAGGATTAGGTTGTGTGTTGATGCAACATGGGAAAGTAATAGCTTACGCGTCACTACAACTCAAGGATTATGAGAAGAGGTACCTACTCATGACCTAGAGTTAGCTGAAGTAGTATTTGCTTTAAAAATTTGGAGGCATTACTTGTACGGGGAGAAGTGCGAAATATATACGGATCACAAAAGTCTTAAATATATTTTTACACAAACATGTTGGGTTTGTACGAAATCGTGACGCAATCAAATTGCAAATATTAGCGGAAGCATGGTATATCAGAGTTTAAAAAAATTTCTACAAAACCATTACCCGGATCATCCTTTATGCAAATTATTAATTTAAAACGATAAATAAGAAGTTATGGAATCATACCCTTGTAAAACGAAGCTTCCACAGGTACTAGTTCAACTCCTTGTTCTTCGTGATCTCCTTGAATTTCTGGGTTAGATTCCTTCCTTTGATCAACGTTAGCCACCCAAGTGTTTGGCCTCTAGAGGTGATCCACCAAGGAAGAGGAATTATCAAGAAGGAGGGTGTTTGGCTAAACCTTAATTTTCTATCCTCTATAGAAAAGGAGTACTCTCCAACAATTAGAATTTCATCAATCAATATTTATTATAAGACTTCTCTTATATAGATATTGGTCAACCCTTCTAATCCTATTAGACATGAGATTTCTTTTAATTAATTAAACTCCTTTAATTAATTTAGGCTTCCCACCACATGGGAATAATTAATTAAATTCATTTAATTAATTTGTCTCCTAATCTTATTAGGAATAAATGAGAGTACTAATATTAAATTAATTACTAAACTCCTTTAGAAATTTAAATAATAATAATTGTAGTAATATTAATAAGACTCCTCTTATTAATTTATATTTAATATTTCTAAAATATTAAATAATAAACATTAAGTTATTTAATTTATTCTATCACTATAGATTAAATTAATTATACTTAATGCATTATTACGATTATGCCATTACCTTCTTAAATAATGATTCTTCCTTTTATGGTGTGACCCTTTAGGTTTTCTATATTAAACCGGTTGTGAATAAATCAATTAGAACAATTCTAATATTATTTAAATAAATAAATTAAACTAATAATCTATTTAAATAAATAATATTTATTCTACAATAGGGATAAGCCTCCCTAGCGATCAACGACTTTCCAGATAATATAGATTTCAACATTAATCATAAAAGAACCTGTGAGTAAATAGTTACTATACAATTCAATCCTTCCACCATACAATGTCCCAATTAAATATAAGACATGAATTTACTGTCAAGTCTTATTTTATTTAATTATATGTATTTCGATTAGAAAATGCACAACTCCAAATAATACAAATTAGAAACTCCTTTCTAATTTCATTTTACCTTGGCCAAGGATTCCTGGGTTGTCATTTAACGAATCACATATGACATATCTCCTCTTTTACTAGAGGTGGTAGATTCTTTATTGATCATTCATTATCTCCATATGTAACTCATTATACCCAAGCATACCCTTTTATATACCCTAAAGGACTTTAAGGAATAAGTCAAAGTATAATTCATTACATATAAGACACTATGATGATCTCAAGTCCAAGGATCACTTGTACTACTATCACATTAGGAATTCCTATTGACAGGCGAGTAAAACTCCATTAGGTATTCCATAGTGAGTCACGTTCAGTGAACTTATTCTCCAATAAGCACCTACATACTTGCTTTAGTGTCTCCACACAAATGATCATGAGATCAATCATCCTCATCCAATGAGCAAGCAACATATGTACCAATCTATCCGGATTTACTAATCCCCTTTTTAGTAATCCCACGATTGGGAACTATTTTAGTTTTAGAGCTTTCTAAGAATTTAGATCTCATTAGCATGATCATCATCATGATTCTAAAAGCATTGCTTAAAACTATGGGTTATTTACATATTATAAAAACAGCACCATAGTAGATAATTAAATGCCTTTAATAAATGAATATTTTATTAATAAATAAATAAGATTGTTTATAAAGTACGTGCTTTATCATCATACATGATTGGCTTGTATGCACACTACTATCATATGAGGTAGAGGAGATGGTTAGAACTGATAAAGGATTTTGACTGTGAAATCTTATATCATCCCGAGAAAACCAATGTAGTTGCAGATGCGTTAAGTAGAAAGAACCAAGAGAAATTAAACATTATAACAGACAACGAGGTACTCATAAAAGACTTTGATAAACTCAAAATAGAGGTGAAAGTTCCAACTACCTCTACCCAAAAATTATTTGTTCTAGAGAGTTAAAGAAATGCAGGAGAAAGATGAGATGTGTCAAAAATGTAAATTCGATATAACTCATATAAAGAATGTCAAATTTCGAGTAGATAAGGATGGGGTACTAAGATATGAAAATAGAGTTTGGGTTCCGTCAGACCAATCAATAAAAGATGAAATCTTAAGTGAAGCTCATAATTCTAAATTTGTCGTTCACCCAGGTAGTACGAAAATGTATAGAGACTTGTGTCAACATTCTACACTGATTTGAGGCTGCTATTTATAGGATTTCTAGGTTAGGGTTTTAGGTCATTTTTCACATTTTGCCTCAAAAAATATCTTCCCTATGAACTTGTGCAGCTATGACAAGGTGCTTGGGGATCAGATATGATGAATTTTTGAAGTAGGAGGTGGCACTAGCTTGTGAGCAACTTTAGGGTTTAATTAGTAGCAATTTTGCCATAATATTCACTAATTATGATTTAGGATTTTAATCTTTGTGTGTAGGATAACTTAATAAAGTTATTAACACCTAATTTAAGTTTAGTTAACATGATTAGGATTTAAGATAACCTAATTAGGGTTTATATTTTTTAATTAGGGGTTTAGGGTTTTAAATTAGGTTTAGGGTTTTTAAATTAAGTTTAGGGTTTTTAAATTAAGTTTAGGGTTTCCTAATTTAGCATTAGGGTTTTCTAATTTAGGGTTTGACAACTAATCCATTCAAAGCATGACAAAGCGTTTCGCCAATATAAGCACGACAGAGCATTTTTGTCAATGTAAGCACGACAAAGCAACTTGGTAAAATAATATACCGAAGAGTCCAAATACGAAACAAAATTTTTAAGCACGACGTGTCAAGCACGACATTTTTCAGATAAGAATATTTTTGACCAAAATCTTTAATAACGTATATAATAACACGATACATTATCAGAACGGAGAGATTTTATTGATAATTGAAAGTTTTACATAATCGAGTCTTATTAGGGTTTTGGGATCTCACATTCACCCCCTCTAATAAGAATTTCATCCTCGAAATTATAGTACAGGTTAAGTAAATAAGTGGGGATAGTTCTCTCGCATTTTATTCTCGAGCTCCCATATAGTCTCTTTAACGTTTTGATTTCTCCAGATCACCTTAACCGATGCTATCACTTTATTTCTTAGGATTTGCTCTTTCCGGTCGATGATTTGAACAGGTTCTTCTATATAAGATAGATCTTTCTCGATCAGGATAGGTTCTTAACTTATAACATGTTTGTAGTCGGGTTTATATGGTCGTAATACGGACACATGAAACACATTATGGATATGGTTTAAGTCAGGAGGTAGAGCTACTTCATAAGCCACCTCTCATATCCTTCTCAAAATTTCAAATGGTCTAATGAATCTCGGACTTAAGTTTCCCTTCTTGCCAAAATGTATCTTGCCTTTCCAAGGAGACACTTTCAAGAATACATGGCTTCCAACAATAAAGTTCCGCTCCTGTCGATGTGGATCAACATACTTTCATTGTTGATCTTGAGATTCTTGCAATCTTCCTCGTATAATTTGAATCGTTTTCGTAGTTTGTTGAATTATCTCGGGTCCTAGCATTTGTCTTTCTCCGACCTCGTCCTAACACAAAGGTGTTCTACACTTTCTACCATATAGAGCTTCATAGGGTGGCATACCAATGCTAGCATGATAACTGTTGTTGTAGGTAAATTCTACCAAAGGTAATTGATCTTCCCAACTCCCTTTGAAGTCCATGACATAGGTTCTTAACATGTCCTCTAAAGTGTGAATGGTCCTCTCACTCTGCCCATCTGTTTGTGGGTGATATACTATACTTAATCTCAACTAAGTTCCTAGGTGTTTTTGAAGACTTCCCCAAAAGTTTGAAGTAAATCTTGGATATTTATCAGTCACTAAAGAAATAGGAACTCCACACCTAGAAATAATTTCATTTATGTATAGCTTAGAAAGTTGATCTAAGGTATGAGTAACCTTGATAGGTAGGAAATGAGCTGATTTGGTAAGTCTATCTACTATTACCCAAATGGCATTATGGCCTTTTTGTGTAGCAGGAAGGCCTACCACGAGATCCATGGTTATATGTTCGCACTTCTACTAAGGAATTGGTATGGGTTGTAATAATCCACTCGGCTTTTGATGTTCAGCCTTAACCCTTTGACACGTGAGACATTTACTGACTCATTCTGTTATTTCCCTCTTCATATTAGACCAGAATTTCTTTCACTATTATACTTATACTATCTGCCATAAGGAGCTCTAGCAATAGCAATATCAGAATCAAAGACTAGATAGCAAAATTTGTTCAAGAAAGGTAAAAACCCTAATTTTACAATTGATCTTTGATGCTATGTTAATTTTATTGTTATGTTGTTTAGTTATGTGTAATAACATGTTAGTTAATGTTCTGGGTTGTTAGATCAATTTTTCATAACATCTAGATGCATCAAATAGATGTTTTAAGCAACCTAAAAATTTGTTAAAAACAGTCCTGACAGCCATATGTTAAAGCCTGTAAATCTTCGTGTGTTAATGTATGCTAGTTGTAGTATTACATGAGCTTAGTAATCTAAAAGAAGAATCAAGTCCATGGGATTAACAGAATTAAAGATATAATACCAAGTCTCTCTTGGCTCAATGGTAAAACAACTACTCAAAAGGCTTTGAATCTAAGAGATCTTGGGATCCATTCCTGCCCAAGGTAGGAATGTTAAGATTTCAGCTTGAATTAGCAAAAAAAAGAAAAAAAGAAAAGAATGAAAGATATAAGTGGTCAAAGGTCATTTGACCGATCACAAAAATTTGAAATCTGAAAAACCCAGAAAACTTCTAGGAAGGCTCTGGCGGCCATTTGACCGGCTCAGATCTTCGTCTCAGATGGTTGTTAAGTTATGAAAGTGCTATGTTTTCGTACTTTGATAAGTATAGTAGACCAATAGAGTAGTCTAACACCTTAAAAATTCCTAGGATGACTAGAATTAATGGTCAAAACCCGTTGACCGTTCACGGGTTGGTTTTCTAGAAAACCCAGAAAATGAAGAACATGAAGAATAGTCTCTGACAAGACTTTGACCGACCTAGATCTATGCCTTATAAGGTTACTCGGTCCTGACTAGTGCTATCTCGTTCAAGTATGACATATATACTACACACTGCAACAATTAAAACATCTATCTAATACACAGAATCAAAGCTATTATCCTCACAAAGTCCTTGATCGACGTTGACCAACGTTCTGCGTTACCAAGAAATCCAAGAACAGCTCTGACAGGTACTTTGAGCCTTAATAACTTTCTGATAGGTGATGTTTAGAGTCCAAAAATGATATCTAGTTATAATATTACATAAACACTATAACACTAAAGCACTTACAAACACCGAATCAAAACAAGCTGCAAGAACGAGCTTGGTCAAAGTAGCCACTCGGCCTTGACCAAGGCTGTTCTTCAAAGCTGAAGAACACCTTCAGCGACGCTTCCTGTCGCTGTAGGCCTTTAGCGACGAACAGAAATTAAAATAAATTAGTAAATAATTATAAATTCAATTTTAAAAATCATTTTAAGTTATAATAATTAACTTTTAATATTTTGACATAAATTTCATAATTATTTTTATATATTAATAATTAAATTAATTTATAAAGTTATTAATTAAATCATTTATAAATAATAAATAATTATTTAAAAATGATTCTAAATATTCTAAAAATAATAATAATTGATTATAAATTATTTAAAAATAAAACTAAGGTTTTAATAAATATACTAAGTAATTGATAATTATTTAGGTATAAAATTAATGATTTAAAAATCATTCTAATGGATAAATAAATACTTAAAAATTATTATAAGCTTTCGAAAATTATTATAATGATAAATAAATTATCTAAAATTATAATAATGCTTATGAATATAGTTTTATCAAGTTTTTAACTTATTAAAGATCCGGTGAAGTTTTAGGACACCGAAATCATACCGAACATAGACCAAACGTATGTAGTTTGAGTAGTTAGGTACTTTTATCAATACTAATGATATCTATAAATTTGTTTAACATATTTTAGATATCTTAAACACTTCAAGTAACATTAGATAAACGTTCTTCGCACAGGCAAGTATTCGAACTTTACCTTTTCATTGTGCAAATATTATATCCGTAAATGTATTACATTACGCAAGTTTTATACTTAAAAATCTTATGACGTTACTTAAATACCTTTCGATATCTTCTACCGAACCAGATTATTACTTATTTATTGAAAAAGTTACTGCTATTGTTTCAGCATAACTTAAGAAATGAATCACTTATTTATATGATATTGAATTATTGTTTATCAAGTATAAACTATTAGTCAAACCAAATTGTTTTGGTAAGGCATTCTATACTGAGTTGAATTTACCCTAAATTGGGTTTTCTATATGCATGTCTATGAATAGACAATAGAAATAGGATGATATGCATACTTCTAGGATACTGAATAGGTTGATCCCCTATCTCAGATCCGAATGCGCAAATTTCTAAGTCTGTGTGACTGTCAGAAATGGTTGAGTGAAATAAAAATCCCAGAAATGGTCGTCAACCCTCAGTGAAGTAAAATTGTTGAACTATCGTTTATTCAAAATCAAACATTTTGTTATATAAACTTGCTGAGCATGGCATAGCTCATTCTTGCAAATTATTTCCTTTGCAGTTTTAGATGGTAATCCCGGCACTTCTGGCAATCATAATGGGAAAAGACCTTGCGTAGATTAGCTTTATTTACTGTCTTTTGTTATTATAAGTCTGATAAGACTTTTTGTTGTAATAAGAACTCAATGTTGAGATCATGTAACCAAACATATTATAAAATATATATATTATCATCTTTTGTTTCTGCAATCGTGTATTGATACATACTTAGATGATTAGTAATATGAGTTAAACGTTACAGTATCCTTAGGGATTATATATCTGAGTGAGGGTATTGGCAATATGGACTGTTCATGTTATTGCTGATACTCTGGATTTCGGATGGATATGAACTACTGATATGAAAGGGATATTCGTAGGATAAATTCTATTTATCCAAGTGAGGGTATCCAAACACAACAATAGTTCTAAACAAGAATTGTTATCTGTTATGGGATGATATAAACCTTGGATAGATAGGAATTATATCTTATTGAATACCTATAGTATTTGGATAATCATGAACTCCAGATCGGATACCAGGGGTGTATAGATTTGGGGGCGTCACAAGTCCTATTACTTTTTTCTAGTTAAAATTAGCATCAAAAGGAGCAATTCCATCACTATCGCGTCCAAAACGATGCGTAGATCTCACACAAGTCTTCATTTAGGGAGACCTTCATATTGTTTCATTGATTGTTTAAAAGTTATGAAGAAAGAGGTGATTATGATTTGTATTACTTCGTTCTAATTTAATTATCGTCAAAAGGAGAAACCCATGACTATCGCATTCAAAACCATGCGTACATCTCACACAAGTCTTCATTTAGGGAGACCTTTTTATTGTTTCATTGGTTCTCTAAAACTGTGAAAGAAAGAGGTGATTACGAGTCCTATAACTTTGTTCTAGTTTGATTAGCATCAAAAGGAGCAATCACATTACTATCACGTGCGTACATCTCACACAAATCTTCATTTAAGGAAACCTTCTTATTGTTTCATTGGTTCTCTAAAAATGAAAATTTAAGAGGTTATTAAGAGTCCTATTACTTCGTTCTAATTTGATTAGCATCAAAAAGGGCAATCCCATGACTATCGCGTTAAAAATGATGCGTACATCTCACACAAGTCTTGATTTAGGGAGACTTTCTTATTATTTCATTAGTTCTCTCAAATTGTCAAAGAAAGAGGTGATTATGAGTCCTATGACTTTGTTCTACTTTGATTAGCAACAAAAGGAGCAATCCTATCACTAGTGCCTTCAACACGATCCGTACATCTCACACAAGTCTTCATTTAGGGAGACCTTTTTATTGTTTCATTAGTTCTCTCAAATTGTCAAAATATAGGTGATTATGAGTCCTATTACTTTTTTCTAGTTGAAATTAGCATCAAAAAGAGCAATCTCATTGCTATCACGTTCAAAATGATGCGTACATCTCACACAAGTCTTCATTTAAGGTGACCATCTTATTGTTTCGTTGGTTCTCTAAAATTGTCAAAGAAAGAGGTGATTAGGAGTTCTATAACTTCGTTTTAGTTTGATTATCATCAAAATGAGCAAGCCCATTACTATCACGTTCAAAATATTGCGTACATCTCACACAAGTCTTCATTTAAGGACACCTTCATATTGTTTCATTGGTTCTCTACAATTATCAAAGAAAGAGGTGATTAGGAGTCTTATTATTTCGTTCTAATTTGATTAGCATCAAAAGGAGAAATCCCATGACTATCACTTTAAAAACGATGCGTACATCTCACACAAGTCTTGATTTAGGGAGACCTTCTTATTGTTTCATTGGTTCTCTCAAATTGTCAAAGAAAGAGGTTATTATGAGTCATTATACTTCTTTCTAGTTTGATTTGCATCAAAAGGAGCAATCCTATCACTAGTGACTTCAGAACGATCCGTAAATCTCACACAAGTCTTCATTTAGGAAGACCTTATTTTTTCATTAGTTCTCTCAAATTGTCAAAATATAGGTGATTATGAGTCATATTACTTCCTTCTAGTTGAAATTAGCATCAAAAGGAGCAATTCCATCACTATCGCGTCCAAAACGATGCGTAGATCTCACACAAGTCTTCATTTAGGGAGACCTTCATATTATTTCATTGGTTGTTTAAAATTTACAAAGAAAGAGGTGATTAAGAGTTGTATTACTTTGTTCTAGTTTGATTGCGTCAAAAGGAGAAACCCATGACTATCGCGTTCAAAACCATAATTACATCTCACACAAGTCGTCATTTAGGGAGACCTTCTTATGGTTTCATTGGTTCTCTAAAATTGTCAAAGAAAAAGGTGATTAGGAGTCCTATAACTTTGTTCTAGTTTGATTAGCATCAAAAGGAGCAATCCCATTGCTATCACGTTCAAAACGATGCGTACATCTCACACAAGTCTTCATTTAAGGAGACCTTCTTATTGTTTCATTGTTTCTCTAAAATTGTCAAAGAAAGTGGTGATTAGGAGTCCTATTACTTCGTTCTAGTTTGATTAGCATCAAAAGGAGAAAACCATGACTATCACGTTCAAAACCATGCGTACATTTTACACAAGTCTTTATTTAGGGAGACCTTATTATTTCATTGGTTCTCTAAAATCGTCAAAGAAAGAGGTGATTAGGAGTCTTATTACTTCGTTCTAGTTTGATTATCATCAAAAGGAGAAATCCCAACACTATCACGTTCAAACGATGCGTACATCTCACACAAGTTTTCATTTAAGGAGACCTTCTTATTGTTTCATTGGTTTCCTACAATTGTTAAAGAAAGAGGTGATTAGGAGTCCTATTACTTCGTTCTAATTTGATTAGCCTCAGAAGGATTAATCCCATGACTATCTCTTTAAAAACGATGCGTACATCTCACACAAGTCTTGATTTAGGGAGACCTTCTTATTGTTTCATTTGTTCTCTCAAATTGTCAAAGAAAGAGGTGATTATGAGTCGTATGACATCATTCTAGTTTGATTTGCGTCACAAAGAGCAATCCTATCACTAGTGCCTTCAAAACGATCCGTACATCTCACACAAGTCTTGATTTAGAGAGACCTTCTTATTATTTCATTGGTTCTCTCAAATTGTCAAAGAAAGAGGTGATTATGAGTCCTATGACATCGTTTTTGTTTAATTTGTATCAAAAGAAGCAATCTTATCACTAGTGTCTTCCAAACGATCCGTACATCTCACACAAGTCTTCATTTAGGAAGACCTTCTTATTATTTCATTAGTTCTCTCAAATTATCAAAATATAGGTGATTATGAGTCCTGTGAGATCCCGAAACCCTAATAAGACTCGGTTATGTAAAATTTTCAATTATCAATAAAATATCTCCGTTCTGATAATGTATCGTGTTATTATATACGTTATTAAAGACTTCAGCCAAAAATATTTTTATCCGAAAAACGTCGTGCTTGACACGTCGTGCTTAAAAATTTTGTTTTGTATTTGGACTTTTCGGTATATTATTTTATCAAGCTGCTTTGTCGTGCTTACATTGACAAAATGCTTTGTCGTGCTTATATTGGCGAAACGATTTGTCAAGCTTTGAATGGATTAGGTGTCAAACCCTAAATTAGGAAATCCTAATATTAAATTAGGAAACCCTAAACCTAATTTAGAAATCCTAACCCTAATTTAAACACTAAAACCCTATATAAAAAATATAAACCCTAATTTGGTTATCTTAAACCCTAATCATGTTAACTAAACTTAAATTAGGTGTTGTTAACTTTATTAAGTTATCCTAAACACAAAGATTAAAACCCTAAATCATAATTAGTGAAGATTATGGCAAAATTAGCTAGTAATTAAACCCTAAAGTTGCTCACAAGCTAGTGCCACCTCCTTCTTCGAAAATTCATCATATCTGATCCCCAAGCACCTTGTCAAAGCTGCACAAGTTCGGAGGAAAGATATTTTTGGAGGCAAAATGTGAAAAATGACCTAAAACCCTAACCTAGAAATCCTATAAATAGCAGCCTCAAATCAGTGTAGAATCACTAATTTCTTTCACTATTATACTTATACTATCTGCCATAAGGAGCCCTAGCAATAGCAACATCAGAATCAAAGCCTAGATAGCAAAATTTGCTCAAGAAAGGTATAAACCCTAATTTTACAATTAATCTTTAATGCTATGTTAATTTTGTTGTTATGTTGTTTAGTTATGTGTAATAACATGTTAGTTAGTATTCTGGGTTGTTAGATCACGTTTTCATAATATCTAGATGCATCAAAGCCTGTAGATCTTCGTGTGTTAATGTTTCTGTCTGTTAATTGTATACTAGTTGTAGTATTACTTGAGCTTAGTAATCTAAAAGAAGAATCAAGTCCATGGGATTAACAGGATGAAAGATATAAATGGTCAAAGGACATTGACCGGTCACGAAAATCTGAAATCTGGAAAACCCAAAAAATTTATACGAAGGCTCTGACAGCCGTTTGACCGGCTCAAATCTTTGTCTCAGATGGTTGTTAAGTTATGAAAATGCTATGTTTTCGTACTTTGATATGTATAGTAGACCAATAGAGCAGTCTAACACCTTAAAAATTCATAGGATGACAAGAATTAATGGTCAAAACCCGTTGAACGTTCACGGGTTGGTTTTCTGGTAAACCCAAAAAATGAAGAACATGAAGAACAGTCTCTGACAAGACTTTGACAGACCTAGATCTATGCCTTAGGAGGTTACTCGGTCCTGACCAATGCTATCTCGTTCAAGTATGACATGTATACTGTGATGTCCCCAAAATAGCTTCAATACTCAACCCATTCTGAGTCGTCAAATACATGGTACAAAATCCAAATACAATCTTTTATAACATACGGTCGTGCAAAATACGACCACACAAACTGTGAGTTTCATTACAAATCGTATATGATACGAAATATAAACACTCAAATTCATTCCTTATTGATTACAATTATTGTCCCACTATTTTATAGAATAGTGAAGACTTCTACAGATCTAACTCTAATCATCACACTGTTCCTCGACTAGTCCCCGCGATATTCTCATTTCCTAAAGAGAACAATGGAAGAAAAGGGTGAGCTCAACTAGCCCAGTAAGAATATTATGACTAATATAATGGAAAATAAATTATCGTTCGTCTTCAACAAATTAGATAAAATATTATGGACAACAAGTTTTAGATCAACAACTGCAGCGGAAATAATAATTCATTAGAAGCGTTAAGTAGAGAATGATGTCTACTATCTTCTATGATTTAAAAGTCCATCATCAATATTTTATCCCTGTAACATCAATCAATATATATCTCGAATCAAATATTCATCTTTGCACTACGGGCCAAAGATATTCATTTGTATCACCAGTGGTCATGTTCATCTCAACACTTGTCCATCTTTGCACTATGGGCCAAAAATATTCATCAGGTAATCATCTTTGCACTACAGGCCAAAGATATTCATCAAATAATCATTTATATTTGCACTACAGGTAAAAGATATTCGTTTGTATCACCATTTAAGACTGAGTATGATGAAAAATAATATAAATAACGAATCCAGTCAGATAAAGGACAAAGATTAGGGATTCGTAAATTAGTTTATCCAAGTTCAAGAATACTTCCTAATAATCAATTGTGGAGCAAAATTCAAGAATGAAGTTCAAAACATGGATCCAATCAAAGATAATTTGGATTAAAAAAATAATTTTTTTTACCGTAAATAGTAACTCGTGAATAGTAACTTGTGAATAGTAACTTGTCATGAAAAGATGAAAATTTCATAAAATGTTCAAACCAATATTCTAGTGAAATGATATTAGATGAAACGCAAAACTCTAAGAATTTCTGATCATTTCAGGAATTATAGAAGATTACTTACAGTAGTAAGTTTAAATTTAGGAATATGAAATGAAATATTATCACTTTCATAATATGGAATATGAAAGAAAATAATATTCATTATGAATATTGAAAGGAAATAACATCATTTACGAGAAAAATAACATCATTTATCTTAACAGGAGAGTAGTTCTGACTAGAATATCAAATATTATGCTGACGAAAACTTGCATGTTATCAACACTCAAAGTATCTAAATACTCACAAGAAATACGCTCGATATTATAGAGAGAAAATTTTCTGATTCTGGTGTGATTTTCATTTCTAACTAAGCACCCTATTTATATGAAAATGCTAGAATACCAAAGCTGACTTAATTAACCAACGGATGAATTTTCAAGCCCATCACTTTTGAAAAAACAATTAGCACACCACCATTCAAAGCCTCCACCAAAAATCCCACCAACCACATGTTTATATATATATATATATATATATATATATATATATATATATATATATATATATATATATATATATATATGTATGTATATATATTAAAATATTTATTTCTGAAACTTCAATAATTCATAATAAATAGCCCTTTTATCATAAAAATACGAACCTTATATCCATTCCATATAAAATTTAATTCTCAACAACTTTGTAGAAGAAAGTTTTTCCAAATTTCGAACGAAAAATGACTCAAATTTACATACTTAAGATTTTTCCACACCTCCATTCTGACAAAATACATATACTGATAAAAACAACCATCAGCACTAATTCCTTCATTTATATCCACATTAAATAAATATTTCCTTATCATTTTTGTCAATAATTAATTATTCCCAAATAATGTTATAGAACTACAATATTGACAACCAGATCGTTCCCAAGAAAGAGGGGGCTTTCCGATAAGGATTTTTTTTTACTGGCGCGTAATTAGTTTAACTAATCCCTTTTTTAGACAGAACTTCCTAGACATTGCCAATAATGCTGTCTAATAATATTATTCAAATAATATATATTATTAATTTAATAATGTGAAATACTGTGCAGTGGTTACTGTGACAATTATTGAATCAATAATATAAAATATCAATGGTAGCAATTATTGAATCAATAATATAAAATATTGAACAATAATTACTGTAACAATTATTGAGTAAGTGACTTCTTACGTAAGAATCAATAATTTGAAATACTGTGCAATACCGTGTGCTACTGTGCAACGCGTATTACTGTATTTTTATTACCGGGTATTTCAACAGTTTAACGGTAATAGTTTTACCGTTATTTTTATAAAAATTTACTTCTGTCGCTTTCTATATCCGACATTCATTTCGTTGTGGGTTCCACCAATGATTGCGTCGTCGTACGAATGTTCTCCGACAAAAAGAATATTTCTTGACTAAACGAATATTCCCCTACACAATGAATATTTTATAACCACTTGCTTACTTTATAAAATTTGCACATTCCACCCATAACTTACCACATTTATCAAATCAACACCTTACTATAAAATAATATATAGAGGAAATTCAATTTTATACATAAAAAGTTGGGGTCTTACATAAACTACACACTGCAACAATTAAAACATCTATCTAATACACATAATCAAAACTATTAGCCTCACAAAGTCCTTGACCAACGTTGACCAACGTTCTGGGTTATCCAGAAATCCAAGAACAGCTCTGACAGGTACTTTGAGCCTTAATAACTTTCTGAGAGGTGATGTTTAGAGTCCAAAATTGATATCTAGTTATAGTATTACATAAACACCATAACACTAAAGTACTTACAAACACCGAATCAAAACAAGCTGCAAGAACGAGCTTGGTCAAAGTAGCCACTCGGCCTTGACCAAGGCTGTTCTTCAAAGCTGAAGAACACCTTCAGCGACGCTTCCTGTCGCTGTATTGATACATACTTAGATGATTAGTAATATGAGTTAAACGTTACAGTATCCTTAGGGATTATATATCTGATTGAGGGTATTGGCAATATGGACTGTTCATGTTATTGCTGATACTCTGGATTTCGGATGGATATGAACTACTGATATGAAAGGGATATTCGTAGGATACATTCTATTTATCCAAGTGAGGGTATCCAAACAAAGCAATAGTTCTAAACAAGAATTGTTATCTGTTATGGGATGATATAAACCTTGGATAGATAGGAATTATATCTTATTGAATATCTATAGTATTTGGATAATCGTGAACTCCCGATCGGATACCAGGGGTGTATAGATTTGGGGGCGTCACAAGTCCTATTACTTTTTTCTAGTTGAAATTAGCATCAAAAGGAGCAATCCCATCACTGTCGCGTCCAAAACGATGCGTAGATCTCACACAAGTCTTCATTTAGGGAGACCTTCATATTGTTTCATTGATTGTTTAAAAGTTATGAAGAAAGAGGTGATTATGATTTGTATTACTTCGTTCTAATTTGATTATCGTCAAAAGGAGAAACCCATGACTATCGCGTTCAAAACCATGCGTACATCTCATACAAGTCTTCATTTAGGGAGACCTTTTTATTGTTTCATTGGTTCTCTAAAACTGTGAAAGAAAGAGGTGATTACGAGTCCTATAACTTTGTTCTAGTTTGATTAGCATCAAAAGGAGCAATCACATTACTATCACGTTCAAAACGATGCGTACATCTCACACAAATCTTCATTTAAGGAGACCTTATTGTTTCATTGATTCTCTAAAAATGACAATGAAAGAGGTGATTAAGAGTCCTATTACTTTGTTCTAAGTTGATTAGCATCAGAAGGAGCAATCCCATGACTATCGCGTTAAAAACGATGCGTACATCTCACACAAGTCTTGATTTAGGGAGACTTTCTTATTGTTTCATTGGTTCTCTCAAATTGTCAAAGAAAGAGGTGATTATGAGTCCTATGACTTCGTTCTACATTGATTAGCATCAAAAGGAGCAATCCTATCACTAGTACCTTCTAAATGATCCGTACATCTCACACAAGTCTTCATTTAGGGAGACCTTTTTATTGTTTCATTAGTTCTCTCAAATTATAAAAATATAGGTGATTATGAGTCCTATTACTTCTTGTTAGTTGAAATTAGCATCAAAAGGAGCAATCTCATCACTATCGAGTCCAAAATGATGCGTAGATCTAACACAAGTATTCATTTAGGGAGACCTTCATATATTTTTTTTGATAATGTGGAGTTTCTTACCCGCGGGTTGACTAATCTCCCCAGCCCAATACCAGAGCGATTTGCTACCCGACTTACGTCGGGGGTATCGTGGCCACCATGGGGTTTAATTCAACCTTAACAATGTTGCAAGCGAGACTCGAACCTAGGATGCCCGGGTTTATGGCTCACCCCAGGACGAGCTTGAGCCGCTGCGCCAATGCTGGTGGTTAGGGAGACCTTCATATTATTTCATTGGTTGTTTAAAATGTACAAAGAAAAAGGTGATTAAGAGTTGTATTACTTCGTTCTAGTTTGATTAGCGTCAAAAGGAGAAATCCATGACTATCGCGTTCAAAACCATGCGTACATCTCACACAAGTCTTCTTTTACGGAGTTCTTCTTATTGTTTCATTGGTTCTCTAAAATTGTGAAAATATAAGTGATTATGAGTCCTGTGAGATCCCAAAACCCTAATAAGATTCGGTTATGTAAAATTTTCAATTGTCAATATAATCTCTTAGTTCTGATAATGTATCGTGTTATTATATACGTTATTAAAGACATCGGTCAAAAATATTTTTCTCCGAAAAACGTCGTGCTTGACACGTTGTGCTTAATTTTTTTTTTTTTCATATTTGGACTTTTCGGTATATTATTTTATCAAGCTGCTTTGTCGTGCTTACATTGAAGAAATGCTTTTTCGTGCTTATATTGGCGAAACGCTTTGTCAACCTTTGAATGGATTAGGTGTCAAACCCTAATGATAAATTAGGAAACCCTAAACCTAATTTAGAAACTCCAACCCTAATTTCAAACCCTAAAACCCTAATTAAAAAGTATAAACCCTAATTAGATTATCTTAAACCCTAATCATGTTAACTAAACTTAAATTAGGTGTTGTTAACTTTATTAAGTTATCCTAAACACAAAGATTAAAACCCTAAATCATAATTAGTGAAGATTATGGCAAAATTAGCTAGTAATTAAACCCTAAAGTTGCTCACAAGCTAGTGCCACCTCCTTCTTCGAAAATTCATCATATCTGATCCCCAAGCACCTTGTCAAAGCTGCACAAGTTCGGAGGAAAGATATTTTTGGAGGCAAAATGTGAAAAATGACCTAAAAACCGTAACCTAGAAATCCTATAAATAGCAACCTCAAATTAGTGTAGAATCACGAATTTCTTTCGCTATTATACTTATACTATCTGCCATAAGGAGCCCTAGCAATAGCAACATCAGAATCAAAGCCTAGATAGCAAAATTTGCTCAAGAAAGGTATAAACCCTAATTTTACAATTGATCTTTGATGCTATGTTAATTTTGTTGTTATGTTGTTTAGTTATGTGTAATAACATGTTAGTTAGTGTTCTGGGTTGTTAGATTATGTTTTCATAACATCTAGATGCATCAAATAGATGTTTTAAGCAACCTGAAAAATAGTTAAAAATAGTCCTGACAGCCATATGTCAAATCCTGTAGATCTTCGTGTGTTAATGTTTCTGTCTGTTAATTGTATGCTAGTTGTAATATTACATGATCTTAGTAATCTAAAAGAAGAATCAAGTCCATGGGATTAACAAAATGAAAGATATAAGTGGTCAAAGGTCATTGACCGATCACAAAAATCTAAAATCTAAAAACCCAAAAAATTTCTACTAAGGCTCTGGCAGCCGTTTGACCGGCTCAGATCTTCGTCTCAGATGGTTGTTAAGTTATGAAAGTGCTATGTTTTCGTACTTTGATATGTATAGTAGACCAATAGAGTAGTCTAACACCTTAAAAATTCATAGGATGACCAGAATTAATGGTCAAAACCCGTTAACCATTCACGGGTTGGTTTTCTGGAAAACCCAGAAAATAAAAAACATGAAGAACAGTCTCTGACAAGACTTTGATCGACCTAGATCTATGCCTTAAGAGGTTACTCGGTCCTGACCAGTGCTATCTCGTTCAATTATGACATATATACTACACACTGCAACAATTAAAACATCTATCCAATACACAGAATCAAAGCTATTAGCCTCACAAAGTCCTTGACAGATGTTGACCAACGTTCTGGGTTACCCAGAAACCCAAGAACAGCTCTGACAGGTACTTTGAGCCTTAATACCTTTCTGATAGGTGATGTTTAGACTCCAAAATTGATATCTAGTTGTAGTATTACATAAACACTATAACATTAAGCACTTACAAACACCGAATCAAAACAAGCTGCAAGAACGAGCTTGGTCAAAGTAGCCACTTGGCCTTGACCAAGGTTGTTCTTCGAAGCTGAAGAACACCTTCAGCACGCTTTATGTCTGTGACACCCCCAAATCCGGGTACTTCGTTTCCACATGATTTGGTGTTCACTTTCTAATTAAAACATACATCTACCCAAATAAAATTTCAAACTAATTACAACCTTCATAAAACCTTAATAAAATCTTCCTCTAGAAAGAATGGCAACTTGTTCAACAAAAATCCCAGGGTTATCTAAACCTTAACATCATTTAAATAACGTAAATGCGGAAATATAAACATAACCAACTAAGTCTTATTACAAATGCAACTCGACATCACAAGCCTTCACTTATTCATCTTTCCTTTTCCTTTACTTGTTGATGGTATGTCAACAATCTTGGTCTCAACTGCAAATGGTGGTAAAGCAGGCAAGAGTGAGCAAACAAAAGCTCACTTGGATATACAACAGTGATATGACATAAGTGAATCGTTTCAAAAGAGTTTGAATAACTTTACTTTCATCAATATAAAGAATTGAAATATAATTCTTTCATCAATATATAGGATTCGAACATGAAATCATCTGAGGGTCATAAGACCTTGAACCATTGTCCTAGGTTATAAATATTTCTATTTAAACCTTGAACAGTCAATAAGACTATGGACCCTTAACTCGTACTCAGGGGGATCAACCCTTTGTACCATGAATTGTGCACAACCATTTAACGCTTTCGCATAAATTTCCCCTAATTAATAGGGTTGTTCCTTCTCAGAAATTGAATACAAGTCCGCACCAAAGAAAGTTCGGTTTGGATAGATAAGGGAACTTCAGAGTTCAACTATCATCAACTAGGAGTAGTTGAATCGACTTACAGTCCTTTACAGTTCAATCATATAAGAATTATGAACCAATTTCAAAATATAACAATAAACTCATAATAGATAGGCATGCTTTTAGAAACAACTTAAAGCATTCGATAGACTAAGTAGATCTTGCTTGAACAACTAAGTCAAGATCATATTACTAAAATAACGCTTTAATACTTACGCTTTATGAGTATGGTATAACTTGTACAACATATAACAAGTGAATGAACTTTCATGATTTATTGAGCAAGGGTTAGGAAACTTGCACAATGAAAATATACAATGAATAGGCTTGTATAGCATTCAAGAGTAGATTAAAGAACTTGCACAATATAAATAACAAGTTTAGAAACTTGTTTACATAAGAGAATAAGGGTAAGAGAACTTGCCTTAAGCGCAAGCTACACTTTAACAACTATACGCACTTCACAAACACCCTACACATTTATATTGCATTCAAACCATCTATTAGTATCCAATTACAACATTTAAACCATTGAACTTCATATCCAAGTCCAACTCGTAGTATAATTTACCACATTGGTTATTAATTAGTCAAGTACGTGAGTCTATACTCACGGCATACATTTATAAGTCCATACTTCAATGAATTGTGTTGCGTGCCTCGTGAAAGCAATACACAAACACACACATGTAACATATTCATAATATACATCAATCTAACTTAAACACATCAAAAACATGTTATCTTATTATACATTTCACTTTCCAAGTCTTAGAAACAAGTTAGCTTAACAAACGGGGCATAAAAACTCAAAAACCAAAATCTAGAATTTCCGGGCAGCAACCTCACCCGCTGGGGATGGTCCTCCCAGTACAAAACACCCGCTGGGGCTGGTGTTCCCCCTGCCACAGCGCCCGGCTCGCGAACTGGTGGAGAATTAAGCCAATTTGACTTATTTCTTCACACCGAATTCGATTTTTCCCAACATGATAAACATAAAACTTGATACTAACAATATTTTAAACTTATTATCATGCTCATAACATATGTAATCCATAAAAAACATAATCCAAAACAAGATTTCATGATTTTCAAAGAAAAATACAATTTTAAGCGTTCTTGACGAAAATTGCTACTACGAATTCGTTTTTCATCCAATTCAAGTGATTCCAATTGTGTTAACTCGTATTCTTAACACATTAACATAATACATGATCAATTTTAACAATAAATCAAAATCAAACATCAATTTGATAGTTTCAAAAGCCGTTTTCAGAAATAGTTTCACCAAAAATCACTATGAACATGCTTCTTATTGTTTATCAAAAATTCATGGATTGAATTGCTAGAATCATCATATAACTCATATATAATCATGTTATATCATATATTACACATAATTCATGCTCACCTCAAGGATTTAAGGAAATTTTCAACATAACTTCATAATCTAACACTATGAACATGAATTTCATAGTGTTCATCATATACTTGTGAATTGAAATTCTTAAACAACTATGAAACTCTCATGTAAACATATATATATATATATATATATATATATACATACATACATATCCCATTCACATATCAAAATAAATAGCTTTCACAAATAGACTTTCACATAGAGTTCTAAAACCATGAAAACATAAAAGAATATGCTTTGAAAACTTGTTTTACAACAATTGTATTTTGAAACCCTTTCATGGCATACAATTTCATATGAAAACATATAACATCATATAACACATATAATTTCATGATTGTAAAGACCTAATTTGGCAAAGAAGAAAATACAACACATAAGAATTAGTTCTAGGGTTAAGATTATAACCTTACTAGTTTTGGGTTAAAAGAGAGATGAACTTGGGCTTGCTTTGCCTTCTTCTTCTTCTTCTTCTTCTTCTTCTTCTTCTTCTCTGAGAATTCTCTCTAACCCTCTTCTTCTTTTCTTTCTTTGTTTTGAAAAACTAACGTAACTTTGTTTTTAACTTAACATATATAATATTATACATATAATCATATACATATATGTAACTTATAAATAATAAGTATAATATTTATAACCATAATAAGTAGTATTAATTACATAGGTTATAGAATTTGAAAAGAGTAAGGCCACGTTTGGCAACCTCTTAGAAAAATAGGTTTTTAGTGCTAAGGCCTTGTTTGGGTAAAATAAGATTAAACAAGTACAAGGGCCTTGTTTGGCAAAATACTTTAAAATCCTTTTCTAATCTTTTAATAACTCTTTAAATCCATAGATTAAATATTACACTTATTTAATTAAATTACAACACTCTAATTCAATTAAATAAACTAACATTCACATAATCCCAAATTGTCAAACAATTGAATTTCCTTTATTAAACATAATTCGTGTACAAATTATTATCACTTAGCACATAACATTAAATCTAATTAAATTATTCCCAATTAAATTAAAATGATGCTACACCATAGCTAACATATCAATTTAATTAATCATATAGCACTTAATTAAATTGTCCACAACACTCGCACACTTTATTTATTTATCTTCACAATTAAACTCAATAAAATATTTATTTACTTCAATAAATATTTATAATTAATATTTAAAATTCTCAATCGTTACAATGTCGCAGTAGGCCTTTAGCGACGTACATAAATGAAAATAAATAAAATAAATTTAAATAAATAGAAATAATTATAAATTCAGTTTTAATAATCATTTTAAGCTATAATAATTAACTTTTAATATTTTGACATAAATTTTATAATTATTTTTATATATTAATATTTAAATTAATTTATAAAATAATTAATTAAATTATTTATAAATAATAAGTAATTATTTAAAAATAATTTAAATATTCCAAAAATTATAATAAATGATTATAAATTATTTAAAAATAAAACTGAGGTTTTAATAAATATACTAAGTAACTGATAATTATTTAGGTATGAAATTAATGATTTAAAAATTATTCTAATGGATAAATAAATATTTAAAAATTATTATAAGCTTCTGAAAATTATTATAATGATAAATAAGTTATCTAAAATTATAATAAAGTTTATGAATAAAGTTTTACCAAGTTTTTAACTTATTAAATATCCGGTGAAGTTTTAAGACACCGAAATCATACCAAACATAGACCGAACGTATGTAGTTTGAGTAGTTAGGTACTATTATCAATACTAATGATATTTATAAATATGTTTAACATATTTTAGGTATCTACATTTTGGTGAATTCCAAAACCCAAGAAGAGCATATAGAACACTTGAAAGTGAAGTTGGAGGCGTTAACAATAGAGAAGTTGTATGCAAAGTTTTTGAAATGCGAATTTTGGTTGGAGCATGTGCAATTTCTTGGACACGTATTTGACAAAGACAAAACTTCGGTGGATCCATCAAAGGTAGAAGCTGTGATAAATTGGGATTAGCCGAACACACCGTCAGAAGTAAGGAGTTTCTTGGGATTGGCAGGTTACCATAGACGCTTTATACAAGATTTTTCCAAAATAGCCACTCCGTTGATGAATTTGACTAACAAAGCGGCAAAATTTGTCTAGACAGAAAATTTTGAAGAGAGTCTCCAAGAATTAAATAATAGGCTAAATATGGCACCTGTGTTATCTTTGCCAGATAATAAAGGGAATTTTCTGGTGTATAGTGATGCATCACACAAGGGACTAGGCTGTGTGCTTATACAAAACGGCAAGGTCATTGCGTATGCATCGCGACAACTGAAGGATTATGAAAATGGGTATCTGACCTATGGTTTGGACTTAGCTGCGGTAGTGTTTGCTTTGAAAATTTAGAGGCACTATCTTTATGGGGAAAGGTGTGAGATATATACGGACCATAAGAGTTTGTAATATACTTTCACACAGAAAGATCTAAATATGCGTCAAAGGCGATGGTTGGAGCTGATTAAGGATTATGATTGTGAAATACTTTACCATACGGGTAAAGCGAATGTGGTTGCCGATGCATTAAGCAGGAAGGGTCGAGAGAAGTTATCATTGTTTACTGCTCACGAGAAGATCATATCAGAAATGGTGAGGTTGGAATTGGAAGTAAAGTATCCGAAGGAATCAAAGGAGACGTTGTTTCAAATGGTAGTTCGACCAACTTTATTAGACAAAGTAAAAGAAGCGCAACTCCAAGATGAAGAGTGAAAAGATAAGAAAAATGATATCTGAAGGTGAAGAAGTCAAATTCAAAATCGAAACCAAAGGATTATTGAGATTTGAAGGTAGAATCTGGGTTCTGCCGGTACAGGAAGTCAAAGATGAAATTTTTAGTGAAGCCCATACCTCGAGATATTCAATTCACCTGGGAGTATGAATTTGTACCAGGATCTTTGAGAACATTTCTGGTGGCCAAATATGAAAAGAGAGGTTGTTGAATGTGTTGCTAGGTGCCTGACCTGTCAAATAGTGAAAGCATAACATCAAAGGCCAAGTGGGTTGTTGCAACCGTTGGAAATACCAGAATGGAAGTGGGAGCATATCACGATGGATTTTGTGGTAGGTCTTCCAACGACTTAAAAAGGCTATGACGCAATATGGGTTATCGTGGACCAACTGAAGAAATCAGCACATTTCTTGCCAATCAAGATTTGGTTTAATTTAGATCAGTTGACAAAATTGTATGTTAAGGAGATTGTTTCAAGGTATGGTATTCCAATGTCGATTGTATCAGACCGTGATCCGTGTTTTACATCGAACTTTTGGAAGAGTCTTCAAGAACGCATGGAAACGTAATTGAGGATGAACACGGCGTACCATCCTTAAACCGATGGCCAGAGCGAAAAGACGATCCAGACATTGGAAGATATGTTGAGTGCTTGTGTTATGGATTGTAAGGGGAATTGGGATACCCATTTACCTTTGCTTGAGTTTGCCTACAATAACAGCTATCACGCTAGTATTGGCATGCCGCCTTACAAAGCGTTGTACGAAAGAAAATGTAGAACTCCACTATGCTGGGATTCGTTGGAGAACTCCTACTACTAGGACTTGAACAAGTACAACAAACTACAGAGATTATCAAAGTAATAAGAGCCAGATTGTTAGTTGCTCAAAAACGACAAAAGAAGTATGCGGATCAGCATCATTAGAACCGAGAATTTGAAGTGGGTAGCTTCGATTTTCTGAATTATCTCCCTGAAAGGGGAAGATCAGATTTGGCAAGAAAGGGAAATTAATACCGAGGTTTATTGGACCCTTTGAGGTACTGAGAAGAGTGGGTGAAGTAGCTTATAAGGTAGCTCTACCTCCAGAGTTAGAACATATCCATAATGTTTTCATTGTTTCGGTGCTACAACCATATAAATCTGACTACAAACATGTTATAGAGTATAAACCGTTACAAGTGGAGAAAGATCTATCTTATGAAGAGGTTCATGTTCAGATAGTTGATAGAAAAGAACAAGTTCTCAGGAATAAATTAATACATTCTGTTAAGGTAATATAGAGAAACTGTGACACCCCCAAATCTGGGTACTTCAATTTCCACTGGATTTGGTGTTCACTATACAAACATCATATATCTATCTACCCATAATAAATGCAAACCATGAAATAGATAAAAACATCTCCATCATCTCACCTTATAGGGTTACAACATCTGAATAATAAATACATAATTAAATATCAGGTCATACTAACCTTAAATCTCAAATGCGAAAACGTAAACAGTTAAATAAGTCTTAAACATCATAACATAAGTCTTAGACAAATATTATCAAATAAACAACAAGTCTTCATCACTTGTTGACTTTGCTCTTGCCTTTGCTAGTGGAAGGCTTGTCGGACCTTTCGTTCTTAACTACAATGTTATTATGCAAGAATGAGCACGATTGCTAACAAGTATAATAATATAATGATAACAATAACATGTGAGTGAATCAAGAATTCTGAATAAGAAAAACTCGGCTTTTGAATCAAGAATGAATATCAAGAATCAAAAGAACATCTGAGGGTCATAAGACCTTGAACTACGTCCCAGGTTGTTAAGTATTTCTACTTTAAACCTTTAACAGTCATAAGACTATATGGACTCTACTACTCGTACTTAGGGGGATCAGTCCTTAACACCATACTATGCACAATATCTCAACGCTAAAGCATATAAAATACCCTATAACAGGGTTGTTCATCTCAATTTGACATCAGAGTCCGCACCAAAGGAAGTTTGGTTTGGATAAGCTCAATAACAGTTCTAGAATTTAGAACGTTCATCAACTATGGACTAGCCGAATCAATAAGGGTTCGCTAGCCTTACAATATTCAACAATAATTGATAATCAAATTAAAATATAAATCTCGAGGGTATACAATTGAATAAGGATTATATACTGAAGTAATACTTTACAATGCTTATATAATATCTCATACGAAATCTTAGCTTGAATAAACAAGAATAAGAACTTGATTGATATAAAATTATAAGTATGAACTTGCTCAACAAATAACTTTGAACTGAGAAAGCTTGCTCAATGAAAGTAAAGTTTAGAAAACTTGTTCAACAATAGTAATTAGGGATAGAACACTTGCTTAATAATAAAATAAGGATTAGGAAACTTGCCTCGTGTACAAGCTACAAATATAATTACAATTCACTTCCTCAATGTCCTACACATTACATTACGTTTACAACATCGAATACTTCCATTACCACCACATTTAACTGTTGAACTTCTCAATTAAGTTCAACTTAACAACTTGGTTCACAAATCATAACTTATTAACTAACCACATAACCTGAATCTGAATCACAACATGCATACCACATAACATAAACTCTTAGACAATCGTAATCAAGTCTTACGACATCAATATCCAAGTTCACACATAGTTTATTAACATGAAATTTCAAATTATATTATACTTGTCAACAACATGTTATAGTATTGTATTACATGTTCATCATGTTATCAGGTTCATTAGGTTAGGTTAACTCATCATGTTATGGTTTAAAAATACACAAAAGGACCAAAAATTTATTTTTCTCTGCACCCCCCTCCCACTGGGGCGGGGGTTAGTCCCGCTGGGGTAGGCATAGTTTTGGGAGGGGGCCCACTAGGGCGGGTCTGGAGCCCGCTGGGGCGGGTGGCCTCGGCTGGTTCAATTATAGTTTTGCAAAAACTTGCAGAGCAGGCCAAATAAATCTGAATTAAACTAATACAGTGATTCCCATGAAGTATAAACTTCACAAGAACATCATACAATGATTCTAACATGCTTTTAACACTTTAGATCATGTAATTATTCAAATTAAAACACTTAAATTCACTATTTTTGATATTTTGTAAGGTTTCGAGAGAAATCATTAAATTCAACGTTACAGATTCGTTATAACTCTGAATCTATCCGTTTAAATTTTATTTTGTTCGTTTAAACATGCATAATCATAATCCACTATCAATTTCATGTTAACTAACTAATTAAAGCATGCAAATTTGTACATAAGGGCCATATACGTGTTCTTCATACTCTTCATACTCTATAACTTATGAAACTTTGATTAAAGCATAATTTCATGAAATTGATTGTTTTAAAATATACATAGATGATAGAAAACATGTTATGATCATATACTAACATATATATAATCATATAGTCAACAATCATAAACAAATTATGTTAAAGAGGACTCAAAATTGGTTTTAATGGATAAATAGAAGAATCGTGAATTTAAACTTGGGTTAAAGAATCATACCCTTGCTAACTTTGTGAAGATGATTCAAAGATGATGATCGAGACTTCTTAAATTCCCCCTCAATCTTTTCTCTCAATTTTCTCTCCAAGTTCTCTTTGATGGAATGCTACGTAATATAAAACTGATATGAGATATAATAGTTTAGATATATAATATACGTATATTATATATAATGTATATAACTGCTAGTTAGTGGTCGTCAGTTGTGACGCCCCCAAATCCGGGTTACCTGACCCCTGAGTTTGGCGCTCACGATCCAACATATAAATATTATCTAACTACCTATTTATTTATGAATAGAAATATACATTTTATTAACTGATATTGTTAATACATTGTCCCAGGTTTTCTAACCTTAACATAACAAATATACCCTTAGATATACAAAAAAGGTTATACAAAATAACATAATAAATATTTTTATTATAACTACTCCAACAATAAACCTTTGCCTTTGTCCTTCTCTGCCCCTCCGGCTACCTCGTTCCTAGCTGAAATATTGTATTTAAGCAAGGGTGAGCAACAAATTTGCTCCGCAAGTTAAATTATACAATAAAGTATAAGAATCAAGAATATAAGACAATCAATTCGATAGAATATCACCAAAGTTCAAAGGACTTTGAATTAGCTGAACAAATCATTAATCAATAACAAGACTTTCTCGCATTTTATGCAAAACATTAATTCGATACTGAAACAGTAAAATGGTTTCGAAATTTCTCAATTGAATAACAAGAATCAATTCTACGCAATAACAAAGTGGAATATTATCCAGATTTTATGTTGAGCGACCCTACAAGATCTTGAACATCTCGAGTAACTATCAAAGGTTTCACTTTGAAGTACCCAGGTGTATTAGATAACCTTAAAGGTTAAATTATACCCCTCTGCAAATATATAAAGTGATCAGTTTCATTATACCCTATATTATGCATAATACTTATACACGCGCAACGGCCGAATATACGACCACAAAGCCCCTTTTTATATAAAAAGGTTGTTCTTCTCAGTCTTATAACCATAATTCGAATCACAACAACGAAATACAATGATTTCCATATCTAATTGCTTTCTCGATCTAGCCAGAATAATTGGCATTGACCTGTCAATAATAATTGAGTTCACTTCTCGAACCTATTAAGTTTCAACAATTATTCGTCTAGCCAAAACAATTAGCTATGACATATCTCAACACGATTCAATAATAGACAGAAATTAACTGTACTATTTGCAATCAATAATAACTTCTACGGATGTGAATAACCAACAACAATTACTCCCCAAGCATATTCTCAAAAATCAATAATTCAATTTGAATTAATAAACATGCACTAACTGCGAATAATTAACAATAATTCTCAGACGTGGTATAATCAGCAATAATTAACCACTACTATATTTGAAAAGTAATAACTCGATATTGAGTTAAGGAAACTTGCCTGATTCGTTGACTACTGCTACGCAATTTAAGTTAACTTCTTTTGTAAGACCTATCATTAATAAGATCGATCTCTTAATTAGCATCACGTATCTTACACATCGCATGTAATCACATAATCAATCATTAAAGAGTACAACTATACTACTTTAGACTTAACACTTACTCGTTCATTTATAAGTTCTTAATATAACTTGATAAACTATTTATGAACTCAGTATACTTAGTATATCATTTCAATTTCCATTTTAGCAATTAAAACAAAGCTGACTTCTCTTTCTGACCTTTTCAGTTTTTCATTTTAGTAACCTAAAATATTCATTTCATTAAACGTATTAATCTGCAATACGGCTACCTTGTTGAATATCCCTGGCTTCAATCCATTCTCAAATCTGTTCACCTTTCTTGCCTCTGTGTCCACCTGATGAGGTGCAAATCTCGCTAACTCATTGAACTTAGCAGCATATTCTGATACCGACATATTCTCTTGCTTTAGTTCTATAAACTTGACTTCCATCCTGGCTTGCATACTCGGCGAAAAATAGTTCTCAAAGAACAACTCTTTAAACTTTGTCCAAGTCACTACAGCTGTCCTAGCTCTAGCCTGATTGGTTTTCCACCAGTAATTGGCTTCTCCCTTCATCAAATAGGTGGCAAAAGCTGTCTTTTGTTCTTCTGCCACTCTCGCAATAATAAATGCTTTCTCTATCTCCTTTACCCAAGTTTGGTCTTCAATAGGATCCGTAGTTCCCTTGAATTCTGGCGGTCCTAGCGCTTTAAAATCTTTAAAGTTTGCCAATCTATTAGCTGGCTGTTCTCTTGCTCTTGCCCTTGCTGTTTGCGCTCTATGTTGCATAGCTTGGGCTAACATATCCACAAAATTCTGCATCGGGCCTGCTTGACCTCCTTCATTATTCACTGATTGCTCTTCTCTTTGATTTCGATTCTGTCATCTAGGCGGCATTATCTGATTTAAATGAAAATCTTACATTAATCCTTTTTCTCTACACAAATTCCTACTAGTAACATAAGAATTTAACACAAAATTCTCATATAATTGCATATTTATTCAAATAGCACATAATACTTTTAGTACTTAACATCTACTGTTATAATCAGTCACTATCCCTTTTTGATAAATATCGGGATTAACAACACAACCTTACACAAAAAGTTGCAATTACCACAACTTTACACAAAAAGTTGCAATTCCCCAAAATCATCTTAATATTCATATTGAAAATAAAGATTACATACAAACAGATATATTACATATACTCACTCATTGTTCTCGATATTACAATCTTTATATCACACATTGTTATCAAAAGGTACTACTGCTTATACTTAAGCTGTCTACAGTCTACTCGTTTCTCCTACCTTCTTACTGGATACTTGTTAAATCCGTGACCCATTCCTTCACATGAAAAACATTTTCTCATATTCGACTTAGGACAATTTGGAGAAATATGTCCTTCTTGTTTACAATTGAAACACACGTTCTTCCACATTATACATTCTCCCAAGTGAGTCTTTCCACACTTGCCACAGACTTTCTTCTTTTTCGGGTTCGAGTTCCCTGAGTTATTATCACTGTCGTTGTCCCTTTTTCGCTTATAGCTTCTCTTCTTCTGCTTGACTACTCCCTCAGATGATCCACCACCTTCAGCCTTCATTCTTTCTACTTGTGTCTTTAGTTCGTTTCGTTCTTTAGTCATCTCGCGTAATGCTCGCTCCGTCTTCCATAACTCCTCCAAGAGAAATACTTTACTCCGGAGTTCTTAAACTTCTGCAGATACTTGATCTTTTTCTCCCACTTTGGTCTTAATCTCCGTCTCCACCTTAACTTCTTCGGATTCTGCCTCCTTATCTTCATTCAGATACATATCGGGATACTCATCATGATCACTCTCCAGATTCACCATGGGTTCATCTTTTCTAACTTCCTCAACTGACTCGCTCTACGCTGGCACCTCGACTACTGGCATTGGTGCAACAGCTGCCAACACTTCTGTACTCATTTTATCTTCTCCTGACATCCTACAATCAGTTTAAATAACTTGATTAATACTTTACCAGTACGAATTTCATACTCACTATGTGTCCACACATCTTTCTATTGATGTACTTCGGCAATCCCTCACTTAGTACTCTAAATGAGTTTTCTCTATCTCGCTTATGGTTATAATCCTAGGGTTTTTCCCCCCACTTAAGGTTTATAACATATATCTCTGATACCAACTTGTGACGCCCCCAAATTTGGGTTACCTGACCCTCGAGTTTGGCGCTCACGATCAAACATATAAATATTATCTAACTACCCATTTATTTATGAATAGAAATATACATCTCATTATTTATATTGTTAATACATTGTCCCAGGTTTTCTGACCTTAACATAACAAATATACCCTTAGATATACAAAAAGGGTTATACAAAACAACATAATAAATATTTTCATTATAATTACTCCAATAATACACCTTTGCCTTTGTCCTTCTTTGCCCCTCCGGCTACCTCGTTCCTAGCTAAAATATTGTATTTAAGCAAGGGTGAGCAATAAATTTGCTCCGCAAGTTAAATTATACAATAAAGTATAAGAATCAAGAATATAAGACTATCAATTCGATAGAATATCACAAAAGTTCAAAGGACTTTGAATTAGCTGAACAAATCGTTAATCAATAACAAGACTTTCTCGCATTTTATGCAAAACAATAATTCGATAGTGAAAGAGTAAAACGCTTTCGAAATTTCTCAATTGAATAACAAGAATCAATTCTACGCAATAACAAAGTGGAATATTATCTAGATTTTATGCTGAGCGACCCTACAGGATCTTGAACTTCTCTAGTAACTATCAAAGGTTTCACTTTGAAGTACCCAGGTGTATCAGATAACCTTAAAGATTAAATCATACCCCTCTGCAAGTATATAAAGTGATCAACTTCATTATACCCTATATTATGCATAATACTTACACGCGCGCAACGGCCGAATATATGACCACAAAGCCCCTTTTTATATAAAAAGGTTGTTCTTCTCAGTTTTATAACCATAATTCGAATCACATCAACGAAATACAATGATTTCCATATCTAATCGCTTTCTCGATCAAGCCAGAATAATTGGCATTGACCTGTCAATAATAATTGAGTTCACTTCTCGAACCTATCAAGTTTCAACAATTGTTCGTCTAGCCAAAACAATTAGCTACGACATATCTCAACACGATTCAATAATAGACAGAAATTAACTGTACTATTTGCAATCAATAATAACTTCTACGGATGTGAATAACCAATAACAATTATTCCCCAAGCATATTTTCAAAAATTAATAATTCAATTTGAATTAATAAACATACACTAACTGCGAATAATTAACAATAATTCTCAGACGTGGTATAATCCGCAATAATTAGCCACCACTATATTTGAAAAGTAATAACTCGATATTGAGTTAAGGAAACTTGCCTGATTCGTTGACTACTGCTACGCAATTTAAGTTAACTTCTTTTGTAAGACCTATCATTAATAAGATCGATCTCTTAATTAGCATCACGTATCTTACACATCGCATGTAATCACATAATCAATCATTAAAGAGTACAACTATACTACTTTAGACTTAACACTTACTCGTCATTTATAAGTTCTTAATATAACTTGATAAACTATTTATGAACTCAGTATACTTAATATATCATTTCAATTTCCATTTCAGCAAGTTAAAACAAAGCTGACTTCTCTTTCTGACTTTTCAGTTTCTCATTTCAGTAAACTGAAATGTTCATTTCAGGAACCTGAAATGTTCATTTCAGGAAGCTGAAATACACTATTCACGAAAATACAAAATTAGCTTATCATTTTTCTATCTTTTGGCCAATCATATATACATATATTCCATACACAAAAAGAATTTTTCTGGAATTTTTCAACTTAGTTAAGTATTTTCCAAAAATCTATTTCTAGTTAATTTCTTAAGAAAATAACTACCTCACACTTAACTCCAGAAATTCCCAGCTCTTGGAGGGATCTTACACATGTTATTATGAGTCTCCAATTTAAATTTCATGGCCATCGGAGTTATACAACTCCGGTTATAGTGTTTTTCGTCGGGAAATTCCAAAAATTGAAATGGCCATAACTTGCTAAATTTATGTCAGAATGAGTTCATTTTTGGACACAAGCTACTTCATTCCATATATTTTCATTTCCCAAAAGGCCGGAATTTATTACATAATTTAAGTGGATGAAACTGCCCTTCAAATTCCCGGACAGCCTACTTTTAGGCGTTTTCAGATTTTGCTTCTTTTACTAAAATCAGTCCAAACCAAAATCTGCAATATATTTTTCAATGATTCCACTTGGATCTATTAGAAGACTCATATATCTAACTCCAAAATCTGACCACACTCAAAAATGCAAAGTCGAATGAGAGATATGGTCATTTTTATATCATACTTTGTTTTCTCAAAAATCTATTTTTCAACTTTGGTGATTTTTAAGAAAATTTCCATATTTTCACTTAAAACCAACATAACCCATCATTAAAACATCATACACATACTACATCATATATTCATAGATTTATCATGATCCATGATCTAGTTCTGCAAAAATCATCAATCATAAAATTAAACACAAGTAAAGCTAGAAAAAATTAATTTTCTATCTTTTGAAAAACATAACTCATATTTCACACTTTAAATCTAACTTTTGATCCACAAAAGGGTTCAATCTATACATGAAAAACTTTTAAACATATGGATCTAAGGTTTTAAACATTAAGATCATATTTTTACAAAAATCAAATCTTAAATCAAACACGAAAAATTAAACTACATAAGTAGGAATCCTTTATACCTTAACTTGTTTCTTTCTCTCCTTCTTTCTAATACTTGATTAAAGAAATATGAAATTATCAAAAACTCTCCTTCTCTCCTACACCATAGTTGTCGAACACCCCCTTGCACTCTCTCTTGTTTATTTGCTTTCTCTCTCTTCAACTTAGGAAATGAAATAAGATGAGATGAGAAGGTTTTGTTTGCTAGCAATTAAAAATAGTTAGATACATAATATCTATCTATCATATCCAATTAAATCTTCTATCCACTCTCTCTCTCCTTATCATAACTTAGTGGTTGCTTGTAAGCAAAAGCTTACTTGAAGAATTGGATAAAGTGTTGGCTCCTTTAGTTTAGTGACACCTATAAAGGTGGTTTACCAACTAAAGTAACATCATCATCAAATACATCCCCCTTCTCCTCTCTTAAGTGACCGGCCAAGTGGCCTTTTGGGCACAAATTTGTTTTTTTTACGGCCCACTTAACATACTAAGGATCCAATAAGCCCCCTTTCCTATTGGCCTAAGAGTTGGGCCACTCAATAAATTCTTTGGGCTTGCTAATTTCAATTCTTTTGCCTACAAATTAAAATGAGCTTGAGCTCCAACCATTAATTAATTGTGTCACTAATATACTTGCCCTTTATATATAATATTGGGCGAGCTTAATGATTTAATTGTTCTTAAATTAAATTAACTACAAGTCTCTTGCTCAAATAAACAATTGGGCTACAAATTAATTCTTTGGCCCCAAAACCAACTTAGTCCCACACTTTTAATTTTTATCCTCTCCTAATCATTTAGTTAAGATTTCCTTACACACATTTGTAAGTTAATTCTTTACTCATATATCTTTAATTTCATAACCCAATTGACTTGTTTTACTTAGGTTATAAAATTAATTATTTGAGATGTATAAAATAAATCTCTTAGGATTAGTATTATTTAAATACTATCATTCTCCCATATTATAACCCTTATGTTATTTAATTATTATACCTAATATATATATTAGGTCACATAACTTTATTCTTAATTCTCTTTAGACGCTAAATAAATATATACATATTTATAATATATATTTATTCAATCACATACATAATTCACATATGTTATAACATATTCCCCTAGTGTATTAACTTAATAGCCCTAATTGACTTAATAAGTTATAAACACTCACATATTCATCAATACAATTATTATAACTGTATTTTCTATCGAATCCCTATTCGTAACTAGGTTTAGAGTTTTTATTCGCTGTTAAACAAAATTGTACTCATATTTCTCAGTCAATACACAGTTTGACCACTTTGATAAACTCGTATCACAGATACCCAGCACAATATTGATAATCAATATCAATATAAAAAAATAAAAAAAAATTATTCGAAAAATTAGAATTATGTGAAATTCTAGGTTCTCACATTCTCCCCTCTTTATAAGGATTCCGTCCTCGGAATCACCGCTTTCTTATTCTCTAAAATCTTTTAAAGTTGTATCATCAATTTATTCTTATCAACACAACATTCATTTGTGTTTCATATACTAACCTGTGACTTGAATCTATAAAAGAAAACAATTCATAGTGATATCTATCCCATATTTCCCGCGTAATTTATTACTCAACTAAATCTTTACCTATCACCACCTCCTGGGCAGCTACTGCATCTTGCACCGTCATGTTGAATGTACGGGCCGTTGGTCTTCTTAATTGTGTAGGTCCTCTAATTGTCAGGGTTCCGCCACCAGGTCCCTTGTTGGTGCTTCCCTTCTCCACATTCTTCTTCGGACAATTTCGAACCAAATGATCTGTCGATCCACATGCAAAACAACCTTGTATTTTCTTCGGACTGGAACAATTGGGTGACATGTGTCCCTCTTGACCACAGTTATAACAGACTCCCTTCCTCTTCAGACAAATTCCTGGATGATTCTTCCCACAAGTCGCACAAGGCTCACCTCCCTTCCTATTCTCTTCTGACTTATTACCCGATTGGGTATTCTCACTCCATTTCCGCTTGTTTGGATTACTACCACCACTACTACCTCCTTCATTTGTTTTCTTCTTATTCTCCTGATGATATCAGAATGCAGCTTCACTTCCCTCTTCAGCAATTATCGCTTTCTCTAACAAAGCTGCAAACGTATTAATCTGCAATACGGCTACCTTGTTGAATATCCCTGGCTTTAATCCATTTTCAAATCTTCTCGCCTTTCTTGCATCCATGTCCACCTGATGAGGTGCAAATCTCGCTAACTCATTGAACTTTGCAGCATATTCTGATATCGACATATTATCTTGCTTTAGTTCTAAAAACTTGAATTCCATCCTGGCTTGCATACTCGGTGAAAAATAGTTCTCAAAGAACAACTCTTTAAACTTTGTCCAAGTCACTACAGCTGTCCCAGCTCTAGCCTGATTGGTTTCCCACCAGTAATTGGCTTCTCCCTTCATCAAATAGGTGGTAAAAGCTATCTTTTGTTCTTCTTCCACTCTCACAATAATAAATGCTTTCTCTATCTCCTTTACCCAAGTTTGGGCTTCAATAGGATCCGTAGTTCCCTTGAATTTTGGCAGTCCTAGCGCTTTAAAATCTTTAAAGTTTGCCAATCTATTAGCTGGCTGTTCTCTTGCTCTTGCTGCTAGCGCTCTATGTTGCATAGCTTGGGCTAACATATCTATAAAATTCTGCATCGGGCCTGCTTGACCTCCTTTATTATTCATTGATTGCCCTTCTCTTTGATTTCGATTCTGTCATCTATGCGGCAGTATCTGATTTAAATGAAAATCTTACATTAATCCTTTTTCTCTACACAAATTCTTACTAGTAACATAAGAATTTAACACAAATTTCTCATATAATCGCATATTTATTCAAATAGCACATAATACTTTTAGTACTTAACACCTACTGTTATAATCAGTCACTATCCCTTTTTGATAAATATCGGGATTAACAACACAACCTTACACAAAAAGTTGCAATTACCACAACTTTACACAAAAAGTTGCAATTCCCCAAAATCATCTTAATATTCATATTGAAAATAAAGATTACATACAAACAGATATATTACATATACTCACTCATTGTTCTCGATATTACAATTTTTATATCACACATTGTTATCAAAAGGTACTACTGCTTATACTTAAGCTGTCTACAGTCAACTCCCTTCTCCTGCCTTCTTATTGGGACACTTGTTAAATTCGTGACCCATTCCTTCACATGAAAAACATTTTCTCATATTCGACTTAGGACAATTTGGAGAAATATGTCCTTCCTGTTTACAATTGAAACACACGTTCTTCCACAGCATACATTCTCCCAAGTGAGTCTTTCCACACTTGCCACAGACTTTCTTCTTTTTCGGGTTTGAGTTCCCTGAGTTATTATCACTGTCATTGTCCCTTTTTCGCTTATTGCTTCTCTTCTTCTGCTTGACTATTCCCTCAGATGATCCACCACCTTCAGCCTTCATTCTTTCTACTTGTGTCTTCAGTTTGTTTCGTTCTTCGGTCATCTCGCGTAATGCTCGCTCCGTCTTCCGCAACTCCTCCAAGAGAAATACTTTACTCCGGAGTTCTTGAACTTCTGCAGATACTTGATTTTTTTCTCCCACTTTGGTCTTAATCTCCATCTCCACCTTAACTTCTTTGGATTCTGCCTCCTCATCTTCATTTAGATACATTTCGGGATACTCATCATGATCACTCCCCAAATTCACCATGGTTCATCTTTTCCAACTTCCTCAACTGACTCGCTCTAACTACCCATTTATTTATGAATAGAAATATACATCTCATTAACTGCTATTGTTAATACATTGTCCCAGGTTTTCTGACCTTAACATAACAAATATACCCTTAGATATACAAAAAGGGTTATACAAAATAACATAATAAATATTTTTATTATAATTACTCCAACAATACACCTTTGCCTTTGTCCTTCTTTGCCCCTCCGACTACCTCGTTCCTAGCTAAAATATTGTATTTAAGCAAGGGTGAGCAACAACTTTGCTCCGCAAGTTAAATTATACAATAAAGTATATGAATCAAGAATATAAGACTATCAATTCTATAGAATATCACCAAAGTTCAAAGGACTTTGAATTAGCTGAACAAATCGTTAATCAATAAAAAGACTTTCTCGCATTTTATGCAAAATAATAATTCGATAGTGAAAGAGTAAAACGCTTTTGAAATTTCTCAATTGAATAACAAGAATCAATTCTACGCAATAACAAAGTGAAATATTATCCAGATTTTATGCTGAGCGACCCTACAGGATCTTGAACTTCTCGAGTAACTATTAAAGGTTTCACTTTGAAGTACCCAGGTGTATCAGATAACCTTAAAGATTAAATCATACCCCTTTGCAAGTATATAAAGTGATCAGCTTCATTATACCCTATATTATGCATAATACTTACACGCACGCAACGACCGAATATACGACCACAAAGCCCCTTTTTATATAAAAAGGTTGTTCTTCTCAGTCTTATAACCATAATTCGAATCACAACAACGAAATACAATGATTTTCATATCTAATCGTTTTCTCGATCTAGCCAAAATAATTGGCATTGACCTGTCAATAATAATTGAGTTCACTTCTCGAACTTATCAAGTTTCAACAATTGTTCATCTAGCCAAAACAATTAGCTACGACATATCTCAACACGATTCAATAATAGACAGAAATTAACTGTACTATTTGCAATCAATAATAACTTCTACGGATGTGAATAACCAACAACAGTTATTCCCCAAGCATATTCTCAAAAATCAATAATTCAATTTGAATTAATAAACATGCACTAACTGAGAATAATCAACAATAATTCTCAGACGTGGTATAATCAGCAATAATTTACCACCACTATATTTGAAAAGTAATAACTCGAGATTGAGTTAAGGAAACTTGCTTGATTCGTTGACTACTGCTACGCAATTTAAGTTAACTTCTTTTGTAAGACCTATCATTAATAAGATCGATCTCTTAATTAGCATCACATATCTTACACATCGCATGTAATCACATAATCAATCATTAAAGAGTACAACTATACTACTTTAGACTTAACACTTACTCGTTCATTTATAAGTTCTTAATATAACTTGATAAACTATTTATGAACTCAGTATACTTAATATATCATTTCAATTTCCATTTCAGCAAGTTAAAACAAAGCTGACTTCTCTTTCTGACCTTTTCAGTTTCTCATTTCAGGAAGCTGAAATACACTATTCACGAAAATACAAAATCACCTTATAATTTTTCTATCTTTTGGCCAATCATATATACATATATTCCATACACAAAAAGAATTTTTCTGGAATTTTTCAACTTAGTTAAGTATTTTCCAAAAATCTATTTCTAGTTAATTCCTTAAGAAAATAACTACCTCACACTTAACTCCAGAAATTCCCAGCTCTTGGCGGGATCTTACACATGTTATTATGAGTCTCCAATTTAAATTTCATGGCCATCGGAGTTATACAACTCCGGTTATAGCGTTTTTCGTCGGGAAATTCTAAAAATTTAATTGGTCATAACTTGCTCAATTTAAGTCAGAATGAGCTCATTTTTGGACACAAGCTACTTCATTCCATATATTTTCATGTCCCAAAAGGCCGAAATTTATTACATAATTTAAGTGGACGAAACTACCATTCAAAATCCCGGACAGCCTACTTTTAGGAGTTTTTTAGATTTTGCTTCTTTTACTAAAATTAGTCCAAAAACAAATCTACAACATATTTTTTCGTGATTCCACTTGGATCTATTAGAAGACTCATATATCTAACTCCAGAATTAAACCAAACTCAAAAATTCAAAGTAGAATGAGAGATATGATCATTTCCATAACATACTTTGTTTTCTCAAAAATCTATTTTTCAACTTTGGTGATTTTTAAGAAAATTTCCATATTTTCACTTAAAACCAACATAACCCATCATTAAAACATCATAACACACTAATACATCATATATTCATGGATCTATCATGATCCATGATCTAGTTCACCAAAAATCACCAATCATAAAATTAAACACAAGCAAATCTAGAAAATTTTAATTTTTTATCTTTTGAAAAACATAACTCATATTTCACACTTTAAATCTAACTTTTGATCCACAAAAGGGTTCAATCTATAAATGAAACACTTTTATCTAAGGTTTTGAACCTTCAGATCATATTTTTACAAAAATAAAATCTTAAATCAAAAACGAAAAATTAAACTACATAAGTAGGAATCCTTTATACCTTAACTTGTTTCTTTCTCTCCTTCTTTCTAATACTTGATTAAAGAAATATAAAATTATCAAAAACTCTCCTTCTCTCCTACACCATAGTGACCGAACACCCCCTTGCACTCTCTCTTGTTTATTTGCTTTCTCTCTCTTCAACTTAGGAAATGAAATAAGTTGAGATGAGAAGGTTTTGTTTGCTAGCAATTAAAAATAGTTAGTTACATAATATCTATCTATCATATCCAATTAAATCTTCTATCCACTCTCTCTCTCTCTCTCTCCTTATCATAACTTAGTGGTTGCTTGTAAGCAAAAGCTTGCTTGAAGAATTAGATAAAGTGTTGGCTCCTTTAGTTTAGTGACACCTATAAAGGTGGTTTACCAACTAAAGTAACATCATCATCAAATACATCCCCCTTCTCCTCTCTTAAGTGACCGGCCAAGTGGCCTTTTGGGCCTAAATTTGTTTTCTTTTTAAGGCCCACTTAACATACTAAGGATCCAATAAGCCCCTTTCCCATTGGCCTAAGAGTTGGGCCACTCAATAAATTCTTTGGGCTTGCTAATTTCAATTCTTTTGCCTACAAATTAAAATGAGCTTGAGCTCCAACCATTAATTAATTTTGCCACTAATATTCTTGCCCCTTTATATATAATATTGGGCTAGCTTAATAATTTAATTGTTCCTAAATCAAATTAACTACAAGTCTCATGCTCAAATAAACAATTGGGCTACAAAATAATTCTTTGGCCTTAAAACCAACAAGTCTGATGTGTCTTACTATTCATAAGGAGGCCAGAACGACAAGTCAAGATATCAGTTCCTAAGATCAGTCAAGGAAAACAAAAGTGTTGAAGCACTGCACAAATGAAGGAAGAGGTGTTCTACAATGCAGACCCAAAGAACACTCTTCAGAATCGTAGTGTTGTCTCAACCAGTCAAAGAGCAACATTCAACAAGACACACTACGATCAAGGTCCAAGAACATTTACATCAGAATCTTAGAGTTCGGGCATCTGAATATTAAAGCACTGGCAACGTCTCAATATGAAGACTGATATCCGAACGTTGCTAATTGAGAGCATCGATGCAAAAGGACAACTCCTGTAGATTCGAATCAGAGAATCAGAAAGGAGATATAAAATTGACTACCAGCCTGACACAGAATAGTGACATCTCTGAGGCGGTAGGTGAAGTAGCAGACTGCTGTGTCAGTAAAATCAAAAAGGAGCTGTCACGTCACATCAGCAGTCTACACCAAATAACTCGAGATCTGCGAACCAATTCAAATAGCTTCCAACGGCTATTTTTCAACAGAAAGATCCTGGAAGGGTATTTAACAGCTGAAGCTTCAAAGATGAAAGAGTTGCTGAGTTGAAGAATCGTTGAGTTGTTGGAATGCTACATTGTTGTCTCTACGAGTTCCACCAGAGCTGAACAGAACAAGTCTCAGTGGCAGTGAGACTACGAAGGTGGAAGTGAAGCAGATTTGAAGAAAGACTTAAACAGACTAAAGCTTCACTCAACAAGGATGAGAATGCCATTGAAGATGGCAGCTAAGCTAAGAGCTGAGAAGGCCAAGAAGATAGCATTCAGAAAAGTGGCTGAGCATAAAGAAGATCAGAAGAGCCACTCTATGGATCACCATGAAGAACCAGAAGCTGAAAAGGAAAAGCTGTAGATCCATGTCTGCATATCTATCAAGAAGGGTTCAAGGAGTGCTAAGGACCAGAAGAAGGTGACCCACAATGAAACGCCTTAGCAGTCCTATGTGGTGATGGTACACAGCTAAAATCAGAAGACGATGAGCTGAACAGAATGAAGATCAGCTGCACCTGAAAAGAAGTGGTCCAGACTCTATGCAGAATGCAAAGTGGGCCACGCTAAGCTGCTAAGTACAAAGATGATCAAGCTTCAAGACATCTTAGCAGCAAGGCACTAACAACAACAACTACTACAACAACAAGTAGCCAGGGCCTGAGGGGTCCTTGTCTGAAGGGACTAAATGAAGTTCCAAGCCTACTGGGATTGAAGAGTTCGTAGATAACTGGAGTTCCAAGGCTGCTGGCCTTGAAGAGTTCGTATAGAACTAAAGTTCCAAGGCTGCTTGCTTTGAAGGAATCTTAGTGATTCAGGGTGTTACCCTTCCTTAGTGCATTTCCTGCGAGAGTGCAGAAGAGTGGATTAGGAACTCGAGTCTCTGAACCACTTAAAACCCCTTGTGTCTTTTACATTCTGTCATTTACATTCTGTCTTTACATTATGTACTTAACTGCTATAACTGTTATGTTTGTATTAACTACTTACATCTAAACTAACTTCAAGAACAATGTATCAACGTTTATCAATATATAAATAAAGGGGACATTTAACTTATTCCGTTGTGCTTGAAATGATTCTTATGTTTGTCATGTACTAACTTCTTAACAATACAAAATAAAATGAAAAAGAGTTTAAAAACGCAAATGATCTATTCAACCCCCCCCCCTTCTAGATCTATTGTGTGCCTACTGGGAACTATCAATTGGTATCAAAGCAGGTTCTCATGCTATATTCAAAAGCTAATCTCTTTGAGTTTGATCCTAGGCACAAACATTGTTCTAAACTTAGTTTAGTAGTAAGTCACTTGTAAATGCAGATGAGCTCACACATTGGAAATAATGTGTACTGGTAAATGTGTATATACACCTGAAGCTACTCAGATTAGTCCATATTCTTAAAAGACATAGCATCAAGATCAATCCTTGTCCACAGTCAATCTTGTAGTCTGAAGACCAGAGATGGGAAGTCAAGAGGTATCAACAGCAAAGAGTCAAGCATCCTCCATTCTGAAAGATGAAAGGCCATGCATGCTAAGAAACATTTATCCAGAGGAGAAATAAGAATTTCTCAAATATGTATTTGGCAAACCAGTAGTTGGATGTGAACCCTGAGGTTTAAGGTGATTAAAGGACTAAAGATGCCAAGACTTTCTTAGCTTACCTCTTCAAGGCTATGACTGATTGATAGAAGGACAACTGGAGCAACAAGTTGTCAGAAATAAATATAAAGATATGCACATCAATGCCTAACCTCATTACAACAAGCTAGGTAAATGACTGTCAAGAGACTGACAGTGTAAAGGTACGGTTCCTCATTCATTATAAATGTGTACATCATGTTGCATCACCTTATGTACTATAACAGTATTCTATTAAGAGACCATACTCTTCCTAAAAAGGGGAAGAGATAAAGTACACTAAGGTTGGGAACTCAATTGCTAGCAAACCTTTTCTCCACCCAAGTTTTAGGTTGAAGATAACATCTTGAAAGAAGTCTGAAATAAGCCGAAAGCATATCAAGAATTAATTAAGTTTAAGTGGAGTAATTCTTGCTTAAGGGTTGGTATGTATGTACAAACCCATGCTCTAAGTTTTTGATATCACATAGAGTATGATCAGCTCTAAAGGAGTATCTTGAAGATTCTTAGAAACTGATCATCTCCATGAATCAACCAGATACAACTAAGTAATAGAGTTGATTCCTACTCTGGGAACATTCAAAAACTGTGAACATAACCAAGCAAAGGGTGAAACCATCAAAGAAAAGGAGTGTCTTATTAAAATGATTAATCTTACATACACTCACCATCATGCATTTTAAATGTCATATCTAAATTTGATACATGCATGGATATGATCATTGATGCTAAATTTGATGTAAATTCAAATATATGAGGAATAGGGTTTTTGAGAAAACTATCCTAGCAGGACCCAATCAAGCTTGGGTACCAAAATAGAAATTATCTAAAACTGCAGGTACTTGGTCTATCTGACCACACTAAGGAATGCTGAAGCAGATGACTTCAGTCACGAAGATTCACCCAGCTGAAGGCTTAAGACATTTCAACAATGTTCTTGTCAAAAATCAACCTATGCTAAAGCCGATTTCTGAAGATTTGCTGAGCTCACATGAACGAAGCTCACAAGATTGCTGATCTCTACATGGAAGCTGATCATTCATACCTAGATGAAAAAAAGAGGATCTTCCATCCATGCAATGAATATCATCTCAGAAGAAATCTCAAAGAAGTTCATATCAGAGGATCATCAATTCTTAAGTATGAAGAATTCATCATAGAAGCAGAACTCCACGAGTGCAATCTGTCAAAAGAGTTTAAGGAAAATCGTAGTGTTCTCTACGATCAAGACTGTGTCAAACCTGTGCAAGCCAACACACAACGATTATGGTACAATGATTATAATCGTAGTGTTCCTCCAGTTAGCATCAAAGTCCGCAGTTCTAATTAAGGAGAAAGGGAAACTAACTGAAGGAAGGCTGTTAGATGTTGATGATAGTAGTGTGCATACAAGCCAATCATGTATGATGATAAAGCACATATTTGTAAACAATCTTATTTATTTATTAATAAAATATTTATTTATTAAAGGCATTTAATTATCTACATGGTGCTGTTTTTATAATATGTAAATAACCCATAGTTTTAAGCAATGCTTTTAGAATCATGATGTTGATCATGCTAATGAGATCTAAATTTTTAGAAAGCTTTAAAACTAAAATAGTTCCCAATCGTGGGATTACTAAAAAGGAGATTAGTAAATCCGGATAGATTGGTACATATGTTGCTTGCTCATTGGATAAGGATGACTGATCTCATGGTCATTTGTGTGGAGACACTAAAGCAAGTATGTAGGTGCTTATTGGAGAATAAGTTCACTGAACGTGACTCGCTATGGAATACCTAATGGAGTTTTACTCGCCTGTCAATAGGAATTCCTAATGTGATAGTAGTACATGTGATCCTTGGACTTGAGATCATCATAGTATCTTGTATGTAACAAATTATACTTTGACTAATTCCTTAAGGCCTTTTAAGGCATATATAGGGTATGCTTGGGTGTAATGAGTTACATATGGAGATAATGAATGATCAATAAAGAATCTACCACCTCTAGTAAAAGAGGAGATATGTCCTATGTGATTTGTTAAATGACAACCCAGGAATCCTTGGCCAAGGTAGAATGAAATTAGAAAGAGGTTTCTAATTTGCATTATTTGGAGTTGTGCATTTTCTAATCGAAATACATATGATTAAATAAATTAAGACTTGACAGTAAATCCATGTCTTATATTTAATTGGGACATTGTATGGTGGAAGGATTGAATTGTACGGTAACTATTAACTCACAGGTTCTTTTATGATTAATGTTGAAATCTATATTATCTGGAAAGTCGTTGATCGCTAGGGAGGCTTATCCCTATTGTAGAATAAATGTTATTTATTTAAATAGATTATTAGTTTAATTTGTTTATTTAAATAAGATTAGAATTGTTCTAATTGATTTATTCACAACCGGTTTAATATGGAGAACCTAAAGGGTCACACCATAAAAGGAAGAAGAATTATTTAAGAAGAAAATGGCATGATAGTAATAATGCATTAAGTATAATTAATTTAATCTATGATGATAGAATAAATTAAATAGCTTAATGTTTATTATTTAATATTTTAGAAATATTAAATATAAATTAATAAGAGGAGTCTTATTAATATTATTATTATTATTATTATTTTAATTCTAAAGGAGTTTAGGAATTAATATAATATCAGTACTCTCTCTCAATCCTAATAAAGATTAGGATATAAATTAATAAAACCCTATTCTAATTGGATTAGGAGGGTTAACCTAATATCTATATAAGAGAGTCTTATATTAGAAATAAGTGATGTGAAATTTTCCAAGAGTTGGGAGTACACATATTCTATAGAGATAGAAACAAGGGTTAAGCCAATAACCCATCTTCTTGAGTTCTTCATCTTCCTTGGTGGATCACCGTTAGAGGCCAAACATTTGGGTGGCTGACATTATTCAAGGGAAGGAGCCACTATCAGAGGAATCAAAGGAATCAAAGGAGTAGAACTTGTACCTGAGGAAGCTTAGATCTTCAAAGGTATAATTCCATGTTCTCCCTTTTCTGTTATTGATAACAAGCACAAAGCATGATCATGGTTATGGGTTTGTATAAATTTTGAAAACCTAGTTTTTACGCTTCCGCCCTATTTATGTGATTTGATTGCATGATTGCGTTACATACAAACCCAACAGTGGTATCAGAGCCTAACTTTGTGCTAATTATCAAATTTATAATTCCATGTATGAATTGATGTGAGAATTAGGATCGTTTTTCTGGACAAAAATTATTTTCTGCAAGTTTTTGCGGCAAACGGCGCAGCTGCGCAGCTGCCCAGTTCATTACTGGCGCAGCTGCGCCGGTCTGCAAAAACTGCTGCTTCCGTCTACCTGCGCAGCTGCGCAGCTACCCAGTTCATTACTGGCGCAGCTGCGCCGGTACCTGGACAGACCCTGAAAATTGATTTTAATTAATTAAGTAAACTGTTTTATAAAGTTTTAAAATAAAGAAGTTTATTTTATCTGAAATATGATTTCAGAATGCTAAAATTAAAGGAGTTTAATTTGGATTTATTTTTGATTAAAATAAGTTTATTTTGTTTCAAAAATAAAATTTAGCAAAACCTTTGTCCATTAAATAACATCGATCCATATATGGAATAGCATTGTTATTCATGAGATGAATGGATATTTATTGATGCATATGTTGATGTGTATGATAATAAATGGGGTTGATTATGGACTATGACCAATGTGATTGGATTTTATTTTGGATGAATGCTTGAATGTATGGGTTTTATAAAATGGGGTCTGCGTACCTCGTCTTCTCTAGTTTTATTCTCGATGTAAATTCTATCTTCTTTCTATGTACTTCCCCTTGACTGCTGATCAAGGTTTCTATTTAATTTTAAATAGTTAATGTAATAGAGATAGTTAGAATTATTTTGAAGAAATTGGAGACCAAGGAGCGAGGAGCGCGTGAAGACCCGTTTGTATGGAGCCCGGGTTTAAATGTAATAGTTACATTTAAAATTTAAATTCTTGCACTCCTAGGTTTGACCTTTTGGTTCACTTGGTGGCTCTAGTGAACCAAACTAGAATAAAAGTCCATAATCAATCCGGGTAGAATATAGTATTCTATATTGCATGCTAAATATTATATATATTATATTTTATGCAAACATGCTTCGCATGTTTAATAAAATGACGCGTATTTTATATATATATGTGCATGCGCGCTAAACAAGATGAGACAAATAATAACAAACCCCTCAAAGAAATAATATTAAGTCTGAAGCGTTCAAATGATATTTGGAATATCGAACGTCGCCTTCTAGCATGATTAGTTAATAGAGTATTAAATATTTAATATGAGTTTGTTGTGCTATCCACAAGGCGAGTATTGAATATTTAAGATGTTAATTAATCACATTTGATGCTTATCAAGAAAATTGAACGATCTAGTCTTGTTGTGCTATCCACAAGGACGAAAATTTTTCTTTTTTGAATTTATGGAAGTGCTAGGCTGGACTTAACTTAAATCATTTTAGTTCGGATGTGCACACACATGTCCATTATGATTTAAGAGGCAAAATAAAAGGAGTTACATGGTGATGTAATTGACAAGAGTTGTCTACCTATTTATTTGTATATCGCTTGTTGTGCTATCCACAAGGTTATATACATTTGAAATGGGATCCTTAATCTCACTAGCAAATCTTTAATTAGATGTTGCCGAACTATATGAGTGAGGGTAATATAGTTTGATGAAAATAGTGGGAGATACCAATTTAAAATAAAGACCTAAATTTATTTTGGTATGCAAAATTAATAAAATGAATGTTTGCTAAAATGTTGTTTTTCACATGCAAAATTTTAAAAATGTCAAAATCACTAATTTCACTGCGAAGCATACTTGATGCAAATAAGCTTACCGGCCCGAATTATGAGGACTGGCTAAGAAATCTGAGAATTGTTCTCACTGCTGAAAAAATTTCTTATGTCCTAAATTCCACTATCCCTGAATCTGTTTCAGAAACAGCCTCTGAGGAAGAGATTGCCACTTTCAATAAGTGGCAAGATGATGCATCTGTGGCTCAATGCATCATGCTCGCATCCATGAATAACGAGCTTCAGTGTCAGCACGAAAAAATGGATGCTCCTACTATGTTGATTCACCTCAAGGAGTTGTATGGTGAACAAAGTAGGACTGCTAGATATGAGATATCTAAGGAGCTCTTCCGATCTCGGATGACCAAGGGCAAAGTGAACATAAAGGAACAAAAGAAATCTGATCCAGCTAGCAAAGGAATGTGCTTCCATTGCAACGAGCCGGGTCATTGGAAGAGGAACTGCAAGAAATTTCTGGCAAAGAAGAAGCTTGGAGAAGCTTCGACTTCCAATCAAGGTTTGTTCATGATTGAAATTAATTTTTCAGAAATTTAAAATTCTACTTGGGTATTGGATACCGGCTGTGGTTCTCACATATGTAATAATGTGAAGGGACTAGTCAGAAGTAGAAAGCTGAACAATGATGACGTGATCCTACGAGTGGGGAATGGAGCAAAGGTTGCTGCATTAGCTTTAGGAACTTATTGTTTAGCAATGCCTTCGGGAAAATCCATTTATCTTAATAATTGTTATTATGTTCCGAATATTATTAAAAACATTATTTCAATTTCTGTATTGGATATGGAAGGTTTTGACGTTATTATAAAGAACAATGGTTGTTCTATTTATAAAGACGATGTTTTATATGGTATTGGAAATTTGCGAAATGGACTTTATACACTTGACTTGCAAGAAAATATATTTCAAATTGAACAAATTAAGAAAAGGAAAAGAGATGATATTAATTATACCTATATGTGGCACTGTAGACTCGGTCATATCAATGAAACAAGATTATCCAAGTTGCATAAAGATGGGTTCCTCGAGCTATCTGATTATGAATCATATCCAACTAGTGAATCTTGTCTCATGGGTAAAATGACTAAATCTTCTTTTAGTGGAAAAGGGGAGAGAGTTACAGAGTTGTTGGCATTGATTCACACAGACGTTTGTGGACCTATGACAACAAGTGCACGGGGTGGGTATTCTTATTTTATTACTTTCACTGATGATCACTCAAGATTTGGATATGTGTATTTAATGAAATACAAATCAGAATCATTTGAAAAGTTCAAAGAGTTCAGAAGTGAAGTAGAGAAACAAACGGGCAAGAGTATTAAGATACTTCGATCAGATCGAGGTGGAGAATACTTAAGTAGTGAGTTTCTCAATTGTCTCAGAGAAAATGGTATAATCTCACAATGGACTCCTCCAGGTACACCACAGTTAAATGGAGTATCTGAAAGGAGAAATCGAACACTGTTGGACATGGTTCGATCCATGATGAGTTTTACCGACCTTCCAATTTCCTTCTGGGGATATGCCCTAGAAACGGCTGCATACCTACTTAACAAGGTACCTACCAAATCCGCCCCAAAGACTCCATATGAGATGTGGAGAGGGAGGAAACCAAATCTTAAGCATGTTAAGACTTGGGGTTGTCCAGCTTATGTCAAAAAGTTTAAAAATGATAAGCAACAGACTAAATCCGATAAGTGTAGATTTGTGGGATACCCTAAAGAAACCGTAGGGTATTATTTCTATCATCCAACTGAACAAAAGGTGTTTGTTGCGAAACATGCTACCTTCTTGGAGAAAGAGTTTATCCATGAAGGGGTCAGTGGGAGTAAGATATATCTTGAAGAAGTTCAAGAACCACAAGTTACCACGGACCAAAGTCAGGTACCTAACCAAGTAGAAGAACCTACTGTACCACACCATGTTCGTAAATCTGGAAGAGTACCGAAGATACCTGAGAGGTATGGATTCGTTATAGAGGATGACGATGAGGTACACATCATGAATGATGATGATCCATTGAATTACGAACAGGCTATGAGTAATAAAGACTCAGGGAAATGGCTTGAAGCCATGAAATCTGAAATGGACTCCATGTATGAAAACAAAGTATGGTCTTTGGTTTCACCACCTGAAGGTATTAAACCTATTGGGTGTAAATGGATTTTTAAGAAAAAGACTGGAGCAGACGAAAAGGTAGAGACCTATAAGGCCCGACTGGTTGCAAAAGGTTTCAAACAAAGACAAGGAGTTGACTATGATGAAACCTTCTCACCAGTAGCCATGCTCAAGTCCACTCGGATTTTGCTTGCGATTGCAGCTTACAACGACTATGAGATCTGGCAGATGGACGTGAAAACGGCCTTCCTCAATGGGAAACTTGAGGAGGATGTGTATATGACACAGCCAGAGGGATTTATTTCAAAAGTTGGAACAAATCAAGTCTGTAAGCTACAACGATCCATTTATGGGTTGAAGCAAGCTTCTCGTAGATGGAACATTCGTTTTGATGAGACAATCAAAGAGTTTGATTTTATCAAAAACGAGGATGAACCATGTGTATACAAAAAGGTTAGTGGGAGCGCAGTATCATTCCTTGTATTATATGTTGATGATATATTACTGATAGGAAATGACATTCCTATGTTACAATCCATTAAAATCTGGTTATCTAAAAACTTCTCCATGAAGGACTTGGGTGAAGCATCCTATATTTTGGGAATAAAGATCTATAGAGATAGATCTAAAAGGATGCTCGGCTTATCCCAAGGAACATACATTGATACGATGCTAAAGAGGTTTAGCATGGAAGATTCCAAAAGAGGTCTCATGCCGATGAGCCATGGAATAAATCTCTCCAAGAAACAGGCCCCAAAGACACCTGAGGAGAAAGACCGTATGAGTAAGATCCCTTATGCTTCTGCAATAGGATCTATCATGTACGGTATGATATGTACTAGACCGGATGTTGCTCACGCACTTAGTGTAACAAGCAGATACCAGTCGAATCCAGGAGAAGAGTACTGGAAGGTAGTGAAAAATATCCTAAAGTACTTGAGAAGGACTAAAGATATTTTTCTTGTCTACGGTGGGTCTGAATTAAAACTCGAGGGATTCACGGACTCAAGTTTTCAAACAGACCAAGATGACAGTAAATCTATTTCAGGGTATGTGTTTACCTTGAACGGAGGTGCAGTGAGTTGGAAGAGTTCCAAGCAGCAAACGGTTGCTGATTCAGTGACAGAGGCAGAGTATATAACTGTAAGTGAAGCTGCAAGTTGATGTTTTAGATGAAAAGTTCTTTACAGAACTAGGAATAGTTCCTAAGTCTCATCTTGAATCTAAACATGTGTTGCGGCACTTTGATTAAAGAAATCATTGAAAGAGGAGAGTGTAGACTCTCAAGACAACATTGCAGATCCATTTACTAAAGCTTTAACACAACAGCAGTTTGATCGTCACTCAGAGAAGATGGGTATGAGATACCATGGCGATTGGCTTTAGTACAAGTGGGAGATTGATAGTAGTGTGCATACAAGCCAATCATGTATGATGATAAAGCACATACTTTGTAAACAATCTTATTTATTTATTAATAAAATATTTATTTATTAAAGGCATTTAATTATCTACATGGTGCTGTTTTTATAATATGTAAATAACCCATAGTTTTAAGCAATGCTTTTAGAATCATGATGTTGATCATGCTAATGAGATCTAAATTCTTAGAAAGCTTTAAAACTAAAATAGTTCCCAATCGTGGGATTACTAAAAAGGGGATTAGTAAATCCGGATAGATTGGTACATATGTTGCTTGCTCATTGGATGAGGATGACTGATCTCATGGTCATTTGTGTGGAGACACTAAAGCAAGTATGTAGGTGCTTATTGGAGAATAAGTTCACTGAACGTGACTCGCTATGGAATACCTAATGGAGTTTTACTCGCCTGTCAATAGGAATTCCTAATGTGATAGTAGTACATGTGATCCTTGGACTTGAGATCATCATAGTATCTTGTATGTAACAAATTATACTTTGACTAATTCCTTAAGGCCTTTTAAGGCATATATAGGGTATGCTTGGGTGTAATGAGTTACATATGGAGATAATGAATGATCAATAAAGAATCTACCACCTCTAGTAAAAGAGGAGATATGTCCTATGTGATTTGTTAAATGACAACCCAGGAATCCTTGGCCAAGGTAGAATGAAATTAGAAAGAGGTTTCTAATTTGCATTATTTGGAGTTGTGCATTTTCTAATCGAAATACATATGATTAAATAAATTAAGACTTGACAGTAAATCCATGTCTTATATTTAATTGGGACATTGTATGGTGGAAGGATTGAATTGTACGGTAACTATTAACTCACAGGTTCTTTTATGATTAATGTTGAAATCTATATTATCTGGAAAGTCGTTGATCGCTAGGGAGGCTTATCTCTATTGTAGAATAAATGTTATTTATTTAAATAGATTATTAGTTTAATTTGTTTATTTAAATAAGATTAGAATTGTTCTAATTGATTTATTCACAACCGGTTTAATATGGAGAACCTAAAGGGTCACACCATAAAAGGAAGAAGAATTATTTAAGAAGAAAATGGCATGATAGTAATAATGCATTAAGTATAATTAATTTAATCTATGATGATAGAATAACTTAAATAGCTTAATGTTTATTATTTAATATTTTAGAAATATTAAATATAAATTAATAAGAGGAGTCTTATTAATATTATTATTATTATTATTTTTTTAATTCTAAAGGAGTTTAGGAATTAATATAATATCAGTACTCTCTCTCAATCCTAATAAAGATTAGGATATAAATTAATAAAACCCTATTCTAATTGGATTAGGAGGGTTAACCTAATATCTATATAAGAGAGTCTTATATTAGAAATAAGTGATGTAAAATTTTCCAAGAGTTGGGAGTACACATATTCTATAGAGATAGAAACAAGGGTTAAGCCAATAACCCATCTTCTTGAGTTCTTCATCTTCCTTGGTGGATCACCGTTAGAGGCCAAACATTTGGGTAGCTGACATTATTCAAGGGAAGGAGCCACTATCAGAGGAATCAAAGGAGTAGAACTTGTACCTGAGGAAGCTTAGATCTTCAAAGGTATAATTCCATGTTCTCTCTTTTCTGTTATTGATAACAAGCACAAAGCATGATCATGGTTACTGAGTTTGTATAAATTTTGAAAACCTAGTTTTTACGCTTCCGCCCTATTTATGTGATTTGATTGCATGATTGCGTTACATACAAACCCAACAGTTGACAAGTTAATAGTCCAAAACGAGTCTTCATTCATCCTTAGTGTATATTGATGAAACTAAGGAAGGACTACAAGCCTACTGAAAAATGCATGTTCAGATATCAGATAAAGAAAACTACGTTCGTAGTTCTGTCAACAATCGTGGAGTGATCAGTCTTGAAGATATCTCTCTCCATAATCCAAGGAAGCTTTTATGATAGAGATGATTTTAGTCAGAAGGAGATATGCAAGACTACCTTCTGATGAATATAAAGAAGTAGAATTCATGCTTCTTTGAGAATATAACATCATTTATGGGGGAGCAGTGATTTGCTAAGAGCAGCAGCACTAAAGGTGTCTAAGATGATTAATGAAGCAAATCCTTCAGATCTTCCCAGCAGAAAAGATAGTCATTTTATTGACTCAGAAAGATCAAGTGAGAAGCTGAAGAAGCTGTGAATTTCCGAAGAAGAAGTCCTCACTCACTACGATTGTGGAGTCATCACCAATCGTAGAGTTCATGCAAATTATTATTGCAGACGGAGAAGCTACAACAGCCTCTCAGCCTGAACAAATGGTCAGAGCTGAATCTGAAGAAAGTGCCAATGTAATAACCCGAAAATCTATAAGATTTTAAATGATTAAAATAAAGGTTAAAGAATAAAACCTAGATGAGAATTTGAGGATTAGCTTAATATTGAGCTTGTGAGGTATGCCTAGTGTGGTAAAGTGATGGAATAGACATTCATTAAATAATTTAATAAATAAATAATTAAAAGAATTAATTAGTATTATTATGTGAATTAATTTCTATGGGCAATGATATGTAATTATATGTTATAACTACATCTATACGAAATGAAGTGTGACACTTCAAGGTAACTATATAATACAGAAAACTATATGGTAAAGTAAAATGAGTCATATGAATTACATAAATAGACCTATGTGACAATGTGTTATGTGTGGTACATTAATGTGTACTTTATGAAAGTTATTAAATTAATAAAATAAATAATTGTTGTTAGTAATTATTTCAATGGTTAAGTATAATTGAAATAATAAAGTTTATAATAATTAGGTGTGACAATACTTAATCAAACCATATTCGGTATTGTCAAATGTACATGAATTATATGATTGGGTGTATGTGTGACCCTATAATATCATTTGGTTATTAGATATAAGCTTGCAAGTTAGCCCATGTGAGAGCAATGATGGTTAACTAAATGGCTAGTACAATGAATAGTAGTAGTTGGTGGGAGTTAGCCACCAACTCTTCCTTGCCCTTTGGGATTTGACCATAGGAGGGTAATAGCTTGGCTATAATTAAAGGCCATGCATTGGTGTGTAGAGTTTGTTAGTTCAATTACTGATTCTTATACCATGATGAAGTTCAAGCTAGAGCCATGTGGGGGAAATGACGAGGAAGTACCATGAATAGTAGTAGTTGGTGGAGTTAGCCACCAACTCTTCTTTGTGGGTATTATCCATAGGAGGGTAATAGATTGACTATAATTAGAGATCATGTAAATAAGAGATCTAGTGATATTATATCATGAACATATTATAAGATGTAATATTGAGAATAATATTATTATAAACTTGTGGACCATTAATTTCTAACGTTCACATAATTATGTCTTGTATGACAGAAATAGTAGAGTTAAATCAATTGGAGGTTTAACTATAATTAATAAATGGTGAGTTAATAAATAATTGTTATTAATTATCATTATAATATTTGGGTGTACATGAGGTTATGTGACTATATGTGTAGGTGAACATTATTAAGTACCTCATGAATATTATAATGTGATGATACCTAATAGAATTATATCCGGTAGGATGAAGTGTACATGGATATATATGTTTAAATTAAATTTACTGCATTGTAGTATTATTTATTTATTGGGATTACATGGTGAGTCTAGTTATAACCTAAGTGTTAATACTCTTCATTTGCCAAATGATGAGTTCATTGCCTTGTCCCATAATGAGAGGCTCTCTCCCTTCTCACGTGTGTAGCATTATGAGCCTATTCCTTCTCAAACTCAGCAACCTATATAGCCAATGATCATGGGGGGAGTGGGCAAAATAGTGAAGTTCAACAACTAATCACCAACTTTTCCTTAACCATCATGCAATCCTTAATTCCTTTGGTTTGACTTGGGAGGCAATAGCATTGTCTGTGCATGCAAGACTCTATAAATAAGGCTCCCTCCTCCTTCATTTCATTTGCTGAGAAATTCTAAAAAGTATAAGATATAGAGTGAGTACATTGTATCAGTAAGAAGTCTGTGAATTGAGGAAGTTCGATATAGCAGTAAACTCATTTCGAGCTTAGCAAAGGTAACTCTCATTTCATTGTTCTTCATTTTTGAAACTTGATAGATTATTGATTATGCATAAATTATATGATAATTGAATTGGAGAATGATGGTTAGTTGTTATCTAAGCTGTTATACATGTTAGAAATACATTGTGATTGATATTGAGCATGCTAAGTGAGAAGTTTTGAGTTTGGGTTTGTAAACTGCCGTTACAGTAGCCATTCTGAACTGTCCAGGGTATGGTGCAGCTGCGCTCCCCCTGTAGTTCAAAATGGCGCAGTTGCACTGGTTGCTGCTGTTTAAGTCTACCCCTAAGCAGCGCAGCTATGCCATTCCCAAGGCCTGGCACAGCGCAGCTGCGCCAGGCACCAGTCAGAAGTCTAATTTCTGCGCTGCGCCAGGCACCAGTCAGAAGTCTAATTTCTGTTATACATTGATGAGTCCTAGTATGTTGAAATCTGATAAGTTTAGGATGCTATTTTAACTTATATATGCATGAAAACATATATAATATGTGGTTCAAGGATGCCTCGATAATAATACCTTTCTTTAGCATGATTAATGTATGTTTTGGAAAGAGACTTGAAGATTTTGAAAACAAATCTAGACTAACCTTGAGACTTTTGAATTTTGATATTTGTAACTTGTGTAAATGACTTAGTCAAGCATACAAATGAGTATGGCATATGGTCTTGAATACCTTTGCATATCATGAGTTGCTTAAATGGTTATTTTTCCAAAGATTATATAAAGGTTTTGAAAGTAAACTTTGACAAAACTTGCGTACCTTAGATTCTAATCGTGATAGCATGCATATGAAGTCTAGCTATGCATGACATAAGATTCAAAGTTGTTTCGTATGTGTTAGATTGCATTAATTTAGTTTTAAAACGATTTCAAAGCCAAACTCAGATAGTTTTGCAAACTAAGTTTTATAAACGTGGAGTGGTTATATTTCAACCTTGTAAACATGTGTAGATATATGTATGGATAAGCATGACAAGTGATTCAAAGTGGCCTTGCATGACTAGTTTAAGTATGACATGGATTTTGAAAATAAAACTTAGAAAGTTTGAAAGAAAGATGATTGAGCATTGAGTTACTTGCATTCTGATTTTTGTACAAGCATGATAGGACTTATATGCCTCTAGTCATGATTGGTATGTGCACCCCACTAGTAGATGTGATATGCACTATACGAACATATTTGAAAGCAAGTTTTAAAGATGAACTATACTAGCTATATGTAAATAGATTAGATGTATGTGAGCATGTGTATTGAAGTGTGTTTAGCATGTCAAGTGTCAGTACCTATGCATGCTAGAAGACCAAAGTAGAACCAGAAAACAAAACCCAATTCTGGACAGACCATGAAAGGGCGCAGCTGCGCCCATCCCAAGGCTAATTGCAGCGTAGCTGCGCCACAGGGCACTGCTGCCTGATTATTTTTAAAATGTAATCTGAACCTTGTAGTAAGCTTACATTGTTATCATGATTTATGAAACAGAGTCTAAATGATATGTCAAGTGTTGATTGATGTAATTGTGATATAAAACCCGAGGGTATATTTATGTTAAGGTTTGAGAAACGTAAGGATAATATAGATCATGTATCCATGAGTTTTAGATATATGTCGAACGCACAGATAGTTAAGTGTGTGATAAATGTATATGAATGTTGATATTAAGTATGTATGGTTAAGGTATACCTATACGTACATAGTTATTCTAAGAATACGATGAGAAAGTGAAATGAAGGTTGTACAAACCTAGTTAGAAAATAATATACAATTGTTCTTATACTTAGAGCGTATGAAATGTATGGATATGTATAACTGACGAGTATGAATCCATGACTATATAACTGTGTAGGATTTACATGAAGTACAGATAGATATAAGCAGTTAAGTCGTAGTTGTTAAACTACGAACCAGGCAAGTCTTTCAGTTCCTATTTGCTATTTGAATTCGATAACTGTTAGTTGAATTATGCTATGATGATGTTGACTTATATATGAATTATATATGAGATATGTTTTAGATTGAAAGTTGATCTTGATGATATATTGTGAAGTTAATCTCTATGCCTGTTATGTGAGAAGTAACATGCGTAGTATATTTAAATGATTATGAATGTATGAACTGAGCATGATATTATATACTATGTGATGCATGAAAACTGTTAGAATTGCTGAGTTGTCGAGCTCACTCTTGCAAATAACCACTTTTACAGGTTAAGGACTCACGATAAAAGTTACGTGCTACGTTATAGAGTTCGTTAGTATTGCAAGAAGATTATTGTTTATTTAAATATATGCTCTTGAACCATGCTTCGGTTCTAGGAGATGTATACGATAGTAGATTATGATGTTTCATACTTGTTAAGATTGTAAAGTTGTACTATGTGATACATAGAGGGTTTCGAATTGAGATGTAAGATTTTATACAATAATTCGAATAAAGTAAATCCTTATGTAATTGATTTAAGATTATGAAATCAATAAAAGATTTTATTCAAGGAGATAGAAAGTTTAAGTTATTCTGCATTTTTGTAACATCGAATATGATGTATAGACAGGGATGGTATATGACCGAGATTTAAAACTTATAAAAGGTTTGGGGTCATTATACAAGAACTTGGATATAGAAAGAATTTATATTCTAAGTGTTAGTAAAGCAAGGTTATATTCTTTAAGTATTGAATAAAGGATGTAATAGTTTGACAATAGTAGTATCATGGCGGACCGGATCCGAGGTTTGAAGGGACCCAGATCTGGGGGAGTTACAGGTTGGCATCAAAGCTGTAGGTTATAAACCTTAGGTAAGAGTACCTTAGACTATAACCTGAGAGAGTGAATGATAAAGATTAATATATACGTGAAGATTCAAAGAAGAATCTTGAAATATCTAGAGAATGAGAATCTGGAGTTACCTAACTCCGGTGATAAAAATGTTAAGATGATGTCTATAAGATGAATATGACAAAGATAATGAGAATGAACTCTAATGGAGTTTGGTTGATAATAGGGAAAGAACCCTAAGGTAAATCGATGATCACGACGTGATCAGTTTGAGATATGAAATGATAAATAGTCTGTAACGACTAAGTGTGTATAGCTTGATGCTATAAGAGAAGGTACTATGAAATGGTACGAGCAGAACTCATGAGTAGTTGTGTGTGATGAAATATAGAAAATTTCGTAACGAGCAAAGAGCAAGATAGAGTTAAGTGTTGGATTTCCATTGAGGACTCATGTGATGGCTTAGTTGTACAAACCTTTGTATGGGCAGAGGTTTGTGCTTGCGCGGAGTGCATCACAATGATAATCGTTGGAATGTTGGTGTCACACTATCGTTATACATATGGCGGAAAGGTGATTCTTTTCTCATGTTTATTCTGATAGATAGATATTACTAAGTTTAGGTGCGAGTTCTTAAAACTTATACTTATGGTAAGTTCGTGACTCATAATTGTATGGTATGTTTTTGAACCCCTAAGCGTATGGACAGTTCCTGATTGGTTTTTGAACTACATATTGCTAGGATAAGTTCCTAAACTCATATTATTGTGATAAGTTCCTGAACTCATAACGTGTGGTAAGTTTGAGGAACTAATACTGGTGTATAGGAAAGTTATGGATGGAGAATTGAGAATTTTTAATAGGTAGAATTATTAAGAAATTGATCATTAGAGAAATTGAAGTTGATGATGGAAGTATAGGTATTCCAAATCTTCTAGCTGTGCTAGACTTCAAATTTTTAACATCAAGCTAAATTCGCACTGATGTGCCTTTCGAAATAAAAGGAATTTTTGTTATCAGTAAAACATGGTTACAATTGTGTAGAAGTGGGATTCGTGCCACTAACACATCGTTACCTGTTGCGATATGATAACATCAAAAATGATTTTCAATGGTTTTGAACGGTTTAAAGAAGAGTCTAAGATAATTGTTTCGGCTAGACAAAAATAATTTGAGATATCAAAGTGTATTTTATATATCATCGATGCATCATGGAACCTGATGCTGAAATGATAAAAATGATGGAGTTATCAATGCAGAATTATCTAGTGTTGGATTTGATTTAAGCCCACTATGGTACGATGTAGTATGACAAAGTCATAAAATGGCGAAATCCTCAAACGGACTGTAAATACAATGCGGTATCATGATGTCATAAAATGATTTTTCAGAATTTTAAAGAAAAGTTAAGTGCTAAGTAAATTTGGTCAGACACATGTTTCGATAGATATTCAAATTATTGGAATACGTCTAAGCTAATTGATTCAGCTAGACAAATGTTTATAAAGATTTAAGTATCTCTTTGAGAATTCATCCCGAACCAAATTATTTTGGAACGGACTCTGATAGTAAGACTGAGGTGAACAACCCCTAAAAGGGGGATATACTGGTTGGATGATATATTCCAATTTAAGAACTAAGGTACAATAGATTGACCACCTAACGTAGCAGCATCGGAAGTTTATCTTCTTCGTGATTGTAAACATACCGAGTTCAGCATGGTTAACAAATTTGGTTACAATGAATACCGTTAAACTTGAGAGTTCACGGTCTATATGACCCCTTAGCCAGATATGAAAAGTTTTAACTCTTTAGAGAAGAGTCATGGAAGATTGTGATAATAGAAGAGCTCCTCATAGAAGGAAGCAAGACGTACTCATTAAATTGAGCATGAGATCAGGTAAAGGTTAACTCAAATCCTAGTTTTGATGAATAAAAGGAGTGGTGATTAGTAGACTGTAATTTCGAGGACGAAATTCTTAGAAGCAGGGGTGAATGCAATAACCTGAAAATCTATAAGATTTTAAATGATTAAAATAAAAGTTAAAGAATAAAACCTAGATGAGAATTTGAGAATTAGCTTAATATTAAGCTTGTTAGGTAGTGTGGCAAAGTGATGGAATAGACATGATAGTAGTGTGCATACAAGCCAATCATATATGATGATAAAGCACGTACTTTGTAAACAATCTTATTTATTTATTAATAAAATATTCATTTATTAAATGCATTTAATTATCTACATAGTGCTGCTTTTATAATATGTAAATAACCCATAGTTTTAAGCAATGCATTTAGAATCATGATGATGATCATGCTAATGACATCTAAATTCTTAGAAAGCTCTAAAACTAAAATAGTTCCCAATCGTGGGATTACTAAAAAGGGGATTAGTAAATCTGGATAGATTGGTACATATGTTGCTTGCTCATTGGATGAGGATGATTGATCTCATGATCATTTGTGTGAAGACACTAAAGCAAGTATGTAGGTGCTTATTGGAAAATAAGTTCACTGAACGTGACTCACTATGGAATACCTAATGGAGTTTTACGCGCCTGTCAATAAGAATTCCTAATGTGATAGTAGTACAAGTGATCCTTGGACTTGAGATCATCATAGTATCTTGTATGTAATGAATTATCCTTTGACTTATTCCTTAAAGTCCTTTAAGGTATATAAAAGGGTATGCTTGGGTATAATGAGTTACATATGGAGATAATGAATGATCAATAAAAAATCTACCACTTCTAGTAAAAGAGCAGATATGTCCTATGTGATTCGTTAAATGACAACCCAGGAATCCTTGGCCAAGGTAAAATGAAATTAGAAAGGAGTTTCTAATTTGTATTATTTGGAGTTGTGCATTTTCTAATCGAAATACATATAATTAAATAAAATAAGACTTGACAGTAAATTCATGTCTTATATTTAATTGGGACATTGTATGGTGGAAGGATTGAATTGTATGGTAACTATTTACTCACAGGTTCTTTTATGATTAATGTTGAAATCTATATTATCTGGAAAGTCGTTGATCGCTAGGGAGACTTATCCCTATTGTAGAATAAATATTATTTATTTAAATAGATTATTAGTTTTATTTATTTATTTAAATAAGATTAGAATTGTTCTAATTGATTTATTCACAACCGGTTTAATATAGAGAACCTAAAGGGTCACACCATAAAAGGAAGAATAATTATTTAAGAATGTAATGGCATAATCGTAATAATACATTAAGTGTAATTAATTTAATCTATGATGATAGAATAAATTAAATAGCTTAATGTTTATTATTTAATATTTTGAAAATATTAAATATAAATTAATAAGAGGAGTCTTATTAATATTATTACAATTATTATTATTTTAATTTCTAAAGGAGTTTAGTAATTAATTTAATATTAGTACTCTCATTTATTCCTAATAAGATTATGAGACAAATTAATTTAATGAATTTAATTAATTATTCCCAATGTGGTGGGAAGCCTAAATTAATTAAAGGAGTTTAATTAATTAAAAAGAAATCTCATGTCTAATAGGATTAGAAGGGTTGACCAATGTCTATATAAGAGGAGTCTTATAATAGATATTACTGGATGCAATTCCAATTATTGGAGAGTACTCTTTTTCTATAGAGGATAGAAAACTAAGCCAACCACCCTCCATCTTGATAATTCATCTTCCTTGGTGGATCACATCTAGAGGCCAAACACTTGGGTGGCTAACGTTGATCAAAGGAAAGAATCTAACCCGGAAAATTTAAGGAGATCACGAAGAACAAGGAGTTGAACTAGTACCTGTGGAAGCTTCGTTTTACAATGGTATGATTCCATAACTTCTTATTTATCGTTTTAAATTAATAATTTGCATAAAGGATGATCCGGGTAATGGTTTTGTAGAAATTTTTTTAAACTCTGATATACCATGCTTCCGCTAATTTTTGCAATTTGATTGCGTCACGATTTCGTACAAACCCAACAGTGGTATCAGAGCCAAACCTTTATGCAATTATTAATTTATTTTTGATTTCATATACATATGTGTATGTATTTAAAATAATTTATTGGGCATAATTTTATTGTATAAAATTATTTTTTTTAAGAAAAAAAAATGACGTTTTTTTTTTGGGACGAATCACAATTTTTTTTTTTTGGGTGCTAATCTTGAATTCTGCAAAGAAAATGTGTTGTCTCTTTCTTACTCCAAAAAGAAGGTGACCCATCAGGAAAGGACTCTTTTAATAAAAGAAGGTGACTTCTTTTTAAAAAAATAAATGTGAATTTATATTATATTATATATATATATATAACCTGATTCGTTATATAAATATATATAATATATACGGTAATATCAAATATATATATATATATATATATATGATATATTGATATATTATATTCTAAATAATTTTATAATTAAAATAAAGAGTTTATTTTAATCTTGAAATTAGATTTTATGCAATTTAAAATTGCCCATTAAATGATACTCATATATATATGGAATGTTTTAATTCATGAGATGAATATTTATTTATTGATATATATGGTGATATGTATGATAATAAATGGGGATTGATTATGGACTATTTGACCAATGTGATTGGATTTTATTTTAGTTGAATGCTTGAATGAATGAGTTTTATTAAATGGGGTCTGTGTATCTCGTATTCTCTATTTTTTTTTTCTTGTTGTAAAATTCTATCTCCCTCTTATGTACTTCCCCTTGACTGCTGATCAAGGTTTCTATTTAAATTAAATAGTTTAATGTAATAGAAATAGTTAGAATTATCTTGAAGAAATTGGAGACCAAGGAGCAAGGAGCGCGTGAAGACCCGTTTGTATGGAGCCCGGGTTTAAATGTAATATTTAAATTTAAATTTAAATTCTTGCACTCCTGGGTTTGACCTTTTGTTCACTTGGTGGCTCTAGTGAACCAAACTAGAATAAAAGTCCATAATCAATTCGGGTAGAATATAGTATTCTATATTTCATGCTAAATATTATATATATTATATTTTATGCAAACATGCTTCGCATGTTTAATAAAATGACGCGTATTATATATATATATATATATATATATATATATATATATGTGTGTGTGTGTGTGTGTGTGTGTGTGTGTGTGTGTGTGTGCATGCGCGCTAAACAAGATGAGACAAATAATAACAAACTCCTCAAAGAAATAATATTAAGTCCGAAGCGTTCAAATGATAGTTGGAATATCGAACGTCGCCTTCTAGCATGATAAATTAATAGGGTATTAAATATTTAATATGAGCTTGTTGTGCTATCCACAAGGCGAGTATTGAGTATTTAAGATGTTAATTAATCACATTTGATGCTTATCAAGAAAATTGAACGATCTAGTCTTGTTGTGCTATCCACAAGGACGAACATTTTTTTTTGAATTTATGGAAGTGCTAGGCTGGACTTAACTTAAATCATTTTAGTTCAGATGTGCACACACTTGACCATTATGATTTAAGAGGCAAAATAAAAGGAGTTATATGGTGATGTAATTGACAAGAGTTATCTACCTATTTATTTGTATATCGCTTGTTGTGCTATCCACAAGGTTATATACATTTGAAATGGGATCCTTATTCTCACTAGCAAATCTTTAATTAGATGTTGCCGAACTATATAAGTGAGGGTAATATAGTTTGATAAACATAGTGGGAGATACCAATTTAAAATAAAGACCTAAATTTATTTTGGTATGCACAATTAATAAAATAAATGTTTGCTAAAATGTTATTTTTCACATGCAGAATTTTAAAAATGTCAAAATCACTAATTTCACTGCGAAGCATACTTGATGCTAATAAGCTTACCGGGCCGAATTATACAGACTGGCTAAGAAATCTGAGAATAGTTCTCACTGCTGAAAAGATTTCTTATGTCCTAAACTCACCTGTCCCTGGAACTGTTCCAGAAACAGCCTCTGAGGAAGAGATTGTCACCATTGTAAAGTGGCAAGATGATGCATCTGTGGCTCAATGCATCATGCTCGCATCCATGAATAACGAGCTTCAGCGTCAGCACGAAAACATGGATGCTCCTACTATGTTGATTCACCTCAAGGAGTTGTATGGTGAACAAAGTAGAACTGCTAGATATGAGATATTAAGGAGCTCTTACGATCTCGGATGACCAAGGGCAAAGTGAACATAAAGGAACAAAAGAAATCTGATCCAGCTAGCAAAGGAATGTGCTTCCATTGCAACGAGTCGGGTCATTGGAAGAGGAACTGCAAGAAGTTTCTGGCAAAGAAGAAGCTTGGAGAAGCTTCGACTTCCAATCAAGGTTTGTTTATGATTGAAATTAATTTTTCAGAAAGTCAAAATTCTACTTGGGTATTGGATACCGGCTGTGGTTCTCACATATGTAATAATGTGAAGGGACTAGTCAGAAGTAGAAAGCTGAACAATGATGACGTGATCCTACGAGTGGGGAATGGAGCAAAGGTTGCTGCATTAGCTGTAGGAACTTATTATTTAGCAATACCTTCGGGCAAGTCCATTTATCTTAATAATTGTTATTATGTTCCGAATATTATTAAAAACATTATTTCAATTTTTGTATTGGATATGGAAGGATTTAACGTTGTTATAAAGAACAATAGTTGTTCTATTTATAAAGACGATGTTTTATATGGTGTTGGAAATTTGCGAAATGGACTTTATACACTTGACTTACAAAAAAATATTTTTCAAATTGAACAAACTAAGAAAAGGAAAAGAGATGATATTAATTATACCTACATGTGGCACTGTAGACTCGGTCATATCAATGAAACAAGATTATCCAAGTTGCATAAAGATGGGCTCCTTGAGTTATCTGATTATGAATCATATCCAACTTGTGAATCTTCTCTCATGGGTAAAATGACTAAATCTCCTTTTAGTGGAAAAAGAGAAAGAGTTACAGAGTTGTTGGTATTGATTCACACAGACGTTTGTGGACCTATGACAACAAGTGCACGGGGTGGGTATTCTTATTTTATTACTTTCACTGATGATCACTCAAGATTTGGATATGTGTATTTAATGAAATACAAGTCAGAATCATTTGAAAAGTTCAAAGAGTTCAGAAGTGAAGTAGAAAAACAAACGGGCAAGAGTATAAAGATACTTCGATCAGATCGAGGTGGAGAATACTTAAGCGGTGAGTTTCTCAATTGTCTCAAAAAAATGGTATAATCTCACAATGGACTCCTCCAGGTACACCACATTTAAATGGAGTATCTGAAAGGAGAAATCGAACACTGTTGGACATGGTTCGATCCATAATGAGTTTTACCGACCTTTCAATTTCTTTCTGGGGATATGCCCTAGAAACGGCTGCATACCTACTTAACAAGGTACCTACCAAATCTTCCCCAAAGACTCCATATGAGATATGGAAGGGGAGGAAACCAAATCTTAAGCATGTTAAGACTTGGGGTTGCCCAGCTTATGTCAAAAAGTTTTAAAATGATAAGCTACAGACTAAATCCGATAAGTGTAGATTTGTGGGATACCCTAAAGAAATTTTAGGGTATTATTTCTATCATCAAACTGATCAAAAGGTGTTTATTGCGAAACATGCTGCCTTCTTGGAAAAGGAGTTTATCCATGAAGGGGTCAGTGGGAGTAAGATATATCTTGAAGAAGTTCAAGAACCATAAATTACCACGGATCAAAGTCAGGTACCTGGCCAAGTAGAAGAACCTACTATACCGCACCATGTTCGTAAATCTGGAAGAGTACCGAAGATACCTGAAAGGTATGGATTCGTTATAGAGGATGACGATGAGGTACACATCATGAATGATGATGATCCGTTGAATTACGAACAGGCTATGAGTAATAAAGACTCAGGAAAATGGCTTTAAGCCATGAAATCCGAAATGGACTCCATGTATGAAAACAAAGTATGGACTTTGGTTTCAACACCTGAAGGCATTAAGCCTATTGGGTGTAAATGGGTCTTTAAAAGAAAGACTGGAGCGGACGGCAAGGTAGAGACCTATAAGGCCCGACTGGTTGCAAAAGGTTTCAAACAAAGACAATGAGTTGACTATGATGAAACCTTTTCACCAGTAGCTATGCTCAAGTCCATTCGGATTTTTCTTGCGATTGCAGCTTATAACGACTATGAGATCTGGCAGATGGACGTGAAAACGGCCTTCCTCAATGGAAACTTGAGGAGGATGTGTATATGACCCAGCCAGAGGGATTTGTTTCAAAGGTTGGAACAAATCAAGTCTGTAAGCTGCAACGATCCATTTATGGATTGAAGCAAGCTTCTCGTAGATGGAACATTCGTTTTGATGAGACAATCAAAGAGTTTGATTTTATCAAAAACGACGATGAACCATATGTGTACAAGAAGGTTAGTGGGAGCGCAGTTTCATTCCTTGTATTATATATTGATGATATATTACTGATAGGGAATGACATTCCTATGCTACAATCGATTAAAATCTGGTTATCTAAACACTTCTCCATGAAGGACTTGGGAGAAGCATCCTATATTTTGGGGATAAAGATCTATAGAGATAGATCTAAAAGGATGCTTGGTTTATCCCAAGGAACGTACATAGATGCAATGCTAAAGAGATTTAGCATGTAAGATTCCAAAAGAGGTCTCATGCCGATGAGCCATGGAATACATCTCTCCAAGAAACAAGTCCCAAAGACACCTGAGGAGAGAGCCTGTATGAGTAAGATCCCTTATGCTTCTGCAATAGGATCTATCATGTACGGTATAATATGTACTAGACCAGATGTTGCTCATGCACTTAGTGTAATGAGCAGATACCAGTCGAATCCAGGAGAAGAGCACTGGAAGGCAGTGAAGAATATCCTAAAATACTTGAGAAGGACTAAGGATATTTTTCTTGTCTACGGTGGGTCTGAATTAAAACTCGAGGGCTTCACAGACTCAAGTTTTCAAACGGACCAAGATGACAGTAAATCTATTTTGGGGTATGTTTTTACCTTGAACGGAGGCGCAGTGAGTTGGAAGAGTTCCAAGCAGCAAACAGTTGCTGATTCAGTGACAGAGGCAGAGTATATAGCTGCAAGTGAAGCTGCAAAGGAAGCTGTTTGGATGAAGAAGTTCATAATTGAACTTGGTGTGGTTCCTAGCATTGGAAAAGCAGTTCCCGTTTACTGTGACAACACAGGAGCAGTTGCACAGGCTAAGGAACCAAGGTCTCATCCAAAATCTAAACACGTGTTGCGGCGATTTCACTTGATCAGGGAGATCATTGAAAGAGGAGACGTCACCTTGGAGCGCGTAGACTCTCAAGACAACATTGCAGATCCATTTACTAAAGCTTTAATACAACAGCAGTTTGATCGTCACTTAGAGAAGATGGGTATGAGATACCATGGCGATTGGCTTTAGTGCAAGTGGGAGATTGATAGTAGTGTGCATACAAGCCAATCATGTATGATGATAAAGCACGTACTTTGTAAAAAATCTTATTTATTTATTAATAAAATATTCATTTATTAAATGCATTTAATTATCTACATGGTGCTGTTTTTATAATATGTAAATAACCCATAGTTTTAAGCAATGCTTTTAGAATCATGATGATGATCATGCTAATGAGATCTAAATTCTTAGAAAGCTCTAAAACTAAAATAGTTCCCAATCGTGGGATTACTAAAAAGGAGATTAGTAAATCCGAATAGATTGGTACATATGTTGCTTGCTCATTGGATGAGGATGATTGATCTCATGATCATTTGTGTGGAGACACTAAAGCAAGTATGTAGGTGCTTATTGGAGAATAAGTTCACTGAACGTGACTCACTATGGAATACCTAATGGAGTTTTACTCGCCTGTCAATAGGAATTCCTAATGTGATAGTAGTACAAGTGATCCTTGGACTTGAGATCATCATAGTATCTTGTATGTAATGAATTATACTTTGACTTATTCCTTAAAGTCCTTTAAGGTATATAAAAGGGTATGCTTGGGTATAATGAGTTACATATAGAGATAATGAATGATCAATAAAGAATCTACCACCTCTAGTAAAAGAGGAGATATGTCCTATGTGATTCGTTAAATGACAACCCATGAATCCTTGGCCAAGGTAAAATGAAATTAGAAAGGAGTTTCTAATTTGCATTATTTGGAGTTGTGCATTTTCTAATCAAAATACATATAATTAAATAAAATAAGACTTGACAGTAAATTTATGTCTTATATTTAACTGAGACATTATATGGTGGAAGGATTGAATTATATGGTAACTATTTACTCACAGGTTCTTTTATGATTAATGTTGAAATCTATATTATCTGGAAAGTCGTTGATCGCTAGGGAGGCTTATCCCTATTGTAGAATAAATATTATTTATTTAAATAGATTATTAGTTTTATTTATTTATTTAAATAAGATTAGAATTGTTCTAATTGATTTATTCACAACCGGTTTAATATAGAGAACCTAAAGGGTCACACCATAAAAGGAAGAATAATTATTTAAGAAGGTAATGACATAATCGTAATAATACATTAAGTGTAATTAATTTAATCTATGGTGATAGAATAAATTAAATAGCTTAATGTTTATTATTTAATATTTTGGAAATATTAAATATAAATTAATAAGAGGAGTCTTATTAATATTATTACAATTATTATTATTTTAATTTCTAAAGGAGTTTAGTAATTAATCTAATATTAGTACTCTCATTTATTCCTAATAAGATTAGGAGACAAATTAATTAAATGAATTTAATTAATTATTCCCAATGTGGTGGGAAGCCTAAATTAATTAAAGGAGTTTAATTAATTAAAAGAAATTCCATGTCTAATAGGATTAGAAGGGTTGACCAATGTCTATATAAGAGGAGTCTTATAATAGATATTATTGGATGCAATTCCAATTATTGGAGAGTACTCCTTTTCTATAGAGGATAGAAAACTAAGCCAACCACCCTCCTTCTTGATAATTCATCTTCCTTGGTGGATCACCTCTAGAGGCCAAACACTTGGGTGGCTAACGTTGATCAAAGGAAAGAATCTAACCCGGAAATTCAAGGAGATCACGAAGAACAAGGAGTTGAACTAGTGCATGTGGAAGCTTCGTTTTACAAGGGTATGATTCCATAACTTCTTATTTATCGTTTTAAATTAATAATTTGCATAAAGGATGATCCGGGTAATGGTTTTGTAGAAATTTTTTTAAACTCTGATATACCATGCTTCCTCTAATTTTTGCAATTTGATTGCGTCACGATTTCGTACAAACCCAACAAGACATTCATTAAATAATTTAATGAATGAATAATTAAAGGAATTAATTAGTATTATTATGTGAATTAATTTCTATGGGCAATGATATGTAATTTTATGTTATAACTACATCTATACGAAATGAAGTGTGACACTTCAAGGTAACTATATAATATAAAAAACTATATGGTAAAGTGAAATGAGTCATATGAATTACATAAATGGACGTATGTGACAATGTGTTATGTGTAGTACATTAATATGTACTTTATGAAAGTTATTAAATTAAATAAATTAAATAATTGTTGTTAGTAATTATTTCAATGGTTAAGTATAATTGAAATAATAAAGTTTATAATAATTAGGTGTGACAATACTTAATCAAACTATATTCGGAATTGTCAAATGTACATGAATTATATGATTATATGATTGGGTGTATGTGTGACCCTATAATATCATTTGGTTATTAGATATAAGCTTGCAAGTTAGCCTATGTGAGAGCAATGATGGTTAACTAAATGACAAGTACAATGAATAGTAGTAGTTGGTGGGAGTTAGCCACCAACTCTTCCTTGCCCTTTGGGTAATGACCATAGGAGGGTAATAGCTTGGCTATAATTAAAGGCCATGCATTGGTGTGTAGAGTTTGTTAGTTCAATTACTGATTCTTATACCATGATGAAGTTCAAGCTAGAGCCATGAGGGGGAAATGATGAGGAAGTACCATGAATAGTAGTACTTGGTGGAGTTAGCCACCAACTCTTCTTTGACCCTTGGGTATTGTCCATAGGAGGGTAATAGATTGACTATAATTAGAGATCATGTAAATAAGAGATCTAGTGATATTACATCATGAACATATTATAAGATGTAATATTGAGAATAATATTATTGTAAACTTGTGGACCGTTAATTTCTAACGTTCACATAATTAAGTCTTGTATGACAGAAATAGTAGAGTTAAATCAATTGGAGGTTTAACTATGATTAATAAATGGTGAGTTAATAAATAATTGTTATTAATTATCATTATAATATTTGGGTGTACATGAGGTTATGTGACTATATGTGTGGGTGAACATTATTAAATACCTCATGAATATTATAATGAGTAAGCAATTGTTAATTGATGATTACTTCAATAATTTAATTGGAATAATAGAGTTGGGATAATACAATGTGATGATACCTGATAGAATTATATCCGGTAGGATGAAGTGTACATGGTTATATATGTGCAAATTAAATTTACTACATTGTAGTATTATTTATTTATTGGGATTACATGGTGACTCTAGTTATAACCTAAGTGTTAATACTCTTCATTTGCCAAATGCTGAGTTCATTGCCTTGTCCCATAATGAGAGGCTCTCTCCCTTCTCACGTGTGTAGCATTATGAGGCCTAAGCGTATTCCTTCTCAAACTCAACAACCTATATAGCCAATGATCATGGGGGGAGTAGGCAAAATAGTGAAGTTCAACAACTAATCACCAACTTTTCCTTAACCATCATGCAATCCTTCATTCCTTTAGTTTGATTTGGGAGGCAATAGCATTGTCTGTGTATTCAAGACTCTATAAATAAGGCTCCCTCCTCCTTCATTTCATTTGCTGAGAAATTCTAATAAGTATAAGATATAGAGTGAGTACATTGTATTAGTAAGGAGTCTGTGAATTGAGGAAGTTCGATATAGCAGTAAACTCATTTCGAGCTTAGCAAAGGTAACTCTCATTTCATTGTTCTTCATTTTTGAAACTTGATAGATTATTGATTATGCACAAATTATATGATAATTGAATTGGAGAATGATGGTTAGTTGTTATCTAAGCTATTATACATGTTAGAAATACATTGTGATTGATATTGAGCATGCTAAGTGAGAGGTTTTTGAGTTTGGGTTTGTAAACAGCCGTTACAGTAGCCATTCTGAACTGTCCAGGGTATGGCGCAGCTGCGCTCCCCCCGCAGTTCAAAATGGTGCAGCTGCGCCGGTTACTGCTGTTTGAGTCTGCTCTGGAGTAGCACAGCTGCGCTGTTCTCAAGGCCTGGCACTGCGCAGCTGCGCCAGGCACCAGGCACCAGTCAGAAGTCTAATTTCTATTATACATTGATGAGTCCTAGTATGTTGAAATCTGATAAGTTTAGAATGCTAGTTTAACTTATATATGCATGAAAACATATATAATATGTGGTTCAAGGATGCCTCGATAATAATACCTTTCTTTAGCATGATTAATGTATGTTTTGAAAAGAGACTTGAAGATTTTGAAAACAAATCTAGACTAACCTCGAGACTTTTGAATTCTGATATTTAAAACTTGTGTATTTACTTAGTCATGCATACAAATGACGTGGAGTGGTTATATTTCAACCTTGTAAACATGTGTAGATACATGTATGGATAAGCATGACAAGTGATTCAAAGTGTCCTCGCATGACTAGTTAAAGTATGACATGGATTTTGAAAATAAAACTTAGAAAGTTTGAAAGAAATATGATTGAGCATTGAGTTACTTGCATTCTGATTTTTGTACAAGCATGATAGGACTTATATGCCTCTAGTCATGATTGGTATGTGCACCCCACTAGTAGATGTGATATGCACTATACGAACATGTTTGAAAGCAAGTTTTAAAGATGAACTATACTAGTTATATGTAAATATATTAGATGTATGTGATCATGTTTATTGACGGGTGTTTAGCATGTCAAGTGTCAGTACCTATGCATGCTAGAAGAGCAAAGTAGAACCAGAAAACAAAACCCAATTCTAGACTGACCAAGGAAGGGCGCAGCTGCGCCCATCCCAAGGCTAATTGCAGCGCAGCTGCGCCACAGGGCACTGCTGCCTGATTATTTTTAAAATGTAATCTGAACCTTGTAGTAAGCTTACATTGTTATCATTATTTATGAAACAGAGTCTAAATGATATGTCGAGTGTTGATTAATGTAATTGTGATATAAAACTCGAGGGTATATTTCCGTTAAGGTTTGAGAAGCGTAAGGATAATATAGATCATGTATCCATGAGTTTTAGATATATGTCGAACACACAGATAGTTAAGTATGTGATAAATGTATATTAATGTTGATATTAAGTATATATGGTTAAGGTATACCTATACGCACATAGTTATTCTAAGAATACGATGAGAAAGTGAAATGAAGGTTGTACAAACCTAGTTAGAAAACAATATACAATTGTTCTTATACTTAGAGCGTATGAAATGTATTGATATGTATAAACTGACGAGTATGAATCCATGACTATATAACTGTGTAGGATTTATACGAAGTGCAGATATCTATAAGCAGTTAAGTCGTAGTTGTTAAACTACGAACCAGGCAAGTCTTTCAGTTCCTGTTTGCTATATGAATTCGATAACTGTTAGTGGAATTATGCTATGATGATGTTGACTTATATATGAATTGTATATGAGATATGTTTGAGATTGAAAGTTGATCTGGATGATATATTGTGAAGTTAATCTCTATACCTGTTATGTGAGAAGTAACATGCGTAGTATATTTAAATGATTATGAATGCATGAACTGAGCATGATATTATATGCTATGTGATGCATGAAAACTGTTAGAATTGCTGAGCTGTCGAGCTCACTCTTGCAAATAACCACTTTTGCAGGTTAAGGACTTACGTTAAAAGTTACGTGCTACGTGATAGAGTTCGTTAGTATTGCAAGAAAATTATTGTTTATTTAAATATATGCTCTTGAACCATGCTTCGATTCTAGGAGATGTATACGATAGTAGATTACGATGTTTCATACATGTTAAGATTGTAAAGTTGTACTATGTGATACATAGAGGGTTTCGAATTGAGATGTAAGACTTTATACAGTAATTCGAATAAAGTAAATCCTTATGTAATTGATTTAAGATTATAAAATCAATAAAAGATTTTATTCAAGGAGATAGAAAGTTTAAGTTATTTCGTATTTTTGTAACATCGAATATGATGTATAGACAGGGATGGTATATGACCGAGATTTGAAACTTATAAAAGGTTTGGGGTCATTATACAAGATCTTGGATATAGAAAGAATTTACATTCTAAGTGTTAGTAAAGCAAGGTTATATTCTTTAAGTATTGAATAAAGGATGTAATAGTTTGACGATAGTAGTATCGTGGCGGACCGGATTCGAGGTTAGAAGGGACCCAGATCTGGGGGCGTCCCAACCAAGGCTGTATCCAAGTCAAAGAAGAGACCAGAATCATAAAAGATGATCAGGAAGTGATCAATCATGCAGAGCATACTACTGCACCTGATCAGACCATGATCAATGATGAAAAAGGAATGCAAGAACCAAGTGATGCTGCTAAGAAAGAACAGTTTGAAGGTGGTGAACAGTGTAGAAGATTATCTGAAGATATGGAGATGGTGAAGCTCTGAAGACAAAATGAAGAAATGGAATTCTTGCTAGAAGATCTGAGATAAACTTAGAAGATAAGTCAATCATGGTGCATGTCTGTCAACCACACCATGGTCACTTCTGTCGAGTTCATAGAGAATAGGGGCTAACCTAAAAAAAATCCCAGTTACAAAATCCCAAAACTTTGTGGCTGATGAACCAAATGAAGATCCATAGTCAGTAGTAACGTCCCAAAACATGCTACTGATAACCATATCAACCATCCACCTCAAATCGTGGAGTGCCTACGATCAAACATCTGATCGTAGTGTAAGAACAGAAGGACGCCACGATTGCAGCCTACACCAAAAACAACACCATTGAATATCAAGAATTGGTGAATGAACTTCCCATCAGAGAGGTCAAATGTGATACCAGTATTGACCATGTCTAAAGCTTTTCATCTGATAAGTGCCTCAAGGACAAACCTGATCCTTAGCGATGAGCTAAGAGGTTGGCCCTTCCTGAGCTACCTTATTTTAGAAGGAATGCTAATATGAAATGCGTTACAAGAATCTTTGCTGAAGCAAGCAGCATCTCATCAAAAGATTACAAGTTGCAAATAAAAATTGCCAATCCCTCAGAGCACAATGAAGAAGTTATCTATTGAAGCATGACCACAGACTACGATCATCAAAGAAGATGCTGAGAGTGTAAATCAGTCTGGGAATCGTGGAGTACTGAGCTAAGACATAAGTGACTCCATGGATTGAAGAAGTCAGTGGTCAAAAGAAGAAAAGTCAAATCTGGTTAACTGACACGATGGAGAAGTTACATATTGTGACCTATCAACGTCTTACAATCGTCCCACTAAGAAACGTGGAGGGAACAGTTACAAGAGGGAAATTCAAATTATTGGCAGTTTCATTTTAGAGAGTTCATCAAAAGCTGCAAACCTATCAAATCCATACACTTACCCTCTCAAGCCAAAACATAAACACTTCCAAACAGTCAAACCTTCTCAAATAGATATCCTCTCTCAAATTGCTTCCTGCTACCTCACAAGATCCTCACAAAGCCATAAACCCAGAAAACCCTAACTCTTCAAATGGCACATTGGCGAGTAACCACTGGCATTCAGCTCGGGACTAAGACATTTGAGAAATCTGAGAAGAAGTTCAGAGATATTCTTGAACTTGTGAAGAAAGCTGGATTCTCAGAATGCCTTGAGTCAAATACTTCAATCTATGTTAACTTGGTTAAAGAGTTCTACTCCAACATGACTACAAACTCTGGAACCCTTTCTACCAAAGTAAAAGGTCAGATTCTGAAGCTAAAATCTTCTGACATCAATCAGTGCTTAGGTTTTCCTGACCTAGGTCTGAAAGATCTTGATGAAGTCAACACTGAAGAAGCCAAGAAGATTATGAGATACAGAAGAAACCCTAGTCTGAAGGACATGAAGAAAAAGGAGCTTCCTGAAGAATTTGAGTTCCTCGCAGAGATTGTAGGCAAATGTATACTATACAAGGACACCGCACATGACACTGTGAGTGATCAACAGCTGAAGATCATGTTTGTGATAGTCCTAAAGAAGCGTATCAACTTTGGAGTTATTCTACTCGACCAAATGTCTAAATGGCTGGATAAGGCAGAAAAGAAGAGGTTAACAGGGAAACCCCTCACAAAGGTTTTCCATGGAAGGCTATTGAGTATTATTCTGAAGAAGAGGCTGAAGAATAAGATTAAGGATGATGAAGGTGAAGTCCTAAAAAGTCATAAGATAATGACTACACAGCTGTTTGCAAACTGGAAGAAGAACCCAATGGAGAACAAACGGTTAACACATGGCAGCAGCAGTAAAAGTACTTCAAGGAAGAGGAAGGCAAGTGCTATGAAAGAAGAAGAGTCTTCATCCTCTGAAGGTGCAATTATCCCAGAGCCTAAGTATGCAAAGTCTTCTAAGAAGAGAGCCAAAATGGTGCAAAAACAAAAATCAGTTCCCCAAAGAAGTATATCTACTGAAGAAGAAAATGTAGAGTCAGAAGATAAAGTGGGAACTGAGAACTTTAAGGATAATTCTTCAAGGAGCAAGTCTGATAATGAAGGAGAAGCTGCAAGTCCTATGGCTAATCCTCAGAGTAGCTATTTTGCTGAAAAAGGAGAATCTAATCCTGAAATAGTTAGATCTCCTAGTGCTGAAGTATCAAGGAGCCCTTATGATGATTCAAAAGACATAGAGTCTGAAGAAGAAACATCTGTCCCTCCTGCTGTTGAACCTCAAGGAAGTCTGTCAGATGATTCAAAGACTTCAAAATCTGAAGATGAAGAAAGATCTGAATCTCCTGAAGTTGAATCCCCAAGAAGAAGGAAGAGCAACAAACTGATTACTAAAATGGTTTCTAAAAGAGGAGAACTGTTTCCAAAGACAATTGAAATCAGTGATGATGAGGCTGAATTCAAAAGAGGAAGATGCTAAGGAAAAAGAGAAGACAATTTCAGAAAAGACTAGCAGTAAAAGGCTTAAGACTGCAGAGCTAGATAAGGCTAGTGAATTTGTAAAGTCAAGCTCTGCTAATAATGCTGATGATGATCAAATGCTGAAACAAACTGATGAGTCAGTTGAAGGAAGTCTACGCCAATCTGACTCTAGCTCAGATTATAAAGAAAGTAAAGGAGATTCCAATCCTGAGGATGACGTGCCAGAAGACTTTCACATCCCTTGTCCTATTCAACGCAATAGAAGAATAGTGGTAGAAATTGATGAAGAACCAGTAGATGCACTTCCAAAGAAATGGATTAATCATGGGAATGGAAGGATACATGTGGTGAAAATGACCGCAGCACTCTACTCAACCATCGTGAAACTATAAAGCTAGACTCTTCAACCTTGATTTATGATATTGAAATCAAGGATCATTCTATAAGATGGTTTCATCCTCACATGCCATGAGTAAAGGCGTCCCTAACCGGAGACAGTGGATATCTCACATGGTGTTTCTCCCATCTTCCCAACCCAGAGCTGGTGGCACTAGAACTTTCCGAGAGTCAAAATATTTGCAACTCTGCTAATCAAAGACCAATCTTATTTCAAGGTCTATAGACATGTTGAAAATTATTACATCCCCTATGATTGTCGAGCAGATTCAGATGGTAGAAGGATTTTGCCCAAGTCTACAATTGTAGAGTCCTTTCACTCTACTAATGAAGATGATCAAATTGAGTTTGAAAAGCTCTATGCTGATCCAGTAGTGCTGACTGATAATCCTCCACCCTTCAACAATGATTGGTACTCAACGATCTATCAGATTCTCACTACTTTTAAAAACTTGTCCAAGGGTGAAAATCGTGGAATCCAATCTGGTTCTCAGTATGAGATTGATCAACCAGTTGCTCAGCAGGAGGCTGACCAAATAGCTGCTCAGAAAGAGGATGAACAACTTGATGCCAGATCTCTTTAAAAGCAAGAATTGCTAAAGAACTCTAAAGAACTGATTGAGAAGATCTCTCTTATAGCTGCAGAAGTCAAGGACATGTCAATAGGAGAAGACAATGAGCTGTCAAAAAGGCTTTAAGCCAGACTCTCAGACATATCCCTCAAGCTTCAACTAAGGGATCAAGTTTTTTTGAAGGCTATGAGTGATCAGAAGGTGGAAGCTCTATGAGCTCAGATGGCTAATGAAGAGCAAATTCTATCTCTTCTGACAAGATTGACGATCTAAAATAGTCTCTCTCCCTCCAACTTGAGCTAAGCTAATAAGAACTCAAAATTGAGATTAGTAACTCATCTCACATGATGGAGCAGCTTATGTCAAACGTGGAGCAGCTATCTCAAGTGTTTAATAACAAAAAAGGGGAGAAAAAGATACATCAAAAGAGACATAGAAAGAGGCATTCAAGAAAGAGCAAGGAGACAAGAATGAAGGAAGACAAGAAGAACAAGAGCAGAGAGGCAAAGGAGCAGAAGAAGAAGAAGAAAGCAGCAGCAGAAGCAAAGTCATCATCGAAGGGGGAGCCACAAGATGATGACCCCATGAACACAGAATCTGAGGGGGAGCCAGACAAAGGAGAGCATGCAACTGAACTAGAGCCTGATCAAGAAAAAGAAGTGGAGCATGCATTTGAGGGGGAGTAGAGGAAAGAATAAAAGGAAGAAAGAAAGATGAGTAGCTGAATAGATAATCAACATACATACTGGAGACACACATGGAGCAAAAAAGGTACATCTCTATCTAGTTAGGTATGTTTTGGATCCAGGATGTAGAGTGTCATAGTTTATGTAATTCCATATTATCATCAATAACATTCATGATTATCTGTTTTAGAAATACAGCTACTCACTGTATATAAGATTCATTCATCTCATACATATGCACTGATTGTTTTTGTCATAATCAAACAGGGGGAGATTGTTAGGAATATTCATAAGAATGGTATTCCTATTTTATATGATTTGATTATGATATAAATGAATGAATATGCAAGTATGCTTGCATTGATAAAAGCTATAAAGTCCTTTGATAGATAATAGGAATATATGTACAAGGATTTAGACTGAAATGATCAAATATGTTAGGTTGATCCTACATAAACAAAACAGCTTTGTAAAGTCCTTAAAAAGAAATGATGTACAAGGACTATAAGTATAGAAAGATCAAACTTGTTAGGTTGATCTTATAAAGTGTAATAGATAGGCTTGTCTGATTGTCGAGCACTGCACCAGCATCGTAGTCTACAAGGATAGTAGATCTCGGAGTTCTTAGTCTGCCAGGAGAGACGAGAAAGGATCGTAGTGTGTCGAAAATAACTTTCTCAAAGCCGTAGTCTGTTGAGGAAGTCATGCTTAGAATCATAGAGACAGCCTGTCTATGAGCCGATCGAGCATCTGCTAGAGCTAAGTCAAGAATCGTAGATCACACTTGTAGTAGTGGAGTCTACTGATCATATCAGAGGCAGAGATCATAGTCGAGCCAGATCAGACGAGGACAGCAGTCATGAAGGCAGAAATCGTAGTCTGTCAAAGTCTGATCTCGGAGTCGTAGTGTCTGCAGAATCAAAGCAAGATCGTAGTCTGCAGAACTAAGGCTTCAACAAGGTTGCTCACAATGCTAAGGCAGAATCGTAGTGTCAACACGATTCTCAACAGATGAGCACTCCCATAGAATCCAAAGATGAAGCCTCTAGTCTGAGTCACAAAGATACATTCCACCTGAAGGAAACCAGAAAGCACTCAATGAATGGCTTGCATGCAATTAGAAGATCTAAGCACCAACTCAATCGTCATCCAGGTTGAGTTGTGAAGCCATTCGAGATGAAGTCTTCCACAAGCCAATCAGAAGAAGACTTCATATAAAGTAACTGACTAGAGAAAGTCAGCAAGTGCAGTAGCTGTCATGTGAACAGAAGACAAAGATCTTGGGATTAACCAGGATCTTAGTGTTTACCAAACGAGCAGGAACTGATGCAGTTTACACAGAGATATTTGCCAGCTTATGAAGAACAAGACTGAAGTGATTAAGCATGGGTCAGATCATTGTTGATAGGTGAACGGGAGATCACCAGGAGAAAGAGAGCTGGGTATGCCACAAATATGATGTGTCTTACTATTCAGAAGGAGGCCAGAACGATAAGTCAAGCTATCAGTTCCTAAGATCAGTCAAGGCAAGCAGAAGTGTTCAAGCACTGCATAAATGAAGGAAGAGGTGTTCTACAATGCAGACCCAAAGAACTATCTTTAGAATCGTAGTGTTGTCTCAACCAGTCAAAGAGCAACATTCAACAAGACACACTACGATCAAGGTCCAAGAACATTTGCATCAGAATCGTAGAGTTCGGACATCTAAATATTGAAGCACTGGCAACGTCTCAATATGAAGACTGACATCCGAACGTTGCTAATTGAGAGCATCGATGCAAAAGGACAACTCCTGTAGATTTGAATCAGAGAATCAGAAAGGAGATATAAAAATGACGACCAGCCTGACACGGAATAGTGACATCTCTGAGGCGGTAGGTGAAGTAGCAGACCGTTGTGTCAGTAAAGTCAAAAAGGAGTTGTCACGTCACATCAGCAGTCTGCACCAAATAACTCGAGATCTGCAAAGCAATTCAAATAGCTTCCAACGGCTATTTTCCAACGGGAAGATCCTGAAAGAGTATTTAATAGCTGAAGCTTCAAAGATGAAAGAGTTGCTGAGTTGAAGAATCGTTGAGTTGTTGGAATGCTACATTATTGTCTCTACGAGTTCCACCAGAACTGAACAAAAAAAGTCTCAGTAACAGTGAGACTACGAAGGTGGAAGTGAAGCAGATTTGAAAAAGGACTTGAACAGACTAAAGTTTCACTCAACAAGGATGAGAATGCCATTGAAGATGGCAGCTAAGCTAAGAGCTGAGAAGGCCAAGAAGATAGCATTCAGGAAAGTGGCTGAGCATAAAGAAGATCAGAAGAGCCACTCTACGGATCACCATGAAGAACCAGAAGCTGAAAAGGAAAAGATGCAGATCCGTGTCTGCTTATCTATCAATAAAGGTTCAAGGAGTGCTAAGGACCAGAAGAAGGTGACCCACAATGAAACGCCTTAGCAGTCTTATGTGGTGATGGTGCACAGCTGACATCAGAAGACGATGAGCTGAACAGAATGAAGATCAGCTGCACCTGAGAAGAAGTGGTCCAGACTCTACGCAGAATGCAAAGAGGGCCATGCCAAGCTGCTAAGTACAAAGATGATCAAGCTTCAAGACATCTTAGCAGCAAGGCACCAAAAATAATAACAACTACAACAAGTAGCCAAGGCCTGAGGGGTCCTTGTCCGAAGGGACTAAATGAAGTTCCAAGCCTGCTGAGCTTGAAGAGTTCGTAAAGAACTGGAGTTCCAAGGCTGCTGGCCATGAAGAGTTCTTAGTGAACTGAAGTTCCAAGGCTACTGGCCTTGAAGGAATCTTAGTGATTTAGGGTGCTGCCCTTCCTTAGTGGATTTTCTGCGAGAGTGCAGAAGAGTGGATTAGGAGCTTGAGTCTCTGAACCACTTAAAACCCATTGTGTCTTTTACATTCTGTCATTTAGATTCTGTCTTTACATTATGTACTTAACTGCTATAACTGTTATGTTTGTATTAACTACTTACATCTAAACTAACTTCAAGAACAATGTATCAACATTTATCAATATATCAATGAAGGGGACATTTAACGTATTTCGCTGTGCTTGAAATGATTCTTATGTTTGTCATGTGCTAACTTCTTAGCAATACAAAATAAAATGGAAAAGAGTTTTAAAACGCAAAGGATCTATTCAACCCCACCCCTTCTAAATCTATTGTGTGCCTACTGGGAACTATCATATACTACAACATATAAAGTTTTAACCAGTGGAAATTGAGTTTTAAAGCGTGAAAAGCCGTTCGTTAGCTGTTCTCGTGCTAGACTGTAAGATTTCTTCGTATCTGCTTTCATTACTTGCTCTACTATATATATAAGTGCTATATAATATATATATATATATATATATATATATATAGTTAGTAGTTAATATTGGTCAGATCCAACTTTTTAACCGTTCATTTCATATAAATAGTCATATTACATTTGAACTGTATAAGTTAGACTAAACGATTGCTCAATAAATATTTCAAATAAGAATTTCATAAGCCAAATGAAATCCATAATCAATACGCATATGGTTGCACGGAGTGCAAAGGTAATAGGAATACTTGCTCAATAATAACAAGTTGTAACACTTGCACAGTTATAAATATAGTACAAGGTTAGAAGAAATTGCATTCAATACGCAAATTGAATGAGAGTTAGAAAACTTGCTCAATTACAAAATTAAACAAGAGTTAGAGAACTTGCTCAAATAAATCAAAAAACTTGCATAAAAATAGAAAGTTTGCACATAGTGCGGAAAACTTGCCTGATTCGCCTCTACTGTTTACGCTAATTTTTTGTCTCTCGATCCATCTATACAATTATAAGTTCATGTAGACTAATTAAGCATGTAACGATAAGTTTTATTTTGGGTATTATAACCGATTATAAATAAGACTCCATGTACTATACATGGAATAATTTCAGCATTATAATTACTTATAAAATGAATATTCATCAACTATATCAAAATAAATTGAGCATTATAACTGTTTGTAAAATGAATATTCGGCTATTATATTTGAGATAATTTTAGCATTATAAATGCTTTATAAAATGAATATTTTTTCTAAATACTTGAAGAAAATCGGACATAGTAACTACTTATAAAAGTATATTTTTTTCTTTATAAGAGAAATAAATCGGACATTATAACTGCTTGTAAATAGGACTTTTGTACTGTATACTTAAAATAATTTGGACATTATAACTGCTTATAAAAGTATATTTTTATAAAATATATAAAGAAGAATGAAAATAATAACCACTAGAGTAATACATCTTGTAGTTGCTAGGTTTAACTAATCCTTTACAAATCTTAAAATTAATCTAACTCACAAGAACTCTCTCTTTCTAATTTTTTATTATAACTTTGCTTACTTGAAATTTGCTTTGTAAATTGGTGAAGAAAATGAAGAGAATGACTTTCTATTTATAGGATTTTCAAAGTTAGGGCAAAATGATTATTTTTCTAATTTTCATGGCTAATTAAACTTTTTTCCTTGGCATATTCTTGGAATAATTTCTTAAATTTTAAAATATAATATGCTTGGAATATGCTTTTCTTAACTTTTAATAATAGAATATGCTTGGAATATGTCATTCTTAACTTATCCTAATATAATATGCTTTGGCATATTCCTTTTGTTATACCTTTATCTTTATACTTGTCTTATTCTTCCAATTTAATTGACTTTTACTGATAAAAAGTCTCATATTACTAAAATTTTAATTCATAGACTTCCATTAAATTATAGGAGAGGTTTTACCAAACTTCTCCAACAAGTTTCGTCTTTCTATCGCATAACTTTCTTAATCTGCTCGTTTTATCCTTTGTTAACCTCCAAAAATCAGTTACGCAGGCGAAAAACTCTGTTTTTCATTTTCAAATTTTATTTGACATTTCATCTTTCCTCATCATACTAATTTTGGCACGTTCTTCGAAAAATTAAAAAAAATGCTTTTACGTTTTAGGATAAATAGTGATTCTTTTTTCTTGAAAAAACTTTATTTTCTTATTCTAGCCTCGTAAATATTTGGGATATTACAAAAGCATCCTCAATCCTCATCTTGTAAGTGTAGACACTCAATTATTTTTTCTGTTACTAACCAATGCATGTGGGCAAAAGTGTCTTTTCCCACTGCAATGACAACCCCGGAGGATTATAACTTTCACTCTGGAGACAACACCAGATGACTACCTCAAATCAAACCTCGGAGACAACCCTGCAGGATATCAAATCAACCTCGGAGACAACCCTGAGAAAAAACAGAGTCAACAACCGTCAAACCCCAGAGACAACCTTGAGGGAGGACAGTTGCAGCCATATCAAGCCCGGAGACAACCATGGAAGGGAGAAAGGGTAATTTTGCCAACTCAGCACCAATGTTGATCAAAACACAGTGGATAAGGTCGTACAGAGCCATCACAGAAATCCTCAGAACTGAGCCAGACAGCTCAATGGACTGACTGCGAAGATTTGAAGATCTGGTCATGGACCCATCTTCCTTGATTCAGAGAAGGTCAAGCCCTATGTCATTGCATATCTCTCGGAAAGAGCTTTTCGGATTGGTATGTCACACCTCCATAGGATTGGCTTTTAATTGGTTCAAAAGTTATAAAACTTGAACCATTCAAGCTAGACTGGCTAGGATCTATATATATCTAGTTTACTTTCTAGTTTTATAAATATTTAGCAACCACGTGACCCTAGATCAGTATCTAGAGGAAACGCGATGATTGGGTACTAACATACAAGGATTTACTAAGGAATTCTTTGTTCAGCGATGTCTAGAATAGATATGCAATTTATTTCAATATATTCATTGTGCAGGATGTTTAAATGATATCATGTGAGGCTAGGAGCAACAAGATCGATGATTCAATCAATAGATCTAGATTCGGTTCTCATGATGGACTAGTTTGAGTTGTACAGTCAGCTTGTAACCCATTGTAAATGTAAACCTAGGGCCTTAAAATGGTTAGCCAAATTTAAGGCCTCAAAATAGTGAAAACATGTATGTGGTGTTCGGACTCACTTAGATGGCTTTCATACCCACAAGGATCCTAACACTTGTAAATAGTTTCATATATTGTTAAAGATACTTTGCATCTCAATAAAATCAAATCAAGTCGAATACGAAATAAAACTAAAAGTATCAAAGGGCTTCAAGTCCTATGCGAGCGAAAGGGTTTGAAAATAGCTTTTCAAAACATCACTTTCATATGCTTGTTTAAAATGAACTTTTTAATAAGTCAAACCCTTCGTACATAGGTCCAACGAGGCACATCACTACTTTCAAAATAAAGCACTTAAGCACATTTTCAAAACTCAAATCACTAAAGTCGCGGTAACTGTGTTTCACGAAAGTCGGGGGGTGCCTAACACCTTCCCCTTCGCTTAAGCAAGCCCCCAAACTCTATGAATCTTGGGTTCCAAAATAATTAAACAGAGTCAAATATTGGGCCATATTTCAAAAACCTTTCAAAATCTCGTTGAGTTGGTACAACTATTTAATCCCATAGCAACTGGAGACTCTGTCTAAATTTGGCCCAATCATTAAAATCAATCTTTTCAAATCGTTGACATTGTATGTCGGTCTTTCCCAAAATCTCACCCTTTAAAGAAAGATAAAATCCCCATAGCAAAATATAAAGGGTAGAGAACGCGATAAGAAATTCTCCTAGAGTTGATAGGTGGCGACTCTGCTGGGGACAGTAGAGGGCTTCAGTCACATTTCAATCTTTTCAATTCCCTTCTTTATCTGCATGTGTGTGAATGCTGTCTTTACATTAAATGGATGTGAATGAATGCTTATTTATAAATACTTTATATTAGTTCTTCGTACAATGTCATCATATTGCATACGGTGAGACGCGATTAATATATATTGTGTGATTCCTCCACCAGGAGGCAAACCCGTCGGTGGCAGATTACTGAACTCAAGAGGAGCATAATCCCGCAAGGCCCAGGAAAGGTGCCACTCAGATTCTCTCCAATTGAAAGATCGGATTAACTTCCCATCTAGTAGATTGTGATGATCTGGGAGCCTTCATGCTGAAAAGCCCATGAGAGTAACCTAAGATAGGTCAGCCTCTAATAAACCAAACGCGAAGGGAAGACTCTTCATGCCTTTCCTTTTCAACTCCATGTCAAAATGTCAATTCCTGTCAAATATTAAATGTTAATTTCATGTTAAATATCAAATCCTGTTATAAATATCATGTCATCCTGTCATCAAAATAACTGACCGCTATTTTGCAAGAAAACATTAAAAAATCCCTAAAATTGACACATTGCACATCATGTATACTGTTAGTTTTGTCACGACTAAACTACATAATCTTTTTATAAAAAAATTGGTCATATTACCAGATCAATGTCTAAAAAGGCACTAAGCCCATCTTCAGATATGGCTACAAGTGCCCCAACCTGAATCTACCCTGTATCTCGAGAGGAGTTCGAGGGACTTAGAAATTAGATAGTAGAATTTGCTATCCTACTAAAAGAATAGAGTAAAAGCACTCAGGTCAACAGATATCCACTCAACCAGAGTCCTCTGCACAAGGTGGCAGTCAGGGTACTGACAAAAAGGTGAAAATGTAAAATACCTCACTCCAATGAAAAATCCAACAAAACCCCTGAAATCACCAATCTCAAGGATGATCGGGAAACTAGTGACATTAAAAAGAAAGTCCAACAAACGGAAGAAACCATTCGGTCAATTAAAGGGACTGGCATATATGGAAGTGTCAACTACTCAGATCTATGTATTTTTCCAAGGGCTCGTTATCCGGATAAGTTCCAAGTCCCAGATTTTGAGAAATACAATGGGATGGGAGATCCTTATACACACCTGAAGGTATACATTGGAGAACTCGGATCCTATGCAGAGGATGAAACACTGAGAATGCAGCTATTTTAGAAAAGCCTGACAGGAGAAGCCAGAGCTTGGTACGCTCGACTGGACAACTCCAAAATCCACAGTTGGGAAGATTAGCTCATGCCTTCCTAAATCAATATAGCTTCCAGTCACAAATGACTCTAGACAGATGTCAAATTACCAAAGTTAAAAAGCAGAAAACTAAGTTATTCCGGGAATATGCCCAAAGGTGGAGACATATGGCAGCACAAGTCAGCCCACCTATGACAGAAACTGAAATGGTGATGACTTTCATTGATATACGAGAAGCTCCATTTTATGAGAAAGTCCTAGCATGCATAGGAAAACAATTCTCAAAGATGATCAAACATGGAGAAATGGCTAAAATATAGTTAGAATTTGGAAAAATTAAAGACCTCGCTGCTTTAGAAGTCTTGCTTGAGCACATTCAGACCGAAAATTATGAGAGTAACCCTAGAAGAGCCTATAAGAAAAAGGAAGAAGATGTATCCTTAATACTCCAAGGTCAAACTCGGCGAGGCAGTCAGAACCCGCCTATTTAAAAATAAAGCAATTACATCCATTCCAATCATTTGTAAATCCTGCAAGTCCTTCATCCCAGAAAATTGGAGAAGCCAGAAGCAAGAGAACAATTACACCCTTAGGGGATTCACTTGAAAATATACTGAAGCTTCTGACAACACAGAAGAAGATCACTCAGCTTCTCCCCCTTACAAATCCAAGTGGGAAAGGATTTAACCCATGCAAAAAATGTGTTTACCATTCTGGGTCCGCTGGACATGATACCCAAGAATGTTGGTCTCTAAAGCATAAGATCCAAGGCATGATAGATAGTGGTGAAATTGTGGTGACAACACCAGAACAGCCACATGTCCATGACAATCCTCTGCCTCATCATAATGAGGAGAGAGTCAACATGATCGGTACTGGGGAATGGAGAAGGTTCCAAATACCTCAAGCACATCAAAGAGGCATCACAAAGAAATGAATATTGCTCCGCCAAGTTGGGTTATTCAGAAGGACGTTATTCGATAGAACGGGAAATAAAATCCATCAAGGAACATATTTATCAATTGGCAGAATTAATGATATATCAACACCAGATAACTCGGCAGTTGATAAGTCAGATTGGTCAGAGGCAACCTAATATCCCTCCACCTAGAATCCTCCCAATTGCCAAGAAGGATCATTATAGATTCCAAGAGCATGAAATATAGGTGGATAAAGTTGTAAGGGAAGAAAGATTTTAGGCTTGTAAAGAGTTTGCAATTAAAAGAAAGTTCACTCATTTGAATCAATCTCTAGAGGAAATTCTACAGGTGTTGATCAATGAAGGAAAGATCACAGAACTGCCCCGATCAAAGAGGTTCAATGCTACGAAGATATGTCAATATCATTCCAACACTCCTGGTCATAAAACAGAAAGATGTTGGGCACTACGTCACCTAATCCAGAATCTAATTTATAATGGTGACCTGCAAATGGTAAATAGTGGTATTACCTTTCCTAAAGAAGAGGATCTCTTTCCTCCCAGGATACAGAATTTAAGAGAAATTATAGCGGTCATTTCCTATGAAGGAAACACGTCTACAGTACTTTTGGTAATCAAAGGAGGGAAAATCCTATAAAGATAACTGCACTAGAACCACTGATGCTGCCATATCTACCCCAATACCCCATAAGCAGCTTGAAAATGTCCTATGGAATTATAGTGAAAGTGTGAGATCAACATCAGATTGTACTGCTACGTCAGCGTGTTTTAAAACCCATCATTAAAACTTCGGGGAGAATATCCGAGAAGAAAATTGCAAAATTCCTCAGCAAAATGGGGCATAATGAAGCAAGAGTGGTGCAATCTTTAAAAGGAGCACCCCGATAGATCTCCATCATGGATTTAGTATTGTCCTTTGAAGATCACTATAAAATCCTAATGCATATTTTGGAAAAAGCATTCCTTCCAAGAACAGTGGACACAGAAAAGTTCCGGCACTTAGTAGATCACATTCTTAACAGCAATGTGATATTTTTCACTGATGATGACATACCAGCTAAAGGAACCGAGCATTGCAAATCACTATATATGGCAATTATATTCTCAAGAAATGTGATAGGGGTGTATTGATAGACGGAGGGTCTTCTACGAACATTTTTCCCTATGATACCTTGGAAAGAATGAAAATCAACCTAAATAGAATCCGGAGCAGTCATGTCTTCATAAGAGCCATTGATATGTCTCGACGAGATACTGTCAGAGAAATCGAACTTCTAGTGGAGATTGGCCCTCATACATTCCACATTCCATTCCAAGTGTTGAACATCTCCACTGGATACAATTTGCTGTTTGGAAGACCTTGGATCCATATGGTTGGAGCTGTCCCATCCACATTTCATCAGCAGGTGAAATACATTATCAATGGAAACCTGGTAATTATTAATGCTGAACCAGAATATCCAGTCCATGTACAAGGGGATATGCCTTTGATTAGCCTCAATGAAGGAGTTGAGCCTACCAGTTTTCAAGCATTCGAAGTGAGTAACACTCACTATCGACCTATTGGGGCACCAACCTTAAAGCCAAGAATCTCTTTTAAAGTAATGTCTGTCGGTTAAGAGATGGTAGCCTCGGGCTTCTGGCCTGGCAAAGGGCTAGGGAAAAATCAACAAGGAATAAAAAATTAGGCTCAGATACCTAGCAAAACGGGGAAGGCTGGATTAGGCTATTCCTATGGATCAAATCACAGAAACCCGCACAAACATCAGTTGGTTCATCTGTCCACTATTTTGTTACCAGATCTCACTGATGCAGGATTTGGGAAACCCATGAGGAAAATCACTACTTCTTTGTCCAGCATGCTGATTTCTAAGGTTAAGCCAGTCAGTGATAAAGATATACAGAGTCCTGCTAAGGAAATGAAGGATGGGAATGAGCGGTACCTACAAGAAGTTCAGGATCAATTTGCAAGGATGTTTTATTTGGTATATACTGAGGGTATGGACAATGATACCACAGATAATGATCATCCATAAAACCAACCCATGATCCCTTGCATAAACTAGGCTAAGGTTGATGTTTTAGGAAAAGACTCTAAATCTGATCTAGATTTAGTTATGGCCATCATCGAGGAGGAGGACAACAACAACCCCTTTATTACTACAGTCAGTAATGACATGAGTCTGGATAATTGGAGTAGCACTCCTTGCGTCAATCAAAAAGGGTAAATGGGCAGAAAGCCCATATGCCCTGAAGTGTAAATATTATTAAACTGCTTACTTTTGTTGCTTAGTGCTAGCAGTTACTTTTGTTATGCTTTTACTGATGCTTTGTATGATTAAACAGTTTCATATATTAAGTAAAAGCATTTTACTTTCAGGACTCCAAAGTTGGATTTATTTAGCCTTGTTGATGAATTGCCAAGTCTAAACTGTGACTACGACTTTGATGTGGAACTGGACTTTGACCTGATGGGGATTGACCAAGAGGAGATAGATTACTATGAGGTACCTTAGGAGATCAAAGGATGGGCCAAAAATAAACCAAAACTGAACCTCGATCAACCCACCAATGTCAATATTGGAACTTCAGAAAATCCTAAAGAACTACAAATAGCGAATGACCTGACCCCAAGCTATATGAAAGATCTGACTAAACTCTTAACCCAGTTTATGGATGTGTTTTCATGGTCACATGAAGACATAACCGGTTTGTCTACTAATATTGTCATTCATCGATTAGCCATCAAAGAGGGGTTCAAACCGGTTAAACAGAAACCCAGAAGACTGAAGCCTGAGTGGAGCTTGAAAGTTAAAGAAGAAATTATTAAACAACTCAAAGCAGGCATTATCATGGTGTCAACCTACCCTGAATGGCTGTTCAATGTAGTTCCCGTGCCTAAACCCGGAGGGAAGGTACGAGTATGTGTGGATTATCAAAATCTGAACCAGGCTAGTCTCAAAGATGACTTCCCAGTACCTTTCAACCACATATTAATAGAAAACACGACGCAATTTGGCATGTACTCATTTGCTAACTGTTTCGTCGGATATCATCAAATCATGGTTCCTAAATAAGACAGGGAGAAAACATCCTTTATCACTCCCTGGGGAACCTTTGCTCTCGACGGTTAGCTTTTGGCCTTACTAATGTCGGTGCCACATATCAAAGAGCCATGATGGCCTTATTCCATGATATGATGCATAAAGAAATCGAGGTTTACGTGGATGATATCATCAGCAAATCCAAAAAAGAAGATGACCACACCGACCATCTCAGAAAGCTATTCAACTAGCTCCGCAAATACAACTTGAAGCTGAACCCAACCACGTGTGCTTTCGGTGTCAAATCTGGTAAATTATTATGATTTTTGGTGAGCAACAGAGGCATTGAGCTGGATCCCGCCAAGATTAAAGCCATCACTAATATGCCTATACCCCAAACAGAAAAAGGAGATACGAAGATTTTCTTGGGAGAATCAATTTCATAAGCAGATTCATCTCTAAACTCACTGCAACTTGTGAGCCCATCTTTAAGCTCTTAAGGAAATATTCCTCCGAAAAATGGAATAAAGACTGTCAAAAAGCCTTCTTCGCCATCAAGAAACAATTGATTGAAGCTCATGTATTGGTGCCTCCCAGGGATAAAGTTCCATTTTTTATATACATATCAGTCAACTCCAAAGCTATGGGCTGCCTGATGGGGTAGAAGGATGACAGAGGTAAGGAAAGAGCTATATATTACCTTAATAAAAGGTTCAGTAGTCATGAGCAGAAATACAATTTGATTGAAAAGATATTGTAGACACTCGAAATTTTGCTTTCTTTGTACTAACTTTGCAGAAGGGCAAAAGCATAATTTTACTTCAAAGACAACCCCGAGGTAGGGCAAAAGAACCAGGTCATCCCAGAGACGACCCCGTGAAAGATTTAAAGGACCAATGACATCCGAACATGTCGTGAACCGAACAAGGATCGTCAAGCTGAGACAGTATCCGATGGGGAAACTAACTCAGCAAACCTAGAAATGCTTGCTATCGACGATAAACTAACTAACTGCCGTTGGGAACAACTACTTCTCAGCTATCAGCATCATCTTCCCGGACCCCGACTCAGTCAGACTACATTAGATTCCACCGCATTCATCACAGACTTTCCGAAAGCTCGGTCTGCACAGGTCAACTTCCTCCGAACCAGAACCATAAGAGCACACTTTATGATGGCAGGCCCCACCTAGCCTAGCCGAATACATATATGCAGCTAGCCGTACACATGTATTCGGCTGGCTCAGACAGCTTAAAACCCCCACATTGGTTCATTAAGAAAAAAGAGAGAGTTTTAGAGAGAAAAGAAATTCTAAAGAGAGAAAGGCTCGGGTGGAACTTGTAATCACCAACTTGAAGCTCATTCATCTCATTTAGCACCTACTTGAAGTCCCGAGAGTGTTCTATGTTGATCACGGGAGTTAGAACCCTTGTTCACGCTTCCCCCAAGGTGAAAAACACACTTTCTAGCTACGTTCTTTGTAAATCTTGCTTAATATACTAGATTGATGATATATATTATTTAAATAGCGTAAATATCATTGTATATATAATATTTGGATATTGAAGACAAACTCGAGGGGTTAGTCTCGAGAAGTCGGATTCAAGATCCCATGATAGTGAAAACTTTAATTGTAGGTTCTCGGTTTCATCGAGATGGCTTTCATGCCCGATGATGATCCGACCCTTTTTGATGCTTTTTACATTCATATCATCAAAATGATTTCTAATAAATCCACAAAGAGCTTTCAGTCATAATAAAGCGATTCGGGGCAGATCACCTTATGAATGTAAAGATAAATAAAAGGAAGTATCGAAGTCCTCAATTCCTAGTCGGGCAAAGTATTTGAAAACCTTGTTTTTCAAAACATCAGTTCAATTCATACATCTCGTTAAAAAATAAACTTTTTGTCAAATCAAATCCTTCGTACCTAGGCGCAAAAGAGGTACAACACTACTTTTAAATAACCCAAAATAAAGACTTAGAATAAAAAAAATGAATAAAGCTTTCAAAATAAAACACACACACACACACATTTATGCATAAAAAATCAATAAGATGCGGTACCGTGATTCACGGGAGTCGGGGGGTGCTTAACACCTCCCCCCCGCTTAACCTAAGCCCCAGATTCCACGAATCTCGGGTTTCAAGACCAATCTTTCGGAGTCACGCATTGAACCATATTGCAAAAATTATTAAAACTCGGATGAGTTAGTACATCCATTTAAACCATACCAACTGGCGACTCTGTCTCAGTTGGTCCAATCATAAAATAATAAAATCAATCTTTTCAAAGTCGTCGACACTTATATCGGTATCACTTTCCTAAAACCTCATCCTTTCAATAACATCCAAAGACAACAAATGGAAAAAGGAACAAACAAACACAAACTTAGGAAAGACGGACATCATTCCATCTCACAGATTTTTTCCCGGCGTCGACAGGTGGCGACACTGCTGGGGATTAAAGAGGACTTAAGTCACGTTCAATCTTTTTGATTTTCATTATGCATGTGCATCTTGTGTGAAAGATCTTTGTATGTGATAATTGTCTCGATCTTTTAGCATCTTTGTATTAGTGCCTTGCACAATATATTAGTGCTTCATACAATATCATCATGTTACATACGGTGAGGACGTGAATATATGTGAATGTATGTTGTGTGGTACCTCCATTAGGAGGCAATCCCGTCGGTTGTTTATTACTGGACTCCTCTGGGTATTTTCATTGTGAGGCTCAGGAAAGACACCACTCAGATTCGTTCCAATTGAAAAATTGATGTCTTCATCAAGTAAATTTCGAAGATCTCGGAAACTGTCATCTATACATCTTTCTTATGCTGTCATCAATTCAACTAACCCGTTGTGTTGCAGGAAAAGATTAAAAAACCATTAAACTGATGCATAACATGTCATGCATCTCTGTCCACCAATATCCAGTCTAAACTAGATATCGGTTTTGTGCAGATTAGCCCTATAACTCGATTTCGAGCAAAGAAGGCCCGTTCACCACCGTTCAAGATGGCTAAAGGAAGCTCATCTGAACCCATCCCTATATCTTGAGATGAATTCGAGGAGTTTAAGAAACAGATGGCCGAGATGACAACCCTATTAAGAGAACAGTGAAAAGTATCTTAGGAACCTAAGCATAAGATTCAGACTGAACCCTCTGTGTAAGAAGATATGAAAATACCATAAAAGGACGGTAATACCCAGATGTCCACACCTATCCCTCCCCTTGATGTGGAAGTATCCAAGGAGGCCCTGATCTAGAAGACGATAAAGGAAATTATAGACCTTCGAGAAGATAAAGAAACTGGAGATATCAGGAGGAGGGTTAGACAGATGGAGGATGCCATCCGGTATATGAAAGGGACAGGATCCCACAAGAGTATGAATTATTTGAATTTGTGTATTTTCCCAAAAGTAAGATACCCGGATAAGTTTTAAATCCCAGAGTTTGAGAAATAGAATGGATTAGGGGATCCCTATACTCACTTAAAAGTCTTACATAGGTGAACTGGGAACCTACGCCGAGGATGAAAACCTCAGGATGCAACTATTCCAGAAAAGCCTTACCGGTGAAGCCCAAACTTGGTACGCTCGAATAGATAATTCCAAAGTCAGAGGTTGGGAAGATTTGGCCCATACTTTCCTCAACCAGTATAGTTTCCAATCCAGATGGCACCTGATCGCTACTAGCTTACCAAAGTTAAGAAACTGAATAATGAGTCATTTAGAGAATATGCACAGCGGTGGAGGCAAATAGCGGCCCAAGTTAACCTACCAATGGATGAAAGTGAGATGGTGACAACTTTCATTGACATACAAGAAGCCCCTTTCTATGAGAGAGTCCTCGCCGGGTTAGGAAAATCCTTTTCTGAAATGTTCAAACATGGGGAAATGGCGGAAATGGGTTTGAAGTTTGGCAAAATTAAAAATCTCATTGCCTTGGAAGCCGTAGCCGAGCACATACAGTCAGGAAACTATGCAAGCACTCCCAAAAGAGCGTCGAAAAGGAAGGAGGAAGATGTCTCTTTGATTTTACAAGGAGAAGCTACCAATAAGAGCCTTAACCCTTCTATCCAAAAGCAGAACTCTCATCCTGTGAATTCTCGAAATCCTACAGCATTGAAGGTTGGGGAGAACAAGCGAAGAAGGATATTCACTCCTTTAGGGGACTCTTTGGAGAATATATTGGCGCTGTTGATCGCCCAGAAGAAGATCGTTGAGCTAGCTCCACCTTTTAATCCTAATGGAAGGTAATTTGATCCCATCAAGAAATGCGTTTACCATTCCAACTCACCAGGGCATAATACTCAGGAATGTTGGACTTTGAAACACAAGATTCAAAACTTGATTGACAATAGGGAGATTATAGTCAAAGCGCCAGAGCAGCCGAATGTCAACAACAACCCTTTGCCTCAGCATAACAAGGAAGGAATCAACATGATCAGTGTAGGAGGCAGGAAAAACCGCAAATACCTGAGGAAGATGGGAAAGGCACCCTCTGCGAAGGACCCTACAATATGGGGTTACCCCGACGAGAAGTATGGGGTAGTGCAAAACTTGGCCTCAATTAAGGCATAGGTTGATCAATTGCCCGATTTGGTCGTATACCAACATCAGTTGACCTGACAGCTAATAGACCAAGTCCTACCGAGGCCAACCGACACTATATCTGTCTAAGATGTCCCAATCTCAAGAAGGGATCGAATTCGCTATCAAGAGCAGAACAAATGGACAGAAAAGATGGCCAAGGAAGCTAGACTTTAGAGCCAACGAGAATTTGTAGCCAAACAGAAATTCGCCCCTTTGGGACAGTCCAGAGAGGAAATTCTATGCACCTTGATCGAGGAAGGAAAGATCACAGGAATTTCTACTACCATCGGATCCACGATCAAAGTGTTTCGATCCTTCTAAGTCCTGCCTCTATCATTCGAATGCCTCTGGTCATGCCACTGAGGAATGCTGGGCCCTGCGACATTTAATTCAGAATCTGATCGAATTAGGAGAGCTAGAACTTACAAGTAAAACTGAGATCTTCTCTGAGGAAGAGATAATCTACCCTCGAGGGGCAAAGAATTTTGAGGGAATGGTAGCTGTTATCCTTTGCATAGAAGGAGCGTCGGGCGGACCCATAACCATAAAAGGATTATCTGAGCAGAGAAACAAGACGACCCTCGAGATACCGACGCCAAAACCCCTGATGTTGGCTCCTTGGTCGCAACTCCCAATTCTTAGCCTGAGGAAGGTACCATGGAATTACGAAGAAGGCATCAAATTGACACCCGATTGTACAGCTATCGTACCTAAGGAGAATCCACTTTACCTCCGGGGGCGTTTATTGAAACCGACAACCAAGGTATTGGGGAAGGTATTAACGGGAAAGATCGTTGAATTCCTTCTTAAGATGGTGCACGGCGAAGCAAGGACGGTGAAGCAGTTGGAAGCGGAACCACATCAAATCTCCATTCTGGATTGAGTATTGGCTTCTAATGACCATCGTCAAATTCTAATCCAAGTATTGGAGGAGGCACACCTGCCCAAAACTATTGATACTGAGAAATTCCTAGCACCTGATTAGCCATATATTGGACAGTAATGTGATATCATTTACCGATGATAATATACCGGTCGAGGGAACTGGGCATCGTAGACCATTGCGTATCGATGTCCTATCATCTGGATACGTGATAGGAGGCGTACTAATCGATGGTGGATCATCGTTGAATATCTTTCCACATGATACTCTGGATAGGGTGAAGATCAACGCAAATCGAATTCGGGAAAACCATGTAGTGGTACGAGCATTCGACGGATCAAGAAGGGATACAGTTGAGGAAATTGAACTTCCGGTAGATATTGGCCCGTTCACCTTCAATATACCTTTCCAAATCCTAAAGATCATTACCGGATATAATCTATAGCTGGGACTACCATGGATCCATACGGCTGGGGCTGTTCCTTCAACTCTTCATCAGCAATTAAAATACATCGTCAACGATAATCTGGTCACTGTCAGTGCAGAACCTGATTATCCTATCCATAATCTATGAGATATGCCCTTGATCAGCGTAGAGGAGGTATTGAGCCTGCCAATTTTCAAGCCATTGAAGTAAGCAATCCACGATACCACTCAGTGGGTGCGCCAGCATTAACTCCCCAGATATCTCCAGAAATGATGGCAGTTGGCCAAGAGATGCTTTCAAGAGGACATCGACTAGGCCGAGATTGCGTAAAAATGGTCAGGGAATCAAGAACCCGATCCACATACCCACGCAACTGGGAAGGGCTGGATTAGGATACTCTGGTGGATACAAACATCATAATCCTCACAAACACCTGCCAGTTAACCATCTAATTCATCTCAAGCCAAACCTCAACGAAGTCGGATTTAAAGAGCCATTAAAGAAGGTCCCCGTTATTATTTCAAACCTCCTGATCCCTAAAGTCAATCAGACCTCCTGATCCCTAAAGTCAATCAGAACGGATATAAGGAGATTGGTGCTGAAGAGCCTCTCAAGGATTCTGCTTTGATGGACAAAGAGAAGAAGTTTCTGGATGAGATTCAGTTACAATTTGTGAGCATCTTTTGCCTTCCCAAAGATGACCTGAAGAAGTCCAAAGAAGCAGACCTGTCGTATGATCAACCCATCCTCCCGGTCCTTAACTGGGGAAGTGTGAACATCCCGAAAGAGGATCCAAGGACCTGTTCCAAATCAGTTATGGTCATCCTGGAAGACGCCGACAACTCTAGCAACATGTCTATCTTAGTTATCCCCCAGGATCTCACTACCAATAATTGGACGGTCTCCCCTTAGATCGTCTGAAAAGGGTAAAACTAGAAAGTGATCCGTTGACAGGGAGCTTTACCTATATAAATTTATGTCTGTTTTATTTTATCTGTAACTTGTTATTGCCTGTTATCATATCAACTGCTGAATCCTTTTGTAATTGACAACCATTTGTATATATTTAGCAATCAAGTTTTTTGTCACAGGTTTCCAAATTTGAGTATTTCTAGCCATGTCGATGACTTGCCAAATTGAGTAATGATTACATTTTCGATATAGAATTGGACTTTGACTTGATGGGGATCGAGCAAGAGAAAGTGGATGATGATGAAGTGCCCGAGGAAATCAAAGCATGGGTCGAAGATAAACCTAAACCCAACCTTGATCAAACCACCACCAAAAATATCGAAACCCATGACAATCCCCAAGAGATACAGATCGGAACCAACCTTCCCTCTAACTAAGAAAAAGAACTAATCAAACTCCTAACCCAATTCAAGGACGTTTTTGCAAAGTCTCATAAAGACATGACTTCCCAATGCCGTTCATCCACGTGTTAATTGACAATACAGCACAATTTAAAATGTATTCTTTCGCCGATTGCTTTGTCGGATATTATCATATCATGGTTACTGAAGAAGACAAGGAAAAGACAGCCTTCATTACCCCCTGGGGAACTTTCTGTTATTGAAGACTACCTTTTGGCCTTACCAATGCTGGTGCTACTTATCAGAAGGCAATGATTACCTTATTCCACGATATAATGTATAAAGAGATCGAAGTGTATGTGGATGATATCATCGTGAAGTCCAGAGAGGCTGATGACCATTACACCCATCTTCGGAAGTTGTTTGAACGACTCCGCAAATTCAATTTGAAGTTAAATCCAGCGAAGTGTGCTTTTGGTGTGAAGTCCAAAAAACTCCTGGGATTTCTTGTGAGCAACTGGGGCATTGAGTTGAATCCTGCCAAGATCAAAGCCATCATATAGATGCCCAAGCCAAAGACTGAAAAGGAAATTTGAGCTTCCTGTGAAGAATAAACTTCATCAGCCGGTTCATATCATAGTTGACAACAACCTATGAACCTATTTTTAAATTGTTAAGAAAGAACTCCTCGGGAAAATGGAATGAAGATTGCCGGAAAGCTTTCCGCACCATCTAGAAGAGGTTGATTGAAGCACCTATCTTGGTACCCCCAAGGGATGAAATTCCATAATTCATGTACATCTCAGTCAATTCCAACGCTAAGGGTTGCTTACTGGGGCAAAAGGATGATATGGGGAAAGAAAGGGCTATTTATTATCTCAATAAACGCTTCAGCTGCGAAGAGCAGAAATACACCCTGATAAAAAGGACCTGTTTTGCATTAGCTTGGGCAGCCATGAGGTTATAACATTACCTACATGGCCATACAACCTATCTCATCTCTAAGATAGGTCCCTTGAAATACATCTTCAGCAAGCCAATGTTGAACTGCTTGTTATCCAAGTGGCAGTTGATCCTCCAACAGTTCGACATCATCTATGTGACGCAAAAGTCCATTAAAGGGCAAGGGATTGCAGATCACCTGTCGGCCGCACCAGCAGGAGGTTATGAACCTCTAGAAACCTATTTCTCGGAGGAGGAAGTGATGACTATTCAACTGACCAATAAGGAGGATTGAGGTCAATTCTGGAAAATGTATTTTGACGGTGCATCAAACACTGAAGGTGCAGGAGCCGTGGCAGTTCTGGTATCCATCACAGGAGATTAATACCCTGTGGCAACCAAGTTGCATTTTAACAATTCCAACAATACCGCAGAATACAAAGGATGCATTGTGGGGTTAAAACTGGCTCAGTCCCTGGGAGTTAAACGATTAGCGGTGTTCGGAGATTCAAAACTAGTCATCAGACAGTCCACCGGGGCCTACACCACAGAGGAATTGCATCTACTGCCTTACCATCGGCATATTCTCAAATTGGCAGGAGAATTTGAAGACATTGCTTTCATGCATATTCCCCAGAATCGAAATGATTTCGCTGACGCATTGGCTACATTAGCTTCATTGGTGAACCTATCAGCAAGAAAGAGAATGCTTGTCATCACTTTCACTGTACTGAGTTCACCGTCATATGGAAACAATGTAGGGGAGATATCGGATAAGATAGCACCTACTGGACCACCTTGGTACCACCACATTAAAGAATATTTATGAGATTAATCAACCCCGGAAGGAATGAGTCAAGCCACGAAGAAGCGAATATAGAAAATGGCCATGAATTTCTACCTAAGTGGAGATGCTCTCTACAAGAGAGACCCAGGTGTAGGCCTTCTGAGATGTCTAGACAAAGATCAAGCCCAGCGACTTATGAATGAAGTACATGATGGAGTATGTGGAGCACATATGAGTGGACCCCTGCTTGCCAAGAAAATCCTAAGGTCGGGACATTACTGGATATCCCTCAAAGCATATTGCGATGATCATGTTAAGCGTTGTTAGCAATGCCAGATCCATACCAACATTATTCATGCACCACCGAATTAATTACATTGCATGACATAACCATGGCCTTTTTCCATGTGGGGAATGGAACGTGATAGGACCAATTGAGCCTAAAGCCAGTAACGGTCACCGATTCATCTTCACTATGATCGACTACTTCACCAAGTGGGTTGAAGCAGCTTCCTTCCCCAAGGTCACCAAGGAGGTCATCGTTGGTTTCATTAGAAACAACGTTATTTTTCGGTATGGACAACCCGAGGTTATCATATCGGACAACGCGAAGAATCTGAATAACTAGATGATGAGGGAACTGTGCAGTAAGTTCAATATCAAACACCTCAATTCGGTTATTTATTGTCCAAAAATGAACGGCGTGGTGGAAGCCGCTAACAAGAACATCAAGAAGATAATGATGAAGATGTCGGCAAATCACCGGGGATGGCCTGATCTGTTGCCGTTAACCCTATTTGCATACCGAACGTCGACTCAAACCTCGACTGGGGCAACATCTTAATCATTAGTCTATAGTATGGAGGTCGTACTTCCTGTTAAAGTGGAGATGGAATCACTAAGAGTAATGCTAGATTACCATATAGAGGAAAGCCAATGGATATAAGATCGATATGATCAGTTATACCTAATAGATTAAAGGAGGGTTGCTGCTATCTTCCACGACCAACTATATCAGCAGCGAATGTCTCAATTTTATAACAAGAAGGTGCGACCTCGAGAATTTAAAGAGCATGATTTGGTTATAAAGAAGATCATTCCATGCCAGGATGCAGCTAAAGGAAAATTTGCCCCAAATTGGGAAGGACCCTTCATTGTTAAAGAAATCCTATCGGGTGGAATCTTGAAGTTGGAGGAGATGGACGGTGAAGAATTTCCACAATTGATCAATTCCGATTATGTGAAACGGTATTATGTCTGAGACCCCTTTCATTTCAAACTGGAATACTTTGTCTTGATAAAAGAAAAAAAAAGAAAAAAAATAAAATAAAAAATAAAATATATCAAGTCTAATTTTCATGTCTGAGCTTGAACTACGAAAGACCTGATCTCCCATCTGCGGGAGTACGTAGGCAGCCATTTATGGTGCGATCTAACCCTTGAAAAAAATTCAAATCCCCATTAAATCAAACAAAAAATCAAAACCCCATCAACCCAAACTCAAACCCAGATAAACCCTTTTCAACTATTCAGGCCAAGCCTAAACTACAAAAGACCTGATCTCCCCTTTATGGGAGTACGTAGGCAACCATTTATGGTGCGGTCTAACCTCTAAAAAATCCAAACACTTTCACCTTATAACCAAAATATTAACCTATACAAAAACTAAAATATAACACAAACCTGTCCAATCAACGGCTCATGCGGAGAGGACCTAGCGACGTCTTAGCATCACCCTGCCGAATCTGGCGCAAGTATGACAAGACCAGTTCTATGTCGACATAATAAACCATGAAGCGAGAATGGTAACAGTGTACAAGGCTAGACATGTTCAAACAAGAGAAGTGAACTGAACTTGTTTCTTTGTATATATACAACTGTTTATAATACAAAAGTTGATTCTAACCTATGACAAGAGATAATAACCAAGTCTGTATAGGAAATAAAATAGGGCTATAAATCGGCAGTAAGACGAGCCAAAATAGCCAAATATCCAGCGGTCTCTGTGGTCTGAGGAGCTTCTCTGAGCTCGTGCTCCAATGCCTCAACATGTCCCAGCATCTCTGCTTCTATGCGATAAACGACCTCCTAACCCTGCACTAGCTGTACGTGAACAATGAGTCCATCTGCGAAAGTCTGGGCCGCATCTCTATCAATGAGGGCCTGATCTCTGGAAGCAAGGGCTGCATCTCTCTCAGCGATAGCAGCATCCCGACCAGCTACGGTGGTCAACATCAGAGCTCGAGCCTGATCCCTCTCAAAGGTCACCAGGTGAAGCTGTCTTTCCATCGCCTCCATGGAAACTGAGGATGAACGGGGGACAATACTAACAAGGGAAGCTGTCAACTCTGCAAATAGAGCATCCTCAGTAGGAGATATAGGATCCTCCATGGGCTCCTCAACGTCAATAGACCCACCATTATCCCCGAATAATAATCCTGTATCCACCTGGTCCGCGGCGTCTGGTGCCAAATCCGACTCTAGCCAAGCTGAGTACTCTGCAGATTGGCCCGGATGGCTGTCTCTGAACTTCGATGTCTGTCTATGCGACCAAAATCCATAAACCCGAGCTAGATCAACCTCGATAACTGAGCAGACGGGGAAGCTATAATCCTCAGTCCCCTCTAATGCATGGACCTCCTAGTAATGATAAAACTGGCCCATCACCACTAGAGGATGATAGGTCGTCACACGCCTCAAACTAGCCAACGAAAGGAAAACCAGGTCGGCTACATGGGTGGTGAAACTCAGAAAGGAGCAATAACCAGAATACATAACTATAGCAAAAGGCTACTCCATGGCACCCAGAAATGAAGTCCATGACGCCCCATCGATGCAAGAAGTCGGGAGGTATGAGTAGACCTGTGACAAACCATGTCCAAAGTAGAACCTATGACGACGAAGCCGACCTATCTATCTGAGGTGCGTCATGAACCAGATATATAGGAGCACAGGGCTACCTCTGAACCCCTGATCCTCAACAGTCTGGCAGAGGGATGCTGATATCAATGTCTCTGCCAAGATAAGGGGAAGTATGGTAAAGTTATCTTTAAGAGCCGTGACAGCCATCGACATCGCCACATCTAGATGGTCAGCATAGAATGGCATGTATAGTTATGATATGAGTCATATGACCAGGGCGTCCATCTCTCCTCTAAAATGGCAAAATCTGTATGATAAACGATGAAGCTATCATCAGATGCAAAGTGGCCTATCATAAAGTACATAGAGATAATGTGGCTGCCACCCACCTCGGCCAGTATGACTGCGCTCCTAAGTTCGGTCATCGTCATGAACTGGCAGCGCATATGGCCTAACGCCATCTGAGTACACGGCCCCTCCATCGACAATCCAGAGATGTGAGCGTACTCCACCAGAGTAGGAGTCAACTCGTCCGAGCCAAATTGAAAAATGTGGCACTCGGGAATCCAATAACTAAGCATCCCATCAATAAACCCCTCTGGAATCTGAAAGGACAACAGAGATAAAGAGTGGCCTCGCATGCGACTAACTGCAATACGGTCAGAATATGGCAACTGGTCATACCAAACCCTCAAGCTGGTAGCAATCCGACTAGGCAGAAGGTGATCCAAGCGTACAACAGTAGAGGAAGCCATCTATAAAACTGTGTCAATAAGACCATACAGGGGTCAACTCTATCCAATCATTTAAATATATATGAAGCATGCATCATAACAAGTGATAATATGGGATGTGCTATGAATATATAGAAAACATCATACATAGATATCTGTCAATTACATAAGTTTGATATGTCGACGTCGGGAAGAAAAAAATGCGCCGGTTGATTCGAAACCCGGATCTTTCTCTCTTTTCCTAAGTCTTGTTTCTACCCTTATTTTATCTTTTTTTATGAAAAAGGTGAAGGGTTTTTTTAGGAAAAGGCCAACATGTATCATGTCGACGATTTGAACATTTTACAAAGTCGCTAGTTGGTAAATTTGAAATGGTTGTACCAACTAAACCGAGTTTTGTTTGAAAGTAGGCCCAATTGCTGGACACTATCGAAAATGAATCTGTGAAACCGAAGTTCTAAGTTCGGGGGCTTGGTTAAGTGTGAGAAAGGTGTTAGGCACCCCACAACTCCCGTGTAAACACGGTACCGCATATTTTTAATATTTTACTTTTTATTTGCAATGTGTGTGTGAATGCTAGAAGAAATTGGGTCTACATTGGTTTGATTTGAAAGTATGGACGTGCTTCGTTAAACCTACATACGAAGGGTTTGATTTGATTTGCAAAAGTCTCTTTTTTAGACAAGATTATTAAGACGATGTTTTGAAAGTCGATTTTCAAACCCTTACGCTACTATAGGAATTGAAGCATGATGATACTTCCATTTTATCTTTTTAGCCTTTTGGCTCAATTTGAATGGTGATTGTCGGGCTGTGAGGCATCCTCGACCACAAGATATATACAAGTGCCGATTTTCTCATGGGCATGACAGCCATCGGAGTGACTCTGACACGACAAATCATTATTTCACTATGTTGAGACCTTAAACCCGAATAACTGTTTTAAGGTCTTTCGGATGTACATTTTTATAGAAAATCTGGCAGGGTACATCTGTAAAGTGGAGTTTGTCCATTGTGGGAATCAGATTCAGATCAGTTTGATCGTGAATCCCACGATTCCTAGGCTCACATAGGGAAGCCAAGAAAATCTGCACAACTCAGAAATGTACAAAAAATGGATATTTACATCCAGATGTCGCGACAACCAAGGATTCATCAGTAAATTCTGGTATGCGCGTGGCCAAAGCATCTCGTTCCCATTAAATAGCGATCTAAGGGCCGCGAGGTTACTTTTCGAATGAATAAAACTAGAAAAAAAATGCTAGATTTAAGTAAATCTCAGCCATTCTAGCTTTCCAGTTCTGTCTGAACCTATTTTGAACCGTTTGAAAGGTAGAATTGGCAAAATTTAAAGAAATCTAGTTCGTCCAAATAGATGTTGTGACGAACAAGATTTTTGTAATTTAATGTGAATATTTATTGAATTAAATAAATATCAATGATTTAATTATTGAGTGAAATAATTAATTGATGAAATTATGGTAGATTAATTTAATTATATGTGTCACGTTAGTTAAATTAATGTGGTGAATTTTATATTCAAAGTATGTATTTAGTTGAGCTTATTTGATTAATATATTAATTAATAAGCATAATGTTATTCTAATTAATTTAATAATTAATTAGAGATTTAATGATTTGACATAATTAATAAATAAGAATTTTAATTATGTGACTATGTGAATTATTGTGGAATTATGCAATTTTATTTAATTGATTTAAATAGGATTATTGATTAATTAAAAGTGTGACATTATTAAACTATATTATAGTAAGTTAATTAAATTAATGGGAAAGGAAGAATAAAAGGGGCAAGCAAACAAAGCCTTATTGGGGGTTGGGGTCAGTTAACCCATTATGGGATTAACGGACGACCCATAACTCCACTATTATATACGTATATCATATTAGTGGTATATCATATATCATATATTACATTCATCAGTTAAGAAAGTAAAGAGAAAACACAGAGAGAAAAAGAGAGAAAAGACTTGAGAATTAGTTAGAGAAGAGATTGAAGAATTTAGTTGCATCATCATCACTAACTAGCAAGGGTAATTCTTTCTCCTACGTTTTTAAATTCAAGTTCTTACAGTTTTCATTAACGTATTCTTAAAAAGTTCTCTGCGAATGACTAATTTGATGATTAATGCATGATATGGTTTTATATGTGTTATTATATGATCATAACATGTTTTATATCATGTATGCATGATTTAAAGTAATAAATTTCATACAATTATGCTTGATTTGATTTTATAAAAGTCACAGAGTAGAAAAGTTGTATATATGGCCATACGACCCTTATGTACAATTTTTATACTATGAATCGATGATTTAACTTTGAATTAGCACTTGCATATAATTGTACACGTTTATACGAACAAAACGAAAGTTAAACGAACGGATTCGGTGTTATAACGAATCCGTAAAGTTAAATTTCGTGATTTTCCTTCAAAACATGATAAAGTATGAAAAACAGTGAATTTGATTGCTATAACTTGTGTAATTAAGTGATTTAGAATGCTAAGATCATGCTAGAAATATTGTATAGTGTTTCTATGAAGTCCATACTTCATGGGTAGCAATTAAATTGTTGTGGTAGCATTTACTCTGGGCCTGGTTCTCTGTTATTCGTGAACTGCAGATTCTGAAAATGGCGTTTGGAGCTGCAGCGCCAACTTTAAGCCTAAGATTGGGGCTGCAGCGCCAGTGGAGCTACAGCGCCAAGATTGGGGCCGCAGCGCCAGTGGAGCTGCAGCGCCAAGATTGGGGCCGCAGCGCCAGTGGAGCTGCAGCGCCAAGATTGGGGCTGCAGCGCCAGTGGAGCTGCAGCGCCATTTTTAGTTCAAATGGTGGAGCTGCAAGCGCCACTTGGCAATTTTGCCCAAAAATGAGATTTTAATTGTTCAAGTCCAGGAAATGTAATTGTAACCTAATGTAATAAACATGAAGACATGATTAAACATATAATAAGAGGTTAATAACTTATATTACGTGAGTAATTAATAAGTTAATTACATGACTTGATTCGTTAATTGTATAGTCCAATAACGTGCTCAAGACCGATGTGTGTGATTCGATACGTATATCGAGTTATTGATTAATGTGTATTGTGAACGTATTGATATGTAGGATTTAATAAAGAACGTGAATTATAATTGTAGCTTGTGCAAGAGGCAAGTTTCCTATCCTTAAACTTGTTTAATATTTTGCAAGTTTCCTAAACTCAAATCTTACTTTTACATTGAGCAAGTTCTTATCCTTGTTTATTCAAGTTGAGATTTTCATATGAGATATTACTATTTTTTTAAGCATGATTCAGCTATACAATACTTATTCGATTGTATACTGTTGAGATTTACCATTCAAGTTGAATATCGATGATATTGTTGAACTTATAGGACTAGTGAACCCTTATTTATTCGACTAGTCCATAGTTGATGTACGTTCTAAATTCTAGAATACTTATTGAGCTTATCCAAACTAAACTTCCTTTGGTGCGGACTCTGATGTCAAAACTGAGATGAACAACCCTTTAATAGGGGATTATTTACGCTTTAGCGTTGAGATATTGTGCACAGTATGGTACTAAGGGCTGATCCCCCTAAGTACGAGAAGTAGAGTCCATAGTCTTATGACTGCTAAAGGTTTAAAGCATAAACACTTTACAACCTAGGACATAGTTCAAGGTCTTATGACCCTCAGATGTTCTTTTGATTCCTGTTATTCATTCTTGAGTCAAAAGTTAAGTTTCTTTATTCAGATGTCTTTGATTCACTCGCATGTTATTATATTGTTGTCATATTATTATACTTGTGGGCAATCGTGCTCACTCTTGCGTAATAATAACATTGCAGTTAAGAACGAAAGGTCCGACGAGCCTTCTACTAGCAAAGGCAAAGGCAAAGTCAACAAGTGATGAAGACTTGTTGTTTATTTTAATTGTTATGTTTCAGACTTATGTTAAAGTTGTGTAAGACTTATTTAATTATTTATATTTCCGCATTTGAGATTTAAGGTTAAGTACGACCTGGGATTGATGTATTTATTTTCAGATGTTGTAACCCCATAAGGGGAGGATTATTTCTATTTATTTCATGGTTTGCATTTACTATGGGTAGATAGATAGATGATATTTGTACAGTGAACACCAAGTCCCGTGGAAATTGAAGTACCTGGATTTGGGGGTGTCACAGGTTGGTATCAAAGCTGTAGGTTATGAACCTTAGGTGGGGAAAAACCTTAGGATAGTAGCCTTTTTAGAGATCGAGAACATAGTAATGATAACTCTTATCGAGTTCTAAGAAAGATAATAACTTACCTTATGTGCTATGTGCTTATATTTATATATTCGAGTATCGATTAGCATCACGTAATTACTAAAACTTAAAATTTTATTTGTCAGGATGACAGATGCTGGAGAACCTAGTCAGTCCAGGGACCTTGTATCCCTAGAGGCTAGAGAGGAGGAGCCCCGAGATATCCACATAGTCTGGGAGTAGTTAGTCCAACGAGAGCCATCACCCTTGATCACAGTCATTGGTCAAGAGTATGTGCCGGTGTCTGATTCAGAGGAGGACTCTGAGGAAGACCCTGAGGAGATTGAGGTTCAGGCTGAGGCAGCCGAAGAGGAGGAGGAAGACCCTGAAGAGTTCCCGCTGAGCTCTATCAGTGCCGAGATGTATGACGAGCTGTATGACCGTAACATAGAGTTACGTGATACTGTTCAGGAGCTGAGGGAGACTGTTCAGGAGCTGAGGGAGCGGTCGGTTACTCAACAGTCTACCATCGAGCTGAGGGATGGAGAGGTTGAGGCTCTTCACACAAGTTTGGGAAATGTAGAGTGGAATTTGGTTCACGAGAAAGGCCAAACTGAGCAGAAGTCAGAGGAAATAGAGGAATTGAAGAATGAACTGAAAGAGAAATCAGCAAGGCTGGCCATAGCAGAGGAGGCTTGGGTAAGGGAATCACGACGAGCAGATCTCGCAGAAGATAATTGTCGGGCGAAGAAGGCCAAGCTTGAAGAGACGTACTCTACACTTCAGTATGCAATTGACGAGGCCCAGGATCGGGTTATGAGGTACCCAATTCAGTTCGAAGGACTACCGTCGTACATGCTAGATCGCAGGACGATGTCTCGGATTATGGAAGAAGAGCGTGGCAAAGCTGTTCGTCGCCTTAATGGGCAGTGATAGGAACATTTGATTTTGTGAAACCTATCTGGTAGTTAATAATGTAAATTCCAATGTGTTTATAAACAGAGGAATATTTTATGTTTTAAATCCTGTAGATTCTTTATCTCAGGATAGTTGATGTAAATAGCAGTGATGCTATCGTATTATGTTAAAACTTTTGATTTAGTAATATATCAGAGTTTATTTGAGATAATGTGTTGACTGATTGTGTCTAAATGTTTAAGTTAAGCCTTAGATATTTAAAAGATTGAATAAAGTTCTAATACGCGTATTTCTTAACAGTAAAATGCCGCCAAGGAGACGATCTAACCGTCAACAGGCCCAAGAAGGGTCAACTAACAACAACAACGACGCCAATGCTAACCCCGTTCAGCAGTTGGCGAACTTACTTGCTGGAGCGCTTAACAACCAACCTCAAGCTCCACCGAACACAACGTTCAAGGACTTCAAGGCGGTGGGACCGCCAGAGTTTAAAGGCACCATGAACCCGATAGAAGCTCAAACCTGGGTCATGGAGATGGAAAAAGTTTTTGACGTCGCCAGAGTCAGAGAGGACCAGAAAACCGCCTATGCAACGTTCATGCTGAAATCTGAGGCCAGCTATTGGTGGCAAGCGAATAAGGTCCGGGGAGGTGAAGGTGTGATTACCTGGGAGAGGTTCAAGGAGATGTTCTTCGAGATGTACTTTCCGACCAGCTCGCAGAATCAAATGGAGGTCCAGTTCTTGGAACTGAAACAGGGAAATATGTCCGTACCAGAATATGCGGCGAAATTCAATGAGTTGGCTAGGTTTGCCACGTATCAAGTGCACACCGATCAGAGGAAGGCAAGGAGGTTTGAACAGGGCCTGAAGCCCTGGTTGTATAGCAAAGTGTCAATGTTCCAATTGAACACTTTTGCTGGGGTGTTGGAGAAGGCCATTCTCGCTGAAGGCGGGAGTGATGCAGTTACAAAGTATAACCAAGATCAGAAAAAGAAGAAGAGTGAAGGTGAAGGAATTAACAAGGCTAGTGGTAGCAACACGGGAGGGAGTAATAATCAGAAGAGGAGGTGGAATGATAACTCATCGACTGGGAATCAGCAAGGTGGTCAGAAAAAGAGGATCGAAGCTTGTTCGACCTGCGGGAAAGCTCACCTGGGGGTCTGTATGAAGGGAAAACGAGTATGCTATAATTGTGGTCAGGAAGGCCACATAGCACCTAACTGTCCGAACCCAAAGAAGGGCGCTTGCTTCACTTACGGCTCAAAGGACCATCTGGCAAGGGACTGTCCCAAGAAGGGATCTGGAAGGGAAGGATCAGGTGGAAACAGGGGAAACAGCGGTGGAAGTGCTTTAACTATCACGGGACCAACCGCAACCAACCGACCAACCGCCAGGACCTTCAACATGACCGTGCAGGATGCTGTGCAGTCTCGCGATGTGGTGTCAGGTATCATTCCGATCAATAAAGTTAATGCTTATGTACTATTTGATTCGGGTGCTACTTGTTCATTTATATCCGATGACTTTGCTAAGAACTTAGAACTTCCTATGGACGAGTTAGAATACCCCATGAACATAGAGATTGCGAATAGAGAAGTGATCCCTGTTAAGTATGTACACAAGAACTGTAGAGTAGATATTAAGGGTAACATTATGAACGTAAATCTTATCCCGATTAGACTTGGGGAATTCGATGTTATTCTGGGAATGGATCGGCTAGTCAATTATGGGGCTGTAATTGATTGCCAGAGAAAGTGTATCAACCTTATGACCCCGTCAAAGGTTGTGTTTTATGGCAGTAAATCGCCTAGACAAGCGAGTTGTCTGACGATGATGCAGGCCAGGAAGTTGTTAAGACAAGGCTGTGTAGGATATTTAGCCTACATAGTCGATAGTCGTAAAGAAAACCCAAAATTAGAAGATATACCAGTCGTGAGGGACTTCTTAGACGTATTTCCGGATGATCTGCCAGGACTTCTGCCAGACAGAGAGGTTGAGTTTGTGATTGATTTGGCGCCAGGGACGGCCCCAATATCGAAGGCACCGTACCGGATGGCTCCGGTAGAGATGAAAGAGTTAATGGTACAACTGCAAGAGTTACTGGACAAGAAGTACATCCAACCGAGCGTATCGCCGTGGAGAGCGCCAGTGTTGTTTGTGAAAAAGAAGGACGGGACGATGCGGCTTTGCATCAACTACAGAGAACTGAATAAGGTCACAATTAAGAATAGATATCCATTACCGAGGATCGACGATCTGTTCGACCAATTGAAGGGTGCAAGGTACTTTTCAAAGATAGACTTGAGGAGTGGCTATCATCAGCTGAAGGTGAGGCCAGAGGATGTTCCAAAGACAGCATTTAGGACTCGATATGGTCACTACGAATTTTTGGTAATGTCATTTGGTCTAACGAATGCTCCTGCAGCATTCATGGGCTTAATGAATGGAGTGTTCAAGCCGTTTTTGGACAAATTCGTGGTGGTCTTTATCGACGATATTTTGGTATACTCGAAGACCAAGGAAGAACATGTAGAACATCTGAAGTTAACATTAGAGGCGTTGAGAAGAGAGAAGTTGTACGCCAAATTTTCTAAATGTGAATTCTGGATTGAAAGAGTGCAATTTCTTGGACATGTGATCGACAAGGACGGAATTTCGGTAGATCCCTCTAAAGTAGAAGCTGTGATGAACTGGGATCAGCCGAAAACACCATCGGAAGTGAGGAGTTTTCTTGGATTGGCGGGTTATTATAGAAGATTTATTCAGGACTTTTCCAAGATCGCAACTCCGCTGACGAATTTGACTAGAAAATTGGTGAAATTCGTTTGGACAGAGAAGTGTGAGGAAAGTTTCCAAGAGCTTAAGAGGAGGTTGAGTTCGGCACCTGTGTTATCCCTTCCGGATGACACAGGAAATTTTGTGATTTATAGTGATGCGTCGCATAAAGGACTTGGCTGTGTACTTATGCAAAACGGCAGGGTCATTGCGTATGCGTCACGACAATTGAAAGACTATGAGAAGGGGTATCCGACCCATGACTTGGAGTTAGCTGCAGTGGTATTTGCTTTAAAAATTTGGAGACACTATCTCTATGGGGAGAAGTGTGAAATATATACAGACCACAAGAGTCTGAAATATATTTTTACACAGAAGGACTTGAATATGCGCCAGAGAAGGTGGCTGGAGTTAATTAAGGACTATGACTGTGAAATCTTATACCATCCGGGTAAGGCTAATGTGGTTGCCGACGCCTTAAGCAGAAAGGGTCGGGAGAAATTGATGATGTTGACTGCTCAGGAGGAGCTAATTTCAGCAATGGAAAAGCTGGAATTGGAAGTGAAGTATCTGATAGAGATTGACGAGAAGTTGTTTCAGATGCAAACTGGTACAACCCTATTGGATAAAGTTAAGGAAGCTCAACTTCAGGACGAAGAATGTGAAAAGGTTAAGAAAAAGATATCTGAAGGAACCGAACCGAGATTCAAGATAGACAGTGAGGGACTACTGAGATTTGAGAACAGAGTTTGGGTACCGTCAGTGCCAGAGATTAAGGATAACATTTTGAGCGAGGCTCATAGCTCACGATATTCGATTCACCCCGGTAGTACCAAGATGTACCAGGATCTTCGACAGCACTTCTGGTGGCCGAATTTGAAACGAGATGTTGTTGAGTGTGTTGCAAAGTGTCTAACCTGTCAGAAAGTGAAAGCAGAACATCAGAGACCAAGTGGTTTGCTACAACCCCTGGAAATCCCAGAATGGAAATGGGAACACATTACGATGGATTTCGTGGTTGGCCTTCCGACGACTCAGAAAGGCTACGACGCAGTATGGGTTATCGTTGACCGACTGACGAAATCCGCACACTTCCTTCCGATCAAAATCAGATTCAACTTAAACCAGTTGGCAAGGCTATATGTGAAAGAGATTGTTTCGAGGCACGGAGTTCCGGTGTCAATTGTTTCCGACAGAGATCCGCGTTTCACATCGAACTTCTGGAAGCGACTACAAGAATGCATGGGGACACAGTTGAGAATGAGTACGGCTTATCACCCTCAGACAGACGGGCAGAGTGAAAGAACGATCCAGACATTGGAAGATATGTTGAGAGCATGCATCATGGATTTTAAAGGAAATTGGGATGATCACCTACCGCTTGTGGAATTCAGTTACAACAACAGTTACCACGCTAGTATTGGTATGCCGCCTTACGAAGCGTTGTACGGAAGAAAATGCAGAACTCCGCTATACTGGGATGAAGTTGGCGAGAGACAACTACTAGGTCCAGAACTGGTACAGCAGACAGCAGAGATAGTCAAAGTGATCAGAACAAGACTGGTAGCAGCTCAGGATAGGCAGAAGAAATACGCCGATCCACACCGTAAGAACGTTGAGTTTGAATCGGGTAACTATGTGTTCTTGAAAGTCTCTCCCTGGAAGGGAAAGATCAGATTCGGTAAGAAGGGAAAATTGAGCCCAAGGTTCATTGGACCATTTGAAGTGCTGCGAAGGATTGGAGAAGTTGCGTATGAGGTAGCCTTACCTCCGGCCCTTGAGAATGTCCACAACGTCTTTCATGTGTCAGTTTTACGCCCCTACAAACCCGATTACAAACATGTGATTGAATATGAACCCCTACATTTTGAGAAAGACTTATCCTATGAAGAAATTCCTGTTCAGATTGTTGACAGGAAAGAGCAAGTCCTCAGAAATAAAGTTATACCTTCTGTTAAGGTAATTTGGAGGAACCACAATGCTGAAGAAGCTACGTGGGAACTCGAAGAGCATATGATGAAGAATTATCCACATTTATTTACTTAATTTATGTGTATGCGATTCTGGGGACAGAATCTTTGTAAGGGGGGGAGAATGTAACGGGACGAATTTTTAATTGAACCGTGATTCTGAGGACAGAATCCTTTTAAGGGGGGAAAAATGTGACGAACAAGATTTTTGTAATTTAATGTGAATATTTATTGAATTAAATAAATATCAATGATTTAATTATTGAGTGAAATAATTAATTGATGAAATTATGGTAGATTAATTTAATTATATGTGTCACGTTAGTTAAATTAATGTGGTGAATTTTATATTCAAAGTATGTATTTAGTTGAGCTTATTTGATTAATATATTAATTAATAAGCATAATGTTATTCTAATTAATTTAATAATTAATTAGAGATTTAATGATTTGACATAATTAATAAATAAGAATTTTAATTATGTGACTATGTGAATTATTGTGGAATTATGCAATTTTATTTAATTGATTTAAATAGGATTATTGATTAATTAAAAGTGTGACATTATTAAACTATATTATAGTAAGTTAATTAAATTAATGGGAAAGGAAGAATAAAAGGGGCAAGCAAACAAAGCCTTATTGGGGGTTGGGGTCAGTTAACCCATTATGGGATTAACGGACGACCCATAACTCCACTATTATATACGTATATCATATTAGTGGTATATCATATATCATATATTACATTCATCAGTTAAGAAAGTAAAGAGAAAACACAGAGAGAAAAAGAGAGAAATTGAGAGAAAAGACTTGAGAATTAGTTAGAGAAGAGATTGAAGAATTTAGTTGCATCATCATCATTAACTAGCAAGGGTAATTCTTTCTCCTACGTTTTTAAATTCAAGTTCTTACAGTTTTCATTAACGTATTCTTAAAAAGTTCTCTGCGAATGACTAATTTGATGATTAATGCATGATATGGTTTTATATGTGTTATTATATGATCATAACATGTTTTATATCATGTATGCATGATTTAAAGTAATAAATTTCATACAATTATGCTTGATTTGATTTTATAAAAGTCACAGAGTAGAAAAGTTGTATATATGGCCATACGACCCTTATGTACAATTTTTATACTATGAATCGATGATTTAACTTTGAATTAGCACTTGCATATAATTGTACACGTTTATACGAACAAAACGAAAGTTAAACGAACGGATTCGGTGTTATAACGAATCCGTAAAGTTAAATTTCGTGATTTTCCTTCAAAACATGATAAAGTATGAAAAACAGTGAATTTGATTGCTATAACTTGTGTAATTAAGTGATTTAGAATGCTAAGATCATGCTAGAAATATTGTATAGTGTTTCTATGAAGTCCATACTTCATGGGTAGCAATTAAATTGTTGTGGTAGCATTTACTCTGGGCCTGGTTCTCTGTTATTCGTGAACTGCAGATTCTGAAAATGGCGTTTGGAGCTGCAGCGCCAACTTTAAGCCTAAGATTGGGGCTGCAGCGCCAGTGGAGCTACAGCGCCAAGATTGGGGCCGCAGCGCCAGTGGAGCTGCAGCGCCAAGATTGGGGCCGCAGCGCCAGTGGAGCTGCAGCGCCAAGATTGGGGCTGCAGCGCCAGTGGAGCTGCAGCGCCATTTTTAGTTCAAATGGTGGAGCTGCAGCGCCACTTGGCAATTTTGCCCAAAAATGAGATTTTAATTGTTCAAGTCCAGGAAATGTAATTGTAACCTAATGTAATAAACATGAAGACATGATTAAACATATAATAAGAGGTTAATAACTTATATTACGTGAGTAATTAATAAGTTAATTACATGACTTGATTCGTTAATTGTATAGTCCAATAACGTGCTCAAGACCGATGTGTGTGATTCGATACGTATATCGAGTTATTGATTAATGTGTATTGTGAACGTATTGATATGTAGGATTTAATAAAGAACGTGAATTATAATTGTAGCTTGTGCAAGAGGCAAGTTTCCTATCCTTAAACTTGTTTAATATTTTGCAAGTTTCCTAAACTCAAATCTTACTTTTACATTGAGCAAGTTCTTATCCTTGTTTATTCAAGTTGAGATTTTCATATGAGATATTACTATTTTTTTTAAGCATGATTCAGCTATACAATACTTATTCGATTGTATACTCTTGAGATTTACCATTCAAGTTGAATATCGATGATATTGTTGAACTTATAGGACTAGTGAACCCTTATTTATTCGACTAGTCCATAGTTGATGTACGTTCTAAATTCTAGAATACTTATTGAGCTTATCCAAACTAAACTTCCTTTGGTGCGGACTCTGATGTCAAAACTGAGATGAACAACCCTTTAATAGGGGATTATTTACGCTTTAGCGTTGAGATATTGTGCACAGTATGGTACTAAGGGCTGATCCCCCTAAGTACGAGAAGTAGAGTCCATAGTCTTATGACTGTTAAAGGTTTAAAGCATAAACACTTTACAACCTAGGACATAGTTCAAGGTCTTATGACCCTCAGATGTTCTTTTGATTCCTGTTATTCATTCTTGAGTCAAAAGTTGAGTTTCTTTATTCAGATGTCTTTGATTCACTCGCATGTTATTATATTGTTGTCATATTATTATACTTGTGGGCAATCGTGCTCACTCTTGCGTAATAATAACATTGCAGTTAAGAACGAAAGGTCCGACGAGCCTTCTACTAGCAAAGGCAAAGGCAAAGTCAACAAGTGATGAAGACTTGTTGTTTATTTTAATTGTTATGTTTCAGACTTATGTTAAAGTTGTGTAAGACTTATTTAATTATTTATATTTCCGCATTTGAGATTTAAGGTTAAGTACGACCTGGGATTGATGTATTTATTTTCAGATGTTGTAACCCCATAAGGGGAGGATTATTTCTATTTATTTCATGGTTTGCATTTACTATGGGTAGATAGATAGATGATATTTGTACAGTGAACACCAAGTCCCGTGGAAATTGAAGTACCTGGATTTGGGGGTGTCACAGATGTCATCTCTTATTCATATCAAATGAATATTTACAGCAGCACTTTAATCACAAAGAATAAAAGATATATATATATATATATATATATAGGTATATATATAGGAAAGCTATAAAGGGCGATGGGTTTTCATTCCGATGCCCGGACTGGAATGTAAATATATATATATATATATATATATTTATTTATTTATTTATTTATAAAAGCTGTAAAATGTCACGGAGTAATCCAAACCTCACATAATGGAAATATATATATAAAAGCAATAAAGGGCGATGGATGTCAAATCCTATGCCCGGACTAGAATGAAAATATATATATATTTATAAAAGCTGTAAAAAGGCACAAAATAATCCAGGCTGGACAGAATTGAAATATATATATATATATATATATATATATAACTATAAAAGAGCCACGGGATGATCCAGGCATTATATATATATATATATATATATATATATATAACTTATAAAAGAGCCACGGGATGATCCAGGCTCGACAGAATATAAATATAAATATATATATATATATATATATATATATATATATTTATAAAAGTGGAATGAAGTAGTATGAACTTTATGATCGTAAAAATACTCACAATGGACTGCTACACGAGCTTTTTGCCACTTCGTAAGCTTCAAACGTCCGTTTCCACCAGTTAATTTTTGATATAGGGTAGTATATGAGTATACCGATGTGTTAGAGTGATAAAATCTGGGTTTGGAGTACTAAAAGTCGGGCTAGGAAACAAAATGGGCAGAGTTCCAGAGCATTTCTGAATTGATTTTGGCCTGGGGGTGCACTTATACTTATAGACCCGATGGAAGCGGCTCTACCGGAGGCAGCCGCGAATCTACCTGCAGCGCCACATGGCAGGGCCCGGGTGGTGGGTCCATCACCTTAAAGTACGTGCACTCCGAGCAACGCGAGGTCAAATTTGAAGCTTTCTAACTTTTGATCGGAGCGTCCGTTTGAGGTTTGCTATACCTTTTCGGAAAGCCCTCTCCGAGAGTGTCACAATGACATGGAAGTAAATGTTTTTTGAGTCCAAGAAGACGGGTTCATAACTGGGTCTTCATTTCCCCGCAGTTTGTTCGTTGAGCTGTCTTGTGCTGCTTCAACTCGGGATCAACATTATGGTTCTTTCTGACCTTGATGGCATCAATTAGGCTTGGTTTTGACCGAATCGGCTTCAAGTTGGTAAAATAGCCATTTTGCCCTTCTAGGGGTTGTCTCCTGTACTAGCACGGTCTTCGGCTAATCTCTCGGGGTTGTCTCCGAGGTTTGGATCCCAGCCGATTATGTTTGTCCTCAGGGTTGTCTCCGAGGCTGACTTGGTTTCTCCAGGGTTGTCTCTAGGGATGATGTGATGCTTCGAGGTTATCTCCAAAGTTAATTTGGCTTCCCAGGTTGTGACCGAGGCTTGACCTGACCTTCTGGGTTATGACTAGAGCTGACCTGTACCTCCCGAGTTATGACCGGAGTTGACCTGTACCTCCCGGGTTCAGGTCGAGGTTGACCTATACCTCCCGGGTTATGACTGGGGTTGACCTGTACCTCCCAGGTTATGATCGGGGTTGAACTGTACCTCCCGGGTTGTAACCGGGGTTGAGTGTACCTCCCGGGTTGTGACCGGGGTTGACCTGTACCTCCCAGGTTCTGACCTGGGGCTGACCTGTACCTCCTGGGTTGTGACCGGGGTTGAGTTGACATCCTTGTATTGAGATCGGAGGTGAGTTAACATCTTGGTATTGAGACTGGGACTGAGTTGACATCCTGGTATTGAGACCGGGGCTGAGTTGACATCACGGTATTGAGACCGGGGCTGAGTTGACATCCAGGTATTGAGACCAGGGCTGAGTTGACATCCCGGTATTGAAACCAAGACTGAGTTGACATCCCGGTATTGAGATCGGGGCTGAGTTGGCTTCACAGTATTGAGACCGGGGCTGAGTTGACAGCCAGGTATTGAGATCGAGGCTGACTTGACATCCCGGTATTGAGACCGGGGTTGAGTTGACATCTCGGTATTGAGACCGGGGCTGAGTTGACATCCCGGTATTGAGACCGGGGCTGAGTTGACATCCCAGTATTAAGACTGGGGCTCAATCGACATCCTGATATTGAGACCGAGGCAGAGTTGACATCCCGGTATTGAGACCGTAGCTGAGTTGACATCCCGGTATTGAGACCGGGGCTGAGTTGACATCCCGGTATTGAGACCTGAACTAAGTTGACATCCCGGTAATGAAACTGGGGCTGAGTTGCATCCCGGTATTGAGATCATGACTTAGATGACATCTTGGTATTGAGACAGGGGCTGAGCTGGGTTAAAAAGGCAGTTTTATCCTCTTGCAGGGTTAGTAAAAGGAACACAAAATTTTGAGTGTCTATGACAAGACTAAAGAAAATTTCGAGTGTCTACAGATGCCCCTCTTTATCATGTTCATGCAATGCAGTGGAATGAATAGGATAAAGATTGCTAGACAATGGAAATAGGATAAATGCAAATGTAATGTTCGGCATGATATATTATGAATGTTAGATACCTCCGAGGGAGTAGGGTTATCACTAGTTAATTACGTTAGTTTCTGCTGGGGATAACGTTATCCGTGATAATCTTTGGTGTTAGGCTATCATTGTCTGTTTATGCCATTCTTTGCTGGGGATGATGTTATTCATGATAGCCGATTGGGAAAGATTTTCTCTTGGCTGATGCTGTGGGGCATTTCAGAGATTAACGTTAGGGTGGTCGCCTACATCTCGCGTCTCCAAATTAGTTTTCTGACCTTTCCTCTATTGGGGATGTTCCTTTTTTGCTGAGTTACTTCATTGGAGATTCCCGAGGCTTACCCTGATGATAGCTGATACTAGTTTACATCATCGGGCCTTCTCAATGCTCCCTCTGAGGATTTTTATAACAGATTCCATCATCTGTCCTCTGTGAGGATAAATTGGTACATTGTTTTCGCCACCGGCTCATTCCCGATGCTTCGATGGAGTTGTCGTCAATGGCTGAGTTGTCAGGCAATTTGACCTCCACTGAAGTAGCTTTCGATGGCTGAGTGTCACCGGTTCATTTTTTATGCTTCGCTGGGGTTGTCGCCAGCGGCTGAGATGTCAGGCAATCAGACCTTCGCTGAAGTAGCCTTCAACGGATAATGTCACCTGTTCGTTTTCGATGCTTTGCTGTGGTTGTGCCAACGGCTGAGTTGTCAGGCAATTTGACCTTCGCTGAAGTAGCCTTCAACGACTGAGTGTCACTGGATCATTTCTGATACTTCGCTGGGGTTGTGCCAACGGCTGAGTTTTTAGTCAATCTAACCTTCACTGAAGTAGCCTTCAACGACTGAATGTCACCGGTCTGTTTCTGATGCTTCGCTGGGGTTGTGCCAACGGCTGATAATGTCAGGCAATCTGACCTTCGTTGAAGTAACCTTCAACGGTTGAATGTCACTGGTCTATTTTTGATGCTTCGCTGGGGTTGTGCCAACGACTGATAGTGTCAGGCAACCTAACCTTCGCTGAAGTAGCATTCAACGGCGGATGTCATCGGTCTATTTCTGATGCTTCGCTGGGGTTGTGCCAATGACTAATAGTGTCAAATCTGATCAATCTCGACGTGAGGGTACTCTTTCTGACAAATCACACCCTCGAATCAGTTTGGATGCCGTGAAATAGTCAGAACCTGCCGTTCATATTGTCGGACCTACCCGATGCTTTGATAGCAGCAGGTTTTGGCAGTTTTTCACAGTTTTTCAGCAGTTTTCATCATTGGTCCCCGGATATTGCTTCAGGATGACAACCAATGGCTTTTATGAAGTTCCTCCCTCTGTCAAGAATCCGTCGATTGTACACAGGATTTCAGGATAAACTGCTCAATCGTGTAGTAGTTTTTTCCTGGATTTGACTGTTTAGCTCTTTTAAACTCCGTTTCTGCCCAAACTGGACCGAGACGGAGGGAGTGGGGCCCACCCTGGGGAGCTGCAGGTAGAGTGGAGGCAGTCGTAAGTGGGCCCGCTTCCTCCTGCGGATTTATAATAGGCAGCAGGGGCTCTTAGAATTTATTTTTAGTTTTGAATCCAAATAGAAATCCGATTTCCTTTTTCAGATCTACAGAGTTCGGGCAGCTTTTTTCAGATTCTGTCAGCGCCCACGCGTTTTGCATGTCTCAGGTGACGTTTACATCCCTTCTTTTCCTTTTTTAACCAGTAGAATTGTGTAAACCACGCAAGGTGCTTTTGAACGCAATGTATCAAAAATGTATGCTTATATGACTTGATAAAAATTTTCTGACTTCATAAGTATGAATATTTTACTGTGATGCACGTTTTGATGTAAGAAAATTTGAATTCTGAGACAGTAAATTAACACCCTTTTTGATCAATTTACTCATCCTTTTTGAGGCCTAGTGAGCCTGGATTTTCAACTAAAAATGTCTATGGTAATTTGGCTACCATGTGAAGTTTACTTTTGATTTTTTTTCATTAATATGAACTGTTTCTATTTTTCGTAGGTGTGCTACTGAATGGCCACCTAGACATACCTGTATGCATGCGGACAGTCCATTTTACAAAGGAGACTCTGCTAAAAAAAATTCAAAAGTCTAAGCATTTAATAAACATGCAATTTTAACTCTACTGGGGATTTTGGTTGACCCATGCATGTTTTAGGACATAAAAATGCATGAAATACTGATTTAAATTAATAAGCCACAGGTTTTAGGCTTACCTCACCCTTTCTGAGGTGATTTGGAGACTTTGTCTAGGTGATGGAGCCAGATAGATCTGGTAATTCTAGCAGGGTCATCCCAGGAGTTAGATGGAGGAGAATCTCCGATGTTCCTCAGCTATGGCCAGCTCGGCCTTCTCGCAGATTGGTTGAGTCGATGATTCATCTTGTCCGAGTTGATCCGCCGATCGATGTAGACTACGAGGAGGCTCCATTTATTAATCTCGCCCCAACTCAGGCTCCACGTACGGAGCTCCTAGGCATTGTGGTGCCATTTCAGGAGCTACTGGGAGATTTAAGGCGCCATCCATCGAGATTTCTTCATTCTAATGAGCTGATTGAAGTTTCCCTTCTGGATTCTCTTTCTTCCTTTCTTTTGCCATTCAGGGCACATATTTGATATAAGTTGTCCTTTTGATGCAGGTTCCTGGCTTTACACAGCCTAGAGGAAACTGGTTTATTGTTCATTCATTGTACCACACTCTACATCTGGATTACAGGGCCATTGTAGATATCAGGCTTTCTTTTCTATCCCTCCCCGCCGTTGTCCCTAGGGTTATTTCAGGGCATTATCTGAGTGTTGGTTCCACCAGACTCAGTCTCTCCATTTGCTGGATTGCGAGGTGATGATAACGCCTATGGACTGGAGGTTCATCACCGGATAGAGTTTGCAGGTGAGCTAGTGCCTGTCGTTGCAGACATTTCACCTACTGCAATTCGGTCCCTTTTGGGAGTTCTTGTGACGGCGATCAAGGGTCGGACAGTCCGTTCTGGTCCCTTGAGTGTGAATGCCTAGAGTAGGGCTTTGACTGAGCCTTTACCTGATGAACAGAGGGTTAGAGATCGCATCCTGAGGCTATTGTTTTTGGTGATCATCAGGGGTTGTTTCCTTGTAGACAACTCTTCGACGGTGTCCTTTGCCCTGGTCAGTGCAACTCGTTACGTGGAGCGCCTCAATAATTTCGATTGGGGTACCTATACCTTTGCCTATTTCCTCCGCGGGATGCTTATGCGCTCGGAGGGTGTGACAGAGGCTTCGGTTAGGGTTTTACCCATTCCTGTTCCTGAGTACATCTCTCTTGTACTTTTTTGATTATATAATTTATATATGTCAGTCTTGATCCCTAAGGACTTTTGATATTTGCGTGGCCAGTTTTGGGTATATGAGCGGCTTCCTTGCCTACGTCCCGCCACTACTTTAGGCCTGGAGACCTATCCTTGGGGACAGCGCTGGCACCACTCCACTTTGACGGAGGTCCCTGTAGCTGAGGGATTCACCCATTCCCGCCTGCAGCTTGAGCTATTGACAGCCGGATCGATCTCGTGGGTCCTGTATACCTCAGACTTTTAGACAGTTAATGAAAATGAAATATGTTTAATTTTATTCCCTTAATACTTAATCTTTTATATCTTTTTTGTACCTAAGTATATTCATTTATCTTATATTTGTTATTTTAGGTACAATTGAACCAAGGAAGCAAAACAGACTCAAAAGGACTCAAAAGGGACGAACAACGCACATGCAAAGCAAATTAAAGCAGCTCACGGATTTGTCAGCTTACAAAAGAAGAATTCCAAATAAAGATGATCCAAATTCCTAGTGGGCCTATATGCCTACATGCAATCCAAATTGAAGTATCCATGCGAATTAATTGCATGTCCAGCTCATTCATGTGGGCCACGTTAAGTAATTTTGTAAAGGAGCAGCTCCCAATTGATCAGCAACTTATTTGCATAGAATGGAGCCACGGTTAGGAAGCTTGTATGTATGTGCATGGGTCGCGAAAGCTAAAGGCTAAAAAAAAGAAATGGGCAGCCGCTTGCAATGGTGGGCCACGGTTTGGATCCAGCAGCTTGCATAAGGAAATAAAATCGGTGGCTTGCAAAGGAAACAAGCACCTCACGAAATCAGCTTGCAAAGGTAAAAGAGTAGCTCACGTGCTTGACTAAAAGAGGATTTAAAAGAGGCTGGGCAGTGGGTATAACCGCCCCATCAGGGAATTACTAGGGAACCTCCCGCCCTAGCCGGGAGGCGGTAATCAGCAACTATTCTCCCTTTACGGTTTGAAGCACATGCCTTCAGAATTGAGCAGCTAAGTGGAGTCTGAGCAATAGACTAACCCTCCCCAGTGGGGAAATTGGTTAAGGAACTCCCGCCCCAGCGGGGAGGCGCGCGGGCTGCCAGACATCTCTTTTTGTGATTCGGATTTGGAGCAAGAGAAGGTTATTAGGGCTGCGTTTTTAAGGCTATAAAATAGACTTGAAGTAGGTTATAGAGGACATCTCAAATATCATATCTCATATCTTATTATTCAATAAAAATACTTTTCCTCCCTATTTCTTTGGTGATTTTCATAGTCATATGCGGTTAAACTCTTGTTTTTGGATTTAGGAGACGGAAGCCTTGGATTAAATACACTGTGAGATCTAATTGATTGTAATTATTCAATTATTATTTTGAGTATAGATTATTCTTCTGTGCTTGAATTATATGATTGATTTATTTAATTACTGTAGGGTTTTCAGCATATAAACGCAGCGGAAATTAAAAAATTTCCAAAACCCTAAAACAGGATCCATGCGAAAAACATATTAATTCAGAGGTTAAGATTTGTTTTACCGATTATTCAAGCCTGAACGGAGAAGATGGAGATTCTGGAACTGCTTCGAATCCTCAACGCAATCCAATGGAACTGCGCCTCTACGATATCCACACGAACGTCCCGCGAATCGTCACACGATCTGCAGCAAGGAAAGCTGCGGTACTAGCCGCCAAGAATCTGGACTTTCGAAATTTTTCTCTCTAGTCTCTCTCTAAGAGCGGCTAGGGTTTTGATATCGATAATCCCCTGAACGGCTGATATATCATATATATAGCAGTTAAAGGAATTAATCAAAACATAATCTAATTAGAAAAATAAAATCCAAATTTATATATATATATATATATATATATATATTATATCTTAATTAAGTCTTACTTAATTAATATACATATATATATATATATATATATACAAATTTTCTTATTAATTTAAATTCGTAATTTAAATACTATCAATCATATTGATATATTTAAATCTATACAATTTAAATTAATTCCCTTTTAATTACGTTCTAAGTGTGTGACCCTATAGGTTATTATTATGTTGGCAATAATTTTAAAATCATATTATAAAATTATAAACAGTGAGCGGCATCTAGTAATGCATCACTGCTACCCAAATAATAATAAGATCGGTGATTCGATATAACCTTTTCGTGATCAATGTTTCAATGTAATTTAATCCTTTTAACCTTGACATCCTAGATTAAACTCGAGGCATGGAATGTGTCATCCTCTTCATAATTTAATCTGAGTTTTCTTGATCGATGAGTAGACTATATAAAACAAATCACTATTTGAGCATGGCCATGCATTTCATAGTCCTACTCAATCAAGAGGCCTATGGATATCACCCCTAATATATAGGAGGGTTAAATTCCATCTAGATCACTCATATTCCTCACACGATTCATGATGTACCCAATAATCACCTTTATCGTCCACCCTATTAAAGGTGGCCTTTGATGATATCAAAGTACATAAATTCTCGTGTAGTAATATAGTGATTTCAGGTCGGAGGATCATTACATCATTGTCACTATGAGAATTACTTATGACACTTTGCATAATGCTCCACGTAGAATTCTCATGGTGGGTCTATCCAATACATTGTTCTCTAACATGTACCTATGCATTGCCTCAATATCTTATATATTTATGACCAATGAGATTTGGCCATCAGTCAATCCACATACTAGTCTCAATGTATCATTGTTGTCCCATTAACAATGACACTCGACTAGGGACATTTAAGAGTAATGATACTAATTGTAATTATATGATCTCATGTTCAAGTCACATACTTGAAGCTATATAATTTGTATCACTATTCTAAGGACTTTTATTATGTTAACATTTATATAACGCAGTAAATAAAACCATAATAAAATAATTCATTTATTCAATCAAATATAATATCAAAAAATGTTAAGCAATTACATCAAAGAATTAGCCTCTAGGGCATAAACTCTAACAGTCTCCCACTTGCACTAGAGCCAATCACTCATGTATCTAATACCCATGGAACTAGTGTGACCTTCGTACTTATGCTGCGACAAAGCTTTGGTCAGTGGATCTACAATATTATTATCTGTTGGCACTCTGCTTATATGTACATCTCCTCTATCAATGATTTCACGGATGAGATGGTACCGCCTAAGTATATGCTTGTATCGTTGGTGAGATCTGGGTTCCTTAGCCTGTGCAATGGCTCCATTATTATCACAGTATAGCTCAACCGGATCAACAATGGTTGGAACAACACCAAGTTCAGTGACAAACTTTTTAATCCATACAGCCTCCTTGGCTGCACTAGAAGCAGCAATATACTCAGCTTCTGTCGTAGAATCAGCTACTGTCTCTTGCTTTGAACTTTTTCAGCTAACAGCACCACCATTAAGGCAAAACACAAAACCTGACTGAGACTTATAATCATCTATGTCTATCTGGAAACTAGCATCTGTGTAACCCTTTACTGCCTGTTCGTCTTCACCTCCATATACCAAGAATGAATCCTTAGTCCTTTTCAGGTACTTGAGGATATTCTTGACTGCTGTCCAGTGACCTTCACCTGGATTCGACTGGTATCTGCTCGTCATGCTCAAAGCATACGAGACATCCGGACGAGTACATATCATTGCATACATGATAGATCCAATTGCCGAAGCATAAAGGATCTTTCTCATACGCTCCTCATCATCATGTGATTTAGGACATTGGGCCTTAGAGATCTTAACACCATGAGACATGGGTAAGTGTCCTCTTTTTGCCTCTTGCATGCTGAACCGTTTCAGCACTTTATCAATATATGTACTTTGACTTAGGTCGAGCATTTTTCTCGATCTATCTCGATAAATCTTGATACCTAAAATATAGGTTGCATCGCCCAAATCTTTCATGGAGAAACATTTTCCTAACCATGTTTTTACAGCCTGTAAGGAAGGAATGTCATTTCCAATAATTAATATGTTGTCAACATATAATACCTGGAATACAATGTGACTCCCACTAACCTTCTTATATACACAAGGTTCATCTTCATTTTTTATAAAGCCAAACTCTTTGACTGCTTCATCAAATCGAAGATTCCAACTCCGAGAGGCTTGCTTCAATCCATAAATGGATTGCTGCAGCTTACATACCTTTCCAGCATCCTTTGGATTGGAAAACCCCTCAGGTTGTGTCATATACACATCCTCAAGGAGATTTTCGTTAAGGAAATCAGTTTTGACATCCATCTGCCAGATTTCGTAATCATAAAAGGCTGCAATAGCAAGTAAGATCCTGATGGATTTAACCATTGCCACTGGAGAGAAGGTTTCATCATAGTCAACACCTTGAACTTGTTTGAAACCTTTTGCTACCAGTCGGCCTTTATAGGTTTGTACATTACCATCCATGTCGGTTTTCTTCTTGAAAACCCACTTGCACCCGATTGGTTTTACCCCTTCGGGTGGATTAACCAAAGTCCATACTTGGTTAGTATACATGGAGTCCATCTCAGATTTCATGGCTTCAAGCCATCTCTCAGAATCTGGTCCATTCATAGCTTCTTGGTAGGAAGCGGGCTCATCATGATCTATGAGCATCACATCGCCGTTTTGAGTCACAACAAATCCATAATATCTCTCGGGCTCTTGGCGTGTCCTACCAGATCTACGAATGCCTCGTGTAATTTGAGCAGGTTCACTTTCCACAATATCTTGTGGTTCCTGCTCATGTTCCAACTCAAGTTCAATGATATTTTGTGGCTCTCGAACTTCTTCGAGTTCTACTTTCCTCCCACTGTTTCCTTTAGAGACAAATTCTCTTTCTAGAAAAATACCAGTTCGAGAAACAAATACTTTGTTCTCAGAAGGTTTGTAGAAATAATACCCTTTTGTTTCCTTTGGGTATCCCACAAAATTACATTTGTCAGATTTGGGTCCGAGCTTGTCAGAAGCCAGACGTTTTACAAATGCCTCGCAACCCTAAATCTTCATGAACGACATACTAGGACGTTTCCCAGTCCACATCTCATATAGTGTCTTATGAACCGTCTTTGTAGGAACACGGTTAAGTGTGAATGTAGCTGTCTCTAGGGCATGACCCCAGAAGCTTATTGGAAGATCTGCATGACTCATCATCGATCGTACCATGTCCAACAAGGTGCGATTCCTCCTCTCAGACACACCATTCCATTGTGGTGTTCCAGGTGGAGTGAGATGTGATATAATACCACACTCCTTTAGAAGGTCATCAAAGTTTTGGCATAAGTATTCACCTCCTCGATCGGATTGAAGGGCTTTTATGCTTTTGCCAAATTGGTTTTGAACTTCATTCTTGAATTCCTTGAACTTTTCAAAGGATTCGGATTTGTGTCTCATAAGATACACATATCCATATCTACTGAAGTCGTCAGTAAATGTAATGAAGTAATAAAACCCACCTCTTGCTAACGAACTCATGGGTCCGCATACATCACTATGTATAAGTCCCAATACATCGCTAGCCCGTTCACTGTGTCCAGTGAAAGGGGCTTTAGTCATCTTTCCTAATAAACAAGACTCGTATTTCTCATATGGTTCAAAATCAAATGAATCCAAAAACCCATCTTTATGGAGTTTGGATATGCGTTTCTCATTTATATGGCCTAAACGACAGTGCCAAAGATATGTCGGATTTGAATCATTTGATTTAAATCATTTTGTATTTATGTTATAGATAGGCATTTCTAAATTAAGAATATAAAGACCATTAAATAATTGTGCAACACCATAACATATTTCATTTAAGTAAAATGAACAACTGTTGTTCTTTATTAAAAATGAAAAACCTTTCTTGTCCAAACAAGAAACAGAAATACTATTTTTGCTCATAGCAGGCACATAATAACAATCCTCTAATTCTAATACTAGCCCAGTGGGAAAAAATAAATGATAAGTTCCTACGGCTAGTGCAGCAACTTTTGCTCCATTCCTAACTCGTAGGTCAACCTCGCCTTTCGCCAAAGTCCTACTCCTTCGGAGTTCCTGCACATTAACACAAATGTGAGAACCACATCCAGTATCCAATACCCATGATGTAGAAGTGGACAAATTGACTTCTATAACATATATACCTGAATCAGAAGTCATACTTCCTTTCTTTTTCTTCAGTTCTTCCAAATAAGCATGACAATTCCTCTTCTAGTGTCCAGATTTTCCACAGAAGTGACAATCACCTTCTTTAGCCACCCCACCTTTAGGTTTTAAAGCCTATTTGGTTTTGGGATTGGGTTTGGCAGATTTAGATCCTATCTTCTTCTTGCCTTTCCCCATTCCCTTAGCATTCCCCTTTTGCACCATCATTATGGGAGCGGGTCCTGCCTTTTTCATATTGTTCTCGACAGTTCTTAACATGCTCAATAACTCAGTAAGTGGTTTCTCAATTTCATTCATGAGGTAATTCATAACAAATTGAGAGTAGCTGCTATTCAAAGATTGCAAAACAAGATCAGTTTGGGCTTCCGGAGTAATCGAAAAACCCAACCTACCAAGGTACTCAATATACCCGATCATTTTCAGCACATGTGGACCAACTGGATCACGTTCACCCATCTTGCAGTGATACAATGCCTTACTTGTATCATACCTCTCCTGTCGAGCATGCCCTTCGAACAATTTCTTGAGATGCTCGATCATCTCATAAGCATCCATTAACTCATGTTGCTTCTGAAGCTCAGAGTTCATAGTTGCTAGCATGAGACAACTCACGTCCAGAGCATCATCTTGATGCTTCTTGTAAGCATTATGCTCTAAACGTGGTGCAGTGTTAGCTGGTGCTTCAAGAATGGGCCCATCAAGGACATATAGCTTGCGCTCCTGTTTGAGGACAATCCTCAAGTTCCTATGCCAGTCTAGGAAATTAATTCCACTCAGCTTTTCCTTCTCAAGGACTGATCGTAGTGAAAGACTATTTGTGTTGTTGTTTGCCATTGATATCTACAATTTATAAGTGCAAAAATAATAAGTCAAATTGCAGAGTTTTGATATTATGTAATTGATAATAGTACATTCAAAATATACCTCCCACTATTTTATTCAAATTAATAGCCCTCACCATTAATTCGGAAAGCATTTTTAATTAAATCTTTCTAGTGAGCTAAGATTCTTATTTCATTATGCCTTAAGTTAGCTTTGGCTATTCTCTCAAAACATAATTATTTAGGTAGACAACCCTTTATCAATTATATCATATATAACTCTTAGATAGTTTGGTGAACAACATTTGTTTCTAGTCCATCTAATGGTACCTACCAAACTCTATTCCTCTAAGTCCACAATCCTATTGTGATAACTTAGTTAAGTCTGGCCCAATGATTTTAACAGTTTGGATATCACAATTATCCTATCGCATCTTACCAAGATAAATGGGGTACTTTGCTTTGGCAAACCTACATCCATCGGTCAAGGTCTTGATGAGTGTTATTCATTGGAAGGCATCTGATTTAGACTTAATAATTTTATGAGGGATTTTAATAATTAATTTAGATCTCACCAATTTTAATCTTATTAAACATACACATTATTTATCATATCATATCTTATACAAGCATAAATAAAGTGCAAAATTAAATGTGTCACAGTTATGGCCCAAACCCTATTTCAATCTTTTCAAGCTAATGAAAAGATTGAAGGTCAGTCTAAGGTGGTAAAAGGTCTTCAAAATAGTAGCTTTCTTGAACCTTCCTCATGCATGTGTCTCCTCTCCATCATCATCTTGTCATCTTGATAAGTTACAATTGTACATTACATGACATAAAGAAACCTCGAGTTACATTCGAGGGGATTTAGATGAGAAGAGAATATTACATCAGAATTTATAGAAAGGCACGACATGCAAGCCGTATTTCAAAACCAAAAATCACTAACCTATGGGTCAAAAGGGCCATAACTGTGCACCATGCATATCACAATAAGCACATGACACAATTTATATAATTAAAGAAAACTATATACAAAATATTGGGGTCACGACCATCGTGCTCTACGACGGGGGGGTCCAAGGGGGGGTCTCCCCCCCTGGCGGTGGTCCGGCTGACCGATCAGCCGGCGGGTGGTCTCGCTGTAGGGGCAGCGCCCTGGGAAAAAAATTTCGAACTACAATCTGTATTGTAGAATTTTTCATACGAATCTCTGAAACAATTCCAGAATCACATACAATCCGCCAACACACACTCATAATAACAATACACCCAGAACATATCATATATGTCCAGTTTCGATTAATCATATTAAATCGAATCTTCATGTTTCTAATCCAATTAGAACAGAAGTTGAATTGTTATTCCACCTTCTAGGATACGATTATCAGAACATCATATACATGCATATATATTACAGATTTCCAGAATACGCATACATGCAGAATATCATATATTTAATTTCAGATCGGTAAACATGCATCATCATATATCATATATAACGAATATAATTAAAACACGTAATCTGAATTAATCGTTCCGCAAGTAGCTCTGATACCACTGTAGGGTTTTCGGCACATAAACGCAGCGGAAATTAAAAATTTTCTGAAACCCTAAAACAGGATCCATGCGAAAAACATATTAATTCAGACGTTAAGATTTGTTTTACCGATTATTCAAGCCTGAACGGAGACGATGGAGATTCTGGAACTGCTTCGAATCCTCAACGCAATCCAACGGAACTGCGCCTCTACGGTATCCACACGAACGTCCCACGAATCGTCACACGATCTGCAGCAAGAAAAGCTGCGGTACTAGCCGCCAAGGATCTGGACTTTCAAAAATTTTCTCTCTAGTCTCTCTCTAAGAGCGGCTAGGGTTTTGATATCGATAATCCCCTAAACGGCTGATATATCATATATATAGCAGTTAAAGGAATTAATCAAAACCTAATCCAATTAGAAAAATAAAATCCAAATTTATATATATATATATATATTATATCTTAATTAAGTCTTACTTAATTAATATACATATATATATATATATATACAAATTTTCCTATTAATTTAAATTCGTAATTTAAATACTATCAATCATATTGATATATTTAAATCTATACAATTTAAATTAATTTCCTTTTAATTATATTCTAAGTGTGTGACCCTATAGGTTATTATTATGTTGGCAATAATTTTAAAATCATATTATAAAATTATAAACAGTGAGCGGCATCTAGTAATGCATCACTGCTACCCAAATAATAATAAGATCGGTGATTCGATACAACCTTTTCGTGATCAATGTTTCAATGTAATTTAATCCTTTTAACCTTGACATCCTAGATTAAACTCGAGGCATGGAATGTGTCATCCTCTTCATAATTTAATCTGAGTTTTCTTGATCGATGAGTAGACTATATGAAACAAATCACTATTTGAGCATGGCCATGCATTTCATAGTCCTACTCAATCAAGAGGCCTATGGATATCACCCCTAATATATAGGAGGGTTAAATTCCATCTAGATCACTCATATTCCTCACACGATTCATGATGTACCAAATAATCACCTTTATCATCCACCCTATTAAAGGTGGCCTTTGATGATATCAAAGTACATAAATTCTCGTGTAGTAATATAGTGATTTCAGGTCGGAGGATCATTACATCATTGTCACTATGAGAATTACTTATGACACTTTGCATAATGCTCCACGTAGAATTCTCATGGTGGGTCTGTCCAGTACATTATTCTCTAACATGTACCTATGCATTGACTCAATAACTCATATATTTATGACCAATGAGATTTGGCCATCAGTCAATCCACATACTAGTCTCAATGTATCATTGTTGTCCCATTAACAATGACACTCGACTAGGGACATTTAAGAGTAATGATACTAATTGTAATTATATGATCTCATGTTCAAGTCACATACTTGAAGCCATATAATTTGTATCACTATTCTAAAGACTTTTATTATGTTAACATTTATATAACGCAGTAAATAAAACCATAATAAAATAATTCATTTATTCAATCAAATATAATATCAAAAAATATTAAGCAATTACATCAAAGAATTAGCCTCTAGGGCATAAACTCTAACAATTACTAGGATGCATACTAGTTTATTATTCATTGAAATCTACTGCTAAATTAGATATCGAATCCGTAATTGTTTGATCACGCTAATTTGCGAAGCAACTAAGGTTAATAATTGACTGCAGATCACGAGATTATTATATCTTACGGAGATTATTCAACTAAATTAAATGCAATCGCTTGTGCTTGTGTTGTTTAGCTTCATCGGTTTTTCTAATTCTTAAAGCTTCTTATAGATTAAACTTTTAGAGCTTGTCTGAAGTTGTTTAGTAGTTAGGGTTCTTTAGATCCCTTGTTTCTATCTAACTAAAATTAAGGAAAGACATGGAAGTGATTCTAACGATGAATATTCAAAGTATTGATTGTGTATGCTTGAGTCAATGATCAGTGTATGTTTCTAAGGTGGAAGTTGACTTAACCCAAGGTTCATTTTCCTGATTTAGTTCGTTACAGTATTTTACTCATTAATTTATTTTAATTAACAACACTCAAAAACTCCCTCTTTTGGAATACAAAGTATATAAAAATAGATTAATCAGTCTCTGTGGGATCGACTCTTACTTGCACTACTACATTATTATCGTTCGCAGTAAGGTTTATTTTTGGTTGTCTGCGACAGCACACCAAATTTTGCCGTCGTTGCCGAGGAACTGATTTTAGTTTATTTTTATATTTTTTTGATCCTTATTTTATTTTAGTTTTTTATTTCTTATAGGTAAGTTGAATTTCCTTAATTGTTTATGCCCGAAACTCGATCTACTAATCAAGGTGATTTAAAGTTTGATCCAGAGATAGAGAGAACCATTCAAAGATTAAGGAAGGAAGCTCGGGCGAATTGTGCAAAAAAGGAAGCCATAGCCGCAAATAGAACCCTGAAAGAGCTTTCGGCTCCTGTTTTGAACCAACAACCCTTATGCATAACTTTCCCTAATCTTGATTCTAATACTCATTTTGAATTAAATTCTGGATTAATACATCTTCTACCTTCTTTTCATGGTTTGGCAGGTGAAGATCCCCACAAACACTTGAAGGAATTCCATGTGGTATGCACGAGTATGAAACCTACCAGAGTAACCGAAGAACAGATCAAGTTAAGAGCCTTCCCATTTTCTCTGAAAGATTCGGCTAAGGATTGGCTTTACTATCTACCCTCCGGAAGTATCACCACATGGGAGGAGATCAAAAGACTCTTCTTAGAGAAATATTTTCCAGCCTCAAGAGCGGCCAACATTCAAAAGTCAATTTGTGGCGTGAGGCAGAACAACGGAGAATCCCTACATGAGTATTGGGAACGTTTCAAAAGATTGTGTGCTAGTTGCCCTCATCACCAAATCAGTGATCAGCTTCTCATCCAATATTTCTTCGAAGGTCTCAGTTGTGCAGACAGAAGCATGATTGACGCTGCTAGTGGCGGAGCGTTGGTGGATAAGACTCCCGAGGCTGCAAGAAATCTAATTGCAAATATGGCAGCCAATTCTCAACAATTTGGCACTAGATATTATTCTGCACCTAGGAATACTAGTGCGGTACAAATTTCTTCTATTGAACAACAACTTGCGAGTTTGACTTCTCTTGTTCATCAAATGGGTGCAGGTAACACACAGCAGGTAAAAGCTTACGGGATTTGTGCGGTAGTAGGACATCAGACAGATGCATGCCCAACTCTTCAAGAGGAATCCGTTGACAGGCAAATGCAGCAGGAGGATTTTCTGGACAACCACAAAGGAAATATGATCCCTTTTTAAATACATATAATCCTTGATGGAGGGATCATCCTAACTTTAGCTACGGGAACCCGCAAGCAAATCAACCCTCACCTCAAACTTTTCCAAATCAGCAGCAGTACAAACCATCGTATCCCAATAGACAACAACAGGGCCAATCTTCTAACCCTAGTATGTCTTTAGATGATATTGTTAAAACACTTGCCACTAACACTTTAAATTTTCAATAGGAAACAAGGGCAAGTATTCAGAATTTGGGTACGCAAGTGGGACAAATGGCAACTGCAATTAGTCGATTGGAGGCACAAAGTTTGGGAAAATTACCCTCCCAAACAGTGGTGAATCCAAAAGAAAATGCAAGTGCAATCACTTTGAGGAATGGTAAGGAGATAACAGTTCCAGAAAAGACAGTGGCTACACCACAAGATCAAGACAATGCAGATAAGGAAAAAGAAGCAGCAGACAGTAGTGTTATGAATGACAAGGATGAACCAAAGCGTAAATTCCCCCTCTCTCTGAATATAAACTGGTACCTCCTTTCCCTCTTGCTTTAACAGAAAACAGAACATATGAGAAAAATTCAGATTTGTATGAAACGTTTCGAAAATGCGAGGTAAATATTCCATTGTTAGATGCTATCAAACAAGTACCTCGTTATGCTAAATTTTTGAAAGAACTGTGTACACACAAGAGAAAACAGGAATTAAAAAAATATGAAAAGTTAAGGGTAGGGGAGAATGTCTCATCAATTATTCAAAGAAAATTGTAACGATTGAGAATTTTAAATATTAATTGAAAATATTTATTGAATTAAATAAATATTTTATTGAGTTTAATTGTGAAGATAAATAAATAAAGTGTGCGAGTGTTGTGGACAATTTAATTAAGTGCTATATGATTAATTAAATTGATATGTTAGCAATGCTGTAGCATCAATTTAATTTAATTAGATTTAATGTTATGTGCTAAGTGATAATAATTTGTACACGAATTATGTTTAATAAAGGAAATTCAATTGTGTGACAATTTGGGATTATGTGAATGTTAGTTTATTTAATTGAATTAGAGTGTTGTAATTTAATTAAATAAGTGTAATATTTAATCTATGGATTTAAAGAGTTGTTAAAAGACTAGAAAATGATTTTAAAGTGTTTTGCCAAACAAGGCCCTTGTACTTGTTTAATCTTATTTTACCCAAACAAGGCCTTAGCACTAAAAACCTATTTTTCTAAGAGGTTGCCAAACGTGGCCTTACTCTTTTCAAATTCTATAACCTATGTAATTAATAATACTTATTATGGTTATAAATATTATACTTATTATTTATAAGTTACATATATATATATATATATGATTATATGTATAATATTGCATATGTCAGTTAAAAACAAAGTTACGTTAGTTTTATAAAACAAATAAAGAAAAGAAGAAGAGGGTTAGAGAGAATTGTCAGAGAATTCTCAGAGAAGAAGAAGAAGAAGAAGAAAAAGAAGGCAAAGCAAGCCCAAGTTCATCTCTCTCTTAACCTAAAACTAGTAAGGTTATAATCTTAACCCTAGAACTAATTCTTATGTGTTGTGTTTTCTTCTTTGCCAAATTAGGTCTTTACAATCATGAAATTATATGTGTTATATGATGTTATATGTTTTCATATGAAATTGTATGCCATGAAAGGGCTTTCAAAATACAATTGTTGTAAAACAAGTTTTCAAAGCATATTCTTTTATGTTTTCATGGTTTTAGAACTCTATGTGAAAGTCTCTTTGTGAAAGCTATTTATTTTGATATGTGAATGGGATGTGTATGTATATATATATATATATATATATATATGTTTACATGAGAGTTTCATAGTTGTTTAAGAATTTCAATTCACAAGTATATGATGAACACTATGAAATTCATGTTCATAGTGTTAGATTATGAAGTTATGTTGAAAATTTCCTTAAATCCTTGAGGTGAGCATGAATTATGTGTAATATGTGATATAACATGATTACATATGAGTTATATGATGATTCTAGCAATTCAATCCATGAATTTTTGATAAACAATAAGAAGCATGTTCATAGTGATTTTTGGTGAAACTATTTCTGAAAACGGCTTTTGAAACTATCAAATTGATGTTTGATTTTGAATTATTGTTAAAATTGATCATGTATTATGTTAATGTGTTAAGAATATTAGTTAACACAATTGGAATCACTTGAATTGGATGAAAAACGAATTCGTAGTAGCAATTTTCGTCAAGAACGCTTAAAATTTTATTTTTCTTTGAAAATCATGAAATCTTGTTTTGGATTATGTGTTTTATGGATTATATATGTTATGAGCATGATAATAAGTTTAAAATATTGTTAGTATCAAGTTTTATGTTTATCATGTTGGGAAAAATCGAATTCAGTGTGAAGAAATAAGCCAAATTGGCTTAATTCTCCACCAGTTCGCGAGCCGGGCGCTGTGGCAGGGGGAACACCCGCCCCAGCGGGTGTTTTGCACTGGGAGGACCCGCCCCAGCGGGTGGGGCTGCTGCCAAGAAAATCTGGAATTTTGTTTTTGAGTTTTTATGCCCCGTTTGTTAAGCTAACTTGTTTCTAAGACTTGGAAAGTGAAATGTATAATAAGATAACATGTTTTTGATGTGTTTAAGTTAGATTGAAGTATATTATGAATATGTTACATGTGTGTGTTTGTGTTTTGCTTTCACGAGGCACACAACACGATTCATTGAAGTATAGGCTTATTAATGCATGTCGTGAGTATAGACTCACGTACTTGACTAATTAGTAACCAATGTGGTAAATTATACTATGAGTTGGACTTGGATATGAAGTTCAATGGTTTAAATGTTGTAATTGGATACTAATAGATGGTTTGAATGTAATATAAATGTGTAGGGTGTTTGTGAAGTGGGTATAGTTGTTAAAGTGTAGCTTGCGCTTAAGGCAAGTTCTCTTACCCTTATTCTCTTATGTTAAACAAGTTTCTAAACTTGTTATTTATATTGTGCAAGTTCTTTAATCTACTCTTGAATGCTATACAAGCCTATTCATTGTATATTTTCATTGTGCAAGTTTCCTAACCCTTGCTCAAGAAATCACGAAAGTTCATTTACGTTCTTTAAATTGTTATGTGTGGTACAAGTTATACCATACTCATAAAGCGTAAGTATTAAAGCGTTATTTTAGTAATATGATCTTGACTTAGTTGTTCAAGCAAGATCTACTTAGTCTATCGAATGCTTTAAGTTGTTTCTAAAAGAATGCCTATCTATTATGAGTTTATTGTTATATTTTGAAATTGGTTCATGATTCTTATATTATTGAACTGTAAAGGACTATAAGTCGATTCAACTACTCCTAGTTGATGACAGTTGAACTCTAAAGTTCCCTTATCTATCCAAACTAAACTTTCTTTGGTGCGGACTTGTATTCAATTTCTGAGAAGGAACAACCCTATTAATTAGGGGAAATTTATGCGAAAGCGTTAAATGGTTGTGCACAATTCATGGTACAAAGGGTTGATCCCCCTGAGTACGAGTTAAGGGTCCATAGTCTTATTGACTGCTAAAGGTTTAAATAGAAATATTTATAACCTAGGACAATGGTTCAAGGTCTTATGACCCTCAGATGATTTCATATTCGAATCCTATATATTGATGAAAGAATTATATTTCAATTCTTTATATTGATGAAAGTAAAGTTATTCAAACTCTTTTGAAATGATTCACTTATGTCATATCACTGTTGTACATCCAAGTGAGCTTTTGTTTGCTCACTCTTGCCTGCTTTACCACCATTTGCAGTTGGGACCAAGAATGTTGACATACCATCAACAAGTAAAGGAAAAGGAAAGATGAATAAGTGAAGGCTTGTAACGTCAAGTTGCTTTTGTAATAAGACTTAGTTGGTTATGTTTATATTTCTGCATTTACGTTATTTGAATGATGTTAAGGTTTAGATAACCCTGGGATTTTTGTTGAACAAGTTGCCATTCTTTCTAAAGGAAGATTTTATTAAGGTTTTGTGAAGGTTGTAATTAGTTTGAAATTTTATTTGGGTAGATGTATGTTTTAATTAGAAAGTGAACACCAAATCATGTGGAAACGAAGTACCCGGATTTGGGGGTGTCACAAAAATTACCTACTAAGTGCCAAGATCCGGGTTTGTTCACTATTCCATGCACGATAGGTAGCTCCAGATTTGAGAAAGCCATGTTAGACTTAGGAGCCTCTATAAATGTCATGCTATACTCTATTTATGCTACTTTATCACTTGAACCTTTGAGTTAAATTGGTATTGTAATACAACTGGCTGACAGGTCTAATGCTTATCCCAAAGGTGTAGTTGAGGATGTCCTTGTGCAAGTCAATAATTTGATCTTTCCTACTAATTTTTATGTGCTTGATATGGAAAACGGTGACCAAAATGCCCCTATTTTGTTAGGAAGACCATTTTTAAAAACATCAAAGACTAAAATAAACGTTCATAGTGGAACACTTTCAATGGAATTTTATGGCAAAATTGTTAAGTTCAATATTTATGACGCCATGCGTTACCCCACTAATGATAATTCTGTTTATTCGGTTGATGTGATTGGAAATCTTTGAACTTGATGGTAAAAATGAATTTGAAATTGCACTTATCATAAATATTGATGAAGAAAGTGCAAATTGGAACTTGAGCACCGAGTTACAAGCAACTGTAACAGCGTTGAATGACGCTCCAAAAATAGGTAACATATCTTATGCTGAATTGTCGATTTCTAACGAGAAGACTTTGCCCTCTGTTTTGCAGGCACCCATTCCCTATTTGAAAGCGCTCCCTAGTCATCTCAAATATATGTTCCTTGGAGAAGGAAAAACATTACCAGTGATTATCTCCAGTACACTTGGTGCATCCCAAGAAGAGAAACTCCTACATGTTCTAAAAGAACATAAGAAGGCCATTGGATGGACGATAGCTGACATTAAAGGAATAAGCCCTTCTACATGCATGCATCGGATCTTGCTAGAGGATGAAGTGAAACCTTCCCATCAACCACAAAGGAGATTGAACCCTCGCATGATGGATGTCGTGAAGAAAGAAATTCTCAAACTTCTTGACGTCGGATTGATCTACCCTATTTTAGATAGCAGTTGGGTTAGCCCAGTTCAAGTGGTTCCGAAGAAGACTAGAATAACTGTTGTGAAACATCAGAATGAAGAGTTGGTTCCCACCCGAGTTCAAAATGGGTGGAGGGTTTGTATAGATTATAGAAAATTAAATGTGGTAACCCGCAAGGACCATTTTCCTTCACCTTTTATTGATTAAACGATTAGCTGGTCATTCTTATTATTATTTTCTTGATGGTTATTCAGGTTATTTCCAAATTGCAATCGCCCCAGAGGATCAAGAAAAGACTACTTTCACATGCCCATTTGGTACTTTTGCGTACCGCCGCATGGCCTTCGGACTTTGCAACGCACCGGCTACTTTTCAGAGGTGTATGGTTAGCATATTTTCATATTATATTGAGCATATCATGGAAGTTTTTATGGACGATTTTATAGTTTATGGAGACTCATTTGATAAATGTTTGCATAACCTTACACTTATTCTTCAAAGATGCATAGAAACTAACCTAGTCTTAAACTCTGAAAAATGTCATTTTATGGTTGAACTGATAGTAGTGTGCATACAAGCCAATCATGTATGATGATAAAGTACATACTTTGTAAACAATCTTATTTATTTATTAATAAAATATTTATTTATTAAAGGCATTTAATTATCTACATGGTGCTGTTTTTATAATATGTAAATAACCTATAGTTTTAAGCAATGCTTTTAGAATCATGATGTTGATCATGCTAATGAGATCTAAATTCTTAGAAAGCTTTAAAAATAAAATAGTTCCCAATCGTGGGATTACTAAAAAGGGGATTAGTAAATCCGGATAGATTGGTACATATGTTGCTTGCTCATTGGATGAGGATGACTGATCTCATGGTCATTTGTGTGGAGACACTAAAGCAAGTATGTAGGTGCTTATTGGAGAATAAGTTCACTGAACGTGACTCGCTATGGAATACCTAATGGAGTTTTACTCGCCTGTCAATAGGAATTCCTAATGTGATAGTAGTACATGTGATCCTTGGACTTGAGATCATCATAGTATCTTGTATGTAACAAATTATACTTTGACTAATTCCTTAAGGCCTTTTAAGGCATATATAGGGTATGCTTGGGTGTAATGAGTTACATATAGAGATAATGAATGATCAATAAAGAATCTACCACCTCTAGTAAAAGAGGAGATATGTCCTATGTGATTCGTTAAATGACAACTCAGGAATCCTTGGCCAAGGTAGAATGAAATTAGAAAGAGGTTTCTAATTTACATTATTTGGAGTTGTGCATTTTCTAATCGAAATACATATGATTAAATAAATTAAGACTTGACAGTAAATCCATGTCTTATATTTAATTGGGACATTGTATGGTGGAAGGATTGAATTGTACGGTAACTATTAACTCACAGGTTCTTTTATGATTAATGTTGAAATCTATATTATCTGGAAAGTCGTTGATCGCTAGGGAGGCTTATCCCTATTGTAGAATAAATGTTATTTATTTAAATAGATTATTAGTTTAATTTATTTATTTAAATAAGATTAGAATTGTTCTAATTGATTTATTCACAACCGGTTTAATATGGAGAACCTAAAGGGTCACACCATAAAAGGAAGAAGAATTATTTAAGAAGAAAATGGCATGATAGTAATAATGCATTAAGTATAATTAATTTAATCTATGATGATAGAATAAATTAAATAGCTTAATGTTTATTATTTAATATTTTAGAAATATTAAATATAAATTAATAAGAGGAGTCTTATTAATATTATTATTATTATTATTATTTTAATTCTAAAGGAGTTTAGGAATTAATATAATATCAGTACTCTCTCTCAATCCTAATAAAGATTAGGATATAAATTAATTAAAAGTATTTAATTAATTAATTAAATAAAATCCTATTCTAATTGGATTAGGAGGGTTAACCTAATATCTATATAAGAGAGTCTTATATTAGAAATAAGGCAGACATGTGAAATTTTCCAAGAGTTGGGAGTACACATATTCTATAGAGATAGAAATAAGGGTTAAGCCAATAACCCATCTTCTTGAGTTCTTCATCTTCCTTGGTGGATCACCGTTAGAGGCCAAACATTTGGGTGGCTGACATTATTCAAGGGAAGGAGCCACTATCAGAGGAATCAAAGGAATCAAAGGAGTAGAACTTGTACCTGAGGAAGCTTAGATCTTCAAAGGTATAATTCCATGTTCTCTCTTTTATGTTATTGATAATAAGCACAAAGCATGATCATGGTTATGGGTTTGTATAAATTTTGAAAACCTAGTTTTTACGCTTCCGCCCTATTTATGTGATTTGATTGCATGATTGCGTTACATACAAACCCAACAGTGGTATCAGAGCCTAACTTTGTGCTAATTATCAATTTTATAATTCCATGTATGAATTGATGTGAGAATTGGATCGTTTTTCTGGACAAAAATCATTTTCTTCAAGTTTCTGCGGCGAACGGCGCAGCTGCGCAGCTGCCCAGTTCATTACTGGCGCAGCTGCGCCGGTCTTCAAAAACTGCTGCTTCCGTCTACCTGCGCAGCTGCGCAGCTACCCAGTTCATTACTGGCGCAGCTACGCCGGTACCTGGACAGACCCTGAAAATTAATTTTAATTAATTAAGTAAACTGTTTATTTAATTGATAAAGTTTTAAAATAAAGAAGTTTATTTTATCTGAAATATGATTTCAGAATGCTAAAATTAAAGGAGTTTAATTTGGATTTATTTTTGATTAAAATAAAAGAGTTTATTTTGTTTCAAAAATAAAATTTAGCAAAACTTTTGTCCATTAAATAACATCGATCCATATATGGAATAGCATTGTTATTCATGAGATGAATGGATATTTATTGATGCATATGTTGATGTGTATGATAATAAATGGGGTTGATTATGGACTATGACCAATGTGATTGAATTTTATTTTGGATGAATACTTGAATGTATGGGTTTTATAAAATGGGGTCTGCGTACCTCATCTTCTCTTGTTTTATTCTCGATGTAAATTCTATCTCCTTTCTATGTACTTCCCCTTAACTGCTGATCAAGGTTTCTATTTAATTTTAAATAGTTAATGTAATAGAGATAGTTAGAATTATTTTGAAGAAATTGGAGACCAAGGAGCAAGGAACGCATGAAGACTCATTTGTATGGAGCCAGGGTTTAAATGTAATAGTTACATTTAAAATTTAAATTCTTGCACTCTTAGGTTTGACCTTTTGGTTCACTTGGTGGCTCTAGTGAACCAAACTAGAATAAAAGTCCATAATCAATCCGAGTAGAATATAGTATTCTATATTGCATGCTAAATATTATATATATTATATTTTATACAAACATGCTTCGCATGTTTAATAAAATGACGCGTATTTTATATATATATGTGCATGTGCGCTTAAAAAGATGAGATAAATAATAACAAACCCCTCAAAGAAATAATATTAAGTCTGAAACGTTCAAATGATATTTGGAATATCGAACGTCGCCTTCTAGCATGATTAGTTAATAGAGTATTAAATATTTAATATGAGTTTGTTGTGCTATACACAAGGCGAGTATTGAATATTTAAGATGTTAATTAATCACATTTGATGGTTATCAAGAAAATTGAACGATCTAGTCTTGTTGTGCTATCCACAAGGACGAAAATTTTTCTTTTTTGAATTTATGGAAGTGCTAGGCTGGACTTAACTTAAATCATTTTAGTTCGGATGTGCACACACATGACCATTATGATTTAAGAGGCAAAATAAAAGGAGTTACATGGTGATGTAATTGACAAGAGTTGTCTACCTATTTATTTGTATATCGCTTGTTGTGCTATCCACAAGGTTATATACATTTGAAATGGGATCCTTAATCTCACTAGCAAATCTTTAATTAGATGTTGCCGAACTATATGAGTGAGGGTAATATAGTTTGATGAAAATAGTGGGAGATACCAATTTAAAATAAAGACCTAAATTTATTTTGGTATGCAAAGTTAATAAAATGAATGTTTGCTAAAATGTTGTCTTTTCACATGCAGAATTTTAAAAATGTCAAAATCACTAATCTCACTACGAAGCATACTTGATGCAAATAAGCTTACCGGCCCGAATTATGAGGACTGGCTAAGAAATCTGAGAATTGTTCTCACTGCTGAAAAGATTTCTTATGTCCTAAATTCCACTATCCCTGAATCTGTTTCAGAAACAGCCTCTGAGGAAGAGATTGCCACTTTCAATAAGTGGCAAGATGATGCATCTGTGGCTCAATGCATCATGCTCGCATCCATGAATAACGAGCTTCAGCGTCAGCACGAAAAAATGGATGCTCCTGCTATGCTGCTTCACCTCAAGGAGTTGTATGGTGAACAGAGTAGGACTGCTAGATATGAGATATCTAAGGAGCTCTTCCGATCTCGGATGACCGAGGGCACTACCGTCGAGACTCATGTTCTGAAGGTAATCAATTTGATTGAACGCCTTGGACAGCTTGGGTTCGTCATGGATGGGGAGTTGAGTCAAGACTTGGTCTTGCAGTCACTCCCTGAGACCTTCTCGCAGTTTGTGGTTAATTTTCACATGAATAAGCTAGATGTCAGCTTACCTGAGCTGCTTAACATGCTGAAAACTGCAGAAGGTCACTTCTCATCCAAGAAGAACCATGTCTTGATGGTGGATTCTTCCAATAAAAGGAAGAGGCCCAAGGTGTCTTCTGAAAAGAAGAAATCTAAGAAGGCTAAGGGAAAAAGGAAAGAAAAGGAGCAAAAGAAACCTGAACCAGCTAAAGGAATGTGCTTTCATTGCAATGAGCCGGGACATTGGAAGAGGAACTGCAAGAAGTTTCTAGCAGAGAAGAAGCTTGGAGAAGCTTCGACTTCCAATCAAGGTTTGTTTATGATTGAAATTAATTTTTCTGAAAGTCATAATTCTACTTGGGTATTGGATACCGGCTGTGGTTCTCACATATGTAATACTGTGCAGGGACTGGTCAGAAGTAGAAAGCTGAACAAAGATGAGGTGATCCTACGAGTGGGAAATGGAGCAAAAGTTGCTGCATTAGCTGTAGGAACTTATTGTTTAGCAATGCCTTCGGGCAAATCCATTTATCTTAATAATTGTTATTATGTTCCGAATATTATTAAAAACATTATTTCAATTTCTGTATTGGATATGGAAGGTTTTGACGTTATTATAAAGAACAATGGTTGTTCTATTTATAAAGACGATGTTTTATATGGTATTGGAAATTTGCGAAATGGACTTTATACACTTGACTTGCAAGAAAATATATTTCAAATTGAACAAATTAAGAAAAGGAAAAGAGATGATATTAATTATACCTATATGTGGCACTGTAGACTCGGTCATATCAATGAAACAAGATTATCCAAGTTGCATAAAGATGGGCTCCTCGAGCTATCTGATTATGAATCATATCCAACTTGTGAATCTTGTCTCATGGGTAAAATGACTAAATCTCCTTTTAGTGGAAAAGGGGAGAGAGTTACAGAGTTGTTGGCATTGATTCACACAGACGTTTGTGGACCTATGACAACAAGTGCACGGGGTGGGTATTCTTATTTTATTACTTTCACTGATGATCACTCAAGATTTGGATATGTGTATTTAATGAAATACAAATCAGAATCATTCGAAAAGTTCAAAGAGTTCAGAAGTGAAGTAGAGAAACAAACGGGCAAGAGTATTAAGATACTTCGATCAGATCGAGGTGGAGAATACTTAAGCAGTGAGTTTCTCAATTGTCTCAGAGAAAATGGTATAATCTCACAATGGACTCCTCCAGGTACACCACAGTTAAATGGAGTATCTGAAAGGAGAAATCGAACACTGTTGGACATGGTTCGATCCATGATGAGTTTTACCGACCTTCCAATTTCCTTCTGGGGATATGCCCTAGAAACGGCTGCATACCTACTTAACAAGGTACCTAACAAATCCGCCCCAAAGACTCCATATGAGATGTGGAAAGGGAGGAAACCAAATCTTAAGCATGTTAAGACTTGGGGTTGTCCAGCTTATGTCAAAAAGTTTGAAAATGATAAGCTACAGACTAAATCCGATAAGTGTAGATTTGTGGGATACCCTAAAGAAACCGTAGGGTATTATTTCTATCATCCAACTGATCAAAAGGTGTTTGTTGCGAAACATGCTACCTTCTTGGAGAAAGAGTTTATCCATGAAGGGGTCAGTGGGAGTAAGATATATCTTGAAGAAGTTCAAGAACCACAAGTTACCACGGACCAAAGTCAGGTACCTAACCAAGTAGAAGAACCTACTGTACCACACCATGTTCGTAAATCTGGAAGAGTACCGAAGATACCTGAGAGGTATGGATTCGTTATAGAGGATGACGATGAGGTACACATCATGAATGATGATGATCCATTGAATTACAAACAGGCTATGAGTAATAAAGACTCAGGGAAATGGCTTGAAGCCATGAAATCTGAAATGGACTCCATGTATGAAAACAAAGTATGGTCTTTGGTTTCACCACCTGAAGGTATTAAACCTATTGGGTGTAAATGGGTTTTTAAGAAAAAGACTGGAGCAGACGGAAAGGTAGAGACCTATAAGGCCCGACTGGTTGCAAAAGGTTTCAAACAAAGACAAGGAGTTGACTATGATGAAACCTTCTCACCAGTAGCCATGCTCAAGTCCATTCGGATTTTGCTTGCGATTGCAGCTTACAACGACTATGAGATCTGGCAGATGGACGTGAAAACGGCCTTCCTCAATGGGAAACTTGAGGAGGATGTGTATATGACACAGCCAGAGGGATTTATTTCAAAAGTTGGAACGAATCAAGTCTGTAAGCTACAACGATCCATTTATGGGTTGAAGCAAGCTTCTCGTAGATGGAACATTGGTTTTGATGAGACAATCAAAGAGTTTGATTTTATCAAAAACGAGGATGAACCATGTGTATACAAAAAGGTTAGTGGGAGCGCAGTATCATTCCTTGTATTATATGTTGATGATATATTACTGATAGGGAATGACATTCCTATGTTACAATCCATTAAAATCTGGTTATCTAAAAACTTCTCCATGAAGGACTTGGGTGAAGCATCCTATATTTTGGGGATAAAGATCTATAGAGATAGATCTAAAAGGATGCTCGGCTTATCCTAAGGAACGTACATTGATACGATGCTAAAGAGGTTTAGCATGGAAGATTCCAAAAGAGATCTCATGCCGATGAGCCATGGAATAAATCTCTCCAAGAAACAGGCCCTAAAGACACCTGAGGAGAGAGACCGTATGAGTAAGATCCCTTATGCTTCTGCAATAGGATCTATCATGTACGGTATGATATGTACTAGACCGGATGTTGCTCACGCACTTAGTGTAACAAGCAGATACCAGTCGAATCCAGGAGAAGAGCACTGGAAGGTAGTGAAAAATATCCTAAAGTACTTGAGAAGGACTAAAGATATTTTTCTTGTCTACGGTGGGTCTGAATTAAAACTCGAGGGATTCACGGACTCAAGTTTTCAAACAGACCAAGATGACAGTAAATCTATTTCAGGGTATGTGTTTACCTTGAACGGAGGTGCAGTGAGTTGGAAGAGTTCCAAGCAGCAAACGGTTGCTGATTCAGTGACAGAGGCAGAGTATATAGCTGCAAGTGAAGCTGCAAAGGAAGCTGTTTGGATGAAGAAGTTCATAACTGAACTTGGTGTGGTTCCTAGCATTGGAGAAGCAGTTCCCGTATACTATGACAACACCGGAGCGGTTGCACAGGCTAAGGAACCCAGGTCTCATCAGAAATCTAAACACGTGTTGCGGCGATTTCACTTGATCAGGGAGATCATTGAAAGAGGAGACGTCACCTTGGAGCGTGTAGACTCTCAAGACAACATTGCAGATCCATTTACTAAAGCTTTAACACAACATCAGTTTGATCGTCACTTAGAGAAGATGGGTATGAGATACCATGGCGATTGGCTTTAGTGCAAGTGAGAGATTGATAGTAGTGTGCATACAAGCCAATCATGTATGATGATAAAGCACATACTTTGTAAACAATCTTATTTATTTATTAATAAAATATTTATTTATTAAAGGCATTTAATTATCTACATGGTGCTGTTTTTATAATATGTAAATAACCCATAGTTTTAAGCAATGCTTTTAGAATCATGATGTTGATCATGCTAATGAGATCTAAATTCTTAGAAAGCTTTAAAACTAAAATAGTTCCCAATTGTGTGATTACTAAAAAGGGAATTAGTAAATCCGGATAGATTGGTACATATGTTGCTTGCTCATTGGATGAGGATGACTGATCTCATGGTCATTTGTGTGGAGACACTAAAGCAAGTATGTAGGTGCTTATTGGAGAATAAGTTCACTGAACGTGACTCGCTATTGAATACCTAATGGAGTTTTACTCGCCTGTCAATAGGAATTCCTAATGTGATAGTAGTACATGTGATCCTTGGACTTGAGATCATCATAGTATCTTGTATGTAACAAATTATACTTTGACTAATTCCTTAAGGCCTTTTAAGGCATATATAGGGTATGCTTGGGTGTAATGAGTTACATATAGAGATAATGAATGATCAATAAAGAATCTACCACCTCTAGTAAAAGAGGAGATATGTCCTATGTGATTCGTTAAATGACAACCCAGGAATCCTTGGCCAAGGTAGAATGAAATTAGAAAGAGGTTTCTAATTTGCATTATTTGGAGTTGTGCATTTTCTAATCGAAATACATATGATTAAATAAATTAAGACTTGACAGTAAATCCATGTCTTATATTTAATTGGGACATTGTATGGTGGAAGGATTGAATTGTACGGTAACTATTAACTCACAGGTTCTTTTATGATTAATGTTGAAATCTATATTATCTGGAAAGTCGTTGATCGCTAGGGAGGCTTATCCCTATTGTAGAATAAATGTTATTTATTTAAATAGATTATTAGTTTAATTTGTTTATTTAAATAAGATTAGAATTGTTCTAATTGATTTATTCACAACCGGTTTAATATGGAGAACCTAAAGGGTCACACCATAAAAGGAAGAAGAATTATTTAAGAAGAAAATGGCATGATAGTAATAATGCATTAAGTATAATTAATTTAATCTATGATGATAGAATAAATTAAATAGCTTAATGTTTATTATTTAATATTTTAGAAATATTAAATATAAATTAATAAGAGGAGTCTTATTAATATTATTATTATTATTATTATTTTAATTCTAAAGGAGTTTAGGAATTAATATAATATCAGTACTCTCTCTCAATCCTAATAAAGATTAGGATATAAATTAATTAAAAGTAATTAATTAATTAATTAAATAAAACCCTAATCTAATTGGATTAGGAGGGTTAACCTAATATCTATATAAGAGAGTCTTATATCAGAAATAAGGCAGACATGTGAAATTTTCCAAGAGTTGGGAGTACACATATTCTATAGAGATAGAAACAAGGGTTAAGCCAATAACCCATCTTCTTGAGTTCTTCATCTTCCTTGGTGGATCACCGTTAGAGGCCAAACATTTGGGTGGCTGACATTATTCAAGGGAATGAGCCACTATCAGAGGAATCAAAGGAGTAGAACTTGTACCTGAGGAAGCTTAGATTTTCAAAGGTATAATTCCATGTTCTCTCTTTTATGTTATTGATAACAAGCACAAAGCATGATCATGGTTATGGGTTTGTATAAATTTTGAAAACCTAGTTTTTACGCTTCCGCCCTATTTATGTGATTTGATTGCATGATTGCGTTACATACAAACCCAACATGAACAAGGTATAGTTTTGGGTCATGTTGTTTCATCTAGGAGAATTGAAGTAGATAAAGCTAAAGTTGACATTATACAATCTCTTTCATATCCCACTAGTGTTCGGGAAATTCGTTCTTTTCTTGGACATACAGGTTTTTATCGAAGATTCATCAAGGACTTTTCCCAAATAGCATCACCCCTATGCAGTCTACTACAAAAGGATGTCGAGTTTGAGTTTGACGAGAAGTGTCGCAAGGAGTTTGATAAATTGAAGGAATCACTGACATCCACTCCAGTTATTCAACCACCTGATTAGACCATGCCTTTTGAGATAATGTGCGACGCAAGTGACTATGCCGTAGGAGCTGTTTTGGGCCAAAGAATCGAAAGTGCATCACATGCCATTTATTATGCGTCGAGGACTTTGAATGATGCCCAACGAAACTATTCTACTACAGAAAAAGAGCTTTTAGCTGTTGTTTTTGCTTTAGAAAAATTTCGATCTTATTTGCTTGGTACTAAATATATTCTGATCATTCAGCTCTTCGTTACTTGATGACAAAGAAAGAGGCAAAACCAAGATTGATAAGATGGATACTTCTCTTGAGTGAATTTGACTTGGAAATTAAGGACAAAAAAGGAGCGGAGAATAGTGTTGCGGATCACTTGGGTCGTTTAGTGAATGTGCATGATGAACTTCAACTTAAATAAGTCTGCTACCAACGCACTCCACGTTGTCCAATCTCTGCTCCACTCCTCTCCCCTTGATCCTAGCCTTTTAGAGTCTGAGAAGGCTTGCTCCTTGCAGCTCTGCAATGCTTTGGTGAGGGAAGAAACGTTATTACAGCAAAAATCTCGTGTTACATGGCTTTCCTTGGGTGACAAAAACTCGGGATACTTCTCCAACATGATAAAAAGTAGATGGAATTCAAATAAGATCCTCTCCATCGAGAATGAATCTGGAGACTTGGTTCATGTCCAGGAGGCAGTGGGAAATATAGCGGTGAGCTATTACAAGTTGTTGTTCAACCCCTCCTCTGACCCTTCCTATTCTGGATTTTCCAGTTATGACGTTAATCCTCAAAATCTGGTGACTCCTGCCCAATCTCTTATGTTATCTGCTCCCATTACAGATTTGGAAATTTTTAAAGTGCTCAACTCCATAAAGCTAAATAAAAGCCCGGGGCCGGATGGGTTCAATGTTAATTTTTTTATTCAATGCTGGGACATTGTCGGGGAGGATTTCTCTAAGGCAATCCACTTCTTCTTCTCCTCCTGTAGGCTAACCATGGGCATTAATTCAACTGCTATTGCTCTTGTTCCCAAGTGTCCCAATCCATCATCCATGTCTGATTTTTGCCCAATTGCCTGTTGTAACACGATCTATAAATGCATTGCTAAGATCCTTGCTAACAGACTCAAGGTAGTGCTTCCAACCATTATCGACAAGGCTCAATCAGCTTTCGTTAGGGGCAGGTCTATTAGTGACAGCATTCTTCTTGCTCAGGAGCTTTTTAGGAACTACCATAGGAATGCTGGCCCTCCGAGATGCGCCCTTAAAATTGACCTAAGAAAAGCTTTTGACATTGTGAATTGGGATTTTCTCTTTGATATCTTGGCTGCTTACTAGTTTCCTCAAACCTATATTGACTGGATCAGAACCTGTGTCTCCACAGCCATGTTCTTTGTCAAAATTAATGGCTCTCTTGCGGGGTTCTTCTCCAGTTCCAGAGGGCTAAGACAAGGTGACCCCTTATCCACCTACCTCTTTGTGCTTGTCATGGAGATGTTATCCTTGAAGCTAAACTTGAGTACTTCTGAGCCTCCATTCCAACACCACTGGAGGACTTCGGACTGCAATTTAACTCACCTCCTTTTTGCTGATGATGTGCTCATTTTCTGTCATGCCAGTCTTCAATCTGTCTCCATCATAAAGTCTTGCATCCACTCTTTCTTCTTATTCTCTGGGTTGATACCAAATGTCCATAAAAGCCAATGCTATCTTGCTGGTTCTGATCCATCCTCCTCTCAGAGCATCTTAGCTATCCTTGGATTTTAAGCTGGCACTTTACCCACAAAGTTTTTTGGATTTCCTCTTATCTTCTCTAAACTCTCCATTCAGGATTGCATTCCCCTCATTCATAGGGTCACTCAACGTGCTTCTTCCTGGACTACCAAGGTCCTCTCTTACTCGGGCCGACTACAGTTGATTAAATCCATCCTTTTCTCCATGCAAACCTACTAGAGCAGACATTTTATGTTGCCTAAAGCAGTAATTAGAGCTATCCAATCAATTCTATGCTGATTTCTATGGAAGGGTTCCTCCCTTGCTAAATCTGGTGCCAAAGTAGCCTGGTCTACCATCTCTCTTCCCACTTCAGAAGGAGGACTTGGGCTAAAATGTTTATTAGACTGGAATAGATCGCTTATTTTGCTGCACTTACTGCATGTAATCTAATTTTCTCCTATTTCTCTTTGGGCTACTTAGATCAAAGCTACTATTCTGAGAGACAAATCTTTTTGGCAGCTCCTTATTCCCACTGACTGCTCCTGGATGTGGAAACAGGTACTAAAACTAAGGCCACTTGCTATACAGCACTTGAGGTACATTATTGGATCCGGGCGTAATGTTTTTTTCTGGCATGACCCCTAGCTGAATGGCTCTACTATCATTCCTAGTCCCAGCCTCATTTCCAACTCTGGTATCCCTCTTTCGACAAAGGTTAGCACTATCATTGTGGCCTCTTCTTGGGCTCTTCCTCAAAGTAATCATCATGATGTCATCATGCTTAGGAGGATTCTTACTTCTCTTTCCCACCCTAGCGCTGGCACTGACTCTATTCTGTGGGGAACTTGGGATTCCACTATAATTAAACCAAAAACCCTTTGGGAAAGCATCAGGTCAAGAGCCCCAATTGTTGCTTTGGCACAAAATTCTCTGGAATAGCTTGCATGTCCCTAGGTATTCTTTTATCATGTGGCTTGGGATTCTTAAGCGCCTTTCAACCAATGCTCGTACTAGGCACTATTCGGGGAGAACATGGGACTGCCCTTTATGCCAGCAGCATGCAGAAACTTTCCATCATCTTTTCTTCAATTGTGTGTTCTCTACTGCAGTCCTCCAACCCATTCTTAGTTTGGGGAATTTCAATCCTCCACTCCAGTGGGAGAACCTCCTTGATTACCTTATTTCCTTCCAAGTCTCAAAATTAACTTTGAACATCCTTTACCTTTCTGTTGCTATCTGCTTCTATAAGGTATGGGAAGCCCGAAATTCTAAACTTCATGCAAGTACTTCTATCCCTGCTCACATCCTGGTTGCTGATGTTATCCAGCTAATTAAAGCCCGACTGTCTACTTCCAAATCCTTCATTCGTGCCACTAATACTTGTCAATATTATTGCTCTTGGCTACTACTCTAAATGCTGGCCGTTATTCCATTTGGGTTGGGTCCAGTTGTTGGCATGGCTTAAGGAGGCGATGCTGTTACTTTTTTCGTCATGAAGTTATAGTTATGGTTTCGACATTGCCTCTTTGGGCTCAGACTGGATGTGGCTCGGGTTCGGTCTTGGGTAGGTGATTGGGGGTTGTCTGATTGCTGGGACATTATGGGCCAGTGGGACCTTTTTGGTTGGAAGGCAGCTTAGCTTTGATCTGGTTGTTATGAGAATCGGGATGGGTTTGATTTTGCTCTGATAATTTATGCATTATGTTGATCTGGTTGGGTCTACTGAGGGGCTAGCTGCTCGGTTTTCTACTTTCTGGTTTGTTGGGTTTGTTGTAGTTGGGGCTGAGGGTTGTTGGTCCGTCCGATTTTGGAAGGAGGCTGGTAGTTGGTTTGGGTCGGAGGTTTGGGTCCAACTGCTGGGGGTGTTGGGTATGGTCTGGGTGGGCGATCAGTTGCCGGTCGTTCCGTTGCTGATTTGTTTGGCCTGCCTTGGTCTTTCGAGGTGTGGGGATCTCTCTTGTGTATGGTTGTAACCTTGGGCAAACAGGTCTTAATGGACGTCCAGCTGGTTTGTTTCCTTTGGGATTCCGTTCCTGGTCTGTAGGAGGCTTTGTTTCATTGAATGGTTGTTTAGGCTTATTGCTTTGATTTCCTTGTTTGTTCTAGGCTTGTGCCTTTATTACCATTCTGGTTTGATGTTGGTCTTTAGTTTTGTTCTCTTGGGGGTTGTCCCATGGTGTTCATTCTAAAGCTTCTGGGGTATGCCCCTTTGCGATTGTATTATCTTTCTTTCTTTTCAATCTACAAACAAACTTAGCAAAAAAAAAAAAACTTCAACTGAAAGAAGAGTTTCCCGATGCACAATTATTTTTTGCAAGTACAACCATGCCAATGGTATGCAAATATTGTGAATTATTTGGCTACTAACATCTTACCTTCTAGTTTGTCTAAGGCTCAAAAAGATAAAATCAAAAGTGATGCCAAGCACTATGTATGGGATGAGCCTTACTTATGGAAGCACTGTGCCGACCAAGTGATACGAAGATGCATCCCTGAAAATGAAATTGCTTCTATTCTCACTTTTTGTCATACTTATACCTGTGGAGGTCACTTTGGAACCAAGAGAACAGCAAGGAAAGTATTAGAATGTGGTTTCTTTTGGCCATCTCTTTTCAAAGATTCATATCTGTTTTGTAAGTCATGTTATAATTGTCAAAAGACAGGTAATATTTCCTAACAAAATGAGATGTTGCAAACCCCCATATTATATTGTGAAATTTTTGATGTTTGGGGAATTGATTTCATGGGATCGTTCCCTGTCTCTTTCGGTTGTACTTATATCTTACTTGCAGATTATGTTTCGAAATGGGTGGAAGCTAAAGCCACCAGGACTGACGATTCTAAAATGGTTGCAGATTTTTTTCAGTCTAACATTTTTTCTAGGTTTGGCTTTCCAAGAGCTCTAACTAGTGATCGAGGGACTCACTTTTGCAATCGAACAGTGGAAGCATTGTTGAGGAAGTACCATGTGACTCATAAGGTGTCGACTACTTATCACCCGCAGACCAATGGACAAGCAGAGGTGTCAAATAGAGAAATCAAGGTAATCATTGAAAAGACAGTTAAACTAAGCAGAAAAGATTGGAGTTTACACTTGGATGATGCTTTATGGGCTTACCGGACAGCATTCAAGACACCCATTCGTATGTCACCTTATAGCTTAGTGTTTGGGAAGTCATTTCACCTACCCGTTGAGTTGGAACATAAGGCTTATTGGGCTATTAAGAGCTTTAATATGAATATGGATGAAAGTGGAGAACACCGAAAGTTGTAACTACAGTAGTTGGAGGAAATTTGTAATGACGCGTATGAGAGCGCACGAATTTACAAGGAAAAAACGAAAGCTTTTCATGACAAAAGGATATCTAGGAAAGAATTTCAAATTGGTCAAAAAGTTCTTCTCTACCAATCACGGCTTCGTTTGTTTCCAGGTAAGTTACGTTCTCGTTGGAATGGACCTTTTGTTGTTACTAATGTTTTCCCGCATGGTGCAGTTGAAATCAAAAGTTTAGCAACTTCTAAAGTGTTCAAGGTGAATGGTCATCGACTCAAATATTTTCATGAGGGTTTCCAAGAAGAAAAGGTGGAGAATGTGGACCTTGAGGATCCGGTTTATACAGATTAACTCAAAGGAAATATCGAGTCGAGCCAAAGACAATAAACAAAGGCGTTGCATGGGAGGCAACCCATAGGGGAGTATCTCTTTACTTTTCTTTGTATTTTAGTTTACATTGGGGACAATGTAAGTTTTAAGTGTGGGCGGAAGAATTGGGATATTTTTCATTTTTTTGATTCATAAATTTTGTGGGTATATTCACTGCAAACCCTCACGAGACAAAACTCGTCCACTTGGGGTAACCTTGGGGTTTAAAGTCTTGTTGCACATGCTAAGTGCAATCGTGTTCCCTACGAAAATGGAGTAGTTTTAGGATATGTCACTTGAGTAATAAGTTAATTTTGATTTTGATTCTTGACCAATGATAAAATCTTGAGTTCTTTGTGATAACTTCTTGAAAGACTGATAGACATTGGGTAATCTAAAGTCAGGTTTTCTTTATTGATCACTACTTTATTTAAGACCCTTCACTATTAAGCACATATCTATTCGAACCAGTTTTGACTTGGAATGAATTTATCTGATTAAATGTCTAGGGAAGAAACTTTGAACTCTATCATTTGTTTGATCACTACTTAAAGTTGATATAAGGTATTAATCAAGAAAAGGGAAATGATTTAGGCAAAGTTTGCATGATTGAAAGAAAAAAAAATTTAAAGAGAAAAGAATTGATTCATGTGGTGGGATGAGATGCAGCGTAAAACGCACTCACTTATAAACACATGACATGCGAGATGGAGCGTAAAACGCACTCGCTGGTAAGATGGAGCATAAAATGCACTTACCGAAGAAAAAAATAAGAAAGAAAGAAAAGACTTTTGATCCTTTAATGTTATCTGCTAGTGTTAATTGAAATTTGCGGAAAAATAAGTGGTTGAGTTTATCTTTCTCCTTTAAGGCATTGATTTTATAAATTGTTCTCTGGTCTGATTGGTTTGATACATGTGGATTCACACACGCACAAGGGGTTGAAAGTAAAGTAAGATTGATGAATAAATTTAGGTTTCAGATGATACATTGTTTTAAAGTTGCCCAAGAATTATTGTTTTGAATCTTTGAGGTCAAGGTTGAAATTTGTATTAACGCGTGGCTCAAGTTTGGCGTATTTATTTAGTTGAATTTTTTGTGTTGTAGTTTATTTTTGTTTTGCCCGAGGACGAGCAAAAGATAAGTGTCGGGGAATTTAATGAGAATAAAATATGTTATATTTTATTCCCTTAATACTTAATCTTTTATATCTCTTTTGTACCTAAGTATATTCATTTATCTTATATTTGTTATTTTAGGTACAATTGAACCAAAGAAGCGAAACGGACTCAAAAGGGACGAACAACGCACATGCAAAGCAAATTGAAGCAGCTCACGGATTTGTCAGCTTACAAAAGAAGAATTCCAAATAAAGATGATCCAAATTCCTAGTGGGCCTACATGCCTACATGCAATCCAAATTGAAGTATCCATGCGAATTAATTGCATGTCCAGCTCATTCATGTGGGCCACATTAAGTAATTTTGTAAAGGAGCAGCTCCCAATTGATCAGCAGCATGTTTGCATAGAATAGGGCCACGGTTAGCAAGCTTGTATGTATATGCATAGGTCACGAAAGCTAAAGGCTAAAAAAAAGAAATGGGCAGCAGCTTGCAATGGTGGGCCACAATTTGGATCCAGCAGCTTGCATAAGGAAATAAAATCGGTGGCTTGCAAAGGAAACAATCACCTCATGAAATCAGCTCGCAAAGGTAAGGGAGTAGCTCACGTGCTTGACTAAAAGAGGATTTAAAGGAGGCTGGGCAGTGGGTATAACCGCCCCAGAGGGGAATTACGAGTGAATCTCCCGCCCCAGTGGGGAGGCGGTAATCAGCAACTATTCTCCCTTCACGGCTTGAAGCACATGCCTTCAGAATTGAGCAGCTAAGTGGAGTTTGAGCAGTAGACTAACCCGCCTCAGCGCGGAAATTGGCTAAGGAACTCCCGCCCCAGCGGGGAGGCGCGCGGGCTGCCAGACATCTCCTTTTGTGATTCGGATTTGGAGCAAGAGAAGGTTATTGGGCTGCATTTTTAAGGCTATAAAATAGACTTGAAGTAGATTATAGAGGACATCTCAAATATCATATCTCATATCTTGTTATTCAATAAAAATACTTTTCCTCCCTATTTCTTTGGTGATTTTCATAGTCGTGCGGCTAAACTCTTGTTTTTGGATTAAGAAGACGGAAGCCTTGGATTAAATACACTGTGAGATCTAATTGATTGTAATTGTTCAATTATTATTTTGAGTATTGATTATTCTTCTATGCTTGAATTATATGATTGATTTATTTAATTAATAGCATGCATACTAGTTTATTATTCATTAAAATCTACTGCTAAATTAGATATCAAATCTGTAATTGTTTGATCACTCTAATTTATGAAGCAACTAAGGTTAATAATTGACTACAGATCAGGAGATTATTATATCTTAGGGAGATTATTCAACTAAATTAAATGCAACCACTTGTGCTTGTATTGTTTAGCTTCATCGATTTTTCTAATTCTTAAAGCTTCTACTAGATTAAACTTTTAGCGCTTGTCTAAAGTTGTTTAGTAGTTAGGGTTATTTAGATCGCTTGTTTCTATCTAACTAAAATTAAGGAAAGATATGGAAGTGATTATAACGATGAATATTCAAAGTATTGATTGTGTATGTTTGAGTTAGTGATCAGTGTATGTTTCTAAGGTGGAAGTCGACTTAACCCAAGCTTTGTTTTCCTGATTTAGTTCGTTACAGTATTTTACTCATTAATTTATTTTAATTAACAACACTCAAAAACTCCCTCTTTTGGAATACAAAGTATATGAAAATAGATTAATCAGTCTCTGTGGGATCAACTCTTACTTGCACTACTACATTATTATCGTTTGCAGTAAGGTTTATTTTTGGTTGTCTGCGACAGCACACCAACAGGCTGATTTGAGGGCGGTTTTCCCATTGGCCGGGAGTTTGCATTATCCACCCGCAGAGTCCCATTTTTGACAGAGGGAGGTTGGGAGCTCTATTTAGGAGAGCGTGCTATAAGGAGCATCACGGGGGAGATCCGTGCTCCTTTTGTTCCTCATGTTTGGCATCACTGGCCACTAGCTCAGCCACTCACAGACATTACTATTGTGGGCGTAGATGGCTTTACCTTGTCAAAGGGTCCGTACAGCCAGGAGGCGTTTCATAGTTGGTGGAGTCCCCGCACTATTAGGGCTTAGACTCGTGCTACCCAGTTTATGGCAGATATTTTGCCGGGGTCTATGGTGATGATAGACTGGATAGCTTGCCTGCGAGATCCGACTCACTTGGACCAGATCACAGGAATGACCCAGCAGTTGGAGAGGGCACAGTTGTTTATCAGGCATCTTGGCCGAGATCCATCAGAGGCAGCTTCTTTTTGGTCCTTCCAGCTCTGGAGCTAGCCCTTCCACAGGTCCATTTTCCAGCAGTTTTGCTGATGCTGATCCTCCCTTATATCGACTGGACATTCCCACTAGTTGAGATTTTGTATCTCAGGAGGAGCTGGATTGGGTTGATAGCCTGGAGCTAGATATTCTGGACCTCTTTTGATAGCTTCCCTCGCTATATCTTTTGATAGGCCTCTGTTTAGCTATTGGGCGGCTGTGCCCTATTTTGATAGGCCTCTGTTAGTAGTTGGGCGGTTGTGCCCCATCTCCCTATACTTTTTATTTTGGATTGTATTATCAGACAGAGATGATGCTTGCAGTAGATAGTTTATTCTAGATATGCATGATATTTCCTATCTATTGCATCATGTTTATCATTGTCATTATGCATATATTATGTCATGGATATGCACTTAGACAGATGAGTTTAGATTTGACCCCTGGATGGTCTTATGATACGGTAATACAGATGTCGTCATCGACGGTTAGCCGCATCGAGCATTCCCCACCATCATTGGTATCATCCTCACTGAGGTCGTGGTATGATAGCCTACCCTTCCCAGCCAGAGGGACAGTAGATTGGATGTTGGGGCATTCATTGGCCCATGTAGATTTCCAGGCTCCATACGGATTTGTAGATGACATTCTATCCTGTTGGATACCTGAGCGGCAGGTTTTCCACTTTGGGCGGCATGAGTTGACACCGACATTGGAGGAGTATGAGCATTGCACCTACCTTGCGCTCGTACAACTATTAGCAATATGAGGAGACCATTCATGTGTACTTCGGGACTGCGACATAGAGTAGTCACTGATGAGATCATTTCAAGACATGTGATCTCTATCGACTTTCTGATCGATCGCTATGGCAGGCAAGATAGCTAGGATCGACACGCTGGGAATTTTATTATCTCGGCAGAGGAGTGGCATTCGTCCCGGATAGACGTCTTACTGATGTGCGTCATGGCTTACATATACATGCCACTATACTTGGACCATTTAGATATTGGTTTGATGGTCGTGGTCCGTGCCCTCAGGCAGGGTAGCACTATTCTGCCAATGATACTGGCCGAGACCTTGAGGTCCGCTATCTATTGTAATACCCATCCAGATGGATTTTTTAGAGGTAGCTCTGTCCTGCTGTATGTATGGCTCATAACCCATTTGCGTCCGATTGGCACTTTTAGACACCGTGGGTACTGCCTATGAGATAGCCCTGTTCTACTCCTTCCAGCCAGCAGAGTGTTCAGATGCAGCAACATGGTCGGCCTTTCTGTCAGATAATATGCATCCTTTTTCGATTCTGCCATGCTCAGGGCTGGTATCCCCTTATAGCTTTATCACCCATACGGTTGGCCTGGATTATTTGCCCCTAGCGGGATTGAGAGGGGTGACTACTTACCATCCATTGGCAGTTATGGGTCAGTTCAATCAGTTCCAGAGCCTACACCAGTTTGAGGGGGCCGTTGATCAGCGGATATCAGCTTCATCTCTGTCGTCAGCTGATCTGATCAGGATTTATGAGTGTTGGACTCATAGGGAGAGGGATGATTTCTCTACTAGCCACCCAGATCGCTCTCCAGAGTATTCAGCGTGGTTGGATGCTGACATAGCAGCAGCTGCGGTTATCCAGTTAGCTCTGATCATACATTCAGATCAGGAGGAGCCTATAGAGGATCCTGATTCTCCCACGGAGGATGATTTGTTCACTGGTTTGACAGCGGTTTTAGTTAGTGACCCTCCGATTATCCCTGTCGGCACAGATCCAGTTATTACTGATTCACTACCACGAATGACTTTCGAGAGAGATCAGGCTAGGGTGTTAATGTTTACGTCCTGTCTGGCAGAGATACAGCTTTCGCCGCCAGAGACGAGGCTCGAGCTACTCGAGATGCAGCAGTAGTTGAGAGAGACGATACTCTATATACCCGAGATGTGGCTCTTGAGGAGAGAGATGAGATCCGATCTGTCAGAAATGCAGCATTTGAGGAGACTGATGAGGTTTTGATTTCCAGAGATGCTGCTTTTTTGGAGATGGGCGAGGCCATAGCCACCCGAGATGTATATATTACTGACAGCACATCACTCAGGTCATATACAGACAGCCTGGTTGGAGAGATGAGTGCTTTCATTGATGGTCAAAGCGCCACTATGCAGATGGCTGTGGATGTTCTGGCTCATATGGAGGTTGAGGGTATTGCACTTGCAGTTGCTCCTCCATCTTCAGAGAGAGACGCCATGTTGGCATTGTTATCCCGCTTATCATTGGGTCCATAGACTAACTTTGTTTTTCCTGCACATACTAGATCAGCCATTTTTGTTATGTACAGGACACAGTGTATATATCAAACAGTATTATATATCAGAGAAATATATTTTGATTCACTTCCCTGTTGGATATGTATTGTCATTGCTTAGTGATTATCACTTCTTTCATGACTTGCTAATGTTGATGTATCATGAGCTTCTCCTTGATGGATTAACTATGAGATGTCGAAGAGTATCTCAGATGGGCCTGTTAACCAGGGAGATTGGATAGAATTTTAGGTTTTATCGGGTTTTGGTGTCTTGGGAATGATTTTTATTAGTTTTTATTTTTTCTTTGAAGGTTATACTGCACCGTGAATGGCTGCCTACGTACTCTCGGGTAGAGGGAGATCAGGTCATTCGTAGTTCAAGTTTTGTGTGAAAGGTTTGAGAAGTGTCTCTTTTGAGTTTGGTTTGATGAGTTTTTAAAATTTTATTTGGTTTAACCACACCAAGAATGGCTGCCTGCATACTCCTGGGCAGAGGGAGATCAGGTCATTCGTAGTTCGATCTTCTAGTGAAAATTAAAACTGATTTGATCGATTTGCAGGACCAGGATGATGGCTGGCATGTGTTTCTGACATAGTACCTTTTTCTGGTGTCTGAGTTGATATGTTGGGGAAATTCATTCCCGTCCATTTTTTGTAATCTGATAGCTTCTCCTGTCAACACCTCTTTGACAATGAAAGGGCCTTCCCAATTTGAGGCGAACTTTCCTTTAGCTTCGTCTTGATTGGCCAAAACTTTCTTTAGCACTAGGTCATTCTCTTTGAATTTCCAGATTCAGACTTTCTTATTGCATGATCTAGCAATCCTTTGTTGATATAACTGCCCATGGAAAATGGTTGTAGCCCCCTTTTCATCTATCAGGGAAAGTTGGTGGTATCGTTCTTGTAATCACTGATCTTCTTCCATCTGAGCGTCTATTAACACTCGCAAGGACTCCATCTCTACTTCTATGGGAAGTACTGCTTCCATGACATAGACCAATGAATAGGGGGTAGCCCCAGTAGTTGTACGCATTGACGACCTGCATGCTAACAGAGTCGGAGACAACAGGTCAGGCCATCCTTTGTGATTGGCGGACATTTTCTACATAATCTTCTTAATGTTCTTATTGGTTGCTTCAACAACACCATTCATTTTGGCCCGATAGATGATGGAATTGAGATGTTTGATGTGGAACTTACTGCATAAGTCTCTCATCATCTGATTGTTTAAGTTCTTGACATTGTCTGAGACGATCACCTCCGATTATTTATATCGACATACAACATTGTTTCTGATGAAACAAATGATTACCTCTTGGGTGACTTTGGGAAAAGAGGCAGGTTCAACCCACTTTGTGAAGTAATCGATCATGGTGAAGATGAAACGATGACCATTACTGGCTTTGGGTTCTACTGGACCGATCACATCCATTCCCCACATGGAGAAAGGCAATGGCAAACTCATATTGTGCAGCTCATTTGGAGGAGCGTGAATGGAATTTCTATGGACTTGGCATTGATAGCATCTTCTGAAGTGATCATCACAATCAGCTTTGAGAAAGATCCAGTAATGCCCTGTTCTCAATATCTTCTTGGCCAGCAGATGACCGCTCATGTGTGCGCCACAGACTCCACCATAGACTTCATCCATTAATCTCTGGGCTTGCTCTTGGTCAAGGCATCGTAACAGGTCTATTCCAGCGTCCCTTTTGTAAAGTGCATCTCCGCTTAGATAAAACTTCATGGCCATCTTATGAATCCGCTTTCGCTGGGATTGGCTTGCCCCAGCGGGTGTAGATCCATCTCAGAGATATTCTTTGATGTCTTGATACCAAGGCTGTTTGATAGGAGGTATTTTATCTGATACTTTTCCAATATAATTCCCTTATGTCGGGGCCTTTTTGTTTGTGAATTTCATGTTAGGAATTCCCCTCCTACCCGAGATGTTGATCAGGGAAGCCAATGTTGCCAATGCATCTGCAAAGTCATTCCTGCCTCGAGGGATGTGGATGAAGGTTATCTCTTCAAAATCCATGGATATGTTGATGACCTGCCGGTGATAGGCCATCAAATGCAGTTCTTTGGTGTGATATGCCCCAGTGGTTTATCTGATAACCAACTCAGAATCTCCAAAGACTAGTAGATGTTTGACACCCATGGATTGGGCTAATTTCATCCCCATTATGCAGCCTTCATACTCAGCTGTGTTGTTGGTGTTGTTAAACTGCAACTTGGTAGCCATAGGATATTGTTCTCCTGTCCCAAAGATGAGGACTGCCCTGGCTCCATCACCTTCCATGTTTACCACTCCATCAAAATTCATTCTCCATGGTTTGACTGTATTCTTTTATCAGATTTGTTGAATTTCCATGATCCCATATTCTGGGAAGTAAGTCTCCAAGGGTTCAAACCCTCCTGATGGTGCCTCGGCTAGTTAATCTGCAATGCTTTTCCCTTTGATGGACTTCTGAGTCACGTAGACAATGTCGAACTGCTGGAGGATCAACTGATACTTAGACAATCAAAAATTCAACATTGGTTTGTTGAATACGTATTTCAGCAGATACATGCGGGATATGAGATAGATCGTGTGCCCATACAGATAATGTTGTAACCTCATGGCGGCCCATGCCAATGCACAACATGTCTTCTCAATTAGGGTGTACTTCTGTTCACCACTGCTGAATCTTTTGCTGATGTAGTAGATAGCTCTCTCCTTGCTAATATCATCTTTTTGTCCTAATATGTAACCCATTGCGTTGGCATTGACGAACATGTATATAAAAAGGGGAACTCCATCCCTCGGGGGGACCAAGACAGGCACTTCGATCAGCTGCTTCTTGATGGCAAGGAAGGCTTTTTGGCAATCCTTATTCCATTTCGTGGAGGAATTCTTCCTTAGCAGCTTGAAGATGGGTTCACACATTGCTGTGAGCTGGAAAATGAACCGGCTTATAAAATTGATCCTTCCTAGGAACCCACGTATATCCTTCTCTGTTCGAGATACGGGCATCTCCGTGATGGATTTAATCTTGGCAGAATTCAGCTCAATGCATCTATTGCTTACCAGAAATCCCAACAGCTTGCCCGATTTGACGCCAAAAGCACATTTGTCCGGATTTAGCTTGAGGTTGTACTTACGCAACCTGTTAAACAACTTCTTGAGATGGTCGATGTGATCGTCCTCCTTCCGGGATTTGACGATGTTGTCATCCATATAAACCTCTATCTCCTTATGTTTCATGTCATGAAACAGGGCCATCATGGCTCGCTGATATGTAGCACCAGCATTAATAAGGCTTAGGGATATACATCTGTAGCAGAAAGTTCCCCAGGGAGTGATGAAAGCAGTTTTCTCCCTGTCTCCCTCAGCGACCATGATTTGATGGTAACCAGCAAAGCAATCCACAAAAGAATACATGTCGTACTGCGCCGTATTGTCTATCAGGATGTGGATGAATGGTACTGGGAAATTATCTTTGAGGCAAGCTTTGTTCAAATCCCGGTAATCCACGCATACTCGTACCTTCCCTCCGGGCTTAGGCACGAGAACTATGTTCGACAGCCACTCCGGGTATGTTGATACCATGATGATACCGACTTTGAATTGTTTGACAACCTATTCTTTGACTTTCAGACTCCATTCAGGTTTCAATCGCCTGAGCTTCAGCTTGACTAGCTTGAATCCATCCTTGATGGGGAGTCGATGGATGACAATGTCAGTAGACAGGCCAATCATGTCTTCGTGTGACCATGCAAACACATCCTGCAACTATGTTAGGAGTTTAATCAGGTCGACTTTTTGGTCTTGGGTGAGATCTAGGCCTATGTAAATTTCTTTGAGGTTTTCTGAGGTTTCGATATTGACAGTGATGGTTTGGTCGTGGTTTGGTTTGGGTTTGTCTTCGACCCATTCTTTGATTTCCTCCGGCACCTCATAGTCATCTTCTTCCTCTTGATCAATCTCCATCAAGTCGAAGTTCAGTTCTACATCAAAGTTGTAGTCACTGTAACAGGTTGGCATCTCATCAGCAGGGACAAACAAATCCAATCTTGGAATCCTGAAAACAAAATGCTTTCATTTTAATATATTCAACTGCATAAATATACAAAGCATTTAGCAAAGCATGACAAAATTACTGCTATAGTTGTGCAATAAAACAAGCAGTAATGAAACCATGTTACAGGGCAGATGAATTCTCTGCCATTTTACCCTTTTTGAACTAGGCAAGGGACGCTACTCCAGTTATCCAGGGTCAGATCCTCATGAATAGGGAGGATACAAGATTTGTGGTCGTCTGTCTCTTCTTTGATGACGACTAAGACATCCTTCAGATTAAAGCCGGGGTTTTTCTTTGAACTGTCTCCCTTCTCTTTCTTGATGCGAGGAATTAGGATCTGATCATCTTCGTCACTATCTGGGATATCATCATTTATACCCTCGTAGTGTATGAGAACACGCATGTTAGTAAATGGGTCTCGTCCTTCGTACATGAACTTTTCTTTTCCCTTTTTGCTATCCCCTAAGGCTTTGGGGCTTTTCTCTCACTTACCGGTATGACTGGAGGGAATAACATGGCTGACACAACAGCAAGAATCTTTCTCATTGGCTTCACAAACCCTACATCAAAGAGGTTTAGGCAATATTATAGTGGAAGTATGAGCCTTTGGATGTTTGTGTGGATTCCGGTGGTTTGACCCGAATTTATAACCCAATCCGGCTTTCCCCGACTGACTCAGGATTTGCACCGGGCTCTTGATACCTTGTTGATTCTTTCCTAACCTTTCTCCAGGGCAAAAACCCAAAGATACCATCTCCTGGCCCACTGTCATTACTTTATGAGAAACCTTTGGTTTCAGAGCTGGTGCCCCGACAGGTAGGTACTGAGTATTGCTCACCTCTAATGCTTGAAAACTTGTAGGTTCAACCCCTGCATCCAGGCTGATCACCGGCATGTCTCCCTGTATGCAGATAGGGTATTCCAATTCGGCTTTCACCGTGATTAGGTTACCATTGATAATGTACTTGAGTAGTTGATGGAGGGTGGATGGAATTGCTCCTGCCATGTGGATCCACGGTTTACCCAGCAACAAGTTATATCTGGTAGTGATGTTGAGTACCTGGAAGGATACATAGAAGATGTGGGGACCAATCTCCAGTGGAAGCTCAATCTCTCCCACAGCTTCTCGGCTAGACCCATCGAAAGCTTGGATAATCACATGACTGGTTCTGATCCAGTTTGGGGTGATCTTTATTTTTTCCAAGGTGTCGTAGAGACAGATGTTTAGGGAGGACCCTCCATCTATTAGCATACCAACGATCACATACCCTGATGACATTACTGCTATATACAGGAACTTGCGATGACCCGTCCCCTCTGCAGGTATATCATCATCAGTGAAAGATATCACATTGCTGTTGAAGATGTGTTCTATCACATGACAGAATTTCTCAACATCCACTGTCTTTGGCAGATGGGCTTCTTCCAGTACTTTCACTAGAATGTTGCGATGATCCACCGATGATAAGACTAGATCTAGGATGGACATTTGCTTGGGTGCATCTTTCAGGCTTTGCACTACCTTAATCTTGTTATTCCCCATTTTGCTGAGGAATTCTTTGATTTTCTCTTCAGCCATCTTCTCTTTGGCCTTGATAATTGAAATGATCACCCGCTGAGGCAGGTACAATGGATTCTCCTTGGATATATTGGCAATGTTGTTTGAGGTTGAACCTTCATTATTCCCATAGTTCCATGTGACTCTCTTCAGACTGACGACTGGATACTGGGGTCTGAAAGGCAGTATTAAAGGTTCGGGCGCAGCTACCTTCACAGGATTCAGTGTTTCTTGAACTCTTTTCCCATGCAGTACTAAGCAGCTAACTCCTTTTTACAGGAAATAACAGCCACTGTTCCTTGATTCCATGCCGTGGGAATAAAGAGCGTTTCCTCATTAGGGAGGCCATAGTCTTGATTCCCTCTTATTAGCTCACCGCTTTCAATCATATTCTGAATCAGGTGTCGAAGTCCCCAGCAATCCTCGCTGTCATTATCGGGCGCATTGGAGTGATACTGACAGATCTTGTTAGGTTTGAATTTCCTGGATCGAGGGTTTATTGGGGGTAACAAATCTATAACCATCCCCTCATTGATCAACATCTGGAGGATTTCCTTCATCGGCTGGTTCAGAATAGTGAAATTCCTCTGGAAGGCAAACTCCCTATCTGCTTGAAACTTCTCCTCCTTGGCTACCTTGACGGCCCAGGGTTCATGTTCATGAAACCGGTAATGGTCCCTCATTGCAATAGGATTAATTTTCGGTGTAGGAGAACCTGCTTCAACCTGGCTGGATTGGTTTATCAGCTGCCTGGTCACCTGATGCTGATATACGACCAGATCCGCCAGCTGTCCAATCTGTTCTTTGATAGATTTGATCTCCTGTTCTATCAGGAACCGCCTTTCTGATACCTCCCAACTGTCGAGGCTATTGTTGCTGGATTGAGTTGACTCTTCGATGTATCGGAGGTATTTAGATCCCTCTCCACTCCCCGTGTTAATCATGTTGACACTCTCCTCTTTGTGCTGAAAGAGGAGATTATCCTGTTGGGTTTGTATGAAATCATAGCGCAATCAAATTGCAAAAATTAGCAGAAGCATGGTATATCAGAGTTTAAAAAAATTCTATAAAACCATTACCCGGATCATCCTTTATGCATATTATTAATTTAAAACGATAAATAAGAAATTATGGAATCATACCCTTGTAGAACAAATCTTCCACAGGTATAAGTTCAACTCCTTGTTCTTCGTGATCTCCTTGAATTTCTAGGTTAGATTCCTTCCTTTGATCAATGTTAACTACCCAAGTGTTTGGCCTCTAGAGGTGATCCACCAAGGAAGAGGAATTATCAAGAAGGATGGTGGTTGGATAAACCCTAGTTTTCTATCCTCTATAAAAAAGGAGTACTCTCCAACAATTAGAATTGCATCAACTGATATCTATTATAAGACTCCTCTTATATAGATATTGGTCAACCCTTCTAATCCTTAGGACATGATGTTTCATTTAATTAATTAAATTTCTTTAATTAATTTAGGCTTCCCACCACATTGGGAATAATTAATTAAATTCATTTAATTAATTTGCCTCCTTATCTTATTAGGAATAAATGAGAGTACTAATATTAAATTAATTCCTAAACTCCTTTAGAAATTAAAATAATTATAATTGTAATAATATTAATAAAACTCCTCTTATTAATTTATATTTAATATTTCTAAAATATTAAATAATAAACAATAAGCTATTTAATTTATTCTATCACCATAGATTAAATTAATTACACTTAATGCATTACTACGATTATGCCATTACCTTCCTAAATAATTATTTTTCCTTTTATGGTGTGACCCTTTAGGTTCTCCATATTAAATCGGTTGTGAATAAATCAATTAGAACTATTCTAATTTTATTTAAATAAATAAATTAAACTAATAATCTATTTAAATAAATAATATTTATTCTACAATAGGGATAAGCCTCCCTAGCGATCAACGACTTTCAGATAATATAGATTTCAACATTAATCATAAAAGAACCTGTGAGTAAATAGTTACCATACAATTCAATCCTTCCACCATACAATGTCCCAATTAAATATAAGACATGGATTTACTGTCAAGTCTTATTTTATTTAATCATATGTATTTCGATTAGAAAATGCACAACTCCAAATAATACAAATTAGAAACTCCTTTCTAATTTTATTTTGCCAGGTCAAGGACAACTGGGTTGTCATTTAACGAATCACATAGGATATACCTCTTCTTTGACTAGAAGTGATAGATTCTTTATTGACAATTCATTATCTCCATATGTAACTCATTATACCCAAGCATACCCTTTGATATACCTTAAGGTCATGTTTGTTTGCAAGGATTATAATCCTGGGATTATAATCCATGACTATTAATCTTAGGATTAAAAAATCCTAGTCACATGTTTGTTTTTTACGGGATTATTCAGGGGATAACTTAAAATAATCTCATGTTATGTTTGTTTTTTCCAGGATTAATTAAAGGATTGGATTAAAAAATATCGTTTGGACTATTATACCCTTACCAATAATAACATAATTTAAACTATAATTTAAACTTATTTATACATCAAAAAATAATGAAAAATTAATTAAAAACTTTTAAATAAGTAGTTATATTATTCAGTAAATATTATTTTTTTAGAGGGGGGTAGGGGATGGGGGCAAGGCAGGGCAGGGTGGGGTGGGGTGGGGCAGGGTGGGGTGGGAGTGTATACATAATCAGTATATATTATTTTTTGAGGGGGGAGGGTGTAGGGGTGGGGAGTGGGAGGATGGGGGTACGGGGCGGGGTGGGACGGGGCAGAGTGGGGGTGTATATATAATTAGTAAATATTTTTTTTTAATTTTTATGGGGCGGGGGCGGGGTGGGCGGGGCGGGGTGGGGTATACATAATCAGTAAATATATAATCAATAAATATTATTTTTTTATTATATACACCCCAGACTCCAGTCCAGTCCAGACTCGTGAAAATGGAAATGCTGAATTGTTTTTATCATCATTAGTATTACGTGTACGTTGAACCAAAAAAACGTATTAATTCATGTATGTATGCTATAATTTATTTATTAATTCTGTAGCATAATCATGTTAATAAATATTATTAGTAATCAATAAATATTTTTTTTTGTGGGCTGAGGTGGGTGGGGTGGGTTGGTGGGGTAGGTAGCGTGGGTAGTGTGGGGTAGGGTGGGGGTGTATATATAATTAATAAATATTATTTTTTTAATTTTTGTGGGCTGGGTTGGGGTGGGTGCGTGGGAGGGTGGGTGGGTGGGTGGGTGGGGTAGCGTGGGGTAGTGTGGGGTATATATATAATCAGTAAATATTATTTTTTTTAATTTTTATGGGGTGGGGTGGGGTGGGGTGGGGTGGGATGGGGGTAGGGTGGGGGTGTATATATAATCAATAAATATTTTTTTTTAATTTTCTTTGGTGATAGTCAATTACAACTAAGACGTTCAATCTAATTTAAGGATACGTTAGTCATATTAGAAAAGACAAAGGTTAATTTTGTCCACAAATTTTTAATCCCTCCTAATGGGATTATAATACCATGTTAGACATGGTATTAAATAATCCCTCATTCCAAGTCATTTTGTTATCCCGGGATTAATTGTCCGGAGTCTAATTTAAAAAACAAACAAGCGATTAAGGATTATTAGTCCAATCCCAAGGATTTTCCTAGTAAACAAACATGGCCTAGGGATTTTTAAGGAATAAGTCAAAGTATAATTCATTACATACAAGATAATATGATGATCTCAAGTCCAAGGATCACTTGTACTACTATCACATTAGGAATTCCTATTGACAAGAAAGTAAAACTCCATTAGGTATTCCATAGCGAGTCACGTTCAGTGAACTTATTCTCCAATAAGCACCTACATACTTGCTTTAGTGTCTCCACACAAATGATCATGAGATCAATCATCATCATCCAATGAGCAAGCAACATATGTACCAATCTATCCGGATTTACTAATCCCCTTTTAATAATCCAGCGATTGAGAACTATTTTAGTTTTAAGCTTTCTAAGAATTTAGATCTCATTAGCATGATCATCATCATGATTCTAAAAGCATTGCTTAAAAGTATGAGTTATTTACATATTATAAAAACAGCATCATGTAGATAATTAAATGCCTTTAATAAGTTAATACTTTTATTAATAAATAAATAAGATCGTCTCCAAAATAGATGCTTTATAATTATACAAAATTGGCTTGTATGCATACTACTTTCAATCTCCCACTTGCACTAAAGCTAATCGCCATGGTATCTCATACCATCTTCTCTAAGTGACGATCAAACTACTATTATGTTAAAGCTTTAGTAAATGGATCTGCAATGTTGTCTTGAGAGTCTACACGATCTAAGGTGATGTCATTTCTTTCAATGATTTCTTTAATCAAAGTGCCGCAACACATGTTTGGATTCAAGATGAGACTTAGGAACTATTCCTAGTTCTGTAATGAACTTTTCATCTGATACATCAACTTGCAACTTCACTTATAGTTATATACTTTGTCTTTGTCACTAAACCAGCAATCTTTTGCTGTTTGGAACCTTTTCAATTCACTGCACCACCTTTTAAGGTAACGACTTACCCTAAAGTGGATTTGTTGTCGTCTTGGTCAGTCTGAAAACTTGAGTCTGTTTAGTCCTCTAGTTTAATTCAGACCCATCATGTGCCATGATGACATCCTTAGTGTCAATTAAGTACTTTAAGATATTTGTCACTGTCTTACAGTGATCTTCTCCAGAATATGACTGATCAACATCAAGTCTCGTATATTTCATTGCATACATGATAGTAACTCATGCGATTTCTCTTTTATTGAGGACAATTATAGAGAGATACACTCCATGGCTTATCATCATGAGACACCTTTTGGAGTTTGCTATGCTAAACGCTTTTAGCATCTAATGAATATACGTTCCTTGGGTTAAGGCGAACATTCTTTTAAATCTATCTATACAGATTTATATCCCCAATGTAGGATGTTCTACCCAAATCATTCATGGAGAAATGTTTAGACAACTTTATTTTAATCGATTGTAGCATAGGAATGTCATTCCCTATCAGTAATATATCATCAACATATAATACAAAGAATGAAACAGCGCTCCCACTAACCTTCTTGTGCACACATGGTTTATCCTCGTTTCTGATAAAATCAAACTATTTGATTGTTTCATCAAAACGAATGTTCCATCTACAAGAAGCTTGCTTCAATCCATAAAAGGATTGTTGTAGCTCATATACATGATTTACTTCAACCATTGAAACAAATCTATCTGGCTGTATCATACATACATTCTCCTCTAATAATGTATATTTGAGGAAGGGCGTCTCCACGTCCATTTTTCCAGATTTAGTAATAATAAGCTGTAATCGCAAGTAAAATCCAAATGGACTTGAGCATTGCTTCAAAAATCCATTTTATATTTTATGGTCATCTACCATTTCTCTGAGTTTTTATTACTCATAGCCTGTTCGTAATTCAATGGATCATCATTATTCATAATGTGTACCTCATCGTCATCCTCTATGAAGAATCCATACCTTTTAGGTATCTTCGGTACTCTTCCAAATTTACAAACAGGGTGTTGTACAGAAGGTGTCTCTACTTGGATAGGTTCTTCTACTTGATCTGTAGTGGTTTGTGGTTCTTGAATTTCTTCAAGATCTATTTTCCTCCCACTAGCCCCTTTAAGGATAAACTCCTTTCCAAGAAGGCAGCGTGTTCCGCAACAAACACCTTTTTGCTCAGTAGGATTTTAGAAATAGTATCCCAAACGTTCTTTAGGATCTCCCACAAACGTGCACTTATCAAATCTTGTCTCAAGCTTATCATTTTGAAACTTTTTCGACATCCCCAAATCTTAACATGCTTAAGACCAGGTTTCCTCCCTGTCCACGTCTCATATGGAGTCTTGGGGACGGATTTTGAGGGAACCTTATTTAGTAGATATGCAACCGCTTCTAGGGCATAACCCCAAAATGATACTGGAAGATCGGTAAAACTCATCATGGAACGAACCATGTCCAACAATGTTCGATTTCTCCTTTCAGATACTCTAATTAACTGTGGTGTACCTGGTGGAGTCCATTGTGAGATTATACCATTTTCTTTGAGACAATCGAGAACCTCGCCGCTTAAGTATTCACCACCTCAATCTGATCGAAGAATCTTAATACTTTTGCCAGTTTGTTTCTCTACTTCGCTTCTGAACTCTTTGAACTTTTCAAATGATTCAGATTTTTATTTCATTCAATACACATATCAATATCTTGAGTGATCATCAGTGAAAATAATAAAATAAGAATACCCTCCTCGTACAATTGTTGTCATAGGTCCACAAACGTCTGTGTGAACCAACGCTAACAACTCTGTAACTCTTTCTCCTTTTCACCTAAAAGAAGATTTAGTCATTTTACCCTGAGATAAGATTCCCAAGTTGGATATGATTCATAATCGGATAGCTCTAAGAATTCATCCTTATGCAACTTGGATAATCTTGTTTCATTAATATGACCGAGTCTACAATGCCACATATAGGTATAATTAATATTATCTTTTTTCTTTTTCTTAGTTTGTTCTATTTGAAATATATTTTCATGCAAGTCAAGTATATAAAGTCCATTTCGCAAATTTCCAACACCATATAAAACATTGCTTTTATAAATAGAACAACTTTTGTTCTTTATTAGAATTTCAAATTCATCCATATCTAATACGAAAATAGAAATAATGTTTCTTATGATATTCGGAACAAAATAACAATTATTTAAATAAATGGACTTGCCCATAGGCAGTGCTAAATAATAAGTGCCTACAGCTAATCCAGCAACCTTTGCTCCATTTCCCACTCGTAGGACTACCTCATCCTTGTTCAGCTTTCAACTTCTGACCAGTCCCTGCACAATATTACATATGTGAGAACCACAGCCGGTATCCAATACCCAAGTAGAATTTTGACTATCTGAAAAATTAATTTCAATCATTAACAAACCTTGATTGGAAGTCAAAGAAGCTTCACCAAGCTTCTTCTCTGCCAGAAACTTCTTGCAATTCCTCTTTCAGTGACCCGACTCATTGCAAGGGAATCACATTCCTTTGCTAGCTGGATCAGGTTTTTTTTGTTTCTTTGTGTTCACCTTGCCCTTAGCCTTCCTAGATTTCTTCATTTCAGAAGATACATTGGGCCTCTTCCTTTTTTTGAAAGAATCCACCATTAAGATAAGGTTCTTCTTGGATGAGAAGTGACCTTTTGAAGTTTTCAACACGTTAAGTAATTCAGGCAAGCTGACATCTAACTTATTCATGTGAAAATTAACAACGAACTGCGAGAAGGTCTCAGGGAGTGATTGCAAGACCAAGTCTTGACTCAACTTCCATCCATGACGAACCCAAGCTGTCCAAGGCGTTCAATCAGATTGATCACCCTCAAGACATAAGTATCAACGGCTACGCCCTCAGTCATCCGAGATCGGAAGAGCTCCTTAGATATCTCATATCTAGCAGTCCTACGTTTTTCACCATACAACTCCTTGAAGTGAAACAACATAGTAGGAGCATCCATGTTTTCATGCTGACGGTGAAGCTCGTTATTCATGGATGCGAGCATGATGCATTGAGCCACAGATGCATCATCTTGCCACTTTATAATGGTGGCAATCTCTTCCTCAGAGGCTGTTTCTGGAACAGTTCCAGGGACATGTGAATTTAGGATATAAGAAATGTTTTCAGCAGTGAGAAATATTCTCAGATTCCTTAACCAGTCAGTGTAATTCGGTCCGGTCAGTTTGTTAGCATCAAGTATGTTACGCAGTGAAATTAGTGATTTTGATATTTTTAAATTTCTGTATGTGAAAAGACAACATTTTAGAAAACATTCATTTAATTAATTTTACATACCAAAATAAATGTAGGTCTTATTTTAGATTGGTATCTCCCACTATTTTCTTCAAACTATATTATCCTCACTTATATAGTTCGACAACATCTAATTAATGATTTGCTAGTGAGAATAAGGATCTCATTTCAAATGTATATAGCCTTGTGTGTGCACAACAAACGATATATAAATAAATAGGTAGATAACTCTTGTCAATCACATTAACATGTGACTCATTGTATTTTGCCTCTTAAATCATAATGGTCAAGTGTGTGCACATCCGAACTAAAATTATTTAAGTTAAGACCAGCCTAGCACTCCATATATTCGAAAAAGAAAAATATTATCCTTGTGTGTGCACAACAAAATAATATTATTCAATTAACTTTATAAGCATAAAATGTGATTAAATTAATATCTTAAATACGCAATACTCGCCTTGTGTGTGCACAACAAACTCGTATTAAATATTTAATACTCTATTAATTTATCATGCTAGAAGGCGACGTTCGATATTTCAAATATCATTTGAACGCTTTAAACTTAATATGATTTCTTTGAGGAGTTTGTTATTATTTGTCTCATCTTGTTTAGCGCATGCACACACACACACACACACACACACACACACACACACATATATATATATATATATATATATGCATCATTTTATTAAACATGCGAAGCATGTCTGCATAAAATATAATATATATAATACTTAGCATGCACATATGGAATACTATATTCTACCTGGATTGATTATGAACTTTTATTCTAGTTTGGTTCACTAGAGCCACCAAGTGAACCAAAAGGTCAAACCTAAGAGTGCAAGAATTTAAATTTAAATGTAACTATTACATTTAAACCCAGGACTCTATATAAACGGGTCTTTACGCGCTCCTTGCTCCTTGGTCTCCAATTTCTTTAAGATAATTCTAACTATTTCTATTACATTAACCTATATTCTCTGGTTTTTACATCAAGAAAAAACCAGAGAAGACGAGGTACGCAGACCCCATTTAATAAAACTCATTCATTCAAGCATTCAACTAAAATAAAATTCAATCAAATTGGTCAATAGTCCATAATCAACCCCATTTATTTTTATACATATCACAATATGCATCAATAAATAAATATTCATCTCATGAATTAAAACATTCTATATATATATATATATATATATATATATATATATATATATATATATATATATAAGTATCATTTAAAGGACAATTTTAAATTGTATGAAATTCAATTTCAAGATTAAAATAAACTCTTTATTTTAATTATAAAATTATTAAGAATAGTATATATATATATATATATATATATATATATATATATATATATATATGACGTGATAGATCATGGGAGCCTTTTGGAATTTGATCATCACCTTTATTTCGTGGGTCACCTCTTTTTTTAAATCATGGATGCTACTTGATCAGTTTCTAAAAAAAACGTGAGTGTCCCCTTGTAAAATCGTGACTCAGCGAACAAAATGAAAAAAATGGTCTTCGGGTTTTTTTTTTCTTTCATAAAAAAATAATAATTTTATAAAACTAATTGTCCAATAAATTATTTTAAACACATACTCATATGTATATGAAATCAAAACAATTAAAAATTACATAAAGGTTTGGCTCTGATGCCACTGTTGGATTTGTACGAAATCATAGCGCAATCAAATTGCAAAAATTAGCAGAAGCATGGTATATCAGAATTTAAAAAATTTCTACAAAACCATTACCCATATCATTCTTTATGCATATTATTAATTTAAAACGATAAATAAGAAGTTATGGAATCATACCCTTATAGAACGAAGCTTTCACAGGTACTGAGTTTAACTCTTTGTTCTTCGTGATCTCCTTGAATTTTCGAGTTAGATTCCTTCCTTTGATCAACGTTAGCCACCCAAGTGTTTGGCCTCTAGAGATGATTCACCAAGGAAGAGGAATTATCAAGAAGGATGGTGGTTGGCTAAACCCTAGTTTTCTATCCTTTAAAAAAAATGATACTCTCCAACAATTGGAATTCCATCAACGGATATCTATTATAAGACTACTCTTATATAGATAATGGTCAACCCTTCTAATCCTATTAGACATTGGGTTTCATTTAATTAATTAAATTCCTTTAATTAATTTCGGCTTCCCACCACATTGGGAATAATTAATTAAATTCATTTAATTAATTTGTCTCCTAATCTTATTAAGGATAAATGAGAGTACTAATATTAAATTAATTCCTAAACTCCTTTAGAAATTAAAATAATTATAATTGTAATAATATTAATAAAACTCCTCTCATTAATTTATATTTAATATTTCTAAAATATTAAATAATAAACAATAAGCTATTTAATTTATTCTATCACCATATATTAAATTAATTACACTTAATGCATTATTACGATTATGCCATTACCTTCCTAAATAATTATTCTTCCTTTTATTTAAATAAATAAATTAAACTAATAATCTATTTAAATAAATAATATTTATTATACAATAGAGATAAGCCTCCCTAGCGATCAACGACATTCCAAATAATACAGATTTCAACATTAATTATAAAAGAATCTGTGAGTAAATAGTTACCGTACAATTCAATCCTTCCACCATACAATGTCCTAATTAAATATAAGACATGGAATTACTGTCAAAACTTATTTTATTTAATCATATGTATTTCGATTAGAAAATGCACAACTCCAAATAATACTAATTAGAAACTCCTTTCTAATTTCATTCTGCCTTGGCCAATGACTACTGGGTTGTCATTTAACGAATCACATAGGACATATCTCTTCTTTTACTAGTAGTAGTAGATTCTTTATTGACCATTCATTATCTCCATATGTAATTCATTATACCCAAGAATACCCTTTGATATACCCTAAGGGGTTTTAAGGAATAAGTCAAAGTATAATTCATTACATACAATATATCATAATGATCTCAAGTCCAAGGACCACTTATATTACTATCACATTAGGAATTCCTATTGACCGGCAAGTAAAACTCCATTAGGTATTCCATAGCGAGTCACGTTCAGTGAACTTATTCTCCAATAAGCACCTACATACTTGCTTTAGTGTCTCCACACAAATGATTATGAGATCAATCATCCTCATCCAATGAGCAAGCAACATATGTACCAATCTATCCGGATTTACTAATCCCCTTTTTAGTAATCCAACGACTGGGAACTATTTTAGTTTTAAGCTTTTTAAAAATTTAGATCTCATTAGCATGATCATCATCATGATTCTAAAAGTATAGCTTAAAACTATCGGTTATTTACATATTATAAAAACAGTATCATGTAGATAATTAAATAAATGTCTTTAATAAGTTAATACTTTTATTAATAAATAAATAAGATCGTCTCCAAAATAAATGTTTTATCATTATACATAATTGGCTTGTATGCATACTACTTTCATATCCTGCACATGGGGTTGCTTCGGTTTGGTCACCATAATCTCTCCGTTGTCTATTAAGTCTTGGATCTTGTGCTTGAGGGCCCAACAGTTATGTGTGTCATGGCCCGGAGATCTAGAATGGTAGGCACACTTCTTACTCATGTCAAAATTCCTTCCTCCGGTACTGGTTGGTGGAAAGAGCTAAACAATCTTCTTCTATGCTGTCAACAGTTTTAGCACATTCTCGAGTGAATCACCTAACGGGGTGAACGTTCTCCGATGTTTAGCCTCTAAATTTTTTCTGAAATGGAGGGTTAGAAGGTTGGGCTAGATCTTGAAAAGGAGAATAGTTCTTCCTTTGAATTGGCATAATGCTCGACTCGCTCCTCTAATTCTGTCCTCGCAATACTAAGGACACTTCTTCGTCTTTCTTCTTATGTACTCTCCGGGGATTACTCCCGTAACTCCCGGACTGGATATGTTCGGCAATGGCTTCCAAGGCAGCCAGATCCTTTATCTTCCCAGATTTCAGCCCCATTTCATCCATTTCTTCGTGTTTGATCATCTCTGAGAATGGTTTTCCTATGCCTGCTAGGACCCTTTCGTAATACGGAGCTTCCTGGATGTTGATGAAGGTCATGACTATCTCAGACTTAGTCATAGGTGGGGTGACTTGTGCTGCCACTCGCCTCCATCATTCGGTATATTCTCTGAATGACTCAGCATTTTGCTTTTTGATTATAGTGATCTGGTATCTGTCTGGAGCCATTTGAGACTGAAAACTGTACTGATTGAGGAAAGCATGTGCCAACTCTTCCTAGCTGTGAATCTTGGAGTTTTCCAGATGAACATACCAGGCTCTAGCCTCTCCGGTCAAACTTTTCTAGAATAACTGTATTCTGAGTTTCTCGTCCTCTGCATAGGATCCGAGCTCTCTAATGAATACCTTCAAGTGAGTGTAGGGGTCTCCCAATCCATCGTATTTCTCAAAATCAGGGACTTAAAATTTTTCAGGGTAACGAACCCCGGGGAATATACATAAGTCTGAATAATTGACATTGCCAAATGCCCTAGTCCCTTTGATGGACCGGATGGTCTCTTCCATCTGTTGGACCTTCTTCAGGATGTCACCAGCTTCCTGTTCTTTGTTGAGGGTGGTGATTTCAGTGGTTTTGTTAGTAGGATCCTGATTTTGAGGATCAGGAATCTGAGTGTCCTTCTTCCCGGTCTCTTGACTGCCACCGGGTGTACCTGGTTCTGTATGACCCTGTGCTTATTTCCCTTTAAGAGCTTTACTTTGTTCTCTTAAGAAAATGGCTAATTCGGCTATCTGGTTTTTCAATCCTTCAAACTCCTCCCTAGAAATAGAGGTGGATTTAGGCTGAGCACTTGAAGCCATTTCTGAAGATGGGCCTAGTGCTTTCTTAGATTTTGATCTGGTTACAGGACCAATTTTTACCTACAACAAATGTAGGTGTGTTAATTTCCTGATGTAGGTGTTGGTCGGATGCATGCCATGCAATGTGTTTATTTACGAGGTTTTTTAATCTTATCCTGCAAAACAAAGGTCAGTTGTTTTAATAACAGGATAACATGACATGATTTACAAGACATGGAATGTACATTATGATATTTACATTGGACTTGAAAACTTGACATTGAATTGAAAGAGGAAGGCATGAAGAAGCTTCCCTTTGGATTTGGTTAATCAGAGGCTGACCTATCATAGGCTACTCTCGCCTCTCGCGGCATTTCGGTATGAAGGTCCCCAGATCATTGCAATCTACTAGAGGGGAAATTAATCCGATCTTTCAATTGGAGCGGATCTGAGTGGTGCGTTTCATGAGCTTCGCAGACTTAGTTGCCTTTGAGTCCATTACTCAAACACCGACGGGTTTGCCTCCTAGTGGAGGAATCACACAACATACATTCACATACGTCGCATCTCACCGTATACATATAATGACATTTGTGCGAAACACTAATATAAAGCAGGAAAGCATTCATTCACATCTATTCAATGAAAAGACGCAGCATTCCACACATACGCATATATAAATGGGAAATTTTGAAAAGATTTGAACGCGGCCTAAGCCCTCTACTGTCCCCAGCAGAGTCACCACCTGTCGATGTCTGGAAGAAAAAAATGCACGGGTCAAGTCGGAACCCGGATCTTTCTCTCTTTTCCTAAGTCTTGTTTCTACCCTTCTTTTATCTTTTTTTTATAAAAAAGGTGAAGGGTTTTTTAGGAAAAGGCCAACATGTATCATGTCGACGATTTGAACGTTTTACAGAGTCGCCAGTTGGTAGATTTGAAATGGTTGTACCAACTCAATCGAGTTTTGTTTGAAAGTAAGCCCAATTGCTGGACACTCTCGAAACTGAATCCGTGAAATCGAAGTTCTAAGTTCGGGGGCTTGGTTAAGTGTGGGGAAGGTGTTAGGTATCCCACAACTCCCGTGTAAACACGGTACCGCATGTTTTTAATATTTTCCTTTTTATTTGCAATGTGTGTGTGAATGCTGGAAGAAATTGGGCCTATATTGATTTAATTTGAAAGTATGGACGTGCTTCGTTGAACCTACATACGAAGGGTTTGATTTGATTTGCAAAAGTCTCTTTTTTAGACAAGATTATTAAGATGATGTTTTGAAAGTCGATTTTCAAACCCTTACGCTACCATATGAATTAAATCATGTTGATACTTTCATTTTATCTTTTTAGCCTTTTGGCTCAATTTGAATGGTGATTGTCGGGCTGCGAGGCATCCTCGACCACAAGATGTATACAAGTGTCGGTCTTCTCATGGGCATGACAGCCATCGGAGTGACTTTAACACGATAAACCATTATTTTACTATGTTGAGACCTTAAACCCAGATAACCGTTTTAAGGTCTTTCGGATGTACATTTTTTACAGAAAAACTGGCAGGGTACATCTGTAAAGTGGAGTTTGTCCATCGGGGGAATCAAATTCAGATCAGTTTGATCGTGAATTCCACGATTCCTAGGCTCACATAAGGAAGCCAAGAAAACTTACACAGCTCAAATATGTACAAAAAATGGATATTTACATCCAGACGTCACAACAACCAAGGATTCATCAGTAAATCCTGCTATGCGCATGGCAAAAGCATCTCGTTCCCACTAGATAGCGATCTAAAGGCCGCGGGATTGATTTCCGAATGAATAAAACTAGAAAAAACGCTATTTATGTAAATCTCAGCCATTCTAGCTTTCTAGTTCTGTCTGAACCTATTTTGAACCGTTTGAAAGGTAGAATTGGCGGGATTTAAAGAAATCTAGTTCGTCCAAATAGATGTCAGCTCCGATTCATATCTAATGAATATTTACAGCAATAATTTAATCACAATGAATAAAAGATATATATATATAGTTATATGTATACGAAAGTTGTAAAGGGTGATGGATTTTCACTCCGATGCCCGGACTAGAATATAAATATATATATTTATAAAAGCAGTAAAAGGCCACGGAGTAATCTAGGCCTTACAGAATGAAAATATATATATAAAAGCAATAAAGGGCGACAGATGTCAAATCCTATGCCCAGACTGGAATGAAAATATGTATAGATTTATAAAAGCTGTAAAAAGCCATGGAATAATTCAGGCTGGACAGAATTGAAATATATATATATATATATATATATATATAAGCTGTAAAAGAGTCACGGGATGATCCAGGCTCGACTGAATATAAATATAAATATAAATATAAATATATATAAAAGCTGTAAAAGAGCCACGGGATGATCCAGGCTCGACAGAATGTAAATATATATATATATATATATATATATATATAAAAGCTATAAAAGAGCCATAGGATGATCCAGGCTCGACATAATGTAAATATATATATATATATATATATATATATATATATATTAAAGCTGTAAAAGGGCGATGGATTCACTCCTATGCCCGGACAGAATGTAAATAAATATATATATATAAGCAATAAAAAAGGCCACAGAATGATCCAGGCCAAACTATAACGTTAATGTTTATATATACAGTTAGTATATATATATATTAAAGCAATAAAAAGGTCAGGAAATAGAAATCCAGGCCCAAATTATATATATACCAAGTCTCTCTTGGCTCAATGGTAAAATAACTACTCATAAAGCTTTGAGTTCAAGAGGTCTTGGGATCCATTCCTGCCTTGGGCAGGAATGTTAAGATTTCAGCTTAAATTAGCAAAAAAAAAAAAAAAAATTCCAGGCCCAAATTAGTCAGAATATATATATATATATATATATATATATATAAGCAATAAACTGCCACGGATTTAACATCCGGGCTTGACATAATTGAAAAGTTAGTATATATATAGTTAAATATATACAAAAAAAAGTCAAATCGGGACTGAGAAGATAACCTAGTCTGGTGAAGGGCATGTATATGTATATATATATATATGAGCTATTAAAATCCGTGGATCAATGATCCAGGCTGTAGAAATGCCAAAAAATGTGTAAATGTACTAAAATGTACAAAAACGTAAACAAAAACGGCCATAGAACTGAGTTTCGGGGATAATCAGAAAATGAAACTTAACATACAAGTGTATAAATGCGCAATGAAGTAGTATGAACTTTCTGATCGCAAAAAGACTCACAATGGACTGCTACACGGGCTTTTGCCACTTGGTAGGCTTCAAACGTCCGTTTTCATCGGTTAATTTTATATGTGGTAGTATATAAGTATACCTACGTGTTAAAGTGATAAAATATGGGTTTGGAGTACTAGAAGTTGGGCTAGGAAATGAAATGGACAGAGTTCCAGAGCGTTTCTGAATTGATTTTGGCCTGGGGGTGCACTTATATTATAGACCCGATGGAAGCGGCTCTACTAGAGGCAGCCGCGGGTCTACCTCCACGTGGAAGAGTCTGGGTGGTGGGTCCCATCGCCTCGAAGTACGTGTGTGACACCCCCAAATCTGGGTTTCCTAATCTCGAGTTTGGTGCTCACGATCCATCATACATATCACATCTAACTACCCATTCATTAATGAAATACATCATTTATTAATGAAATACATCATTCATTACATTACTTAATACAATCTTATAATAATATCCCAGGTTAACTAACCTTAACATAACTTACATACCCTTAGCTATTCAAAAGATTTACAATAATTAATTTACATAATGTAACATAACCATTAAAAGTCGACAATAACTACTCATGAGCCTTGCCTTTGCCTTTGTTCCTATTAGAACCTTCAGCTACCTCGGCCTTAGCTGAAATGTTTTATTTAAGCAAGGGTGAGCAACGAGTTTGCTCAGCAAGTTAAAGTATACAACAAAGGATATATATCATGAATAGAAGAGTCTAGCCTCTATAGAACTTTAACAATAATCAAAGGATTTTGAAGTAGCTGAATAATAATTCGTTTTCAATAACAAGTCTTTCTTAAATTTTATGCTGAATAACATATCAAGGATGAAAGAGTAAAATTCTTTCAAAGATTCAATAATATTCATGTGAATAAGAAGAATTAACAGTACTGCAATAATATTCAATAAAGTGGGATATTCCCAGATTTTATACTGAGTGATCACAAAATGATCATGAACTAATAGAGGAATCATTAGTTATTAAAACTAAATTATCTCAGGAATATAAGTTAGTTATAAAAACTAAACTATACTCGTCTGCAAGTACCTGGAGCGACCAACTCCTTTGTACCTTATATTATGCATAATACTCAATAATAGCGCATTGGGTCATTTTATGAGAATAAAGTTTGTTCATCTCAGACTTACATCATGAGTCCGTACCATAGCAATATGGTTTGGATTGCTTTCAAAGAAAAACTACAATTTCAACATATAATATCAATATTGATCTAGCCAAAATCATTGGCATAGATCTTTCAATAAATCAGTTCATAATAAATAGAACGTTTCATGTTTTAACAAATATTAGTCTCGCTAAAACAAATAGCTGAGACATGGCTCATAAATAGTGCTAATAATAGAACAAGAATCAATTGCACTATGTGCGAATAACAATAATCATTATAGAGGTGAATAACTATCAATAATTATTCACTAATCATGCTTTGAAATTACTAACTCAAGTTGAGTTAGGAAACTTGCAATAAATGCGAATATTCAATAACAATCTTAGATGTGGAATAATCAACAATAATTATCCACTACCATTCTTGAAAAATAATAACTCAAGTTTGAGAACTTGCAATAATTATGAATATTCAATAACAATATTAGATGTGGAATAATCAACAATAATTATCCACTACCATGCTTGAAAAATAATAACTCAAGTTTGAGTTAGAGAACTTGCTTGATTCGTTGGCTACTGCTACGCAATTTAAGTTAACTTCTTTTGTAAGACCTATCGTTAATAAGATCGATCTCTTTATTAGCATCACATATCTTACTTGTAATATTTATCTAACATGTAATCATATAATCAAACATTAGATAACACCTTACGAATACACAAGTCTAAACCTAGCACACACAGAGTCTTTAATAATATTCAATATAGTATAATGAATGATTTCTCACAAACAACCAACAAATTAATTTCCGTCTCGTCTACATTATTTTCACAGCGAGTTAGATCGGTTACTAATTCGTATATACCTCCGCTCCCTAAAGGAATTATTTAGCCCAGATACTATACATCAACCATTAAAGAGTACGACTGTACTACCTTAGACTTAACACTTACTCGTTTATTTATAAGTTCTTATTATAACTTGGTAAACTATTTATGAAGTTAGGAGGCTGAATATATCATTTCAGCAAGCTGAAACCAAACTGTCTTCCCTTCCTAACCTTTTCAGTTTCCATTTCAGCACCCTGAATTGTTCAATTCAACAAGCTGAAATATCCTTTTCACAAAAATACTAAATCAGCTTATTATTTTTCTATCCTTTGGCCAAACATATATACATATATTCCATACACAAAAAGAATTTTTCTAGAATTTTTCAACACCCTTAGTATTTTTCAAAAATTTCTTTTTAGTTCGTAGCTTAAGAAATTAGCTATATCATGCCAAACTCCAGAACTTCCCAACTCTTGGCGGGATCTTAAACGTATTAACTTGATCTTCCAGTTAAAATTTCATGGCCATCGGAGTTATAGAACTCCGATTATAGCAGTTTTCGTCGAAAAAATCCAAATATTGAAATGACCATAACTCGGTCAATTTAAGTCGGATTAAGTTCATTTTTAGACAGGAGCTACTTTATCTCATATATTTTCATGTACTAAAATATTGGAATTTATTTCATTAATTAAGTTGCTGAAAATGCCCTTGGAAATATTTGGCAGCTTGCTTTTTGTCATTTTTTAGTTTTTGACTCTTCTGCTAAAATCAGTCCACACTAAAATCTACAATACATTTTTCAGTGATTCCACTTGAAAATGTTAGAAAACTCATATATCTAACTCTAGGACTTGACCACACTCAAAAATTTGAAATCTAATAAAAGATATGGTCATTTGAATTTTATGTTTCGTTTTCACAAAAATCTGATTTTCAACCCTTGGTGATTTTTAAGAAAACTTCCATATTCTCACAAAATAACCAACATAACTCATCATAATACCTAATAATACCTCATATACTCATGGATCTATCATGATCCATGATTTATTTCATCAAACACTAAATTAAACACAATCAAGCTTAAAAAAATTAGGATTTTCTATTTTTGAAAAACCTAGTTCCTATTTCATACTTTGGATCTAACTTTTGATCCTCAAAAGGGTTAGATCTAAAAATGAAACACTTATAAACGCATAGATCTATGGTTTTAAACCTCAAGATCATAACTTCATATTATCAAAAATCAAATCAAAACAAAAAAGGAAATAGACTATACGTAGGAGTTTTGTTTATACCTTAGCTTTTCCTTTCTCTTCTTCTTCCTAATACTTAATTAAAGAACTATGAACTTTTAAGAACTCTCTCTCTCTCTCTCTCTCTCTCTTGGCCAAAAATTCCTCACACACACACTCTCTCTCTCTCTCTCTTGTTTACTTAGCTAGCTAATACAAATGAGAGGAAAGAGAAAAATTAAAGGACTTTTGTTGTTAACAAATATGTAGAGATATACATTACATATATCTAACATACATCTCCCAATATCTCTCTCTCATACTCATTATTATTGAGTGTCTTATACTCCAAGGTTAGCTTGTTAGTTTGGTGAAAAGATAAGAACAAAATCAATGCTTGACACCTAGCAAAGTTGTTTACCTAATAAAGTAATGTAATCATTACATACCTCTCCCCTTTTCTCTCCTCTCCAATTTCGGCCATTTTATTTTCTTTTTAAGGCCCAATTAGTTTATTTAATGTCCAATAAGTCCCCTCCCACTTGAGTTAAAAGTTGGGCCACTCTTTTAATTCTTTGGGCTAGCAATTTTAATTCTTTGGGCTTGTAATTCAACATAGTGCCATACTTTTTAATTTTTATCCTCTCCTAATCATTTAATTAGGGTTTTCTTATACACATTTATAAGTTAATTTCTTACTCATTTATCTTTAATTTCATAACCCAATTAGACTTGCTTTACTTAGGTTATAAAATTAATTAATTGAGATGTATAAAATAAATCTCTTAGGGTTAGTATATATTTTTAAATACTAACATTCTCTTATATTATAACCCCTTAGCTTATTTAATTACCATGCATAATATATGTATTAGGTTACATAACTTTATTCTTAATTCTCTTTATATACAAAATAAATGTATACACATTATATAATGTATATTTATTTAATCACATACATAATTCACATAAGTCAAAATATATTCCACTAGTGTATTAACTTAATAGCCCTAATTGACTTAATAAGTTATTAACACTGTAACGATTGAGATTTTACATATTAAATTTTAATACTTATAGAGTAAATAAATATTTTATGTGATTTATTTATTGAGTTGAATAAATAAATTATGTAATTTTGTGGAGTGATTTAATTAAGAGTTATATATTTAATATTTAATTTAATTGATGTATATTAATTTTATAGTATAGTTCTAATTTAATTGAGATAATTAAATTAAATGAGTTATGTGATGAGTGTTACATAAATTATAATTAGCGAGTAATTATAATTATGTGGCAACTTTTATATGATTAATTGATGTTGGATTTTAATTAATTAAATTAGAATGTTAAAGATTTAATTAATTAAAGTGTAACATGAAAGTATGTGTTAAAATGATTTATTAAAATAAAAAAAAGAGTTTTAAATTGATTTTACCAAACAAGGCCCTTACTTTTGTTTTAAACCCGTTTTACCAAACATGGCCTTAGTTACTATTAATTTGTTTTTAAAAATAATGTTGTTTTACCAAACATGATCTTAGGGCTTTTCAAATTCAAAAGTTGTAACCTATATATTAAATAGTAGTTAGTATATGTAATTAATATATAGCAGTTATATGTTTTATATAATTATATGTATTATATGTATATCAGTATATACAATAGTACGTTAGTTTTAGAAAACAAAGAAAGAAAGAAAAACAGAGAAAAGTTAGAGAGAATACAGAGTAGTCTAGAGAGAAAAGAAGAGAAAGGAAGAAGAAGATGAAGAAAAACTTTGAGGTTATCATCATCATCCTCTCCTTTCAATCCACTAAGCATAAGGGTATAACTCTCATCTTTAGTTGTTAGAAATTTTGTTTATATGTTCTTTATAAATTATAAAGTCCTCTGTTAATTGAGTTATGGTGAAAATTGTGTAAACATGAAATAATATGTATCAATTGTGTTCTAGCATGCTCATATATGAATTTCATGCCTAATTAATAGTTTAATTCATACTTATATGATAAACATGAAGAAATCATGTTCATCAAAATTTACAGCGCATTGGTTTTGATAAATGGCTATTTTAAAATCAAAATTTGAGTTTAATTGTTATCTGTTGTGTAATGTAATCGTAGATTATGTTAGCATGATTAAAAACTAATTGGTTATACTTGGAAATTGTGTGAATTGGTTTAAAAACAAAGGTACAGTGTTCAATTTTATGAAGAACACTTAACAATGGCTTTTCTTCAAAAAAATCATAAAATTGGTTGTTTTGATTATGTGTTGTAATGTTAATATCTGTTAAAATTACGTTAGAAGCTTTAAGTTTATGTTTTCTATAAAAATGATATGAATTGTATTGACTAGAATTGAAATTTGGTGTGGAGAAATAAGCCAAATTGACTTTTTCTCAACACAGTTTGCGAGTATGTCTGTTGACCCTACAAGGGGCTTTCCCCGGCGGGCCTATCAAGAGTAAAACCCCTGCCCCGGCAGGGGGGTGCAGAAAGTCAAGATGGGATATTTCTTTTATGTATTTTGTTGTATCATAAAAGGCTAATTGAAGGTGATAATTTGATGACATGAAAATGAATATTAATATATTATATTAATAAAATATATAGTGTGGTTTTAATTTTGAATAATTATAATTAGAGTAAAGGTTTAATTTAAATTATAATTTTGGTAAATTATAATGAATATTATTTGATTTATTTTAATCAAGGAAATATTAATTTAAATTATAATTTATATAATTATAATTTAAAAAATGCATGATTAATTATAAGTTATAATTTGTGTATTATAATTTAATATTTGCATGATTAATTATAATTTATGTAATTATAATTTAGTAAATGCATGATGTAGTTTAATTAATTATAAATTATAAATTATTTATAATTTAATTAATATAAGATGTGATTATAATTTGAGTAATTATAATTAGATTAAATGTTTAAATTATAATTCATTTAATTATAATTTAATTAATATGAAACACATAATTATTATTGATTTAATTATATGAGCATGCCTATGTGGTGTAATTAATTATGTGACGGTTAATTATTAACTTATTAATTAAACTAGAAAGAGTTAACCTATATGGGTTAACCAATTATGTGAATTAGTTACGTGTTAACTAATTTAGATTATTGTGATTAAACATATATGTGTAGGAAGTGTTAAAGAACGTGATTGTATTAGTAGCTTGCGCTTGAGGCAAGTTTTCTAAACTCAAACTTGTTATTGTCATACAAGTATTTTAAATTCAAATATTTATTGAGATTATCCTTTTATTTTCTGCAATGGACAAGTACTTATTTAAAGTTCATGAATTATTAAAGTGACCTTGACTTAATTGTTCAAGCAAGGTCTATATTGTCTTTTAAATGCTTTAAATTGATTCTAAAGCATGAGTTATTCATAATCTTTTAGTTATGAATTATTCTAAGTTATTGTACATCGATTCAACTACTCCTTAGTTGATGAGAGTTGAACTCTAAATTACCTTTTAAACTTATCCAAACCAAACCTTCTTTGGTTCGAACTTGTATTCAAATACTAAGATGAACAACCCTATTTATTAAGGGAGGTTACTACGCAGAAGCGTTAAATGTTGTGCACATACATGGTACGAAGGACTGATCCCCCTAAGTATGAGTTAAGGTCCATAGTCTTACTGACTGTTAAAGGTTTTAAATAGAAATATTTATAACCTAGGACAAAAGTTCAAGGTCTTACGACCCTCAGATGAATTCTACATTCGAATTATAAATGTGATGAAAGAATTATTATTCAATTCTTCATTGTTGATGAAAGCAAAGTTATTCAAATCTTTTGAAGTTATCCATTTATACCTTTAATATTGTTGTATTCCAGTGAGCTGTTATTTGCTCACTATTGCATTTAAATAACCATTGCAGCTAAGGTTGAAAGTGTTGACACTCCGTCCACTAGTAAAGGCAAGTGAAAGCTAAACAAGTGAAGACTTGTTTTAATTATTGAATGAATTGTAATGAAACTTTAAGTTTTGTTTTTATTTTCCGCATTATATGTTTATATCAAGGTTAGATTAAACCCTGTGATATTTTGGACAAAGTTGTACTTCCTTTTTATGAAAGATTTTATTATTTATTCAAGGTTGTAGTTTATTTTACATTCCTTATTATTGGGTAGATGTATGTTTTATTTAGAAAGTGAGCACCAAATCGTGTGGAAATGAAGTACCCGGATTTGGGGGTGTCACATGTTGGTATCAGAGCAGTAGGTTATGAACCTTAGGTGGGGGGAAAATCTTAGGTAGTAGCCTTATAGGAAGTTCAAAAAGATAGTTTTGATAGGTAAAGATAATAAACTACCTTATGTGCTATGTGTTTACGTTTTAGTATTCGAAGAGTGATGACTCGATATCATGTAATAATTAAACTTTAAAATTCTTTTGTCAGGATGACGAACATTGGAGAACCTAGTCAGGCTAGAGATGATATACCTCAGGTGCCTAGAGAGGATGAGCCCCTAGACATCCATGTTGTCTGGGAGTAGCTGGTTAGGAGAGAGCCATCTCCAGTGATCATCGTAGCTGGTCGGAAGTGTAAGTTGACACCTATTCCAGAGGAAGAGGGCGAGGATGAGTCAGAGGAAGAAGATGATCCCAAAGAGGAATTCCCACCTCACTCTACTAGTGCTGAGATGTACGAGGCAGTCTACGACAGTAACGTGGAGCTACATGGTCGAGTCGGAGAGCTCGAAGAAACCATCTAGCAGCGGGACGAGACTATCGAAGAGATGGATAGTGAGCTAGGAGAAATGCAGTGGAAGCTAGTCCACGTAGAGAATGATAGGGACGAGGCACGAGCCTGAGATAGCGAAGCTGAAGCAAGACATTCAAGAGGAGTCGATGAAGCGTGCCAGAGCTTTGGAGACAAGCTTGAGGGCTACTCAACGAGCCGATAGAGCTGAAGCCAAGAGGGCCAAGCTAAGGAAAACAGAATACGCATTCCATACGGCTATAGATAGAGCACAGGACCGTATCTTCTATTACCCAGCTCAGTTCCAAAGTTTACCATGGTACGTGATGGACCGATAGACGGTGTTTCGGGTGATGGAGGAAGAGCGCAGAGAGGCTGTGCGACGTCTTAACATGCCTAGATAGAAGAGTCTATATTTATGTGTTTCTTTTTGTAATAAATAAATATAAATCCCATAATTTGAGATAAGAATGAGATGAGTTAATAATGTAATTCTGTAACTTTTTCAGTTCAGGAAAGATGATGTGAATAGCATAAATGCTATTTATTTGATGTTTTATTACGAATAATGAATAAAAGAAGTTATTGATCTGCTATGTGCTCGTATATGAACTGAATTATTTAAAATGCCTAAGTATAAACTTGAATACTTAAGAATTGAATAAAGGATCTAATAATAATATTTTCTTAATAGAAAATGCCTCCTAGAAGAAGACCTACACGTCAAAACCTTGAGGGTTCGACGAACAATAATAACAATAACGATGTGACAAATCCCAATTCGATGCAGCAGTTGGTGAACCTGCTAACAGGAGCACTTGCAAATCAGCCGCAAGTGCAGGGCAAGACTTTCAAAGAGTTTAAGGCAGTAGGACCACCAGAGTTCAAGGGATCGGTAAACCCGATAGACGCCCAGACGTGGGTAATGGAAATGGAGAAGGTCTTCGATGTAGTTAGAGTCGGTGAAGACCAGAAGATAGCATACACGACTTTCATGTTAAAGTCAGATGCTAGTTTCTAGTGGCAAGCCAATAAGACTAGAGAGGGTGAAGGAGTCATACCGTGGGAACGTTTTAAAGAGATGTTCTTTGAAATGTACTTTCCTGTTAGTTCGCAGGACCAGATGGAGGTCCAGTTTCTAGAGCTTAAGCAGGGAGGGATGACGATGTCTGAGTTTGCCGTGAAATTCAACGAGCTGGCCAGGTTCGCTGCATACCAGGTCAGTACCGACGCTAGGAAGGCGAGGAGGTTTGAGCGGGGACTGAAGCCCTGGCTTTACAGCAAGGTTTCCATGTTCCAGCTGAACACGTTTGCAGCTGTGCTGGAAAAGGCTATACTCGCTGAGGGAGGAAGCAACGCGGTAACCAAATTCAATCAGGATAAGAAGAAGAAGAAGAATGAGATGGAAACCAAGGTTGGTGGTAGCGGGGCTATCAACCAGAAAAGGAAATGGAACGACAACACCTCTGCTGGGAGTCAGGAGGGAAGCCAGCCGAAGAGGAAGTTCGAAGCATGTACTACATGCGGGAAGAATCACATTAGAGTGTGCATGAAGGGGAAATGGGTGTGCTTCAACTGTGGTCAGGAAGGCCACATTGCACCGAATTGCCCGAACCCAAAGAAGGGAGCTTGCTACACATGTGGATCCAAGGATCACATGGCCCGTAGTTTCCCTAAGAAGTAGCTGAAGGGTCAGCAAGGAGCGGAGGAAATGAGAGCAGCAGTACCTTGACTATCGCTGCACCATTGTAGGTTGTTCGACCCACTGCCCGGACATTCAACCTGATGGTGCAGGATGCTGTGCAATCAGAAGACGTGGTGGCAGGTATTATTTCGGTCAATAGTATAAATGCATATATATTATTTGATTCTGGTGCTACTTGTTCATTCATATCCGATGATTTTGCTAAGACCCTAGACTTACCTATAGAGGAGTTAGGTTACCCCTTAAGCATAGAGATTGTGAATAGGGAAGTTATTCCAGTTAGGTTTGTATACAAGAACTATAGATTGGACATTAAGGGTCAAGAACTGAGGGTAGATTTGTTTCCGATAAAACATGGGGAATTCGATATCATACTGGGTATGGACTGGTTGTTCAACCATGGGGCGGTAATCGACTGTAAGAAGAAGTCGGTAAACCTTATGACTCCGTCAAAGTTAGTGTTCTATGGTAGTAAATCGCCTAGAAAAGCGAGTTGTCTGACGGTTATGCAAGCCAAGAAACTTTTGACGCAAGGCTGTGTGGGATATCTAGCCTAAATAGTAGATACGCGTATGGAGAGCCTGAAGATAGAAGAGATACCAGTGGTTAGGGAGTTTGTGGATGTGTTTCCGGACGATTTGCCAGGACTTCCACCAGATGGGGAGATAGAGTTCGTGATCAACTTAGCGTCGGAAACTGCTCTGATTTCGAAAGCTCCGTACCGAATGGCTCTAGTCGAGATGAAGGAACTGATGGTTCAACTTCAAGAATTGCTAGACAAGAAGTATATTCAGCCGAGCGTTTAGCCATGGGGAGCACCAGTTTTATTCGTGAAGAAGAAAGATGGATCGATGAGACTTTGCATTGATTATAGGGAATTGAACAAAGTTACGATCAAGAATTGGTATCCTTTACCTAGGATCGATGACTTATTCGATCAACTGAAGGGTGCTAAACACTTCTCAAAAATTGATTTGAGAAGCGGGTATCATCAATTGAAGGTGAGAAGGGAAGATATACCGAAAACGGCTTTCAAAACTTGGTATGGACATTACAAGTTCTTAGTAATGTCATTTGATCTAACGAATGCCCCAGCTGCATTTATGGACTTAATGAATAGGGTGTTCAAGCCGTTCTAGATAAGTTTGTAGTGGTGTTCATAGATGGCATCCTGGTTTATTCTAAAACCGAGGAGGAACATACCAAACATTTAAGGTTGACGTTGGAATCTCTGAGACGGGAAAAGCTATACGCAAAATTCTCAAAATACGAATTCTAGTTAGGAACGTATGCAATTTCTTGGCCACGTGATCGATAAGGATGGGATTTCGGTAGATCCGTCGAAGGTTGAAGCGGTTATGAATTGGGATCAGCTGAAGACGACGTCTGAAGTGAGAAGTTTCTTGGGATTAGAGGGTTATTACCGAAGATTTATCCAAGAATTTTCCAAGATCGCAACTCCGTTGACGAATTTGACTCGTAAAATAGTTAACTTTGGTTGGACAAAAAAGTGTGAGGAAAGTTTCCAAGAATTGAAAAAGAGGTTGAATACTGCGCTTGTGTTGTCTTTACCGGATAATACGGGGAATTTCGTAGTATACAGTGATGCCTCACATAAGGGATTAGGCTGTGTGCTGATGCAGAATGGCAAAGTCATTGCCTATGCGTCACGTCAGCTGAAGGACTACGAGAAAGGGTATCTGACCCATGACTTGGAGTTGGCGGCAGTAGTGTTTTCTCTGAAGATTTAGAGACACTACCTATATGGAGAGAAGTGTGAGATATACACAGATCATAAGAGTCTGAAGTATATCTTTACATAAAAGGATTTGAACATGCGCCAGAGGAGATGGTTGGAACTGATCAAGGACTACGACTGCGAGATACTTTATCATCGGGGTAAAGCTAATGTCGTCGCCGACGCTTTAAGCAGAAAGGGTCGGGAGAAGTTAAATATATTAATTGATCAGGACCAGTTGATAAAAGAGATGGCTAAGTTGGAACTAGAAGTGAAGTATCCGAAGGAATCAGATGAGAAGCTGTTTCAAGTAACTACTAGTTCTACTCTGGTAGACAAGGTGAAAGAAGCACAACTTCATGACGAAGAATGCGAAAAGATTCGGAAGAGAATAGCTGATGGTGAAGAGTTCAAGTTCAAGATCGATAACGAAGGACTGTTACGATTTGAAGGAAGAATTTGGGTTCCGCCAGTACCAGGAGTCAAAGAAGAAATTTTGGGCGAAGCTCATAGCATGAGATATTCGATTCACTCTGGGAGTACGAAGATGTACCAGGATCTCAGACATCATTTTTGGTGACCGAATATGAAGAGGGACGTTGCTGAATGCATTGCAAAATGCTTGACATGCCAGAAAGTCAAAGCAGAACACCAGAGACCAAGTGGATTACTGTAACCATTAGAAATTCCAGAGTGGAAGTGGGAGCACATCATGATGGATTTCGTGGTTGGTCTTCCAGCGACTCAGAAGGGATTTGATGCGATATGGGTTATAGTGGATCGACTGACGAAGTCAGCCCACTTTCTATCGATTAGGATTAAGTTCAACTTGGATCAGTTAGCGAAATTGTACGTTAAGGAAATTATTTCTCGACATGGTGTTCCAGTGTCGATAGTGTCCGACAGAGATTCGTGTTTTACGTCAAACTTCTGGAAATGTTTACAAGAGTGTCTGGGAACACAATTGCGAATGAGTACGGCATAATACCATCCTCAGACTGATGGCCAGAGCTAAAGAACGATTCAGACGCTTGAGGACATGCTGAGAGCTTGCGTAATAGACTTCAAGGGAAGCTGGGAGGATCATCTACCATTGGTGGAGTTCGCCTACAACAATAGTTACCACGTAAGTATCGGCATGCCGCCTTACGAAGCGTTATACTGCAGAAAATGCAGAACTCCCTTCAGCTGGGATGAAGTCGTTGAATTTCAACTGTTGGGACCGGAACTGGTACAACAAACAGCTAAAATCGTGAAGCTGATCAAAATAAGATTGGTTGCTGCTCAAGACAGACAGAAGAAGTATGCCGATCAACATCGATAGAACCGAGAATTCTTACCAGGGAGCTTCGTTTCTTGAAGGTATCTCCCTAGAAGGGGAAGATTAGCTTTGGCAAGAAGGGGAAGTTGAATCCCCAATTTATTGGACCTTTCGAGGTACTACGAAAGGTGGGCGAGGTAGCTTACGAGGTTGCATTACCTCCGAAGCTCGAGAATATACATAACGTCTTCCACATTTTTGTGTTGAGACCTTACAAAGCACGACTACAAGCATGTAATAGAATACGAGCCTTTACAGTTTGATAAAGACTTAACGTATGAAGAAGTGCCTGTTCAAATAGTTGGTAGAAAGGAACAAGTACTTAGAAATAAAGTGATACCTTCTGTTAAGGTAATCTGGAGGAACCACAGTGCTGAAGAAGCCACGTGGGAACTCGAAGATGTTATGATGAAATCTTATACGCAATTATTTGCTTAGCTTTGTGTAACCCCTTATGTACCGATTCTGAGGACAGAATCCTTTTAAGGGGGGAAGAATGTAATAGACGAGAATTTTTTTTATGTGTGATTCTAGGGACATAATCCTTTTAAGGAGGGAAGATTGTAACGATTGAGATTTTACATATTAAATTTTAATATTTATGGAGTAAATAAATATTTTATGTGATTTATTTATTGAGTTGAATAAATAAATTATGTAATTTTGTGGAGTGATTTAATTAAGAGTTATATATTTAATATTTAATTTAATTGATGTATATTGATTTTATAGTATAGTTTTAATTTAATTGAGATAATTAAATTAGATGAGTTATGTGATGAGTGTTACATGAATTATAATTAGGGGGTAATTATAATTATGTGGCAACTTTTATATGATTAATTGATGTTGGATTTTAATTAATTAAACTAGAATGTTAAAGATTTAATTAATTAAAGTGTAACATGAAAGTATGTGTTAAAAGGATTTATTAAAATAAAGAAAAGAGTTTTAAATTGAAATTACCAAACAAGGCCCTTACTTTTGTTTTAAACCCGTTTTACCAAACATGGCCTTAGTTACTATTAATCTGTTTTTAAAAATAATGTTATTTTACCAAACATGGCCTTAGGGCTTTTCAAAATCAATAGTTGTAACCTATATATTAAATAGTAGTTAGTATATGTAATTAATATATAGCAGTTATATGTTTTATATAATTATATGTATTATATGTATATCAGTATATACAATAATACGTTAGTTTTAGAAAACAAACAAAGAAAGAAAAACAGAGAAAAGTTAGAGAGAATACAGAGTAGTCTAGAGAGAAAAGAAGAGAAAGAAAGAAGAAGAGGAAGAAAAGCTTTGAGGTTATCATCATCATCCTCTCCTTTCAATCCACTAAGCATAAGTGTATAACTCTCATCTTTAGTTGTTAGAAATTTTGTTTATATGTTCTTTATAAAGTATAAAGTCCTCTGTTAATTGAGTTGTGGCTAAAATTGTATAAACATGAAATAATATGTATTAATTGTGTTCTAGCATGCTCATATATGAATTTCATGCCTAATTAATAGTTTAATTCATGCTTATATGATAAACATGAAGAAATCGTGTTCATCAAAATTTACAGTGCATTGGTTTTGATAAATGGTTATTTTAAAATCAAAATTTGAGTTTAATTGTTAATTGTTGTGTAATGTAATCGTAGATTATTTTAGCATGATTAGAAACTAATTGGTTATGCTTGGAAATTGTGTGAATTGGTTTAAAAACAAAAGTACAGTGTTCAATTTCATGAAGAACACTTAACTATGACATTTCTTCAAAAAAAATCATGAAATTGGTTGTTTTGATTATGTGTTGTAATGTTTATATATGTTAAAATCATGTTAGAAGCTTTAAGTTTATGTTTTCTATAAAATTAATATGAATTGGATTGATTGGAATTAGAATTTGGTGTGGAAAAATAAACCAAATTGGCTTTTTCTCTACGTTCTCGAGCATGTCTGCCGACCCTGCAAGGGGCCCGCCCCAGCGGGCCTATCAAGAGTAAAAAAACCCCGCCCCGACGAGGTGGGGGGGTGGGGGGGTGCAGAAGGTCAAGATGAGTTATTTCTTTTATATATTTTGTTGTATCATAAAAGGCTAATTGAATGTGATAATTTGATGACATGAAAATGAATATTAATATATTATATTAATAAAATATATAGTGTGGTTATAATTTTAAATAATTATAATTAGAGTAAAGGTTTAATTTAAATTATAATTTTGTTAAATTATAATCAATATTATTTGATTTATTTTAATCAATTAAATGTTAATTTAAATTATAATTTATGTAATTATAATTTAATAAATGCATGATTAATTATAAGTTATAATTTGTGTATTATAATTTAATATTTGCATGATTAATTATAATTTCTGTAATTATAATTTAGTAAATGCATGATGTAGTTTAATTAATTATAAATTATAAATTGTTTATAATTTAATTAATATAAGATGTGATTATAATTTGAGTAATTATAATTAGATTAAATGTTTAAATTATAATTCATTTAATTATAATTTAATTAATATGAAACACATAATTATTATTGATTTAATTATGTGAGCATGCCTATGTGGTGTAATTAATTATGTGACGGTTAATTATTAACTTATTAATTAAACTAGAAAGAGTTAACTTATATGGGTTAACTAATTATGTGAATTAGTTACGTGTTAATTAATTTAGATTATTGTGATTAAACATATATATGTAGGAAGTGTTAAAAAACGTGATTGTATTAGTAGCTTGCGCTTGAGGCTAGTTTTCTAAACTCAAACTTGTTATTGTCTTACAAGTATTTTAAATTCAAATATTTATTGAGATTATCCTTTTATTTTCTGCAATGGACATGTACTTATTTAAAGTTCATGAATTATTAAAGCGACCTTGACTTAATTGTTCAAGCAAGGTCTATATTGTCTTTTAAATGCTTTAAATTGATTCTAAAGCATGAGTTATTCATAATCTTTTAGTTATGAATTATTCTAAGTTATTGTACATCTATTCAACTACTCCTTAGTTGATGAGAGTTGAACTCTAAATTACCTTTTAACTTATCCAAACCAAACCTTCTTTGGTGCGGACTTGTATTCAAATACTGAGATGAACAACCCTATTTATTAGGGGAGGTTACTATGCAGAAGCGTTAAATATTGTGCACATACATGGTACGAAGGGCTGATCCCCCTAAGTACGAGTTAAGGTCCATAGTATTAGTGACTGTTAAATATTTTAAATAGAAATATTTATAACCTAGGACAAAAGTTCAAGGTCCTACGACCCTCAGATGAATTCTACATTCGAATTATAAATGTGATGAAAGAATTATTATTCAATTATTCATTGTTGATGAAAGCAAAGTTATTCAAATCTTTTGAAGTTATCCATTTATACTTTTAATATTGTTGTATTTCAGTGAGCTGTTGTTTGCTCACTCTTGCATTTAAATAACCATTGCAGCTAAGGTTGAAAGTGTTGACAATCCATCCACTAGTAAAGGCAAGGGGAAGCTGAACAAGTGAAGATTTGTTTTAATTATTGAATGAATTGTAATGAGACTTTAAGTTATGTTTTTATTTTTCGCATTATATGTTTATGTCAAGGTTAGATTAAACCCTGAGATATTTTGGACAAGGTTGTACTTCCTTTTTAAGGAAGATTTTATTATTTATTCAAGGTTGTAATTTATTTTACATTCCTTATTATTGGGTAGATGTATATTTTATTTAGAAAGTGAGCACCAAATCGTGTGAAAGAGAAGTACCCGGATTTGGAGGTGTCACAAACACTCACATATTCATATCAATAATTAATTACTTAAAGATTGTAAATTTTTTTAATTTATTAATCAAGGCTAACATTCAAGCTATGTTAATTTCTAACATAACTTATATTATTATTTCTTAATCAAAATGAGTAAGTATATATCTTAAGTTAACTTAAAATAAATTAATTATCTTGCTTAATTCACATATACACTTTTATGGTACAAATACTTCCTTAAAAAATATTATTCGTAAAAATTACACATATAATCATGTGAAATTATCGGTCCTTACATTCTCACCTCCTTATAAGAATTTCGTCCTCAGAATCACTATATCCTTACACTCAAATTATGTCTATCCTTAGACAATCATTTATTAATCCATCAATTTTATTGAATTACTCTCCTCGTATTTATTATTTAATTTATTCTTTCCTATCCCAATTCATGGCGGAAAAATCTTAGCTTACTTCTAGTCTCATTTGACTAGGCATATCTCATATTTAGATGTATTTAGTTATCAACATCATATTCATAATGGCATTCCTTTAATATATTAACCAACTTGTGCTTTCTCTCACTCTATTTTGGAATCTTTAAGGGTTACCAAAGACCTCATGGGCATACTCGTGCTCTAATAACTTTTTTTTAAAGTTGTATCATCAATTCCTTTATTTCTATCTGCATAATACCAATCTGTAACCCATATTTCAACCTGTGACTCGGACCCGTAAAGGAACAGTACCTCGCAGTGATATCTATCAAATAAATCGTATATGGTTATATTACTAAGGAAAATCTTTACCTATCACCACTTCTTTTGCAGCCACTGCGTCTTGAATCGTCACGTTAAACGTGCGTGCCGTCGATTTTCCCGGCTGAGCAGGTCCTTTGATCGCCAATGTCCCACTGCTGTTTCCTCTATTGTTGCTTCCTCTCTCTGCATTCTTCTTTGGACAGTTACGAATTTGATGCTCTAGTGATACGCACGAAAAACAACCTTGTATCTTCTTTGAAACACACTCCTTTCCCCCTTTAAACATACTCCATGATGATTTTTACCGCAAAATGCACACAGCTCACCTCTCTTCCTACTTTCTCCTGACTTGTCTCCAGATTTGGTATTGTCCTTCCACTTACGTTTATTGGTGCTACTTCCTCCACTGCTACCTCCTTCATTCATCTTTTTCTTCTCTTGATGATACCTTGACACGGCTTCATTTCCACATTCGGCGATGATTGCTTTTTCCAAAAGGGCCGAAAATGTATTAATCTGCAACACATCTACCTTTTTATATATCCCTGGCTTCAATCCATTATCAAACCTTCGCTCCTTTCATACCTCATTGTCCACTTGATGCGAAGCGAATCTCGCTAGTTCGTTGAATTTAGCGGCTTATTCTGCAATCGAGATATTCTCTTGTTTCAACTCTAAGAAGTTTACCTCCATTCTTGCTTGCATACTAGGTGAGAAATAATTCTCGAAAAATAATTCCTTAAACCTTTTCCAGGTTACTACTGTTGTTCCGGCTCTAGCTTGATTTGTCTCCCACCAGTAATTCGCCTCACCCTTCAACAAATAGGTAGCAAAATCTATCTTTTGCTCCTACGCTAATCTAGGAATAACAAAAGCTTTCTCAATCTCCTTTACCCATGCCTGGGCTTCTATAGGGTCAGTGGTTCCCTTTAATTCTGGCGGTCCTACAGCCTTAAAATCTTTAAAGTTTGCCAATCAATTAGCTGTTTGATTTCTTGTTGATGGGGCTCTAGTTTGCATAGCTTGAGCTAGCATATCTACGAAGTTCTGCATTGGATCTGATTGATCTCCTTCATTATTCACGGACCGTTCCTCCCTTTGGTTATGGTTTTGTCGTCATGGCGGCATTATCTGATAAAATAAAGACTTACATTAATCCTTTGTCTTTATACCACATCTTATTAGTAGTATAGTAAGAATTTAATACAAAATTTTAAACTTAGACCAATTCAGCTTGCTGGATTTACGAATTCATCAGATAAACATCTTAATATTTTAATTCTCAAAATTTATTTACTTATTCAAACATATAATCATATCATTGCATTTATATTTATAGTAATGCAAATAGTACATAGTACTTTTCAGTACATAGCGCATACTACCACAAACATTTACTATCCCTTTATGACAAAAGTCGGGATTCATTACTACAACTTTATACAACAAGTTGAGACATACAAAAGTTATCTTGATATTCATATAAAAGCGAATATTATACTCATATATATATATATATATATATATTTACATATACCTACTCATCGTCTAGGATACTATATTCCTAACATATTATCTTACTGCAACAGATTCTACTCCTCACACTTAATCTTTCTGCCGTCCACTTCCTTCACCTGTCTTCATCTTAGGACAATTCTTAACCCTATGACCCATTCTACCATATGAAAAACATCCTCCTTTCTTTGGCTTAAGATAATTTGGTGATATATGTCCTCCTTGTCCGCAATTATAACACATATTCTTACCCTTCATACATTCCCCGAAATGCTTCTTTCCGCAGTCAATACATGACTTCTTCCTTGGTGGTGAATTCTCTTGCTGGTCCCCTGAGTCATTGTTGTTGTTCCTTTTTCTTTTATTACTATTTCCCTTCTCCTTCTCACTTACAACTTCAGAAGATACATTGCACTCAGCTCTCATACCATCGACTTGTGCGTTCAAATTATTTCGTTCTTCTGTCATCTCGCTCAATGCTTTTATCAATTGGCCATTTAATAATCTTTCCGCATTCCATATTTCCTCCAAGAAAAGTACCTTATCCCTTAAATCTTGAACTTCCACTGATGCTTGACCTTCTTCTATTACTACTATGCCTTTTTCTCTATCTTTGATCTTTGTTTCTGGCTCTAACTTATTTTCTTTTGAATCCACCTCTTCCTCTTCATCTAGCTCCATCTCGGGGTACTCGTCATGATCGCTTGCTAGATTTACCGCATGTTCGTCTCTTAAAACTTCCTCAACTGACTCACTCTAAGCTGGCACCTCGGCTAGTGGCATTGGTGCAGCTGCTAACATCTCTATAACCATTTCATCATCTCCTGACATCCTGTCACCAGTTTTAAATAACTTAATTAGTACATCACCATTAAACACAATCCATAAACACTTAGTGTCCACATATCTTACTATTGATGAATTTTTCCAATCGATCACTTAGAACTCTAAATGAGCTTTCTCTATCCTTCTTATGGTTATAATCCTATGGTTTTTCCCCCACCTAAGGTTTATAACCTACATCTTTGATACCAACTTGTGACACCCATAAATTCGAGTTCCCTAACCACGAGTTTTGTGACACCCTCAAATCCGGGTACTTCTTTTTCACATGATTTGGTATTCACTTTCTAATTAAAATATACATCTACCCAATAATAAATAATTGCAAAATAAATTACAACCTTCATAAAAACTTCAACCAAATCTTCCTTGAAAAAAGATTACACCTTGTCCAAAATAAATTCCATGGTTAACTCAACCTTAACATCAATTTCATAAGTGTGGAAATAAAATAATGTAATCGCTAAGGCTTATTACAATCAGATATTGAAGACAACAAGCCTTCACTTGCTCATCTTTCCTTTTCCTTTACTTGTTGACGGTACGTCAACATTCTTGGCTTCAACTGCAAGGGGTGGTAAAATATGCAAGAGTGAGCAAACAAAAGCTCACTTGAAATATAACAGTGATATGACATAACTGAATAACTTCGATAGGTTTGAATGACTTTACCTTCATCAAAATAAAGAATTGAATAATAATTCTTTCATCATCTTTAAAATTCGATTATAGAATTTAACTGAGAGTCATATGACCTTGAACTATGTCCTAGGTTATAAATATTTCTATTTAAAATCTTTAACAGTCATTAAGACTATGGACCTTCAGCTCGTACTTAAGGGGATCAGCCTTTCGTACCATGTATTGTGCATAACCATCTTAACACTTTCGCATAAATGTCCCCTAACAAATAGGGTTGTTCATTCTCAGTAATTAAATACAAGTCTGCCCCAAAGAAAGTTTGGTTTGGATAGATAAAAGAACTTTGGAATTTCAACTATCATCAACTAAGGAGTAGTTGAATCGACTCACCATGCTTTAACAGTTCGATAATATAAGAATTACGAATCAATGTAAGATACAACAATAGATTTCATGATAACTAGGCATGCTTTAGAGATAACTTAAAGCATTTGATAGATCACGTAGATCTTGCTTAAACAACTAAGTCAAGATCACATTACTTAAATAACACTCCAATACTTATGCTTTACGAATATTTGAATATAGAATAACTTGTACAACACATAACAAGTTAATAAACGGAAGTAAACTTTCATAATACATTGAGCAAGGGTTAGAGAACTTGCACAATAAAAAGATACAATGATAAAGCTTGCATAGCGTACAAGAATGATTTAGAAAGCTTGCACAAAATAAATAACAAGTTTAGAAATAGAAACTTGCTTAACGTAAAAGAATAAGGATTAAAGACCTTGCTCAAGTAAAAGATAAGAAGTAGAGAACTTACCTCAAGCGCAACCTACACTTTAATAATTACATTACGTTTTAAACGTAATGTAATTACACATTACATTACAGTTTAAAACGTCTATTAGTACTTAACTATAACGTTTAAACAGTCAAACTTCATACTCAAGTCCAACTCACAACGTTGTTTGCAACATAGGTTGCTAACTAGCCACATACGTGAGTCTATACTCACGACATACATTTCACAAGCTTATAACGCTTTAAATCATTATATATACCTTATGAAAGTAATACACCCATACACATGTAATACATTTATACAATGACTTCAATCTATCTTAAACACATCAAAAGTATGTTATCTCATTACCTATTACACTTAACAAGTCATAAAAATAAGTTAGCTAAACAAACGCGGCATGAAAACTCAACGAAGGGAAAACAAAATTCCCGGACAGCATGTTAACCATCTAGGGCTGGTCCCCCAAGGTAAAAAACCCAGCTGGGGCGGGGCCCACTACTGGTGGGTTCCCCCAGCTCGCGAACGCCAGAGAAATTTCTTCACACCAAAATTCAATTTTTCTCAACATGATGAACATGAAACTTAAAGACAACAATATTTTGGACCCTTTAACATGATTATAACATATAAAATCCTTGCAACACATAATCAAAACCAAGTTTTCATGATTTTTGAAGAAAACACAATATTAAGCGTTCTTGACAAAATTTGCTATTATGAATTCATTTTTCAATCAATTCATGTAATTCCAATTGCAATAACTCTAATTCTTAACATATTAACAAAACCCATGATCAATTTAAACAATAATCCATAATCACACACCAATTTAATAGTTTTAAAGGCTATTCTTTCAAAATTAGTTCATAGTAAATTACTATGAACATGATTTCTTCATGTTCATCTTAATTACGTGGATTGAATCGCTAAGACAACAATACAACTCATATATAAACATGCTATAACACATATTACACATAAATTTCATATTTACATCAATCTTTCATTCTAATTCAACCAAAAATATGAAAATTCATAAGAACACAAATTCTCCATTAAAACTTGTTTTTACAACAAATTGAATTTCTAAAAATCGTTTATACAATTCAATTATAAACAGTATATAAACACAATATATATATCTACACCATCTCATGAAATTTTCATATTCATAGAGAACTCAAAACAAGGAAGAATAATCAATTAAATTTTTAAAACTATAAGATAGTAATTATACCCTTTTTGTTTTGATGATTGAAGAAGAAGATGATGATGGTGTAAAGCTCTCCTCTTGCTTTCTCAAAACTTCTCTTCTTCTTCTTCTTTTCTGAGAATTCTCTCTAACCCTCTTCTCTGCTTTCTTTCTTTCTTTCTTTGTAAAACTAACGTAACTTACTTATCTAACGTATATTATATAATATACACATACATCTATAATATATATGTAACCTATATTATTAATATAAGTAATAAGTATAATACTAATTACCATAATAACTATTATTATTACATAGGTTACAAGAATTTAAAAAGTTTAAGGCCATGTTTGGCAAACCTTTATTTTTAAAAATAGATTTTAGTACTAAGGCATTGTTTGGTTAGAATAAGTTTAAAACAATTAGGACTGAGCAAAAAACAGGTAAAACTGAATAACCGAACATAACCGAAATTTTTTAACCGAATTATTTCGGTTATTCGGTTATTTTCTGTAATTCGGTTATAACCGTTTTATTATCCGCTTTTCGGGTTCGAGATTGGTTTTGGTTTTTTGTTATTCGGTTAAATCGAATAACCGAATTAGAAAAAAAATTAAAGCCTTAATACAGACAAATAGTCATAACCCTCAGTCCTCAGATCTCAAACCCCACATCTCTCATCTCTAACTAGTCAATACCCATTACCCACCTCAGATCTCTCATCTCATATTTCTCACTCTGTCTTTCTGATCGCTCACTCTCATCTCACTCTCTGCCCAAATTGCGAGTCAATGCCTCCGGCCCTCCGCTCCTTCGCTAGATTGTTGAATGACTTAAAGGTTTTGTTCACTATTGTGAATTTGGGTTGCTAGTAAACCGACATGAATCAAATTTAAGGATTATGACTTCTTCCCTTTCTTCTTCTTTTTATATGACTTAAGGGTTTTGTTCACTGTTGTGATTTTGGGTTCTTATTTTTGGGTTTTTAACTTTTTCTCATGTATTAGTCAGTTTGGTAGCTAGAAGCCTAGAACTTCTCTTGGTAGTTGGGGTAAGACTCTTACTGCTGGTGCTTCACTACTTCTGCAGCTTTGCTTATGCTACACTGCTTCACTACTTAAACTTTGTGAAATTATGTACTGAAAATTTGAATCAGGTTAATTATGTATTGTTAATTTTAATCGTATTAATTATTAATTTTAAACCTGGTGATTGGGCTTGGCTGCTTCTGTTGTTGAGGGTTGACAGTTAACACTTGATTGTTGTTGATAATTTATGGAAGCTATTAATTTCGGTTATTAACCGAATAACCGAATAACCGAATAACAAATTCGGTTATTTGGTTATTCGGTTTTTCAGTTATCTTACAATTCGGGTTGTTGTTCGGATAGTAAAAATAGTGTACATTCGGTTTTCGGTTATAACCGAATAGCTTATTCGGTTCGGTTATAACCGAATGTTCAGCCCTAAAAACAATGCATGGGCCCTGTTTGGCAAAAGTCTTTTTAAAACAAAAGTAAGGGCCTTGTTTGGTTAAAACAATTTAAAAGTTCTTTTTCTTTATTTAAATAAATCCTTTTAACACATACTTTAATGATACACTTTAATTAATTAAATCTTTAACATTCCTATTTAATTAATTAAAATCCAACATCAATTAATCACATAAGAATTACCACATAATTATAATTACTCGCTAATTATAATTCATGTAACACTCATCACATAACTCATCTAATTTAATTACCTCAATTAAATTAGAACTATACTATAAAATCAATACACATCAATTAAATTAGATATTAAGTATTCATTTACTTAATATATAACACTTAATTAAATCACTCCACAATCTCATAATTTATTTATTCAAATCAGTAATTAAATCACATAAAATATTTATTTACTCAATAAATATTTAAAATTTAATATATAAAATATCAATCGTTACAAGTTTGGTGCTCACGATCCATCATACATATCACATCTAACTACCCATTCATTACTGAAATACATCATTCATTACATTACTTAATACAATCTTATAACAATATCCCAGGTTAACTAACCTTAACATAACTTACATACCCTTAGATATTCAAAAGGTTTACAATAATTAATTTACATAATGTAACATAACCATTAAAAGTCGACAATAACTACTCCTGAGCCTTGCCTTTGCCTCTGTCCCTGTTAGAACATTCAGCTACCTCGGCCTTACTTGAAATATTTTATTTAAGTAAGGGTGAGCAACGAGTTTGCTCAGCAAGTTAAAGTATACAACAAAGGATATATATCATGAATAGAAGAGTCTAGCCTTTATAGAAATTCAACAATAATCAAAGAATTTTGAAGTAGCTGAATAATAATTCGTTTTCAATAACAAGTCTTTCTTAAATTTCATGCTGAATAACATATCAAGGATGAAATAGTAAAATTCTTTCAAAGATTCAATAATATTCAAGTGAATAAGAAGAATTAACAATACTACAATAATATTCAATAAAGTGAGATATTCCCAGATTTCATGCTGAGTGATCACAAAAGGATCATGAACTAATAGAGGAATCATTAGTTATTGAAACTAAATTACCTCAGGAATATAAGTTAGTTATAAAAACTAAACTATATTCATTTGCAAGTACCTGGAGCGGCCAACTCCTTTGTACCTTATATTATGCATAATACTCAATAATAGCGCATTGGGTCATTTTACGACAATAAAGTATGTTCATCTCAGTTATACATCATGAGTTCGTACCATAGCAATATGGTTTGGATTACTTTCAAAGAAAAGCTACGATTTCAACATATAATATCAATATTGATCTAGCCGAAATCAATGGCATAGATCTTCCAATAAATCAGTTCATAATAAATAGAACGTTTTATGTTTTAACAAATATTAGTCTCGCCAAAACAAATAGTTGAGACATGGCTCATAAACAGTGCTAATAATATAACAAGAATCAATTGCACTATGTGCGAATAACAATAATCATTATAGAGGTGAATAACTATCAATTATTATTCACTAATCATGCTTTGAAATTACTAACTCAAGTTAAGTTAGGAAACTTGCAATAAATGTGAATATCCAATAACAATCTTAGATGTGGCATAATCAACAATAATTATCCACTACCATGCTTGAAAAATAATAACTCAAGTTTGAGTTAGAGAACTTGCAATAATTACAAATATTCAATAACAATCTTAGATGTGAAATAATCCAAAATAATTATCCACTACCATGCTTGAAAAATAATAACTCAAGTTTGAGTTAGAGAACTTGCCTGATTCGTTGACTACTGCTACGCAATTTAAGTTAACTTCTTTTGTAAGACCTATCGTTAATAAGATCGATCTCTTTATTATCATCACATATCTTACTTATAATATTTATCTAACATGTAATCATATAATCAAACATTAGATAACACCTTACGAATACACAAGTCTAAACTTAGCACACATCGAGTCTTTAATAGTATTCAATATAGTATACTGAGTGGTTTCCCACAAACAACCAACAAATTAGTTTTCGTCTCGTCTACACTATTTTCACAGCGAGTTAGATCGGTTACTAATTCGTATATACCTCTGCTCCCTGAAAGAATTGTTTAGCCCATATACTATACATCAACCATTAAAGAGTACGACGGTACTACCTTAAACTTAACACTTACTCGTTAATTTATAAGTTCTTATTATAACTTGGTAAACTATTTATGAAGTCAAAAGGCTGAATATATCATTTTAGCAAGTTGAAACCAAACTGTCTTCCCTTCCTAACCTTTTCAGTTTTCATTTCAGCACCCTTAATTGTTCAATTCAGCAAGCTGAAATACCCTTTTCATGAAAATACTAAATCAACTTATTATTCTTCTATCCTTTGGCCAAACATATATACATATATTCCATACACAAAAAGAATTTTTCTAGAATTTTTTAACTCCGTTAGTATTTTTCAAAAATTCGTTTTTAGTTCGTTGCTTAAGAAATTAGATATATCATGCCAAACTCCAAAAATTCCCAACTCTTGACGAGATCTTACACGTATTAACGTGAGCTTCCAGTTAAAATTTCGTGGCCATCGGAGTTATAGAACTCCGGTTATAGCAGTTTTTGTTGAAAAAACCCAAATATTGAAATTACCATAACTCGGCCAATTTAAGTGGGATTAAGCTCTTTTTTGGAAAGGAGCTACTTTATCTCATATATTTTCATATCCCAAAATATTGGAATTTATTTTATTAATTAAGTTGCCGAAATTGCCCTTGGAAATATTTGGCAGCTTACTTTTTGTCATTTTTTAGTTTTTGACTCTTCTGCTAAAATCAGTTCACACGAAAATATACAACACATTTTTTAGTGATTCCACTTGAAAATGTTAGAAAACTCATAGATATAACTCTAGGACTTGACCACACTCAAAAATTCAAAATATAATAGGAGATATGGTCGTTTGAATTTTATGTTTCGTTTTCACAAAAATCTGATTTTCAACCCTTGGAGATTTTTAAGAAAACTTCCATATTCTAAATAACCAACAGAACTCATCACAATACCTATTAATACCTCATATACTCATGGATCTACCATGATCTATGATCTATTTCATCAAACAATCACCAAACACTAAATTAAACACAATCAAGGCAAAGAAAAATTAGGATTTTTTATTTTTGAAAAACCTAGTTCCTATTTCATACTTTAGATCTAACTTTTGATCCTCAAAAAGGTTAGATCTAAACGTGAAACACTTGTAAACACATAAATCTAAGGTTTTAAACCTCAAGATCATAACTTCATATTATCAAAAATAAAATCAAAACAAAAAGGGAAATAGACTATATAAGTAGGAATTTTATTTATACATTAGCTTTTCCTTTCTCTCCTTCTTCCTAATACTTGATTAAAGAACTATGAACTTTCAAGAACTCTCTCTCTCTCTCTCTCTCTCTCTCTCTCGGCTGAAAATTCCTCACTCTCTCTCTCTCTTGGTTACTTAGCTAGCTAATACAAATGAGAGGAAAGAGAAAAATTAAAGGACTTTTGTTGTTAGCAAATATGTAGAGATATACATTACATATATTTAACATACATCTCCCAATATATATCTCTCTCATACTCATTATTATTGAGTGTCTTATACTCCAAGGTTTTTTTTTTTTGCTAAATTTGTTTTTGAATATAAAAAAAAGGAACAGAAGCAAAGGGGCAAACCCCAAAAAACTTTAGAGTGATCCTCATGGGACAACCCCAATGAGGAATAAACTAAAGAACAACGGGCAAAGCAAAGGCCAACTGCCAAACACCAACCATATAACAATACAAAAACAAAGGCAAATCCCAAGCCCAAAAAGAAGCCACATCCCAACCGCCTGGCAAAAAACCAAGCCAAACCCGGCAGTCCAGGGCCAAACAGCAGGAAACCAAGCCCATACAGAATAGGAAGAACCAAAGACCAAAAAGATAAAACCAGCCCAAACAGAAAATAGAAAACAGCCCACCGAAAAAAATGGCATCAGCCTATTCGAGCCCATATTAAGTAACAGAATCCTCATGGGACCAAATTCGAAACAGCCCAAGAAACAAAGAAGAATAGCCCAAGCCCATTACAGCAGAACAAGCAATCACTTCGGGTCCGAAACCAGCAAGCTAGACAAAGAGAAACTGCCAAACCAGAGTGCCAAAACAACCCTGTAAAAGAACCAGCCTGCATACAGCTTAATACAGCCAACCCAACACAACCCAACTGCAGCCCAGAAAACAAACAACCAGCAACCAGAAACCAGAAAACAGCAAGCATTCCAGCCACATCCTAAAGCAAACACCCATCCGATTACAGCCAAATATTATAGGAGGGAGAATTAAGAACAGCTTTATGGAATTTCAAGGAAGAAACCAGCCTAGATTTGATCACAGCAATAATATCACGGGCAAGGACAAGAGGAGGCTCCTTCAATTTGTTATGAACCACAGAATTCCTAGCAGCCCAAATTCTGTAAACAGTAGTGGTGAAGGATAATTTTAAAATCTCAGAATTCATAAAACCTCCTTTAAAGTGAAGGATAAACTCAATCAAGCTATCCCAATCACAGGGATAACTAGTCCAATTCCCGAAGGCAAAGACCGAGGAAAGGAATGTATACGAGTAAGAGCAACCAAAAAAGAGGTGTAGGAATGACTCCGTATGAAGCTCACAAAGAGGGCAAACAAGAGGCTGGAAACTGGAAAAGGCTAAGAAGCGATCGTTGGTTGGGAGTCTACGTCTCAAGGCCATCCAAAGCGTGATAAAAAAATGAGGGACGTGAAGGGTATGCCATAACAAGTTAGACCAAGCCACAACAGGAGCCCTAGAGCGGATGGAGTTCCTAACAGAATGAGCCTTCACATCTTTAATATCACAGCCATCCCAAAGGATAGAGTCCTCGGCATCAGAGGGAGGAGGAATGGCATGGAAGAGATTTCTGAACTGCAGAACCTCATGATGATTACTAAGAGGGAGCGACCAGGAGCTCGAGGCAATGATACTAGAAACCCGGGCAAAGAGGAGAAGCCTAGAGTTAGAGAGGAGGGACTCAGATGGGTTAGCTGGCTGCCCTAGTAACCATGGATCGTGCCAAAGACTAAATAAATTGCCATTACCAACCTTATAGTAGAGGAAAGGGAGAGCAACAGGCCGCAAGTTGAGAATCTTACGCCAAATCCAGGAGCAGTCCGAAGGGACACCAATTTGCCAGAAGTTCATCTGTTTAAAAATAGTCATCTTCACCCAACGGGACCAAAGGGATGAAGGGAGTGGAGATAGGACCTTAAGCAGATACAGAAGGATGAGGGCAATGTTCCAGTCCAAGAGGTTTTTAATGGCAAGCCCACCTTCCGAGTAGGGCAAGGAGATATCTTTCCATGACACTTTAGACCCATAGAGAGATAGGGAAGGCCCTTTACACAAAAATCTGTAGAGAGTTGATTGAATCGAATAAAGAACAGATTTAGGTAGGATAAAATGAGCCGCCCAGAAGGACTGAATAGCGAACAAAACTGACTTAATCAGCTGCAACCGGCGCGAATAGGAATGATAACGAGCCGTCTAAGAGGTGACCCTAGCTGTGATTCTGATAATAAGAGGCATGCAGTCCGAGTGAGAGAGCTTGGAAGTGATGAGAGGAACACCCAGGAAGGTGATAGGCAAAACACCAACGGGGAAAGCCAAGCAAAGAGCAAATACTCACCCTCACCTCGTCGGCAACATTAGATAAAAAAAACTAGTGACTTTTGAGGGCATTGGGGATCAGGCCAGAAAACAGGGAGAAGAATTGAATACAAGAGTGTATGATGCAGACTGAAGCAAGGCTACCATGGTAAAAGACCAAAAGATCATCCGCGAAGCATAAGTGGGTAATATTGCATGATTCCGTTCTCCAGTGGAACTTGAAATCCGGGAGTAGAGTCTCCTTATTTAGAATCATTGAGAAGGCTTCCATAGCAAGGATAAAAAGGTACGGGGAAAGGGGATCCCCTTGTCTAAGCCCTCTAGAACTTTTAAAATAGCCTGATAACGCTCCGTTGACTTTTATGGAGAACATAGGCGTGAAGATGCAAGAGTGGACCCGTTAATGAAGATGGGTGGAAACTTAAGAAGGGAGAGCAAGTCCAAGAGAAACACCCATTCCACTGTGTCAAAAGCCTTCCTGATATCAATCTTCAGGGCACATCGGGCAGGGCCGAAAATCCTATGGTAATTTCTAAAAAGCTCCTGCGCAAGCAAGATGTTGTCACTAATACTCCTTCCAGAGATGAAAGTTGATTGGGCATGATCAATAATGCATGGAAGGATCTTCTTGAGTCTATTTGCAAGGATCTTGGATATGCACTTATAAATAGTGTTACAGCAGGAGATAGGCCTAAAGTCTGACATGAGAGTGGGGTTAACAGTCTTAGGGATAAGGGCAATGGCAGTGGCATTAACCCCACAGGGAAGATGGCCTGTGATGAAGAAATATTGAACCGACGAGTTGAAATCAGGCCCAATAATATTCCAGCAGTGCAGAAAAAAATGGACATTAAAACCATCCGGGCCTGGGCTCTTGTTCTTTTTCATGGACTTTAGGACCAAAAAGATCTCAGATTCAAGGACACAGGGGAAGCCAAAGAGGAGGCCTGCTGGGGGGAGATCTGCTTGGAGACAAAAGGCTTGAGTTCCTCATAACCAACATAGACAGAAGAAGAGGGGCATAGCAACTTTTTAAAATTGCTGACTGCCACCTGCTGGATTCCAACTTGATCATCTATTAAGACACCCGAACTGTCATAGATAGATAAAAGCTTGTTGTGGTTCCATCTACTCTTAATAGCATTAGCAAAGAACTTGGAATTCTTATCCCCTTGAGCAAGCCAGAGAGCCCTAGACTTTTGCAATAAAAGAGATTCTTCAAGAGCAAGGGCCGTCCAAAGGGACTTATTGCAGCAGGATTCCGAAGAAAGCAAAGCAGGGTTCAAAGGGTCAGCATGGAGAGACACTTAGATGGAAGCTAACTGAGCCTGAAGGGAGGAAACACTAGTGGATAGGTTACCATTAGAAGCGTTCAGAGCAATAAGGGCCTTCTTAGTTCTGCGCAACTTTTCAGACAGAATAAACATGGGATTGCCACGGATAACCACATTCCAGCATTCAGAGACAGAGGAGTGAAAACCTTCCAACTCAAGCATGAAATTAAAGAATTGGAAAGGCTTCTGGGATTTCTGAATCTGGAGACCAGAGTTTAGAATAACGGGGCAGTGATCAGATAATCCTCTAGGGCTGAAGGAAACATGAGAATCAGACATAGAGCAAAACCAAGAAGCATTTCCCAGGGCTCTATCCAACTTACTAGAAAATGGGGTTCACAGTCTGACAATTCCACCAAGTAAATTTGGGGCCAATGGCACGGATGTCCTCAACTCCAAGGTCCACCAAGCAATCATAGAAGTCAGCCATACCAGCGTCCCAGGAAGAGTCACCACCATCAGCTTCATTTGGCTGCTTGATAGAATTAAAATCACCAAGGAGGCACCAAGCAGAGTTTGGAGATATACCATGAAGATCCCGCCAGAGCTGCCTACGCTCTAAGGTAGTATTCAGTCCATAGACAAAAGAAGCAAAAAGGGGCAGGTTACCATTAATAGGGGAAAGCTTGCAATGAGTGAGCTGGGAGGACTGAAAATATATATCCACCGTCCAAATTGATGGGTCCCACCCCACCTAAATTCTACCGTTCGGGTGGAAATCGTAGTTGAACACCCAGACCCAATTGCCACATATGGCTCTGGAAATCCTAGCAGCATTGGGAGCCTTTACTCTGGTTTTAAGAAGGCCGACAAAAGAAATATAGTTGGAAATCAAAAAATTCCGGATAAAGGCCTGCTTAGGCTTCTTATTTAGACCCCTGACATTATACGAACAAAAAGACGTCATGGAGATAGGGGTTTAATTAGAGAGGGGAGCACCCCTAGGACCTTTGTTCCTTTTCTTAGAGCTATTAGAAGGCTCCTTTCCAGGTCTAGACTTCTGCTTGAGATCCCTGCTTTCTTTCTCATCAACCTGCTTGAGTTTATCAACCAAAGGATTAGGAGGAATAGGAGATTCAATCTCGGGGGCAGGCCTGAATGGAGGAGTCTGAGAAGGGAGAGAAGACATTGGCAGTGGCAGCTGGAGGGGGGGAAACCGGACCAGGGGAAGAACCTTTCAGCCCCTTAGTGACAGTAGTCCAAGAAATATAAAGAAGAGGAGGTGCAGGAGGAACAGAAGCTGAGGCAACAGCCTCTTTCATGGAGCTAGAAACTGGGGAAGCCAGCCCGGGACCAACCAACAAAGCATTAGAGCTAGGCTCTGCCGTAAGGACCTTGGGGATCCATTTAAAAGTGGACTTAGGACATCTGAGCTTGGAATGCCCAAAGCATTTATAATCCAGTACAGGAGGAAGGTCTGCTCCAGTACTCAACTTTAATGGCCACATACTTATCAACTAATGATTGACCATCAAACACAACGACATTCACAGAGGAGGGAAAGGGGGACGTAGCATCCATTTCGATATAGATTCGGGCAAAGCTCATGGGTTCAAGTTTGGAAGTCAAATCATCAGCAAATAAAGGACGGCCCACTGCGCTGGCCAAATAACTAAGACCCTCCTTTGTCCAGCAAGAGAGGGGAATGTTGCTGAACCCCACAAGACTAGAGGACCAAATACTAACTCCCTTCTGTAAAACCTCAACAGGAGGACTGACAGTGATGGTCCCAGAGGATTTCTTAGGAGGAAAGAAGCTAAGACCCATATTACAAGTAGTACCCTGAGTAGCAACCACCGAGCTCCAAGATTTTGGGGGAGGGATACCACCTGGCTCATTGGGCAGGGCAGAAGAGGGGGCACCAAACACAGGGCCAGAAGCCTTGACAGCCGGAGAACTAGCTGGGGCAACAACAACAGTACCAGAAGTAATAGGCTCAGGAAGGGGAGCCGAAGCTCTCTGGGAACTTGAGGCGAACAGGTGGTGGGCTGAAGGCAGCTCACCAGAAACAACAAAGGCATTCAGGTCCTTAGCAGAGAGACTAACGCCAAGATAAATTTGAAGCTTTCTAACTTTTGATCAGAGCATCCGTTTGAGGTGTTCTATACCTTTTCGGAAAGCTCTCGCCGAGAGTGTCACAATAGCATAGGATTAAATGTTTTTCGAGTCTAAGAAGATGGGTTCATAACTGGGTCTTCGTTTTCCCACAGTTTATCCATTAAGCTGTCTTGCGCTGTTTCCACTTGGGATCAACGTTATGGTTCTTTCTGACCTTGATGACATCAATTCGGCTTGGTTTTAACCGGATCAGCTTCAAGTTGGTAAAATAACCATTTTTCCCCTTCATGAGTTGTCTCCTGTACTGGCACGGTCTTCAGCTGATCTCCCGGGGTTGTCTCCGAGGTTTAGATCCCAGCCGATTTTGTTTGTCCTCAAGGTTGTCTCAGAGGATGACTTGGTTTCTCCAGGGTTGTCTCTGGGGATGATGTGATGCTTCGGGATTGCCTTCGAACTTGATTTGGCTTCCCGGGTTGTGATCGGGGTTTGACCTGACCTTCCAGGTTGTGATCGGAGCTGACCTGTACCTCCTGGGTTGTGACCGGGGTGACCTGCACCTCCCGGGTTGAGATCGGGGTTGACCTGTTCCTCCCGGGTTATGACCGAAGTTGACCTATACCTCCCGGGTTATGACCGGAGTTGACCTGTACCTCTCGGGTTATGACCGGGGTTGACCTGTACCTCCCGGGTTGTGACCGGGGTTGACCTGTACTTCCCAGATTGTGATCGGGGTTGACCTGTACCTCTCAAGTTGTGATCGGGGTTGACCTGTACCTCTCGGGTTGTGACCGGGGTTGACCTATACATCCTGGGTTGTGACCGGGGTTGACCTGTACCTCCCGGGTTGTGATCGGGGTTGACCTGTACCTCCCAGATTGTGGCCGGGGTTGACCTGTACCTCCCAGGTTATGACCAGGGTTAACTTGTGCCTCCCGGGTTGTGACCGAGGTTGACCTGTACCTCCCAGGTTGTGACCGGGGCTGACCTGTACCTCCTGAGTTGTGACCAAGGTTGAGTTGTCATCACGGTATTGAGACTAGGTCTCAGTCGACATCCCGATATTGAGACTGGGGCTGAGTTGACATTCCGGTATTGAGACCGGGGCTGACTTGACATCCCGGTATTGAGATCGGGGCTGACTTGACATCCCGGTATTTAGACCGGGGCTGAGTTAACATCCCGTTATTAAGACCGAGGCTGATTTGACATCCCGGTATTGAGATCGGGGCTGAGTTTACATTCTAGTATTGAGACCGGGACTGAGTTGACATCCCGGTATTGAGACCGGGGCTAAGTTGACATCCCGGTATTAAAATCGGGGCTGAGTTAATGGATCAATATTGAGACCGGGGCTGAGTTGACATCCCGATATTGAGATCGGGGCTGAGTTCAGTTGAAAAGGCGATTTTGCCCTCCTAAAAGATTAGTAACAGGGATGCAAAATTTCAAGTGTCTACGACAGGACTGAAGAAAGTTTTGAGTGTCTACATGATATACATCACTGTCATACCTATGATACATGTGAAAACTACAAAATAAAAAGTACAGGATATTGGGGCACCAATGCCCAATGACTAATAAGGCGGCGGTAACACAATGTTGAACTCATCCAAGAAGGTGCTAGAATCTTCTAATTGATCGACCTGGGGCAAGTCACATGGGGTGGGGTACATCCTGCTGATCTGGGTGATAAGGTGTCTGCTGCATATCCGGGTGACAAGTAAATGGATCACCTCCATCATGAGAGCCACCAGTGCCTGATGGTCCAGCCTCGTGATCCCGAGCAGCAAAAGTACTAGCCAATGAGGGGGAGGCCTAGATGACGACAGTACATCGACATCTTCTCCAACTGTTGCCTCAAATCGGCTATCTGAATCTGGTGAGAGGGTTCCTGTAAGCATGATATCCAGTCCTTCATCATAAGAGACCCTGGAACCATATCTCCCAGGAACTGGGTAGCCCGGGTCTGAGAACCTATCGTGCGTGGGCCCCACCAAGTAGAAAAGTTCTAAGACGTGATAGGACCATCTGACAAATGAAACCCATTATACCCGGCAGTGGGAATCGATGTAACTGATTGAGATAAAGGCTAGAATCACTGAGCTGGAGAAAAAAAAGGAAGTCTTATCTCCCCAGTGATACATCGAAAGGCGCGCTCCCCGAGATAGAGTTCCCAACCTCCATCAAACAGGAAGGGAATCCGACGAGTAGATAGATGATACTTCGGCCCTACCGGTAGACCATCCTCAAATCCCTCAGACAAGTGCTCTGCCGAATAAGGGACCCACACTATGTCAAAGGCCGTCAATGTCTCTAACTAAAGACGGGCATGGGTGAAGCCCTCTACAATCGTGACCTCTGACAGAGTAGACTGATGTCATCTACGTCCCTGAGGATATGTGTCCATGCCCAGGATAAAGATAGGGCGAAGACAGGGAAGCTTCTCGTAAGCCCAGAACTGTCAATGCAAAGAACCCAACATTAACCATTAGAAAAGATAAACTAATCAAAATTTAGACAAATGAAATTCAGTCAAAATGACTCACCAAAAGAAACGGGTAGAATCCAACCCATGCGTCGGTAACTCCTTCGGATCGCAGTCGCATCCCGTGAAGGAAGAGAGCGAATGTAAAAGATCCCCAATCATAGTCCCCAATGAGGTCTACGTCTCGAACTGCCCCTACCAAGATAAAGGGAATAGTGGAGGAGTTGTTCGCAATGAAGCAACCCCTTATGATGGTCAGGAATAAACGCCGCAAGATGCGATCCTTATCCCTCAAATCGACAGGCAACGGCTGCTGTAGAGTGCCTCGAGCAGCATCGACGCCCAGGCATCCCTACTGAATACTGCGGGCCTTGAAGGCCCACTCCAGAGAATAAAACCCTAAAAGGGTGCGCATTGTGGTCGAAGTGATGCCCGTCTCCAACGGCACTCTAGCTCCAATAAACTCCAGGCCTGTGATATACCTCCAATCCATGGGAGTCATCACAACCTCGCAGTCCAGCAGATGGACAGACTGACTCTGATGAAACCATCGCTCTGACAAAGCTCGTAAATAGCCCTAAGGGCAGCGACGGGGAACGATGGTGAAGAAAGCCTCAAATCCCCAAGAATCCACGATCGCCCGGTACTCTGGATGTAGTGAATGATACAAAGAGTATATGCTGAACCAGTTACCCCTGGGCTGGGTAAACTCTGGAACCTGCACGACCTTAAGGTTAAAAAAATTGGTTGTTGACAGAAAAGAGAAAGAAATATAAATTAAGGTAAAGATCATGTACCTCATTCGCCTACAAGTGAATGGAGGGATGACGGCTCAGATCCGTACTCAGTAAATCAGGGACAGCTACCTAAATACCGGGAAGAAATCGAGGCACATCAATGGGCTGAGGCGGAACCTCAGGCTTAGGGATGTCCTCCTCATCCAAATGAGGTTGGTCCTCACCAAGAGGACGCAGAACAGGCTTTGTCAATCGCTGGACCCTCCTACTGATCCGTGGAATGGGAACATCAGAGGAGCTCTTCGCCAGCGAACTTCAGATGAAACTCGCTGGGTTGAAGAATGGCTAGGTCCCGTAGAATCCATATCTAAACAATGAGTTCGTAGGAATCAAAGCGAAGTCAGTTATATTCATGTCCTTTTCAAATTTTAAATTAAATCCATGAAATATAACTTAGGTCATCACATCATGCATGTCCTACATGTGCCATTATATGTGTACATCATTTTAACTCGCATCCTATCATATCTATACATATATCTAGGACCCTGACATTTGACTCATAAAATTTTTTTTTGCCAGAGTCTCCCCTATAAAGTGGACTATCCTCATGCCCGAAGCATGCATTAAATCACCCTATGAGGGTATACCATCACAGCCAAGCAATTAAATATCAATTTAAATTGTTATTCTAACACATAGCTATAATGCATGTCTAGATTAACAAATAAATGATAATATATCGCATCCATACGGTCCATAAGATGATATGTAAGCATGCATTGCATTATAAACATGTTCATCAAGCTATCTATGCATACATGTTAGATATAATGCGTTTAAATAAAGAAATACGGGTTTTCACGAACGAAAACATGAAAAAATGGAGTCAATACATTACCCGTAGTACGTAGAAGAGATGTATGGTGTTGGATCGCTCCAAATCAAGCCGGAATAGCGTAGATCTGAAGAGAGAATAGGATTTTTCAGAGAGAATACGAGAAAACTCAAGTCAAATGAATGAAAATGAGCCATCCCGAGGGTATAAGCCTGATCATGGGTAGCCTCATACATGTATGCTCTAGCCGTATACACATATGCGGTAACCATAGGTGGGTCCCGCGACTTCCCGATTGGTAAAGTGCAGTCCGACACGTGTTATTTTGGGTTCAGAATGGTCACATTATTGAAAAAGGTACCTTTTCGGGACAGTTTTAAACCCCGAAAATCCTAAAAACCCTCCGAAATAGCAGAAATTCGGTAAAGATCAAAAATCCCGACGTTGAATGCCGGAAGACCAGAAAGTCAATCAAAATTAATACTACTTCTCAGAATCCACAGGCAATGAACCAATGAAGGCGTCGGCTCGACCCCCGATGATGTAATCCACAGGCAACGAACTAGTGAAGGCGATCGGCAAAACCCCGATGGTGTAATCCGTTGGCAATAACCCAACACAGATCGGTAAAACTCCGATAGTGTAATCTGTTGGCAACAACCCAACGCAGATCGGCAAAACCCTGATGGTGTAATCCGTTGGCAACAACCCAACGCTGATCGACAAAACCCCGATGGTGTAATCTGTTGGCAACAACCCAACGCATATCGACAAAACCCCGATGGTGTAATCCATTGGCAACAACCCAATGCAAATCGGTAAAACCCTGACGATGTAATTCGTTGGCTACAACCTAATGAAGGCATCGACCTGACCTTGATGGTGTAATCCATTGGCAACAACCCAACACAGGTCGACTCAGCCCCGATAAGGTAATCCATTGGTTATAACCCAATGAAGGCATCGGTACGACCCCGATGGTGCAATCCGTTGGCTACAACCCCGCGCGACTTAACCACGATAACGTAATATTTAACCTCCCCAGTAGAGGGGAGTAACCCTTTTCTAATCTCCCATATCATTACATATTTTATACATGACATTGCATCATCAGATATACCTTGTCATGCATTCTTTGTGTCTAGTAACCTTTGTCGTGTTCATTCCATTACATTGCATAAACATGACAAAGAGGGGCATCTGTAGACACTCAAAATTTCTCTTTCTTTGTACTAACCTTGTAGAAGGGTAAAAGCATAATTTTACTTTGGAGACAACCCCAAGGTAGGGCAAAAGAACCAGGTCATCTAGGAGATGACCCCTTGAAAATTCAAAGGACCAATGACGTCCGAACATGTCGTGAACCAAACAAGGATCGCCAAGCTGAGACAGTGTCCGTCGGAAACCAACTTAGCAAACTTCAAAATGCGTGCCATCGACGATAAACCAGCTAACTGCCCTCGAGAACTAGAAGATACTTCTCAGCTACAAGCATCATCTTCCCGGTCCCCGTCTTATTCAGACTTGATTGGATTCCGCCGCATTCCGCACAGACTTTTCGAAAGCTCGGTCTGCGCAGGTCAACTTCCTCCGAACCAGGACCACAAGAGCACACTTCTAGGCGGTGAGCCCCACCTAGCCTAGCCACATATATATATGCGGCTAGCCGCACACATGTATGCGGCTGGCTTGGACAGCTTAAAATCCCCACATTAGTTCATTTAAAAAAAAGTGAGAGTTTTAGAGAGAAAAAAGAAATTCTAGAGAGAGAAGGGCTCAGGTGGAACTTGTAATCACCAACTTCAAGCTTATTCATCTCATTTAGCACCTACTTGAAGTCCCGGGAGTGTTCTACATTGATCACGGGTGTTAGAACGCTTGTTCACGCGTCCCCCAAGGTGAAAAACGTACTTTTTAGCTACGTTCTTTGTAAATCTTGCTTAATATACTAGATTGATGATATATATTGTTTAAATCTAGTTAATCTTGTTGTTTATAAGCATATTGTGTAATAGTTGATAGATATTACGTTTCTATTGGTTATATTATGCTTATTACATTGTAAATCAAGTACGGAGGCTAGATCTACCTAGATCTAAGTTGAATCCATCCTTTGAGAGGTTATTAGGCATGAAGCTTTAACCCGTGTGCTAGATCAATTTAGATCCATGGTAGATCTATGTATTTATTGCTTTAAATGGCCCCGGTTACCCCGTATATCCCTAGATTTGTATCTAGAGGCGAAAGAGGACCGAAATGGCTTGAAACGGCGATTTCAACCGATGAAATCATCTAATATCAAAGTCGAGGACATCATATATATGTATTCCCGCATAAATAATGTAAGCCTAGGAATCCCAATGTTGAGATCTCCGAATGGATCCTGACTTGATTCCCACGATAGACCGGTTTTGATGATGTAATGTTTAAATAGCGTAAATATCATTATATATGTAATATTTGGATCTTAAAGACGAACTCGAGGGGTTAGTCCTGAGAAGTCGGATTCAAGATCCCGTGATAGTGAAAAATTTAATTGTGGGTTTTCGGTTTCATCGAGATGGCTTTCATGCCCGATGATGATCCGACCCTTTTTGATGCTTTTTACATGCATATAATCAAAATAATTTTTAATAAAACCACAAAGAGCTTTCAGTCATAATAATGCGATCCGGGGTATATCACCTTATGAATGTAAAGATAAATAAAAGGAAGTATCGAAGTTCTTGATTCCTAGTCGGGCAAAGAATTTGAAAACCTTGTTTTCCAAAACATCAGTTCAATTCATACATCTTGTTAAAAAATGAAATTTTTGTCAAATTAAATCCTTCGTACCTAGGCGCAAAAGAGGCACAACACTACTTTCAAATAACCCAAAATAAAGACTTAGAATAAAAAAATGAATAAAGCTTTCAAAATAAAACACACACACACACACATATTTTATGCATAGAAAATCAATAAGATGCGGTACCGTGTTTTCACGGGAGTTGGGGGGTGCCTAACACCTTCCCCCCGCTTAACCTAGCCCCCAAATTCCACGAATCTCGGGTTTCAAGACCAATCTTTCGGAGTCACGCATTGGACCATATTGCAAAAACTATTAAAACTCGAATGAGTTGGTACATCCATTTAAACCATACCTACTGGCGACTCTGTCTCAGTCGGTCCAATCATAAAATAATAAAATCAATCTTTTCAAAGTCGTCGACACTTATGTCGGTATCGCTTTCCTAAAATCTCACCCTTTCAATAATATCCAAAGACATAACAAATGGAAAAAGGGAACAAACAAACATAAACTTAGGAAAGACAGACATCATTCCATCCCATAGATTTTTTCTCGGCGTCGACAGACATGCTGTGCTTTATCATGGGCCGCCATGAGGTTACAACATTACCTTCATAGGCACACAACCTATCTCATAACTCACATGGATCCTCTAAAATACATATTCAGCAAACCCATATTAAATTGTCGATTGTCCAGATGGAAATTAATCCTCTAACAATTTGATATCATCTATGTGACTCAAAAGTACATCAAAGGTCAAGGAATTGCGGATCAATTGGCCGAAGCACCATCAGGGGACTTCAAACCCTTGGGAACTTACTTCCCGAATGATGGGATAATGAAAATTCAGTAGATCCATTGAGAAGATACAGACCAATTCTGGAAATTGTACTTCGACGGGGTTGTAATCATGGAAGGTACAGGAGCAGGGGCAGTTCTTGTATCTATTACGGGAGAACATTATCCCATGGCTGCCAAGTTATAGCTTGTCAACACCAATAACACAGCCGATATTGAAGGCTGTATAATGGGATTGTAATTGGCCTAATCAATGGGTATCAAATGGTTAACGGTCTTTGGGGATTCCGAGTTGTTTATCAAACAAACCACCGGGGCATATCATACCAAAGAATTACATTTGTTGCCCTATCATCGGCAGGTTATCAAGATGGCTATAGAGTTTGAGGATATAGCCTTTATCCACATTCCTAGGAATCGATATGATTTCGCAGATGCACTAGCAACCCTGGCTTCATTAATCAACATTTCCGCAAAGAGGGGAATCTGGAATATCAAATTCACAAACCAGATGGCACCAACTTATGGAAATTACGTTGGAGAAGTTTCTGATGAACTACCTCCCATCAAACAACCCTGGTACCAGGATATCAATGAATACCTACGGTATGGATCTACCCCCGCTAGAGCAAGTCAAGGTAAAAGAAAGTGGATCCATAAAATGGCTATGAAATTCTACCTAAGTGGAGATGCTCTCTACAAAAGAGATGCTGGAATAGGTCTTCTACGATGCCTAGACAAAGACCAAGCTTATAGGCTTTTAAATAAAGTACACGGTGGAGTGTGTGGGCCACACATAAGCCGTCCTTTACTTGCCAAGAAGATATTAAGAACAGGGCATTACTGGCTCTCTCTCTCAAAGCTAATTGTGATGATAACGTCAAGAGATGTTATCAATGCCTAGTCCATGGAAATGTCGTCCATGCTCCTCAAAATGAACTACATTGTATGAGTTTTCCATGGCCCTTTTCTATGAGGGGAATGGACGTGATCTGGCCAATAGAGCCCAAATCCAGCAATGGTTATTGGTTTATTTTCACTATAATCGACTACTTCACCAAGTGGGTAGAAGCTTCTCCTTTCCCAAAGTCACCAAGGAGGTAATCATCAATTTTATTAGAAATAATGTAATCGATCGATACGGACAACCGAAGGTGATCGTATCAGACAATGCTAAAAATTTGAACCAAATGATGAAGGAATTGTGCAGCAAATTCCACATTAAACATCTTAATTCTGTCATCTATCGTCCCAAGATGATTGGTTTTGTCGAAGCAGCCAACAAAAATATCAACAAGATCATGCAAAAGATGTCTGCCAATCACAAAGGATGGCCTGACTTACTGCCTCTGACCTTGTTAGCATACAGAACATCAACGCGCACTTCTACTAGGGCTACCCCCTATTCATTGGTCTATGGCCTGGAAGCATTACTTCCTATAGAAGTAGAAATGGAATCATTAAGAGTGTTGATGGATGCTCAGATGGAAAAAGACCAGTGGTTACAAAAGCGGTACAATCAGTTATCTCTGATAAATGAGAAAAGTGTTGCAGCCATTTTCCATGGTTAGTTATATCAGCTAAGGATTTCTCGGTCCTACAATAAGAAGGTCCGATTTTGGCAATTCAAAGAAAATGACTTGGGGCTGAAGAAAATCCTCTCCAATCAAGATGAAGCTAGAGGAAAATTAGCCACAAATTGGGAAGGCCCTTTCATTGTCAAGGAAGTGTTGTCAGGAGTAGCCATCAGATTGAAAGAAATGGACGGTGAAAAATTTTCCCAACTTATCAATTTGACACCATGAAAAGGTACTATATCTGAACGTTCTGCAAACCACCATCCTGGTTATTTAAAAAAAAATATTATGGTCCTTATAGCTTAACCTGAACTACGAAAGACCTGACCTCCCCCATCCATGGGAGTACGTAGGCATCCATCTATAGTGCGGTCTAACCTTCAAAAGAAACAGTGAAACACAATATCTATAAACTAGAATATCCAATCAAATACCAGCCTCAAGACACCAAATCCTACATAAAACCCAAATCCTATAAAGCCTCCAAAGTCAACGACCCATTCTAAGAGACCCTCCGACATCTCAATATCAGTCCATCAGGAAAGAGTTCGGGATGCATCAAGACAACAAGTCACGAAGAAAAGTGGCAACCATCCAACAAAGTCAAAACATAACCAAAAGGGAAGTGAACTAAAATATATTTCCTTGCCATATGTTACTGTTTAATATATACAATGTGTCCTGTACATGACAAAAGTGACTAACCTAGTCTATACAGGAAATAAAAGCTAATCTATACCCCCACAGTCAAAAGGGTCAGAAAACCCAGCATCATATCCCTCTCTAAAGATGGAGGTGCATCTCTAATCTCCTATCATGCGCTCTCAATACGAGTCAGAAGATCTATGGCAGTATGCAGAGTACTATCATGATCACCCATAAACGCACTCGTCTGTGCAATAATATCATTTGTGTAGGATCTGAGAGCAGCACTCTCAACAATAGCAGTATCCCTGACAGCCAGTGCCTTATCCCTCTCTAAATAAGTAACATCTCTGCCAGATAGGGTGGTCAACATCAATGCCCTAGCCCGATCCCTCTCAAAGGTCAGAAGATGCAACCTCTGCTCTAACACCTTCTTGGGAAGTGGGGCAGCAGTAGCCAAAGAACTAAGAGTGGCACTAACCAGATCTATTGTCAAACCAGCAAACATCTCATCCTCTGTAAGGGAGGTGGGATCCTCTATAGGCATCTCATCATCTGAGTCTATACTCAGCTCAGAATGAATAGCAAGAATCGCTGCTATGTCTGCCTCCAGCCATGCAGAATACTCTAAAGAACGACCCGGGTGACTATCTAAAAAATTAGCTCTCTCCCGATGAGTCCGAAAATCATACACTCGGGCTAGATCATCCTCAGATAAAGACAAAGCAAATAATCTATGGTCTGAAGCTCCCCCAAAGGAATGAACATCTTGAAACTGATCAAACTACCTCATGTAATCTAATGGATGGTACGTGGTCACCCCTCTCAAACCGGTCAATGGAAAGAAGCCCATACCCACAGCATGAGTGACAAAGATCAAAGGGGAACTAAATACTGAATAAAGTTAGATGGAGAAGGGCTCCTCAATAACTATCAAAAAGACAAACCAGAATGATGTGTCGGTGCAGTCAGCTGGGTGGAAAGAATAAGACATAGCTATGTCCCAACCGAAGCAGTAGCCAAGACACCGAAATGTGCCTATCGGACTCAAATGGGTCATAAACTAGACATAAAGCAATACAGCACTACCTCGAAAATACTCGTCAGTACGAGCATGGCAATGAGAAAGTGAAATCAGGTTTTTCGCTAAAATTATGGGAATAATGGTATAGCCCTCCCGCAAAGCACTGACTATTGTCACCAGTCCAATATCTATGTGATCCATGTACACGAGAATATATAAATACCCTAGGACGCACATCACCAATGTATCAACTCTGGTAATCCTCCAATGATCCTTCGAGTCAGTAAAGTCCTCGGAATACAGTAGAAAGCTATCAGCCGCCTGGATGTGGTCAATCAAGAAGTCTATAGAAATGACGTGACTAGAGGTGATCTCATCTAAAACCACTGTCCGCCTCAAACATGTCATAGTCATAAACTGTCTGTGCATATGACCAATAGCTACCCGGACATAAGGTTTGTCCAAGAAGAGTCCGATAATGCGGCGATACTCCTCCAAAGTTGGAGTAAGCTCATCTAAACCAAATCTAAAGTCCTGTCTCTCAGATATCCAATAAGACAGCATACCCTCTATAAAATCGTCAGGGACCTGAAAAGTCAGAAACGGCATGGAAAGTCCCAACATGCCATCTGCTAATGAGCGATCTGACTCTGAAAGACTATCAAACCAGGACCGCAAGCTCGAACCAATGTGGGTAGAAGGAAGGTGATCAATACGTGCTACGGATGAGGAAGACATCTGTAAAAGTCATATCACGAAACCATATATGGGTCAATTCTAACTCAAATGCAAATCCATGATATATAATGCATGCATCATGGTAAATGATAATATAATAGATGAAGTAAATGAAAAGCATTATAAATAGATCTCTATAAAATATAAAACTACATACATCATGAAATTAAATACATCATCTTTGTTTTAAGAATAAAAATAAAAAGTACAGGGAAATTGGGCACAACAGCCCAATATCTAACAAAAGCCTATTTAAAAAGGTCGCGGATATCTATATCCCCAAGTTGATAAACACGATCCAAATCCTCTTGAGTTACTGTATCTCTGCTAAAGGGGATATCTGGGTGATACAAAGGAGGATCTACTCCGGTAAAACCAGCAGTATATGGGCCGCCAGATGTACCAACACCTGAGCCAGATGGATCAAAAGTATCTTCCTCTGCTGGATCTCTGCCTAAGTGGCGAATGAAAAGATGTGCCCTATCCAATTATTGGGTCAAGTCTGCTATCTGATCCAAATGAGTAGGCTCTCAGACGCATGCTATCTAATTTATTATCATCATAGACCCAGGTACCATGTCCGCCAAGAACTGAGTCGCACGGGTCTGAGCTCTAATAGTATGAGGAGTACACCACCGATGGAAGGTGTCCTATTTTCAAGGCCCATCAGACAAGGTGTAGCCATCCATGCCCATCAAGGGAATATCTGTAACTGGCAAAGACAAAGGCTAGTATCGCCGAGCAGAAGGAAGATATGGAATATGAATCTCCCCTGTGATGCATCTAATAGCTCTCTCTCCCAAGTAGATCTCCCAACCTCCCTCAGTCAAGAAGGGAATCCAACGGGTAGATAATGCATACTTTACCCCTGTCGAGAAGCCATCCTCAAAGCCTACTGTCAGATAATCTGGGGTATAAGGAACTCATTTGATGACATCTGCAGTCAGTAGCTACAACTATAAGCGACAATTAGTAAAGCCCTCTACCACAGGGACCTCTGCTAAAGTAGAGTCATGCCAACGCCGTCCCCGTGGATATGTCTCCAAGCCTAAGGTAGTAACTAGATGAAGGCAAGGAAGCCGCTCGTAAGCCCAGAACTGACAAAGGCAAAAATCAACTATATCAGTCCATATATCAAAAATACCTGAAGGTGGGAAATTGAAGATTAATTAAAACTACTCACCAGCAGAAATGGGTAGATGCCTACTCAACCCTCTGTAATGCCCTTAGAGTGTAGACGCATCCCTCGGAGGAAGTATGCAAAGGTGAAGGATCCCTAATCAAAATCTCCGGTGCGATCTACATCACGGAGAGCGCCAATAAGTGCAAAAGAGATAATTGTAGCGTTATTTGCAATGAAGCATCCTCTGATAATAGTCAAAAATAATCGCCATAAAATACGATCTCTCTCCCTCTGATCAGCAAGAGGAGGCTCTGATAAAGCTCCACTAGAAGCATCAATGCTCAAGTGACCGGAACAGACAGCCCGACCCTTGAGGGTCGAAGGAGGAACCCCCAACAAGGATCTAACAGCAGCAGGGGAAATGTCTATCACGAGAGGCACCCTCTCACCAACTCCAAACTAGTGATAAATAGCCAATCCATCTGCGTCATCACCACCTCGCAGTCTAGCAAATAGAGTGACTGAGTCTGATGGAATCATTACTCGGATAAAGCTCTCAGATAACCCCATGGACAACGTCGTGGTGTGAGGGAAAAGAAAGCCTCGAAGCCCCAAGAATGAAGACTTATGTACAAGGATGAAGACTCATGTACTCGGGATGAAGACTCATGTACAAGGAGTGGATGCTACACCAGTTCCCCCTCGGCTAAGTAAATCTAGGGACATGCATCATTTTCAAGTCAAGGCTCAGCCAATTCCAAAAATGGTACTCAAACTTGAGAATCAATCAATACCTCATTAGCATATAGATGGACCGAGTGATGGCGTCTCAGATCGCCAAGAAGATTAGAAAGCATCACCTGTATCCTAAGGAGGTCCAGGTGAGCAGTGAAAGGAGAAGGATCTGCAGCTGGAACATCTTCCTCCTCATCAACAACCTCTGTCCTATCTACGGCTATAGGACGGATCATAGACTCATTCAACTGACGAGCCTATCAAGCTGGGCGAGGTAATGGAACATTTGAAGCTGTCCTCTGCACGCCCGAGGAAACCCTACGGGACGTAGAACTGCTAGGCCTGTCAGAATCCATGCCTGAAAAAGAAACTCCAAATCGCCTCAGATAGGGTGAGGTATGTTTCTACACCTGGTCAATTCAATTCAGCATATGCATGCACTTAGGATAACAGACTCTTATAAATTTCTAGATCATCACATCATACATGATCTATTTGTGTAAATTCATGCTACTTTAATATATATCCCTAGAATATTTAAGCATGCATACATATTTAAATACCCAGACTCGTGAAATCATGACTAGGTGGCCATTCAGTAGCACACCAACCCAAATCATGCATAAATATTTCATATATTAAACATTAAACCAAGCACAATGGTAGATAAATTTCCATAGACATTTGAAGACATTTTTCATGCTCATTTATCCTAAAATAGGATAGCTGCACTAGCCAAAATGTGTGTAAAATGTTTTTTCAAAAATGAAATCTTTTTCACATCAGAATGTTCAGCGTATTAAAATACAAACATTTACTAAGCCCATTCAGTTTTATTAAGTCATCTATGCATACATAGTTGATACATTGCATTTAAACTCATTATGCATTAAATTTAGCGTTCTAACGGTCAAAATTTGAAAAAAAGGATGTAAACGTTACCAGAGATGTGCAGACCGTTTGTTCGGTAACAGATTTTGCAAAAAATAGCTCGAATTGAGTAGATCTGAGCAAGAAAGTTTATATTTTTCAGAAGAAATCAAGTTAAAAGTGACATGTGAATGGGCCAAGGGGTATAAGACCACCTGCGGCCTTCCGTGAGTCTACCTGCGGAATCTGTAGGTCTACCTACAGAAGTCCAGGGTGGGTCCCACCCCCTCTGGTTTGATTAAATTTGAGTCCTGGTAGGTCCCCATGAATTCAAAAAGTCAAATCAGCAAAAAATGATCTACACGATTGAGCGTAAAAGGCTTGAAACCCTGAAATATGGTACCCAACTTCTGAGGAATGAAAATCTTCATGTAAACCATTAGCGTTAATCCAGCGTAGCATCGGAGAAGGATCCGATGGTTTAAGCCGTTGAGAACTACTTCAGTGAAGATATCAGAATTTCTGATATTATAAACTGTTAGCGTCAATCCAGCGTAACATCAGAGAAGGATCCGATGGTGTAAGCCGTTGAATACTACTTCAACGAAGATATCAGAATTTCTGATATTATAAACCGTTAGCGTCAATCCAGCGTAACATCGGAGAAGGATCAGGGGTGGTGTGACCCGTTGAACACTACTTTAACGAAGATATCGAGATATCTGATATTATAAAATGTTGGCATTAATCTAACGTAACATCGGAGAAGGATCCGGTGGTGTAAGCCATTGATCACTACTTCAGTGAAGATATCGGGATATCTGATATTGTAAATCGTTGGCATCAATCCAACGTAGCATCGGGGAAGGATCCAGTGGTGTAAGCCATTGAACACTACTTCAGCGAAGATATCGGGTTGTCTGATATTGTAAACAATTGGCATCAATACAGCGTTGCATTGGAAAAGGATCCGATGATGTAAACCATTGAACACTACTTCAGTGAAGATATCGGGATTTCTAATATTGTAAATCGTTGGCGTCAATCCAGCGTAGCATAGGGGAAGGATCCGGTGATGTAAGTCGTTGAACAATACTTCAGTGAAAATATTAGGAAGTTTGATATTGTTAACTTAGTGAAGCATCAGGAAAGCCTGGTGATGACAACAGTGGAAAACTATCTTCATCAGAAAGGACCGATGATGGAATCTGTTATAAAAGAAATCTCCAGCTGAGGCATCGAGACAGTTCGGTGATGGTCAACCTTGGTAAACTACCGTTCGAGTAGGCATTGTGAGTGTTCGGTGATATCAATAATTGAAAGCTTTATCCCCAGCAGAAACATCGGGAACAGCAGGTGATCAAAGTCGTTGGAAATAACTCCAACAAGAGCATTAAGCGTTCATAACATCATATCATGTTGCATTGAATTACATCATATTATTTGGTCGTGTTTTAAGTGTATAGTAATCTTTATCCTATTTATTCCATTGCATTGCATAAACATGATAAAGAGGGGCATCTATAGACACTCGAAATTTTGTTTTCATGTTACTAACCAATGCAGGAGGGCAAAAGCGTCTTTTAACACTTCAGAGACAATCCCAGAGGATTATAACTTTCACTCTGAAGACAACCCTAGATGACTACCTTAAATCAAACCCTGGATACAACCCAAAGGGATATCAAATCAACCTCGGAAGATAACCCTGAGAAAAAATAAACTAAACAGCCTTCAAACCCTAGAAACAACCCTGAGGGAGGACAGTTACAGCCATATCAAGCGTGGAGACAACCCCAGAAGGGTAAAAGGGTAATTTTTCCAAATCAGTATCAATGTTGATCAAACCACTGTGGATAAGGTCGTACAGAACCATCACAGTAATCCCGAGTGTAAACTGACTGCAGAGACTTGAAAATATGATCATAGATCCATCTTCCCAGATTTGGAAAAAGTCAATCCCTATGTCATTGCATAGCTCTCGGAAAGAGCTTTTCGGAATGGTATGGCACACCTCCATAGGATTCCCGAGTTGCAAGCTATCCAGGTTTCAAGCAGCCTGCACGTCGTTCGAGGGAACGCACTTCGAGACGGTGAGGACCCACTGGGCCCATCTGCAGGTATACCTATGGAAGCCGCAGGTTTACCTGCGAAAGCCTGGGTCTACATATATCAGCCCCTAGCTCACTTTTGAAAAGATTCCAGAGAGAGAAAGGGTCTATGAGAGAGAAAATCCAAGATTCTAAATGTCAAACAGCTCAAATCTTGCTTCTAATCCCTATAAACCTCAATTTTAAACACTTATATACATATAAATTTCAACATATAAAGTTTTAACCTGTGGAAATCGATTTTAAAGGTGCCAAAAGCCGTTCGATAGCCCATCTCGTGCAAGGCTGTAAGATCTCTTCAGATCTGTGTCCATTTCTTGCTTTAATATATATATATATATATATATATATATATATATATATATTAGTCAATATTAAAGATAGATTTGACTTTTAACCTTTCATTTCGTTGTAAATAGTCAATATTTGCAGTGTATTTATTAGATCTATACTATATCTAGCCAGATCTTTCTTTTAATCGGTTCAAAAGTTGTAAAACTTGAACCATTCAAGCTAGACTAGCTAGATCTATATATATCTAGTTTACTTTCTAGTTTTGAAAATACTCAGAACCACATGACCCTAGATCTGTATCTAAGGGAAACGGGATGCTTAGCCACTTACATACAAGATTTACTGATGAATCCTTTGTTCAGGGATGTCTATAATAGATATGCAATTTATTTTGATATATTCGTTGTGCATGTTGTTTAAATTATATCATGTGAGCCTAAGATCCACAGGATTGATGATTAAATCAATGGATCTAGATTCAGTTCCCATGATGGACTGGTTTGAGTTGTACAGTCAGCTTCCAACCCATTGTAAATGTAAACTTATAGCCTTAAAACGGTTAGCCGGAGTTAAGGCCACAAAATAATGGAAACATATATATAGTGCTCGGACTCACTTAGATGGCTTTTATGCCCACAACGAGCCTGAAATTTGTACATAGTTTCATTTATTGTCAAAGATGCTTCGCGTCTCAATAAAATCAAATCAAGCCGAATACGGAATAAAATTAGAAATATCAAAGGGCTTCAATTCCTATGCGAGCAAAAGGGTTTGAAAACAGCTTTTCAAACCATCACTTTCATATTCTTGTTTAAAATGAACTTTTCAATAAGTCAAACCCTTCTTATATAGTTCCAACGAGGCACATCACTACTTTCAAAATAAAGCACTCAAGCACATTTTCAAAACTCAAATCACACACATACACACACATAATCAATGCATAGGGAATGAAAAGACGCGATAACCGTGTTTCACGAAAGTCGGAGAGTGCCTAACACCTTCCCCTCGCTTAAGAAAGCCTCCAAACTCTATGAATCTCGGATTCCAGACCAATTAAACAGAGTCACATATTGGGCTATATTGCAAAAACCTTTCAAAATCCGTTTGAGTTGGTACAACCATTTAAACTCATACCAACAAGCGACTATGTCAAAATTTGGCCCAATCATTAAAATCAATCTTGTCAAATCGTCGACATTATATATCGATTTTTCCCAAAATCACAACCTTTAAAGAAAGATAAAAGCCCCATAGCGAAATATAAAGGGTAGAGAACACGATAGGAAATTTTCCCGGCATCGACAGTCAGCAATCTCTAGGTTAAATTCTAACTTCATAGCCTCATGCTCTATCCTCAGCTCTCCTAGCTTTTTAACTCTTCTTGATCTAATTTCTCCCTCAGCACTTTATTTCGGGAAACTAATGAAAGTAGTATGCACACAAGCCAATCATGTATAATGATAAAGTATATACTTTGTAACAATCTTATTCATTTATTAATAAAAGAATTATTTATTTAAAAGGCGATTATATTATCTACATAATGATGTTATATTTAAAGGTGATAAACCCATAGTTTTAAGCAATGCTTTTAGAACCATAATGATGATCATGCTAATGAGATCTAAATTCTTAGAAAGTTTAAAACTAAAATAGTTCCCAATCGATGGATTACTAAATAGGAAATTAGTGAATCTGGATAGATTGGTACATACGTTGCTTGCTCTTGGGAAGAGGATGATCGATCTCATGATCATTTGTGTGGAGACACTAAAGCAAGTATGTAGGTGCTTATTGGAGAATAAGTACACTAAACGTGGCTCGGTAAGGAATACCTAATGGAGTTTTACTCGCCTATCAATAGAAATTCTTTTAGTGATAGTAGTACAAGTAATCCTTAGACTTGAGATCATCATAGTATCTTATGTATAGTGAGTTATACATTGACATGTCCTTTAAGACCCTGAGGGTATATTTTCGACGCCGGGAAAAATTCTCCTTTTTAAAGGTCTTTTCTCATTGGATTTGATTTTCGTCTTTTCTTTGTTTGAGCTTATCTACCCTTTTCCATTTTCTATGTCTATGGATTTTATTAAAGGGTGATATTTGAGGAAAGCGGTACCGACAAGTAGGTGCTAGATGAGATGAATAAGCTTCAAGTTTGTGATTAAAAGTTCCACCCGAGCTCTTCTCTCTCTAGAATATCTTTCTCTCTCTAAAATTATATCTCCCTCTTTCTAAATGTACTAGTGTGGGGGATATAAGCTGGCCGAGCCAGCCACATACATGTGTGCAGCTAGTCGCATATATGTATGCGGCTAGGCTAGGTGGGGCTTGCCGTCTCGAAGCGTGCTCCTGTGGTCCCGGTTCGGAGGAATTTGACCTGCGTAGACCGAGCTTTATGAACGTCTGTGCGGAATGCAGTGGAATCCAATCGAGTCTGACTAAGTTGGGGTCCGGGAAGATGATGCTGATATAGGAGAAGTATCTTCCGGTTCCAGACGGCAGTTAGCTGGTTTATCGTCGATGGCACATATTTCGAGGTTTACTGAGTTAGTTTTTGGCGGACACTGTCTCAACTTGGCGATCCTTGTTCGGTTCACTGACATGTTCGGACGTCATTGGTCCTTTGAATCTTTCACGGGGTCGTCTTCGGGATGACATGGCTCTTTTGCCCTACCTCGGGGTTGTCTCTGAAGAACAATTACGCGTTTTCCCTTCTACAAGGTTATTACAAAGAAAGCAAAATTTCGACTGTCTACATATATTAAAGGGTATGTTTGGGTATAATTAATTATACATGAATATAATGAATGATCAATAAAGGATCTACCACTTCTAGTAAAAGAAGTGAATGTCCTATGTGATTCGATAAATGACAACTCAGTAGTCCTTGGCCAAGACAGAATGAAATTAGAAAGAAGTTTCTAATTTGCATTATCGGAGTTTGTGCATTTAGGATCGGAATACATATAATTAAATAAAATAAGACTTGATAGTAAATTCATATCTTATATTTAATTGGGGCATTGTATGGTAGAAGGAATGAATCGTACGGTAACTATTTACTCAAAAGTTCTTTTATGATTAATGTTGAAATCTATATTATCTGGAAAGTCATTGAGCGCTAAGGAGGCTTACCCTTATTCTAGAATAAATATTATTTACTTAAATGAATTAATAGTTAATTTATTTATTTAAATAAAATTAGAATGGTTCTAATTAATTTATTCACAACCGGTTTAATATGGAGAACCTAAAGAATCACACCATAAAAGGATGAATATTTATTTAAGAAGAAAATGACATAATCATAATAATAAGTTAAGTGTATTTATTTTAATCTATGGTGATAGAATAAATTAAATAGCTTAATATTTATTATTTAATATTTTAGAAATATTAAATATAAATTAATAAGAGGAGTTTTATTATTATTATTACTATTATTATTAATTTGAATATTTAAAGGAGTTTGAGAATTAATTAATAAAAGTACTCTCTCATATTCCTAATAAGATTAGGAGGTAAATTAATTAAATGAGTTTAATTAATTGATCCTAATAAGATTAGGAAGCCTAATTAATTAAAAGAGTTTAATTAAATTAATATGATACCCTAATCCTAAAATGGTTATAAGGGTTACCTACATCTATAAATAAGAAGAGTCTTATTTTGATTAGGGGCTAATGTTTTCACAAGTTGTTGGGAGAGCACACCTTTTCTAGAGAGAGAGAAAACTAGGATTTTGTCAATTACCCATATTCTTAATACTTGTTCATCCTTGATAGATCACATCTAGAGGTCAAACACTTGGGTGGTTAACGTTGATCAAATGAACAAATCACACCCGGTAGATTCACGCAGAACAAGGAAAGGATTGGAGTTGAACTCGTACCTAAGGAAGCACAAATCTTCAAGGGTATAATTCGTTCTTCATCTCTTTAGATTAAATTAATAATTGCGCATAAAGGATGATCCGGGTTCATGGTTTGTAAAATTTTAAAACTCTACTTTTACACTTCCGCTGCTGTGTATGTAATTGTTGCATGCTATTTTGATCTTACAAACCTAACAACTAACTGGTGAAGTAGTGGCCCTACATGTTGCAATGAAGTCACATATCCTTCCAATTGCTCCTTCACCTCTGCTAACTCAGCCTGTAACTGATAAGCTAACTCCTTGTACTGCATTTCCATAAACTGATGAGTCATGTTCTGCTCCTCTAGATTAGCAACCCTGTCTTCCAACTCTGTATTTCTCTCTTCCAACTCTACATTCATATCCAATAAATCCTCTATCACCATACCCTCAGTATGGTCCTCAATCTCTATAGGCTCCTCAATAGGGTCCATATGCTCTTGCTCAAAAGTGTGATTGTCTTGCCCTTCGTCAAGCATCCTATAATCACAACGCCAACAACAATTAAACAAACAATCATCAGAATCACAATAAAATATATTCATTAATGAAATAAAATGATATTTTATTATACACAACCCATACTAGATGAATTTCCACAATCCATTTCCTAGTATACTCTATACGAGTTTTCTTCTGAGGTTATAACCTAGGTTTCACATCCTAATGTTTATAACCTACAGCTTTAATATCAACCTGTAATGCCCCCAAATTCGTGTTCCCTAATCTCGAGTTCGGTGCTCATGATCCATCATCATCATAAACAATCTATAAATTATCGCTGAAAATATAAACATAAATTGTTCATACAATAAGTTCTTACAACATATCCCAAGGTCTACTAACCTTAACTTAATTATATACCCTTAGTAATTCAAAAGGTTTACATAATAAATTTACATCATATAAATTAATAATTAAATGTACATAATATTCTACTACTCTTGGACTTTGCCTTTTCCTTTGTCCTTTTTCTTGGAACATTCGGGTTTAACTGGAATAATATCATGATATAGCAAGAGTGAGAAACTATTTTGCTCAACAAGTTTAAATACAAGAATAATATATCATGATTGAAAAAAATTATGATTTGGAATTATCAGCAATATATATTGATTGTAAAAGAACATGAATCAAGTTTCAATAATTGGATAATTGAATAATTAATGTTGAGTTGTCAGCAATGACCATGATCAAAGTACTGAGGTGTATTACTGAAAGTAGTATGCATACAAGTCAATCATGTATGATGATAAAACAAATACTTTGGAGACGATCTTATTTATTTATTAATAAAAGTATTCATTTATTAAAGGCATTTAATTATCTACATGATGCTGTTTTTATATATAATATATAAATAACCCATAGTTTTAAGCAATGCTTTTAGAATCATGATGTTGATCATGCTAATGAGATCTAAATTTTTAGAAAGCTTAAAACTAAAATAGTTCCCAATCGTTGGATTACCAAAAAGGGGATTAGTAAATTCGGATAGATTGGTACATATGTTGCTTGCTCATTGGATGAGGATGATTGATCTCATGATCATTTGTGTGGAGACACTAAAGCAAGTATGTAGGTGCTTATTGCAGAATAAGTTCACTGAACGTGACTCGCTATAGAATACCTAATGGAGTTTTACTTATCTGTCAATAGGAATACCTAATGTGATAGTAGTACAAGTGATCCTTGGACTTGCGATCATCATAGTATCTTATGTGTAATGAATTATACTTTGACTTATTTTTTAAGACCCTTAGGGTATATCAAATGGTATGCTTAGGTATAATAAGTTACATATGGAGATAATGAATGGTCAATAAAGAATCTATCACTTCTAGTAAAAGAAGAGATATGTCATATGTGATTTGTTAAATGACAACACAGTAGTCCTTGGCCATGGCATAATGAAATTAGAAAGGAGTTTCTAATTTACATTATTTGGAGTTGTGCATTTTCTAATCGAAATACATATAATTAAATAAAATAAGACTTGACAGTAATTCCATGTCTTATATTTAATTGGGACATTGTATGGTGGAAGGATTGAATTGTACAATAACTATTTACTCACAGGTTCTTTTATGATTAATGTTGAAATATATATTATCTGGAAAGTCGTTGATCGCTAGGGAGGCTTATCCCTATTGTAGAATAAATATTATTTATTTAAATAAATTATTAGTTTAATTTATTTATTTAAATAAGATTAGAATTGTTCTAATTAATTTATTCACAACCGTTTAAATATGGAGAACCTAAAGCGTCACACCTATAAAAGGAAGAATAATTATTTAAGAAGGTAATGGCATAATCATAATAATGCATTAAATATAATTAATTTAATCTATTGTGATAGAATAAATTAAATAGCTTAATGTTTATTATTTAATATTTTAGAAATATTAAATATAAATTAATAAGAAGAGTCTTATTAATATTATTACAATTATTATTATTTTAATTTCTAAAGGAGTTTAGGAATTAATTTAATATTAGTACTCTCATATATTCCTAATAAGAATAGGAAACAAATTAATTAAAGGAGTTTAATTAATTAAATCCCAATATGTTGGGATGCCAAATTAATTAAAGGAGTTTAATTAATTAAATAAAATTACATGTCTAATAGGATTAGAAGGGTTGACCAATATCTATATAAGAGGAGTCTTATAATAGATATTAGTTGATGAAATTCCAATGGTTGGAGAGTACTCCTTTTCTATAGAGGATAGAAAACTAGAGTTTAGCCGACCACCCTCCTTGATAATTTCTCTTCCTTGGTGGATCACCACTAGAGGCCAAACACTTGGGTGACTAACGTTGGTCAAAAGAAGGAATCTAACCTGGAAATTCAAGGAGATCATGAAGCACAAGGAGTTGAACTTGTATATGTGAAAGCTTCGTTCTACAAGGGTATGATTTCATAACTTCTTATTTATCGTTTTAAATTAATAATTTGCATAAAGGATGATCCGGATAATGATTTTGTAGAAATTTTTGAACTCTGATATACCATGCTTCTGCTAAATTTTACAATTTAATTGCGTCATGATTTCGTACAAATCCAACAATGGCATCAGAGCCAAACCTGTATGCAATTATTAATTATTTTGATTCCATATATGTATGGGAATGTATTTAGAATAATTTATTGGGCATAATTTTAATTGTATAAAATTATTATTTTTTTAAAGAAAAATAATAAACGGAAAGCATTTTTTTTGGGGACGAATTTGTATTGTTTCATTTAACACAATACCCAACGATAGTTGATTTCAAAAAAGCTTCCACAAATTCTTTTAAAAAGGAATAGGAATCGTTACTTTATATATATATATATATATATATATATATATATATATATATAGTATATATATTACTAATTGATTCAAGATGAATGAATCAGGAAGGTGAAATATTACCGTATATATATATATTTCGGTAATGCAGTGGGCATATAAAAAGGATTCAGGGAGGTGCATGATTACAATATATATATATTATATTCTAAATAATTTTATAATTAAAATAAAGAGTTTATTTTCATCTTGAAATTGAATTTCTTGCAATTTAAAATTACCCATTAAATGATACTCATATATATATGAAATGTTTTAATTCATGAGATGAATATTTATTTATTGATTCATATAGTGATATGTATGATAATAAATGAGATTGATTATGGGACTATTGACCAATGTGATTGGATTTTATTTTAGTTGAATGCTTGAGTGAATGGGTTTTATTAAATGGGGTATGCGTACCTCGTCTTTTTTGGTTTTTTCTTGATGTAAAATTCTATCTCCCTCCTATGTACCGCCCCTTGACTGCTGATCAAGGTTTCTATTTAAATTAAATAGTTTAATGTAATAGAAAAAGTTAGAATTATCTTGAATAAATTGGAGACCAAGAAGCAAAGAACACGTGAATACCCGTTTGTATGGAGCTCGGGTTTAAATGTAATAGTTACGTTTAAATTTAAATTCTTGCACCCCTAGATTTGACCTTTTGGTTTACTTGGTGGCTCTAGTGAACCAAACTAGAATAAAAATCCATAATCAATCTGGGTATAATACAGTATTCTGTATGTACATGCTAAGTATTATATATATATATATATATATATATTATATTTTATGCAAAACATGCTTCGCATTTTAATAAAATAATGCGTATTATAAATATATATATATATATATATATATATATATGTGTGTGTGTGTGTGTGTGTGTGTGTGTGTATGCATGCACGCTAAACAAGATGAGACAAATAATAACAAACTCCTCAAAAAATTCATATTAAGTCTAAAGCATTCAATGATATTTGAAATATCGAACGTCGCTTTCTAGCATGATAAATTAATAAAGTATTAAATATTTAATACGAGTTTGTTGTGCTATCAACAAGGCAAGTATTGCGTACTTAAGATATTAATTTAATCACATTTGATGCTTATCAAGAAAATTGAACAATATTATTTTGTTGTGCTATCCACAAGGACAATATTTTTTTTTTAATTTATGGAAGTGCTAGGTTGGACTTAACTTAAATTATTTTAGTTCGGGTGTGCACACATTTGACCATTATGATTTAAGAGGCAAAATAAAAAAGAGTTACATGTTGATGTAATTGACAAAGAGTTGTCTACCTATTTATTTATATATCGTTTGTTGTGCTATCCACAAGATTATATACATTTGAAATGAGATCCTTATTCTCACTAGCAAATCTTTAATTAGATGTTGCCGAACTATATAAGTGACAGTAATATAGTTCGAAAAAAATAGTGGGAGATACCAATCTAAAATAAAACCTAATTTATTTTGGTATATAAAATTAATTAAATGAATGTTTGCTAAAATGTTGTCTTTTCACATGCAGAAATTTAAAAATGTCAAAATCACTAATTTCACTGCGTAGCATACTTTATGCTAACAAACTAATCGGGCTAAATTACACGGATTGGTTAAGGAATCTAAGAATAGTTCTCACTGCTAAAAAGATTTCTTATGTCCTAAATTCACCTGTCCCTAGAACTGTTCCATAATCAGCCTCTGGGGAAGAGATTGCCACCATTGTAAAGTGGCAAGATGATGCATATGTGGCTCAATGAATCATGCTTGCATCCATGAATAACGAGCTTCAGCGTCAGCATGAAAACATGGATGCTCCTACTATGTTGCTTCACCTCAAGGAGTTGTATGGTGAACAAAGTAGGATTGCTAGATATGAGATATCTAAGGAGCTCTTTCGATCTCGAATGACCGAGGGCATTGCCATAGAGACTCATGTCCTAAGGGTGATCAATCTGATTGAACGCCTAGGACAGCTTGGGTTCGTCATGGATGGGGAGTTGAGTCAAAACTTGGTTTTGCAGTCACTCCCTGAGACCTTCTCGCAGTTAGTTATAAATTTTTATATGAATAAGTTAGATGTCAGCTTGCCTGAATAACTTAACATGTTGAAAACTGCAGAATGTCACTTCCCATTCAAGAAGAACCATGTCTTAATAGTGGATTCTTCCAAGAAAAGGAAGAGGCCCAAGGTATCTTCTAAAAAGAAGAAATCTAAGAAGGCTAAGAGCAAGGTGAATATGAAGGAACAAAAGAAACCTGATCCAGTTAGCAAAGGAATGTGCTTCCATTGCAACGAGTTGGGTCACTGGAAGAGGAACTGCAAGAAGTTTATGGTAGAGAAGAAGCTTGGAGAAGCTTCGACTTCCAATCAAGGTTTGTTCATGATTGAAATTAATTTTTCAGAAAGTCAAAATTTTACTTGGGTATTGAATACCGGGTGTGGTTCTCACATATGTAATACTGTGCAGGGACTGGTCAGAAGTAGAAAGTTGAACAAGGATGAGGTTGTCCTACGAGTAAAAAATGGAGCAAAGGTTGCTGCATTAGCTATAGGCACTTATTGTTTAGCACTGCCTACGGGCAAGTTCGTTTATTTAAATAATTTTTATTTTGTTCCGAATATCATTAGAAATATTATTTCAAATTCTATATTAGATATGGATGGATTTGAAATTATATTAAAGAACAACAGTTGTTCTATTTATAAAAATAATATTTTATATGGTGTTGGTAATTTGCGAAATAGACTTTACATACTTGACTTGCATGAAAATATATTTCAAATAGAACAAATTAAGAAAAAGAAAAGATATGATGTTAATTATACCTATATGTGGCACTGTAGACTCGGTCATATAAATGAAATAAGATTATCCAAGTTGCATACGGATGGGCTCTTAGGGCTATCCGATTATGAATCATATCCAACTTGTGAATCTTGTCTTATGGGTAAAATGACTAAATCTCCTTTTAGTGGAAAAGGAGAAAGAGCTACAGAATTGCTAACGTTGGTTCACACAGACGTTTGTGGACCTATGACAACGAATGTACGGGGATGATATTCTTATTTTATTACTTTCACTGATGATCACTCAAGATTTGGAAATGTGTATTTAATGAAATATAAATCTGAATCATTTGGGAAGCCAAATTAATTAAATGAGTTTAATTAATTAAATGAAATCCCATGTCTAATAGGATTAGAAGGGTTGACTAATATCTATATAAGAGGAGTCTTATAATAGATATCAGTTGATAAAATTTTAATGGTTGAAGAGTACTCCTTTTCTATATAGGATAGAAAACTAGGATTTAGCAAACCACTCTCCTTCTTGATAATTCCTCTTCCTTGGTGGATAACTTTTAGAGGCCAAACACTTGGGTGGCTAACGTTGATCAAAGGAAGGAATCTAACTCGAAAATTCAAGGAGATCACGAAGAACAAGGAGTTGAACTTGTACCTGTGGAATCTTCGTTCTACAAGGGTATGATTCCATAACTTTTTATTTATCGTTTTAAATTAATAATTTGCATAAAGGATGATCCGAGTAATGATTTTGTAGAAATTTTTAAACTCTGATATACTATGCTTCTGCTAAATTTTACAATTTGATTGCATCATGATTTCGTTCAAACCCAACAGTTAGGATAACACAGGTGCTTCACTTAGTCTCTTCTTCAAATCCCGAAAACTCTGCTCACATTTCTCTGTCCACACATACTTAACAGTCTTCCTTGTCAAATTCGTCAATGGCGTCGCTATCTTCGAGAAATGTTGAACAAACCTTCGTAATATCCTACCAATCCCAAGAAACTTGTGACTTATGTCGGCGTCTTCAGTTGTCCCCAATTTTTCTCCGCTTCTACCTTTGTTGGATTAATAGAAATCCTCTCGTTATCGATAATATGTCCCAAAAACTGAACTCTTTTCAACCAGAATTCACATTTCAAAAATTTTGCGTATAACTTCTCTTTTCTTAATGTTTCCAACACTACTTGCAAATGTTCGGCATGCTCCTTTTCAGTCTTCGAATACACCATAATGTCGTCAATGAACACAACCACAAACTTATCCAAATACTACTTAAATACTCTGTTCATCAAGTCCATAAATGTTATTGGTGCATTCGTTAGTCCAAACGACATTACTAAGAACTCATAATGGTCGTAACGAGTTCTAAATGTTGTCTTTGGCACATCCTTCATCCTTACTTTCAACTGATGATAACCAGTTCTCAAATCAATCTTTGAAAAATATTTTGCTCCTTTAAGTTGATCAAACAGATCGTCTATTCTTGATAACGGATATTTATTCTTAATTGTCACCTTATTCAGTTCTCTATAATCCATGTACAACCTCATCGATCCATCCTTTTTCTTTACAAACAACACTGGTGCTCCCCACAGAGATACACTAGGTTGAATTTACTTCTTATCCAACAATTCTTGTAGCTGGATCATTAACTCTTTTATTTCTACCGGAGCCATCCTATACAGTGCTTTTAATATTGGTTTTGTCCCCGGTACTAAATCAATCACAAATTCTATCTCACGGTCTAGGTGGAAGCCCTGGAAATTCCTCTGGAAAGACATCCCCAAACTCATTTACTACTGGTATCTGCCCCATTTCGGAATTCACCATCCTTGTATCCACTACATGAGCTAAATACCCTTCACATCCTTTTCGTAACATCTTCCTGGAATGCATCATCGTTAGACAACTCATTTTTCTTGGCGACTTGCTACCATAAAATACAACCTTAGACTTATTTGGTGTCTTAAGGCGTTTTCTCTTCTTTTGACAGTCTATAATTGCCTCATGGTTAAACAATCAATCCATTCCTAGGATCACATCAAAGTCCCCTAAGCGTATCGGAATTAAGTTCAAGCTTAACTTATGTCCCCTTATTTCCACACAACAGTTTCTATGAATATACTCAACAGGGATCACTTCTTTATTTGCAACTTCTATATTCAATAATTCATCAAACACAAATGAACAGGTAGCTCCCGAATCAAATAATATATATGCATTTATATTATTGATCGTAATAATACCTAACACCACCTCTTTCGATGCCACTGCGTCTTGCACTGTCATGTTGAATGTTCGAGATGTCGGCTTACTGGGTTGAACTGGACCTCCAATGGTTAACTTTGTGTTACTGCCCTTGTTGCCACTTCCTCCATCTGTATTCTTCTTCAACGAACAATCCTTGAATCAATGGCCTATTACTCCACAAGAAAAACATCCTCTCTTCTTAGGTTTAGGATAATTTGGTGAAATATGTCCTTCCTAACCACAATTATAACATACATTCTTCCCTTTAATACATTTTCTAGAGTGATTCTTTCCACACTTGTCACATACTTTCTTCTTCTACTGAAAACTCCTTGCTGAGTCTCTGAGTTGTTGCCACTGCTGTTCCACTTGCGCTTCTTACTGTTGCTACCACCATTGCTGGCACTCTGATTTCCACCTTCGATCTTCTTTTTGTTCTTCTCCCAATTGTACTTGGATACTACTTCACTACCACCTTCTGTAATGATAGATTTCTCCAACAAAGTCGAAAACGTACCAATTTTCAACACTGCTACCTTTTTGTAAATCCAAGGTTTCAATCCATTCTCAAACCTTCGCACCTTTCTTTCCTCAGTGTCCACTTGATGTGGAGAGAATTTGGCTAACTCGTTGAATTTTGCGGCATATTCTGAAACTGACATATTCTCCTACTTCAACTCTAGAAACTTAACCTCCATTTTTTCTTGCATAATTTGCAAGAAGTAATTCTCGAAAAATAGTTATTTAAATCTTGTCCATGCTACAACTCCTGCTCCAGCTCTATTCTGGTTTGATTCCGACCAGAAATTCGCCTCTCCCTTCATCAAGTAGGTATCAAAAGCTGCCTTTTGCTCCTCTACAACTCTCGCAATAATAAAAGTTTTCTCTATTTATTTCACCCAAGTTTGAGCTTCTATTGGGTCTATTGTTCCCTTAAACTCTGGAGGTCCTACTGCCTTAAAGTCCTTAAAATATGCCAATTGATTCCCTGTCAGATTTCATGCTGCTGGTGCTCGATTCTACATAGCCTCCGCCAACATATTCACAACATATTGCATTGGGTCTGCTTGACCTCCTTCTACATTGTTAACTGACTCTTTGACCCTTTAGTTTTGTGGTCCCCTTCTTGACGACATTATCTGATTAAATAAAATCTTACATTATTTCTACATCTTTATACCACATCTTATTAGTGGTATCATTAAAATTTTAACACGTAATTTAAAATCAAACAATCATATAATCATAATGTTCTATTCAGGATACTGGATTTTAAAATTTAGCTTACTTGATTAACGAATTTAGTTTGCTGAATTAACATATTCACCTTGTTGAATTAAACAATTCAGCTTACTGTATTAACCAATTCAACTTACTGAATTAAAAAATTATCAAATAGACATCTTAATATCTTAATTCTCAAAACTTATTTACTTAATCAAACATATAAGCATATCATTACATTTATATTCATATACCAAATTATAGTGTCACACACTTACATTTTCTTTTAGCATATTACTATAAATGTTAACTATCCCATTTAAACTTCAAAAGATGGGATCTACCAAAAGTTATACTTCCCTATACACATAAAGTGGGGATACATCATATTTACATACTACCTCACACAGTCTGAGGTTTACATCATATAACCCTAGTAAACAAAAAGGGTATATACTGCATCTATATACATAACAATTGTGACACCCCCAAATTCGGGCACTTCATTTCCACAGGATTCGGTATTCAATATCTAAATAACACATAACTAACTGCCCATAAATAAGGAATGCAAAATAAATTACATCCTTAATAATAAAATCTTCCTAATGAAAGGATTGCATAGTCATAAAATGTTCCCAGGTCTCTAACCTTAAACAATCATCATAAAGTGCAAACATAATACATCATATAATCAAATTAAGTCTTATTACAAAACCACATAATAACTTTGAACAAGTCTTCGGTACTTGTTTATCTTGCATTTGCCCTTACTGGTTGACGGTTCGTCAACCTTCTCAACTTTCGCTGCAATGGTTATATATGCAAGAGTGAGCAAACAAAAGCTCACTTGAAATAACAATCAATAATGACAACATGTCACTGAATAAGTTCAATTGAATTGAATAACATTCTCTATCGTCGATAATCGAGAATTGAAAATAAGATTTAGAATTCATCTAAGGGTCACAAGATCTTGAACTATGTCCCAAGTTATAAATATTTCTACTTAAACCTTTAACAGTCGTTAAACTATATGAACCTTCTAATTCATACTTAGGGAGATTAGCCTTTTGTACCATGTATTGTGCACAAACATCTTAACGCTTTCATATGGTAATCCCCTATAATAGGGTTGTTCATCTCAGATTTAATTAACGGGTCCGCACCAAAGAAAGTTTGGTTTGTATTAGCTCAATGGGTAATTTAGAGTTCAACTATCATCAACAAAGGAGTAGCTGAATCAAACTTACAATAACTTAAGAGTTCGATAACAAAAGTGTTATGGAATAATTATGAGTCACAAACAATAGACATCACACTCAAAAATCATGCTCTAGAAGTAAACTTAAAGCATTTGACAGATACAATAAAACCCTACTTGAACAATTAAGCCAAGGTTACATTATTTTCAATAAGGAAACTAAATAAAATACTTGTCCAATATGGAATTAAAGAACTTGCGTAATCGACAACAAGTCAGGAATAGAAAACTTATGTAATGTAAAATTAGGGATTAGGAACTTGCATAATTAAAAAGTAGAGTTAAGAAACTTGCCTCGTGCGTAAGCTAGACAATAATAACTCGTTCCACAATTATCCTACGTACACGTTATTAACAATAGCAACACGAATTAGTTACCACATAACTAAGTCACATAACTAGTTAACCAATCTAAGTTAACTCACAACTCTTAGTCATTAGATTTAATCATTAGTTAGTTCATAACATGATCAAACCATACTTCCATGTCAAACTTAAACTTGTTGATAATTAACTAAGTTATAATTTAAAATCATAAATCTCATATTAAAAATATGATTACATACTGTTTAGTTAACATATAATTTCATTAACATGCTTTTATATCCATTAGATTAACATTCCAAACATTTGTACAGTTAAATAACAATCTCTGGCTACACTAAACAAGTGCCGCTGCAGCGCCACATAATGAACTGTAGCTGGCGCGGCAGCGCCGTGCCACATCATCAAGGCTCTGCAGTCCGGTCTCGGAGCTGTAGCGCTCTAGTTAACACACAGAACTGGCGTTGCGGCGCCGTGCCACGTCACCCGACTCTACTGTGGCACTGTAGCGCTCTGTTTACTCACAGAACAGGCGATGCGGCAACACGACACAGTGGGACGCAGACAGCCTCACAAAAAATATAGGAAAAGATAATTTGGCTTATTAACTTTTCTCAAACAAAAATTTTAACTCACATAATTCATACAAAACTTCACACAAACATAAACTAATGCTTCTAACTTGATTTTACACATATAAACATCATAACAACCTATTTAAAACCTTTTAATTCCATGTTTTTGAAAAAAACTCCATTGTTAAGTGTTCTTGACAAAAAGAAACACTGTGACTTTGTTTTTAAACCAAATCACTTTGTTTAAATCATATTGTTTTCGTTTCTTAACATATTATTTTAATCTATAATCAATTTACATACACTAGCATGAATTAAACATCAAGTTTTATATCAAAGAAGCCATTTTTCCAAAACACTTCAATGTAAATTACTATGAACATGATTTCTTCATGTTCATCATATTTACATGAATTAAACAACTTAAACTCTCATACAAATCAGATATAAACAGTTTATATATACAATTGACATATATAAATCATATTCTCACAATAATCAAGAAAAACTCAAACACAGAGAAGTAAAAAATATCTTTTTATAAAGATTAGAAATCTTAAAGTTAGATTACTACATTTGCTTTTTTGTTAGCTTTAGAAAAAGATGATGAATTCCTCTTCTTGTTTCCACATAGAATTTTTTCTTTCTTCTTTTCTTCCTTCTCTTTTTTCTCTCTAACTCTCTCTGTTCTTTCTTACGTAATATAAAAACTAATGTATATAATATAATATGTATAACAACATAATATAATAACTGATAAAACTTAATCCCCTTAATAAGTATATCAGTTACTTTATTTTTGAAAATCAAAAGTCACTAAGGTTTGTTTAGCAAAACTGAATTAAAAATAAAATTTTAAAAGCCTTAAGCCTTGTTTGGTAAAACTAAATTAAAACTCTTTTAATTTATTTTAATAACTCACTTACTACATAGTTTTAATGTCACACTTTATTCAATTAAATTCCCATATACAAATTCAATTAAATTAAAGTTAATATCAACTCATTACATAAAATTGTCATATAAATTAAATTGCTACAAAATTATAATTTTTTTATTAATCATAATTTCATGTAACAAATAATTAAATCTCTAATTTATTTAAATTAAATTAGACATTACTATAATTATTCATCAATTCATTAAATCATTACTACCAAATTACCACATAATAATTCATCTAATTTAACTATCTCAATTAAATCAGAACTTCACTACAAAATTACTAAACATTAATGTACTTAGTATATTACACTTAATTAAATTACTCCACCACATAATCACATCAATTATTTATTCAACTCAATAAATAAATCAACTAAAATATTTATGTAATTCAATAAATATTTAAAATTAAAATACAAAATCTTGTTTGTTACAACAACTAACTATCCCATCACTGCATGTCCGACTGAGCCACCTCAACATGAACATGCTCCTATTCCTGGGGTGCATCTCCATCCACAAGTCAGCATCGAACAGAACGGCTCGACTCTTCTATCTCCATATGCGACCTCCTATCTCTCACCTGGGACTCATGTAGGCTGAATCCAAAGCCTGCCCAAAGACTCTATCCTGACATCTCTGGCCTCCAATTCATCCTTCAGCTGATCCATTCTTCTAGTTGTATCCACTCATGCATCCTCGACTCTTATCTTATCGACTATCTCCAAATCGAACTCAAACTTCATATTTTGATTCTCTACCCTTAATACTCCTAGTTGTAGCTCTGCCTGCTCCATTCTTCCCAATAAAATATATTCATTAATGAAATGAAATGATATTTTATTATGTACAATCTATACTAGACGAATTTCTACAATACATATCCTAGTATACTCTATACTAGTTTTCTTCTAAAGTTATAACCTAGGTTTCGCATCCTAATGTTTATAACCTATAGTTTTGATACCATCATGTGACGCCCCCAAATTCGGGTCTCATAACCTCGGATAAATAATATAATAATTACATCAGATAATATAATATTTAAACATTCACATAAACTTATTCTTGGACTTTTCCTTTGCCTAGATCTTTCTTCTTTGAGGATTCCGGCTTAGCTGAAATAAACGTCATGATATTAGCAAGGGTGAGCAGCTACTTTGCTCAGCAAGTTTAAATATAAAAGATATATATCATGATTAGAAAGGAATCTAAATTTCAATATTCAACAATAGAATTTGATTGTGAAAGAATATAAATTAAGTTTCAATAATTGAATAATAGATGTTGAGTGGTCAAGAATGACCATGAACATATGCTAAGGATGTCAGTATTTAAATTGGTCCTTTTAGTAAGTTTTGGTAAGCGAGGGGATCAACCTCTCATACCCAGTGAATTATGCATAAACACTTAATAAACTAGCAACAATTATTTTCCAATATAATGTCTTAATAAAAGTTGTTCTTTTTCTCAGTCTAAGAGTCCATACCAATCAACTAGCTTGGAACAACTTTTAAAAATTATTTGGATTAATCAAATTTAAACATGTTCGATCTAGATAATACAACTAGCATAGATCTAGCTCATAAACAGTTCATGAATGAAAGAACTTTAATTAACTCACAGTTCAATAATAATAGAATAGGAATGCAATTGCACAAAGTGTGAATATCAATAATCTTTATAGATGTGAATAATCATCAGTAATTATCCACTAACATACTTTGAAAATAATAACTCAAGTTTGAGTTAGAGAACTTGCCTTGTTTGCGGACTACTGCTATGCAATTTAACTTATCCGCTTAAGCAGTCTAACTTAACTTCCTTTGAAAGACCTATCATTAATCTTTCAATTAGTATGGCATATATTTATTCAACACATTACTATAGTTATAATAAATTATCTAATATTTAGTCACATAAATAAATATTAGATATCACATTAAATTATTAGTAATATTATCATCTATTGATAATATTGTTAGGTTTGTAAGATTCATGAACACAATCAAATTACATTAAAATTGCGGAAGCATGGTAATTAAAACTTTTAAAATTTTACAAACCATATACCCGGATCAACCTTTATGCACATTTATTAATTATACGAAAGAGATGAAGAATAAGATTCATACCTTTTGTAAAAACGTGCTTCCACATGTACGAGTTCACCTCCAATTCCTTTGAGTTCTCCTTGAAAAAACCTAGTTTGATTCTTTCCTTTGATTAACGTTAGCCACTCAAGTGTTTGACCTCTAGAGGTGATCCACTAAGGAATAATAGTTATTCAAGAAGATGGGTGTTTGACAAAATCCTAAATTCTATCTATATAGAATTATGTGTACTCTTATAACTCTTGGAATTAGGTGTGTAACCTTAATCCATAATAAGACTTTCTTATTTATAGATGTAGGCAACCCTCCTAAACCATTTAGGATTAGGATTTCATTTTAATTAATTAAACTCCTTTAATTAATTAGGCTCCTAATCTTATTAGGAATAATTACTTAAACTCTTTTAATTAATTAGCCTCCTAATCTTATTAGGAATATTTGAGAGTACTCTTATTAATTAATTCCCAAACTCCTTTAGAAATTAAATAATAATAATAATAATAATAATAATAATAATAATAATAATAATAATAATAGTAATAATAATACTAAGACTCCTCTTATTAATTTATATTTAATATTTTCAAAATATTAAATATTAAATATTAAGCTATTTAATTTATTCCATCACCATAGATTAAATTAAATACACTTAACTTATTATCACGATTATGTCATTCACTTCTTTCATAAATATTTGCTAGTTTGTATATAGCGCAAATACATAATCAAATTACGTAAACACAGCGGAAGCGCGACAAAAGGGAGTTTTAAAAAATTTAATACAAACCATCACCATGATCATCCTATATGCTTAGTTATCAATTCATGCATGAAAGAGAAGAAGATGAGATTCATACCCTTGAAGATACGAGCTTCCTCATGTACGAGTTTAACTCCAAACCCTTTCCTTGTTCAACTTGAATCTACCGGGTGTGATTCCTTCTTTTGATCAACGTCAGTCACCCAAGTGTTTGGCCTCTAGAGGTGATCCACCAAGGAGGAACAAATATTTAGAAGATGGGTGTTTTGGCTAAACCTTAGTTTTATTCTCTCTAGAAAAGGTGTGCTCTCCCAACTCTTGAAAATTGTATTAATTCTAAATCAAAATAAGACTCTTTTTATTTATAGATGTAGGTAACCCACCTAAACATTTTAGAATTAGGGTTTCATTTTAATTAATTAAACTCTTTTAATTAATTTACCTCTTAATCTTATTATGAATATGGGAGAGTACTTTTATTAATTAATTCACAAACTCCTTTAGGAATTAAACTAATAATACTAGTAATAATAATAATAATAAGATTTCTCTTATTAATTTATATTTAATATTTTTAAAATATTAAATAATAAATATTAAGTTATTTAATTTATTCTATCACCATAGATTAAATTAAATACACTTAACTTATTATTACGATTATGTCATTTGCTTCTTAAATAAATATTCATCCTTTTATGGTGTGACCCTTTAGATTTTTCATATTAAACAGGTTGTGAATAAGTTAATTAGAACAATTCTAATTTTATTTAAATTAATTAATTAATTAATTATTAATTTATTTAAATAAATAATATTTATTCTACAATAAAGGTAAATCCCTTTAGCACTCAACGACTTTCCAATAATATAGATTTCAACATTAATCATAAAAGAACATTTGAATAAATAGTTATCGTATAATTCATTCCTTCCTCCATACAATATCCTAATTAAATATAAGACATGGAATTACTATCAAGTCTTATTTTATTTAATTATATGTATTTCGATCATAAATGCACAAACTCTAATAATGTAAATTATAAACTACTTTCTAATTTCATTATTTCTTGGCCAAGGACTACTGAGTTGTCATTTATCAAATCATATAGTATATTCTTTTCTTTTACTAGAAGTGATAGATTCTTTATTGATCATTCATTATGTAACACCCCCTTTCCGAAATAGAAAGGGAGGATACTCAAAACACAACAAAACTGAAGAAATACTAATAAGGCTCCAAGCCACAAAAGGATAATCCAATAAATATCAAAAGGTCAGACTAGAATAAATGTCAAACTGGCCCAAATTATAATCTAAAATAATTATTACAACTCTGAACAAACTAATGAATCACAACCTAACAGAATATATCTAAATCATTGGATAGAAGGGAGCTCTCATCACACTTGCCCTTGATCCCCTGATTTCCTGCCGGAAGAAAAATACAGCATGAGCCAATTGCCCAGTACGGATATAAAATACAAGAACAATATATGAAACGAAATAACTAACTCGAATAAATGAACCTGAACTGTAACGAACAAAACTAATACAACGAAATAATAAGCTGAATCAAATAGATGGGTGTTATTTCATACCGAGCTCACAAAATATATCTTGCCACGCAGGCAAGTCAAATAATGCCACACAGGCTATCAAAATAGTGCCACATATACATAACATACATCGGACCGGCCGGATCCAGATGCATGCAAATCGGAAGGCGTGTTTGGCACAAACATCGCCAATCCGCAGAACAGAACAGAAAACTAGGGTCGTCCTATATGCCTCCCACAACAAAACACCAAATGGCCAACTCCCACCGGAGCACAAAACGGAGACGCCATGGACTGATCACACCGCCACGGAAGGTGTCATGCTTCTCGTGCTAAGACGACATGCTTGTGGTACCCCCACAGGTGGTTATAGCTCAGGTATACACTACGGTATATTTTAATAATAATATCATATCACAACACATGCGGCATAATATCAACAAAAAGGGTTCTAATGTGTACATGTTAAATCAAACAAATCAACACGAGTCTCCAAACATATTAACATGTACTTTTTACAAATATCGAAATAAATACTAAACATGATACACTAGATCAAGAGTACAAACACGAGTTCTAAGGATCAATATTAAAACGAAACGATCACATGAATTTGAGAACAAACAATCATGCGAACCAATAACTAACTTCTAAATGAAAACAAAACGAACAAATCAAAAATAAAAGGATTATCGCTGAAGGAGTACAGAATCCGTACTTGGATTAAGCAATGTAATACCCAAATTTATTATCCCAATATAGTTCGTTAAACTCATTCCGTCCGAACTAATTATATGATTTAACAAACAAAATATAAATTACTAACTGTAAGTTAAATTACTAATTACTAATTATAAATTACAAATTTATTTTTCCAAATCAAATTATCATGTTATTATTATTATTATTATTTTATTAATATTATTAAAACTCTAGTAATCATTCGTTACTACGTACTGTATCAATATTATATATATACTATATAATAATAATAATAATAATAATAATGATATTACTATTAATAATAGTAAATCTAAAATATATATATAAAAAAGGCTGGATAGCAGGCTAATTCCGTTTTTCTTTTTATAGCAAGCTGATTCCGTTTTTTTTAGTAATGATTATCTAAGTCATTTACCAAGATGTATGTTATTTTGCCTGCTTTATTATCATGCAAGAATAAGGAGGATAAATCCATGGCATGATTACATGTAAATCAAATTCACGGTAGTGATCTGTGCACACGCAAATACACTATTATTTAATTAATAAAAAGAAAACCACACATCATCAACTTACTTGTACTCATATTCTTCCACCGCTGCTGACCTTCTGCTCTCTTCTTTCCCTCACTGCCGCCTCACACCAAATTTGTTTCCTCGGTGGTTATGAGATGCGGTGCAAGTGTAATTAGGTTTTATTTTTAATTATTTTATCAATTCTTCTAATATTAATAGGATTTAATATTACCCAAATATAAATTAAACCCAACAAATTTTAAGGCCCAATTAATGTAGTCCACATAATTAAATATAATTTGACTCAAACACAAGAAAAATCCATTGAAAATATTTAAAACAAAATTTTAAAATGTCATTTATTTATTTATTTAAATTTCCGGGTATTACATCACCTACCCCTTAAAAAGAATTCCGTCCCTGGAATCAAAAGAAAAGAATGAACCTAATTATCAAAAAGATGTGGATACTCCGCTCGAATAGACTCCTCCATCTCCTATGTAGCTTCTCGCTCCGAATGGTTTCTCCACAAAACCTTAACAAACGGAATGGTCTTCCTCCTCATAACCCGTTCTTGACAATCCAAACCCGCCTCGGCTTTCTCCTCACAAGTAAGATCCTCCTGAATCTTATCGAACGGATATTGCACCACATGCAACGAATGATATTGATAACTCCTCAACACTGACACGTGGAACACATTGTGCAAATGAGATAATTGTGGAGGTAAAGCTAACCGATATACAACTTCACCAACCCTCTCCAAAATCTCAAATGGGCCAATATAACGCCTCAAACGGAGCTATCTCAATACTTGCATGCCAACTGTTGTTATACGCAAACTCAACTAGGCTCAAAGAGTCATCCCAATTACCCGACCACTCAAGTGCACAAGACCTCAACATGTCCTCCAACGTTTGAATATTCCGCTCGGACTGCCCATCGGTCTGCTGATGGAAAGAAGTAATAAAGTTGAGCCGAGTACCCCAAGCTCGTTACCCTTTCCAGAATCGTGAAGTGAACTGTGGGTCTCGCTCTGAAATAATAGACATCGGAGTACTATGAAGTCTAACAATCTCCTGCTGAAAGATCTGTGCCAACCTATCCACTGAATAACCCTCGTGGATAGCCAAAAAGTGTGCCGATTTGGTCAACTGATCCACTACAACCCAAACAGCGTCATTATTCCTGAAAGTCTCCGGCAACCCAGTCACAAAATCTATCGTGATATCCTCCCACTTCCACACTGGAATGTCTAACTGTTGCAGCAAACCACTAGCTTGTTGATGTTCTATCTTCACTTGTTGACAAATGAGGCACTTCCCAACGTATTCAACTACATCTCGCTTCATCCCATTCCACCAAAAAATTTCTTTCAAGTCCCTATACATCTTTGTAGAACCTGGATGAATAGAAGATGGCGAACTATGAGCCTGCGCTAAAACTGCCTCCCGAATGATTGGATCAGACGGCACACACAACCGCTCACCCAACCAAATCACATCATGGTCATCAATACGAAAGTCGGGCTGCGTGCCCTCCTCCATATTCTGTGCCATACTCCACAACTCCCCATCTTCCTTTTGAGCTTCTTTAACCCAAGAGATAGGAGAGGGCTCCACTCTTATACCTGCCAAAAGCCTATCTGAACCTTGCATAAACAACTCCAACTCTAGCCGCTCCATATCCGAAATAAGCTGAGGTTTTGTAATAAGAGCTGCTACACATCTGAACTCTTTCGGCTAAGAGCATCTGCAACCACATTTGCCTTCCCCGGTTGATACTGAATCCTCGCATCATAATCTTTTAGAAGCTCCAACCAAAACTCGCATTTAGAGAATTTAGCATACAATTTCTCTTTTTGTAAAATCCCCAAAACTGTGCGAAGATGCTCCTCATGCTCTTCCCTAGACTTGGTGTAAACCCAAAATGTCATCAATAAAGACAATAACATATTGGTCCATGTACTCCTTGAACACTCGATTCGTCAAATCCAAAGACACCGTCAAAGCGTTAGTCAACTCGAATGACATCACTAAAAACTCTTAATGCTCATATCGAGTATTAAAAGTTATCTTAGAGATATCCTCATCTCTCACCCTCAACTGATGATAACCTGACCTCAAGTCTATCTTCGAAAAATACTTCGCCCCCTGAAGTTTGTCAAGCCAGTCATCAATCCTCGACAATGGATATCGATTCCCGATAGTAATCTTGTTTAACTCTCTGTAGTCTATACACAACCTCATAAACCCATCTTTCTTCTTCACAAACAAGACTGGAGCACCCCACAGCGCAACACTCGGCCGAATCACACCACGATCTAATAGTTCCTGCAACTGCTCCTTCAACTCCTGCAACTCTAATGGTGTCATCCGATACGGCGCCTTAGAGATAGGCCCCGCACCAGGAGCAAGCTCAATAGTAAACTCAACTTCCCACTGTGGTGGTAACCCTGACAACTTTTTAGGAAACACATCGGGAAAGTTATGAACAACTGAAATATCCTCAACATGAGACTCACCCTTAGAGGTATCCTTCACAAATGCCAAGTACCCTCACAACCCTTCGCCACTAACTTCCCAGCCTTCAAATCTGAAATCAACTTCACCACTCTACTCGGCTGTGAATCCTAAAACACGAATTTCGGAGACTTCACATCTCTAAATATAACCTTCCTCGCCTGGCTGTCGATAGTGGCCTGGTGTTTATCCAACCAGTCCATCCCGAGAATAACATCAAAATCGTGTATACATATTGGAAGAAGATTAGTCCTACGAATCTTATCCCCAAAACTAATCAGACACCCTCGATATAAATCAAAAATAATAACAGAAGTCCCCATAGGGGTAGCAATAGACAAAACAGAATCTAAAGACTAAGATAGCACACCCAGGTGACGAACAAAAGACTGAGCAACAACTGAATGAGCAGAACACATATCAAACAAAATAAAACCCTCACGACTGCCAACTAAAGAAATATCAGAAATAGTATATGGCGCACCTGCCTCCTGGTTATGTATTAAGACAAACACCCGACTACACTGGCGATGACCTCCATTGCCACCATTATCACCGCCTTCACCGTTACTACGTGGCCCGGCACAATCTCTAGCAATATTTTCCATCTGTCCACACAAAAAGCATGCACCGATAACTATATGACACTGCATTCCCAAATGATGACCCTGACAAGTAGCATAAGAAGCTATCAAAAAAAGATTAGGGTTCCCACCAGTTTGTCTCGGATAACGACCCTGATTCTGTCATAACTGACGATTCTGCCACTGCTGGAGATTCTGATCTTGTTGAGGTAGCTGAAGTTGAAGATTATACCCTTACTGAGGCATCTGTTGATAACCTATGTTCTGATTCTAGTCATGTTATTCCCATTACAATTCCCTCTAGCTTATAAGTAGCCAACAACACCATTTAGTTCTCCGAGCACCCCAACAAATCAAAGATATTATCTAAATAAGCCATCCAATTCTCTACATCAATTGGACATAAAACTAGACTGAATGAGTTGGGTTTTTGTTTTCGAAATCTTTCTAACCACACGTACATCAAAACCACCTACTGATCAATTCCATCTGTCGGACCTTTCGTTCTTAACTGCAATGTTATTATTACACAAGAGTGAGCACGATTGCCCACAAGTATAATAATATGACAATAATATAATAACATGCGAGTGAATCAAAGACATCTGAATAAAGAAACTCAACTTTTGACTCGAGGATAAATAACAGGAATCAAAATAACATCTGAGGGTCATAAGACCTTGAACTATGTCCTAGGTTGTAAAGTGTTTATACTTTAAACCTTTAACAGTCATAAGACTATGGACTCTACTTCTCGTACTTAGGGGGATCAGCCCTTAGTACCATACTGTGCACAATATCTCAACGCTAAAGCGTAAATAATCCCCTTTTACAGGGTTGTTCATCTCAGTTTTGACATCAGAGTCCGCACCAAAGGAAGTTTGGTTTGGATAAGCTCAATAAGTATTTTAGAATTTAGAACGTTCATCAACTATGGACTAGTCGAATCAATAAGGGTTCACTAGTCCTGTAAGGTTCAACAATAACATCGATATTCAACTTGAATAATAAATCTCAAGAGTATACAATCGAATAAGTATTGTATAACTGAATCATGCTTTTAAAAGAGTTACAATATGTAATATGAATTTCGAACTGGAACAATTAAGAACACGAGCTTACTATATATAGAAACACAAGTTTAAGACTTAATAAATGAATAAATTAGAATTTAGGGAACTTGCTAAATCAATAAGTTAGGGATAGGATACTTGCCTCTTGCACAAGCTACAAATATAATTACAATTCACTTCCTCAACGTCCTACACATTACATTATGTATACGACATTGATTAGTTTTCATAACTACCATGTTTAACTGTTGAACTATTCACTTAAGTTCGACTTACAACTTGGTTTATAATATTACTCAATGGCAAACCACATAACATGAATGTAAACTCACAACATGCATATCACACATGTATAGCCCTTTAAACAATCATAATCAAGTTTTACAATTACAATATTCAAGTTCGCACTTAGTTTGTTAACTTGAACCTTCACATTATCTTATACATGTCAATAACTTAATTTATTAATCATGAACTTAAAATCATATAATATTCATGTATATAACTTAAAACAACATTTTTTATTATCGAGAACACTACACTTGTGTGCGTGCATGTCCGAAGCCCTCCGATTGCCTCCAAATACGCATCAGTCACAAAGATGGCCGTTTTTACCCATTTTAACGATTTCAAATTGAAAAACTTAAAGAATAAAAGTTGTAGGTCTACTCGTTATCTTTTCGAATCATCTTGAATCGTCTTAATCGGAGTTCGTATGAAAACGTTATGCTTATTTTACTACAGGAGGTCAAAATAGTCTTGAAAACCAAAAAAAGCTCCCGAACAACCCTTATACCCGCTGGGGCGGGTCCTAATGCCCATGAACACCCGCTGGGGCGGGTCCCCCTGCTGGTGCACTCCCTGGTTCGCGATTTTGACAGTTTGTTGGCCCAATTACTCCAATTAAATGCAAATTAAACTCACACAGCGATTTTTATGAAGTACGAACTTCATAGAAACATCATACAATGTTACTAACATGTTTTTAACATCTTAAATCATGCAATTACCCAAATCAAATCATTAAATTTCACTGTTCTTCATACTTTGTAAAGTTTTGAAAGAAAACAAGAAATTTAACGTTACAGATTCGTTATAACACCGAATCCGTTCGTTTAACTTCCATTTTGCTCGTTTAAACGTACACAATTATATGCAAGTGTCAATTTAAAGTTAAATCATCGATTCATGGTATAAAAATTATACGTAAGGGCCGTATGGCCATATATACGACTCTGTAATTTTGAAAACCCAAATATAAACAAAAATTCGATGGTTTGATCACTGAAGTTATGCATATATGGCATATAATATGTTATAACCACATATAAACACACATATAGCCATATAATGAACAAATATCAATTTTCCCATTCATAGAGAATTTTTTAAAGCACGTAAATGGAAAGGAACTTTTTGTAAACCCAATTAAGGCCTAATTTCATGAATTCAACTATTTTAAATCATTCATACCGAATATCTAACATGTTATAATCATATAATAACACATATATAAGCATACAATCAACAATTGCAAATTCTTCCCATACACAGAGAACTTAGAATATATGTTAATGAAGGAAACATAGTACGTGAAATAAAATTGGGACAAAGGAATTACCCCTTGCAAGCTCTGTGAAGATGATAGAGACTCCTTTTTGATTCTTCAATTTCTTTCAACTCTTTCTCAATTCTCTTTTCTCTAAGTTTTCTCAGAGTATGTATATAATATATAGTAGTTCTGATATAAATAATATACATATACGTATAATAGTCGTGGGGTCATGGTCGTCAGTTAATCCCATAATGGGTTAACTGGCCTCAACCTTCACCAAGGCCTTGTTTGCTTGTCCCTTATTTTCTTTTTTTTTTATTTAATTTAATTAACTTACTATTATATAGTAATTAAATGTCACACCCAATTAATCAAATAATCCTATTTAAATTAATTAAAGAAAATTGCATAATTTCACAATAATTTACATAGACACATAATTAAAATTCTTATTTATTAATTATGCCAAATTATTAAATCTCTAATTAATTATTAAATTAATTAGAATAATATTATGCTTATTAATTAATGTATTAATCAAATAAGCTCAATTAGATTTATACTTTGAATATAAAAATTTACCACATTAATTTAACTAATGTAACACATATAATTAAATTAATCTACCACAATTTTATCAATTAATTATTTAACTCAATAATTAAATCATCAAAAAAAAATATTTATTTAATTCAATAAATATTCAAATTAAATTATAAAATCTCGTTCGTTACATCTTTTCCCCTTAAAAGGATTCTATCCCCAGAATCACGGTTCAATTAAAAATTCGTCCCGTTACATAAACCCGAGTTCTGAAAATATGAAAGTAGAGATTATGGATTACCTTTCGGTGATAGGAGAAGAAAACAATGATTAACTCTAGCCTTCACAAGCTTCTTCTTCCTTCTCTTCTTCTCCAACTCTTCTCTACTTTTTTCTTTCTTCTTAGCTCTTAGTTTAGACTTAGGATTAATCTAACGTAGTATAGAACTAACGTAATATAATATAATACGCGTATTAACTAATACTAATTAGCCTAATTAATTTAGCAGTTACATAAGTTTCAAAATTCAAAAAGCCTTAAGGCTTTGTTTGGCCAAAACAACATTATTTTTAAAAACAGATTATTATTACTAAGGCCATATTTGGTAAAATAGATTTAAAACAAATGCAAAGCCTTATTTATTTAAACTCATTTAAAATCCTTTTTCTTTTATTTTAACAAATCATTTTAACACATACTTAAATGTCATATTTTAATTAATTAAACATTAATCATCTAATTTAATCAATTAAAATCTAACATCAATTAATCACATAAACTTGTCACATAATTATAATTACTCGCTAATTATAATCCATGTAACAGTTCATCACATAATTCCTCTAATTCAATTAAATTTGAACTATAATATAAAATTAATATACATTAATTAAATAAATATTACACATTCATTTAATTAATATATAACACTTAATTAAATCACTCCATAAATTACATAATTTATTTATTTAACTCAACAAATAAATCACATAAAATATTTATGTAACTTAATAAATATTTCAAATTATTATATAAAATCACAATCGTTATAGTACCAATCTATCCGGATTCACTAATCCCCTTTTTAGTAATCCAACGATTGAGAGCATTTTTAATTTTTAAGTTATCTAAGAATTTAGATCTCATTAGCATAATCATCATCATGATTCTAAAAGTATTGCTTAAAACTATGGGTTTATCAAATTTAATATAACAGCACCATGTTGATAAATTAAATGCCTTTAATTAAATAACTCTTTTATTAATAAATGAATAAGATTGTTACAAAGTATATGCTTTATCATATCATATATGATTGGCTTGTGTGCATACTACTTTCACATCCTCAATGGTTGGCGACCATAGTTTCCATAATCTTCTTGATGTTCATGTTTACTGCCTCTACTGTCCTATTCATTTTTGGTTTGTAGATTACTGAATTCAGATGCTTGATTTTGAAATTGCCACACAACTCCCTCATCATTGTGTTGTTCAGATTTTTGGCATTATTTGATACCAAAACTTTCGGCTGCCTATATCGGTATATGATATTGTTTCGGATAAATTCGATGATAATTTCTTCTGTGACTTTGGGGAACGAAGCCTCTTCTACCCACTTAATGAAATAATCGATCATAGTGAATATGAATCGATGCCCGTTGCTAGCCTTGGGCTTGATAGGCTAGATCACGTCCATCCCCCACATAGAGAACGGTCATGGTGTGGTCGTACAATGTAACTCGTTGGGAGGAGCGTGGATAGCATTGGAGTGTATTTGGCATTGATAACATCGTTTGACGTGATCATCACAATCGGCTTTGAGGGATATCCAATAATGACCAGTCCTCAAAATCTTTTTCGCCAACAGTGGCCCACTCATATGGGGTCCGCATACTCCACCTTGTACTTTGTCCATTAGCCTCTGGGCCTGTTCTTGTTTTAGGCATCTCAAAAATCCCATACCGACATCCCTTTTGTATAAGGCATCTCCACTCAAGTATAATTTTATGGCCATTTTTTGGATTCTTTGTCTCTTAGTTTGCTTTGCCCCAGCGGGGAGAGAATAATCCCGTAAATATACTTTTACGTCATGGACCTATGGTTGCCTGGGTGGAGTCATCTCGTCTGAAACTTCCCCAATATAGTTCCTGTATTCCTTAGCGAGTCACGTTCAGTGTACTTATTCTCCAATAAGCACCTACATACTTGCTTTAGTATCTCTACACAAATAATTATGAGATCGATCATTCTCTTCAAAAGAGCAAACAAAGTATGTACCAATTTATCCGGATTCACTAATTCCTTTTTTAGTAGTCCAACGATTAGGAACTATTTTAGTTTTAATCTATTTAAGAATTTAGATCTCATTAGTATGATCATCATCATGATTCTAAAAGAATTGCTTAAAACTATAGATTTATCACATTTAATATAACAACATTATGTAGATAAATTAAAATCCTTTAATAAACAATTCTTTTATTAATAAATGAATAAGATTATTACAAAGTATATGTAATATCAGTAAATTTTATGAATAATATTAATAATTAAATTAATAAAGGTTTGAATATTTATTTGAATATAAATATATATTGTTGTGACATGGGATGTGATAATTCAATTACATTGAGTTAAGTATATGATAAGTGAGAAATATGATGGAAATGATGAAAAGCTTAGTCTAAGCTTATGTGATATGCCTAGTGTGGCATAATGGAAGGCTAAGCGATTCATTAATTAAAATTAATGAGGGAATGATTTAATAAGGGGAAGGATTAATTAATATTATATTCTTTTAATTAATTGTTGTTATGTGTAATTGCATATAAATGAGTAATAAGTTACTTCATTGCATAAAGTATAATATGGGATGTTAAGAATAATATTATAATATGTGAATAATTGCTATATGAAACTATATAGTAAAAGTAAGTTTAAATTGTATAATTTACTAAATTATATAAAGGAGCTTGTGTGACATTATAATGCATGGTGGGTTAATTAAATATGTGTATTTTAAAATTATGGAAAGAAAGATTTAATTAAATAAATATTTAATATTAATTTCGATATTTATGTGTAGTTGGGATAATAAAGTTTTATGGAAATAATGGGTTGATAGTACCCAACTGAATTATATTCTAACTTAATTTAAATATTATTTGTACTAACCTAATGTACATGGATTATATGATTATGTGTATATGTACCCATAATTTATCACAAGGTAATAATGTTAAGTCAATAAATTTGACCTTGGGAGCTAAATAGGAACCCACTTTAGAAATGCTGAGATACATTTTACTAAGGCAGTAACTAATAAAGACTGTCCCATAAATCTTGTCTCAAAACTTCTTCAGCCGCATTAGGCCAATGGCCTATCTCCCTACTTTGCTGAAAATTAGAAATAGAATGATCACTATGGGTGTGGTCTGATGAAGGAATAGTTGAAGCTTTACACCAACTCTCTTATCTGATAGCTTCTTCTAATTCATGTTGGTTTAAATCTTTGGGAAAAATCCAGCCTTTGAGTAAAAGCTCTCCTATAAATGGAAGCTCCTTCTTCATATTACAAGGCTGGTAATTTCTATTAAGTCCAAAATTTAGAGTAAGTTTGAGTAAGAGAGACAACCAAGAAGAATTATGCTGAGGTGGGAGGGAAATCAGAATTAGGAAGCAAGGAATTGCATTTTAACTTCAAGAAGGTAATATCCTTAATTATGTTCTTGATTTCAAACTAGATGAAATTCATAGAAATTTCCATGAATTATTTGTTAATTGATTTGTGAATTGATGTCAATATGTTATCTAAGTTTATATGTGTGTAGGGAATGTAAGACCCCAACTTTTATAAATAAAAATTTAATTTCCTCTATATATTATTTTGATATAGTAAGGTGTTGATTTGATAAATGTGGTAAGTTATGGATGGAATGTGCAAATTTTACAAAGTAAGCAAGTGGTCATAATATATTCGTTGTGTCGGGGAATATTCTTTTGTCGGAGAATATTCGTACGACGGCGCAGCCATTGGTGGACCCCACAACAGAATAATTGTCGGATATAGAAAGCGACAGAAATAACATTTTCACGGCAAAACTTTTACCGTTAAACTGTTAAAATACCCGGTGATAAAAATACAGTAATACGCATTGTTGCAAAGTAGCACACGGTATTGCACAATATCTTTGATTATTGATGCTTACGTAAGAAGTCACTCAGTATTTAATAATTGTTACAGTATTTACTGTTTAATATTTTATATTATTGACTCAATAATTGCTGCATTGATATTTTATTGACTCAATAATTGCTACGTTGCTATTTTTTTATTCAATAATGGCTACAGTTGATATTTTGTAGTATTGATTCAATAATTGTCGTTGCACAGTATTTCACGTTATCAACTCAATAATTCATATTATTTGAATAATATTATTAGATAGCATTATTGACAATGTCTAAGGAAGTTCTGTCTAGGAGGGGTTATTTAATTGCGCGCCAGTAAGGAGAAGTCCTTATCGGAAGGCCCCCTCTTTCCTGGGAACGACCTGGTTGTCATTATTGTGATTCTGTAATATTAATTTATATAATAATTGATGAATGGTTGATAAAAATATTTTCATTGTGTTGGAAATATTAATGTTAGTAGAAATCGACATTTATTTCGATAATAGTTAATTTTCGGATGTTAAATTGACCTAACGGAGAATTAATCAGATAAATGAGCAATTAATGGGTGGTTAACATGTGGGACCCACTTATTGGTGGATAATAAATAGTTGGTGGGTAGTTGCAGGGGTGGAGGTGCAAGATTTATAAACTTGAGGGACTAAATTAAAAATTTAGGCAAAGATTGGAGGTACTAAAGTGTAATTGTCCAACCTTTTTCTAGCCTATAAATAGCAAGCTAATTTCATTCATTTCTCACCATTCTTGAAGAACAAAGTTATTATAGTGAGAAAAATTATAGAGAGAAAAAGAAGAAGAGTATTCTGCTACTACACTACTCCAGTATCCAATCTTCTACTGAGGTAAGGGGTATTATTTCTTTTATATTCATAAAGAATGCTATTTTCTTTCAATACTCGTAAGGGTTGTTACTCTATTCTTTATTGATCTGTGGGAGTAACCTGTCTACGCGGATTACCGCATGCATGGTGAATAACCCTTTGTATTCATTCTTTGTTGATCTGTGGGAGTAACCTGTCTACGCGGATTACCGCATGCATGGTGAATAACCCTTTGTATTCATTCTTTGTTGATCTGTGGGAGTAACCTGTCTAGGCGGATTACCGCATGCCTGGTGAAAACCTTTTGTATTCATTCAATTCCTTAATAATCTGTGGGAATAATCTGTTTACGCGGATTACCGCATGCGTGGTGAATCACCCTTCGTATTCATTTCTATTAAATTGTGGAAATGATCTGTCTACGCGGATTACCGCATGACGGGTGAAAATCCAATTACAGTTTCGTATATTCATTCATACTCGTATGAAATATTATTTCACTGAAATATTGGTCTGAACTTGTTATGAAATTTTTATTTTTTTTATGACAAGTTACTATTCACGGGTTACTATTCATGAGTTACTATTCACGGTAAAAAAAAAATATTTTTTTTTATCTTTGATTGGATCCAAGTTTGAAACTTCATTCTTGAATTTTGCTCCACAATTGATTATTACGGAGTATTCATGAACTTGGATAAATTAAATTACGAATTCCTAATTTTTGTCCTTTATCTCACTGGATTCGTTTTTATATTATTTTTCATCATCCTCAGTCTTAAATGATGATACAAATGAATATCTTTGGCCTGTAGTGCAAAGATGAATGATTATTTGATGAATATCTTTGGCCTGTAGTGCAAAGATGATTACCTGATGAATATCTTTGGCCCGAAGTGCAAAGATGGACAGGAGTTGAGATGAACATGATCACTGGTGATATAAATGAATATCTTTAGCCTGTAGTGCAAAGATGAATATTTGATTCGAGATATATATTGATTGATGTTACAGGGATAAAATATTGATGATGGACTTTAAATCATAGAAGATAGTAGACTTCATTCTCTGCTTAACTCTTCTAATGATTTGTTATTTCCGCTGCGAATATTGATCTAAAACTTGTTGTCCATAATATTTTATCTGAACTGTTGAAGACTAACGATAATTTATTTTTCATTATCTTAGTCATAATATTCTTTACTGGGCTAGTTGAGCTCACCCTTTTCTTCCATTGTTCTCTTCAGGAAATGAGAATATTGCGGGTACTAGTCGGGGAATGGAGTGATGGTCCGAGTTAGAGCAGTAGTAGTCCTCACTATTTCTGATAAATAGTGTGATCATAATTGTAATGAGGACTTAGTTTGAATCTTAATATTTTCTACATATTTGTACTGAGACTCACAGTTGTGTGGTCGTATTTTGCACGACCGTATGATATAAAGTTTGTATTTGAATTCTGTACCATGTATTTGGCGACTCAGAATGGGTTGGGTTGAATGGACCTATTCTGGGGGCGTCACAGGGAATCTATATGATTGCTTTGAGCATGCTACATTTTGGGAATTCATGTTTGATTTCTAAGTTCTACAGAAGCAGAGCCGTTCCTGGAACTATCCAGGAAGGGCGCAGCTGCGCCCCTTCTGCAGTTCAAAACGGTACAGCTACGTCGTGCACCAGCAAGAAATTCTGATTTCTGTTGCAATCTGATAATTTCTAACATGTTGGTTTATCTTAGTCATGCATAAAAATAAGTTTAACATGTGGTCTAGAGTCCCTTTGCATACCATGAGTCGCTTTAGTTGCTTAATGTATGTTTTCTAAAGAAAGCTTAGAATGTTGATAATGAACTTGATGAAACTTATGGTATCTAAGTTTGGACTTTGTTAGCATGTGTACATGACCTAGCTATGCATGAAACGTGATTCAAAATTGATTTGCATGCCCTAAGTTACTTAAGCATTATTTAAAATGACTTTTTAAAAGAAAGCTTGAAAGCTATGAAACTAAAATTTGCAAGCATGATGTTTTTTACATTCTGAACTTTAGAACATGTATATTAAGACTCTTTATGTCTCTCAACATGACCTATATGCACGCTCACGTAGTTAGACACAATGTAAGATATTCAAGTATGATCTTTCTAAACAACTTCCAAGTAATGAATTAGGGTAGCTAAGTGTAAATGAAGTGAATACATGCAAGCATACGTATTACAGAAGGTATAACATCCTTACATGGTTAAATAGTTAGTGTGATTAGCCTCTCAATTTCATGAACTTATTTAGCTTAAATTCATGGGAATTCTGACTAAAAACATAATGTGTAAATATGAACTTGAAATGACCCTAGGGGGAGGCTAAGACCTCTTAAGGTATGTATATGTTATGTGATAGTACCATTGAATGCTAGAAAGGAAACAAAAACCAGAAAAATCAAAAGCCAAGTCTGGTCTGGCCAGGGAGCTGCGCAGCTGCACCCTCCCTAGGCCATAGCAGGGCAACTGCACTGCCCTGCAGTTTGGTCTGACTGTTTTATTAATAATCTGAAACTTGATGCATGTATTATGAAGGTCTTAAGCTATAAAATAGAGTTTTAATGATGTTTTAAGTATTCAAATGTGTAATGATAGTATAACATGACGGTCTTAAAACTTGCAAGAGGTTTCTAAATGAAGTTGATTATGAACTACGTGATTAATAGTATGCTATGTGTAATTTGATTGTGCAACTAAGATGAGACTTAATGCATGTGCTTAGCATACATGTTTGATCATGTGTGTAATAGGTGCGTAGGTGGTTGGCTTACAAATTAAATTTGTATAACTAATGAATATATATATATATATATATATACATAACTGTAATACAATAGGACTTCAACGTGTTGATAAGCTATAAATTTGTAAACTACGCTTAAGGCAAGTTCTCTAACTTCATTCTTATAGTGAATGAAAGTACCTAAACCTTATCTCATATTGTGTAAACTTCAAAATATTTTTATATCAACTATATTTATATTGAGCAAATATCTATATTCGTATGAATCATTATTCACATTCGAAATTGATTATATATCTTGATTCATGTTACGAGCATTGAACTTATTATTTCTATAAGTATTGTAAAAGCTGTCTAAGCTATTTGATTCGGCTAGACTAATATCATGTGTCAGAAAGTAATACACACCAATTGTTTGGTGCGAAATATTATAAATCTACTGAGATGTACAACCCTCATTGAAGGGGAAATTATATATTTGTCGAGGAACCGACGTGCACACAAACAACATGATTAAATGTTATGCATAACGTATGGTATTTTGGGTTGATCACCTATTATACTTGTTTTTATTGAATTATCATTAAAATACTGTTAATTCTAGCAGGAGTTCTTGGTTCATAGTGACTGCTCAGTGTTAAATCTTTTTAAACTTTAAAATGTTTAAACCTTTGAATCATGTTGATATCTTTCAGTCCATAGTGACTCTTATTTCAATTCAAAGAACATATTTAGAATAATTGATACTTCTTGTTCTTTCTGAACTGTCATTTACTGTTATACCTTTGAAATTTTGAACTTTATTCTTGTTCACCCTTATTGCTATATTACTTGTTGGACAAATTTGTTGCTCATTCTTTCTCCCCTAAATACATTTCAGTTAAGGTAGAGCAAGGCAGTACCTCAGGCAAGGACAAAGGCAAGGCTACATAATAGCTTTAGTCCTTTAAGCTAGAAAAGTTATTATTATTATGTTGTATTTAGAAATGATTAATATTATGTCTTAAGTTATGTCCTAGACTTATTTATGTAATGTTGTAGTAACTATTACGAGACTTGGGACAAGAATAATTATGTTATAACAATGTAAACTATTCTATTATTCCGTTGTTGGTGATTTTAGTATGATATTAGAAATAGATCGTGAAGCACCAAATTCGAGGTATAAATACTTAAATTTGGGGAGTCACAGTATATTCTTCATCATATCAAATATGATTGGCTTGTGTGTATACTACTTTCAATCTCCCACTTGCACTAAAGCCAATCGCCATGGTATCTCATACCCATCTTCTCTAAGTGATGACCAAACTAATGTTGTGTTAAAGATTTAGTAATGGATCTGTAATGTTGTTTTGAGTGTCCACACGCTCTAGGGTGACATCTCCTCTTTCAATGATATCTTTAATCAAATAAAATCGCCGCAATACGTGTTTGGATTTCTCATGAGACCTGGGTTCCTTGGCATGTGCAACTGCTCTGGTGTTGTCACAAAATAAAGGTATTGCTTCTCTAATGCTAGGAACAACACCAAGTTCAGTTATGAACTTTTTCATCCAAACAACTTCCTTTGCAGCTTCACTTGCAGCTATGTACACTACCTCTATCACTGAATCAACAACATTTTGCTGTTTGGAACTCTTCCAACTCACTGCGCCACCGTTTAAGGTAAATACATACCCCGAAATGGATTTACTGTCATCTTGGTCTGTTTGAAAACTTGAGTCTGTATAGCCCTCTAGTTTTAATTCAGACCCACCAAAGATAAGAAATACATCATTAATTCTTCTAAAGTACTTTAGGATATTTTTAACTGCCTTCCAGTGTTCTTCTCCTGGATTCGACTGATATCTGCTTGTTACACTAAGTGCATGAGCGACATCCAGTCTAGTACATATCATACCGTACATGATAGATCCTATTGCTGAAGTATAAGGAATCTTACTCATACGGTCTCTCTCCTCATATGTCTTTGGGGCTTGTTTCTTGGAGAGATGTATTACACGGCTGATCGGCATGAGACCTCTCTTGGAATCTTCCATGCTAAACCTCTTTAGCATTATGTCAATGTACATTTATTGGGACAAACCAAGCATCTTTTTAGATCTATCTCTATAGATCTTTATTCCCAAAATATAAGATGTTTCTCCCAAGTCCTTCATGGAGAAGTGTTTAGATAACCAGAACCTTTACAGCAACCTTTGATCCATTTCCCACTCGTAGGATGACTTCATCCTTGTTAAACTTTCTACTTTTGACCAGTCCCTGCATAGTATTAGATATGTGAGAACTACAGCCGGTATCCAATACCCAAGTAGAATTTTGACTTTGAGAAAAATTAATTTCAATCATGAAAAAACCTGAAGCTTCTCCAAGCTTCTTCTGCTTTTGTTCCGCAAGGTACTTATCACAGTTCCTCTTCTAGTGACCTGGTTTGTTATAATGGAAGCACATTCCTTTGTTGTCTGGATCGGGTTTCTTATTATCCTTTTTCTTCGTCTTGCTCTTAGCTTTCTTGCTTTTCTTCTTTTAAGAAGATACCTTGGCCCTCTTCCTTTTCTTGGAAGAATCATCTATTATTAAGACATGGTCCCGCTTGGATGGAAAGTGACCTTCAGCTATTTTCAACATGTTAAGTAACTCAGGAAAGCTGACGCCCAACTTATTCATGTGGAAATTCATAGTAAATTGTGAGAAGGTGTCTGGGAGTGACTGCATGATCAAATCTTGACTTAACTCCCCATCCATGTTGAACCCCAATTGTTCTAATTTTTCAATCAAATTAATCAACTTTAGACAATGAGTCTCAACAGTAGTGCCCTCGAACATACAAGATCGAAAGAGCTTCCTAGATATCTGATACCTAGCAGTCCTGCTTTACTCACCATATAATTCTTTTAGGTGCAGCAAAATAGAATAAGCATCCATTTTCTCATGCTAACGTTGTAGCTCATTACTCATTGATGCAAGCATGATTCATTGTGCTATGGATACATCATCTTGCCACTTTCTAAAAGTAGCAATCTCTTCCTCAAAGGATGTTTCTGCAACTTTTGCAGGGACAGGCGAATCTTGGACAAAAGAAAGTTTTTCAACAGTGAGAAAAATTCTCAAATTTCTTAACGAGTCCGTGTAATTCGGTCCGGTCAACTTGTTAGCATCAAGTATGCTACACAATGATAGTGAATGTGACATTTTTCAAATTCTGTATGTGAAATAAAATAACATTTTAGCATACATTCATTTAATTAATTACAAAAATAAATTAGGCCTTATTTTAAATTGGTATCTCCCACTATTTTTATCAAACTATATTGCCCTCATATTATATAGTTTAGCAAATGTGACAACCCGAAAAATCAGATTGTCTAGAAATTTAGTTTAAAGAATTATTAATTAATAAAATAAATTTTTATTAATTATATTATGTGTTATGTGTTTATTATTCATTCTATGACCTAGGATGATCATAAGCCGAAATTATTCTGGCTGTGAGCCAGAATGAACAAGTAAGAATTTTCAAGACAGAAATAAAAGATTTTCAGGAAATTTTTTTTTTGAGAAAAAGACGAAATAGACACTATTCACAAAGGGTTAGAGTTTGAATAACTTAGGTCTTTTCGAGAGTTCGGTATGTTGTAATGACATTCTGTCTGAAAATTTATCGGTAATATGTCGTGAAAAGTTAAGTTAGCCGATAAAAGTTTTTCTTGAAAAATGTGCAGAAATCGGACGAAATAAAAACGACGAAAAGTATTGTTATGTACTTTTCGTGCGTTTAACTACGTTATGGGAAAAACGGGACGAAAAACGTTAATCATCAAAAAGTGTTTTTCAGTTTTTTGAAGTTTCGAAGAATGCGTAAAAGTTATTTGGTAAAGGAAAGACGGAATATAAAAAATTATTTGGATTCCGACGATCGCAATTTTTCGAACTGTCGGACGAATTTCGAAAGACGGAACAGTGAAACTTCCGGCGAAAGTTTCGTTAAGGAGGTTTGCTTAAGGAGGTGAGAATAGTATTTTTGGGCCTAAATGACTATTTTGCCCCTAGCCTTGGTTTTCTATTTAAGGAAGCCTTAAGTCTTCATTTTTCTCTCTTGAAAAAACCACCAACACTTGAGAGAAGAGAGAGAGAGAGAGAGAGAGAGAGAGAGAGAGAGAGAGAGAGAGAGAGAGAGGAGCTCGGATGGGAGAAGAGGAAGAGAAGGAAGGAAAAACTAGCAATTAGCAAGCTTTGTCCGTGAGGAGGAAGTGTGACAAACGAGAATTTATAATTTAATTTAAATATTTATTGAATTAAATAAATATTTTGATGATTTATTTATTGAGTTAAATAATTATTTGATGAAATTGTGGTAGATTAAATTAATTATGTGTGTTACATTGATTAAATTAATGTGGAGAATTTTTATAGTTCAAAGTATGAATTTAATTGAGTTTATTTAATTAAATGAATTATTTAATAAGAATAATGTTATCCTAATTAATTTAATAATTAATTAGAGATTTAATGATATGACATAATTAATAAATGAGAATTTTAATTATGTGATGCTGTGATTTAATGTGTAATATCACCTTTTATTTAATTGATTTAAACAATGATTATTTGATTAATTAAAGTGTGACAAATAAACCATGTAATAAACACTTTAATTAAATTAATGAGAAAGGAGTTATTAAGTGACCAAACAAACAAGGCCTTAACTTAGTGGGAGCAGTTAAAACCATTATGGAATTAACTGACAACCCACTAAGCTATCAGTTGTTATATACGTACTTATATACTTATTCTATATTCATATCATATTCATATCTGTAGAAACTTCAGAGAACTTAGAGAGTACTTGGAGAGAAAATTGAGAGAGAAATTGTGAGTTGAAGAAGAAAAGTGGAAGATTATATCATCATCTTAAAAAATATTGTAAGGGACCTTCATCCCAGTTTTTATTTCACGTTATAATATATTCTTTAACAAACCCAATTTAAATTCTCTGTAACTGATTTGTATTAGTAATTGTTGTATATATGATGATATATGTTAATATATGTTCATAACATGTTTTCTATCACTTATGTATGTTTTAAAACAATCAAAACCATATAATTATGCTTTAATTAGAGATTTGAAAGTTACAGAGTACGAAAAGTATGAATATGGCCCATATGTACAAAATATCATGCTCTAATTGTTTATTAAACTTTAAATTGATAGTTGATTATGATTATGCATATTTAAACGAACAAAACGAAATTTAAACGAACAGATTCAGTGTTATAACGAATCTGTAATGATGAATTTCATTATTTCTCTCGAAACTTTGAAAAATACCAAAAACAATAAATTTATGTGTTCTCAGTTGAGTGATTATTTAAGTTGTTAAAAACATGCTAAGTAAGATGTTGAATGTTGTTATTAAGTTCAGAATGTATGGGTAACATTAAATGTGTTGTTTGAACTTAATTTTTGCATTTTCGTGGGTTATTTGGGCTGATGAACAGTGCAGTCGCGAACTGCAGTTCGTCATGACGAAGACCGTAGCCCCAACGGGAACTGTAGAGATGAAGCGGTTTTGTTTTTCAATCCATAACATGATAAGTTAACTTAACCTAATGAACTTGATAACGTGTGAGCATGTAAGACAGTACTATATCATATTATTGACATGTATAAGACGATTTGAAGTTGCATATTAACAAGTTGTATGTGAACATGGATTTGTTGTTGCAAGGTTTGATTATGATTGTTTAGGAGTTATACTTGTGTGGTATGCATGTTGTGGGTTCAGATTCATGTTATGTGGTTAGTCAACAAGTTAAGATTATGAACCAAGTTGTTAACTTATGCTAAAGTGGGGAAGTTCAACAGTTAAATGTAGTGGTAATGGAACTAATTGATATTGTAAATACAATGAAATGTGTAGGACGTTTAGGGAAGTGAATTGTAGTTATAACGGTAGCTTGTGCACGAGGCAAATCTTCTATCCCTAGTTTACTATTGTTGAACAAGTTCTCTAACTATAATCTTGAGATTGAGCAAGTTTCTAAATTCAAAGTTATTTATTGAACAAGTTCTAAACTTAGGTTTCTATATAAATCAAGTTTTTATTCTTGTTTAATCAGGTTAAGATTCGTATGAGATATTATAATCTTTGCAAAGCATTACTTCAGTATACAATACTTATTCAATTGTGTACTCTTGAGATTCATTACTCAATGCGATTATTAATTATTGTTGAACCTTGTAAGACTAGTGAACCCTTATTGATTCGACTAGTCTATAGTTGATGAACGTTCTAAATTCTAGAACTATTATTGAGCTTATCCAAACCAAATTTCCTTTGGTGCTGACTCTGATGTTAAACTGAGGTGAACAACCCTATTATAGGGGATTATTTACGTTTTAGCGTTGAGATGATGTGCACATTATAGTACTAAGGGTTGATCCCCCTAAGTATGAGTAGTAGAGTCCATATAGTCTTACGACTGTTAAAGGTTTAAAGTAGAGATACTTGACAACCTGGGACATAGTTCATGGTCTTATGACCCTCAGATGTACTTTTGATTCATGTTATTCATTCTTGATTCAAAAGTCGAGCTTTCTTTTATTTAGAACTCTTTGATTACTCGTATGTTATTATTACTGTTATATTATTATACTTGTAGGCAATCGCGCTCACTCTTGCATAATAACATTGCAGCTAAGATTGAAAGAATAGACGAGCCTTCAACTAGCAAGGGTTAGGTTAACAAGTGATGAAGACTTGTTATTTCATTTGAGATTATTATGTTTAAAGACTATGATGTTAAGACTTATTTGTTTAATTACGTTTCCGCATTTGATGTTTAAGGTTAGTTCAACCTGGGATTTATTAATTATTCAGATGTTGTAACCCCATAAGGGGAGGATATTTTTATTTATTTCCTGAGATGCAATTATTATGGGTAGAGAGATATGTGATATTTGTACAGTGAACACCAAATCCTGTGAAAATTGAAGTACTCGAATTTGTGGGTGTCACAGGTTGGTATCAAAGCTGTAGGTTATGAACCTTAGGTGGGGGAAAACCTTAGGATAGTAGCTTTTTTAGAGATCGATAACATAGTGGTGATAAACTCTTATCGAGTTCTAAGAAAGATAATAAATTACCTTATGTGCTTATGTGATTACTTATGTGTTCGCGAGTATCAATGAGCATCACGTAATAACTAAAGACTTAAAATTTTGATTGTCAGGATGTCGAATGTTGGAGGATCCAGTCAGCCTAGGGAGGTTATACCCCGAGTGGCTATTGAGGAGGAACCCCGAGACATTCATATAGTCTGGGAGCAGTTGGTTCAGAGAGAGCTATCTCCTTTGATCACTGTTATTAGTCAGGAGCATGAGCCAGTGTTTGACTCAGAGGAGGACTCTGAGGAGATTGAGGTTGAGGCTGAGGCGGCTGAGTAGGAGGATGAGGACCCTGATGAGTTTCCACCAAACTCTATCAGTGCTGAGATGTACGACGAGTTGTATGATCGTAACATAGAGTTACAGGATACCGTTCGAGAGTTGAAGGAGCAGACAGTTGCTTAGCGGACTACCATCGAGCAGAAGGATGGTGAGATTGAGACTCTAGATACACGCCTTGGAGACGTGGAGTGGGAGCTGGTCCATGAGAAGAGTCACAGTGAGCAGAAGTCATAGGAGATAGAGAAGCTGAAAAATGATTTGCTAGATGAATCAGCGAAGCGTGCTAGAGCAGAGGACGCTTGGATGAGGGCTTCATGACGTGCAGAGATTTCTGAGGATGACGACGGGCAAAGAAGGCAAAGATTGAGGAGACAGACTACACGTTTCAGACAGCCATTGATAGAGCCCAGGATCAGGTGTTCTACTATCCAGTGCAGTTCGAAGACCTACCTTGGTATATGCTGACCGTAGGACGATGTTCCTGCATTACAGAAGAGGAACGTAAAATAGCTGTTTGACGCCTTAGTAGACCGTGATAGGAAAAACAAGATTATGTGAATATTTCTTTGATTAGTTAATAATGTAAATTTTGATGTGATTATAAACAAAGGAATATGTTGATGATTTAATCCTGAAGATTCTTTATCTCGGGATAGTTGATGTAAATAGCAGTGATGCTATCATTCGTATGTTTAAGACTTTTGATTGAATAAAATATTAGAGTTTATTTGAGATGATATGTGTTAAGTGAATATCTTAAATTGTTTAAGTTAAGTCTTAAATATTTAACGGATGAAATAAAGATCTAATAAGCGTATATCTTAAATAAAAATATATCGCCGAGACCGGCCCAAGAAAGGTCGACTAATAATAACGACGACAATGCCAACGCCAACCCCGTTCAGCAGTTGGTAAACTTATTGACGGGAGCCCTTAACAACCAGCCGCAAGCTCCACCAAACACTTCGTTCAAGGACTTCAAGGCGGTGGGACCACCAGAACTTAAGGGATCCATGAACCCGATCGAAGCACAGACTTGGGTTATGGAGATGGAGAAGGTTTTTGACGTTGCTAGGGTGAGTCTGTAACGCCCGAGAAAATCGAGCGTTTATGTAAATGATTTTTGTTTGATTTATTGAATAAAATTTGCTTATTTGTTTATTAAACTGAGTAAGCTAATTGTAGGTCATCTTATGATCTAGAGAATGCAGAAATGAGTAGGATTTTGGCTACGTGCTAGGAATAATTGATATGAATTTATAAGACGAAAATAAAAGATTTCTGAGAATAAAAATATTTTAGAAAAAATACGAAATAGGCACTATTCAACCCTAAGGGTTAGGGTTGGAGACTCTAGGTCATTTTGAGAGTTCGGAATGTCAAAATGACATTATGTCAAAAGATTTGACGGTAATATACCGTGAAAAGTTACGTTAGCCGAGAAAAGTTTTCTCGAGAGGAAAAGAGCGGGAATCACTAATCATTCGTTTTTGCTCGGGAATTTATTTTGAAATTCTGAGAAACGCGTAATGATAAGATTTTAAGGTGAGGTGGATTATGTAATAATAATTCGTTTATGGCTCCCGAAGTTTTCGCGTTGGGACCTAGAGCCTAAGCGTTAGGGAAAGTGAAAATCAAAGATTAATTGATTAAGTATAATAATAAATGACTATTATACGGAAGGAATACGCGTATAATACAAGGTATTATACGAGAATACTACGAAGAGAATACAATAATTATACGACGTATAATACGATATTTAGACGGAGTAAATACGTTAAAATGAATGGAATTGGAATTAATTTGAATTAAAGTTAATAAGTTTAACCCGTGGGTCGAACCGTCAGGTAAACGGGTGGGTTAAACCCATGGGGCATCCCTAGGCCACATGGTAACATGTGGGGGCACAAGGTGCCCATGTGCTAGCACATGTTAGCACATGGGAGAAATAGGCTATCACATGGAGAGACATGGGTGTGTGAGGTGGAGAAGAGGTTGGGCCTAAATTACTTTGCTACCCTAAGCTTTGCCAAGCTCTATAAATAAGAGAGCTCCCCTCCTCATTTTGGTTGTTTGAGAATTCTATCATCCTATAGAGAGAGAGAGAGAAGAAACTAGAGTAAGCTTTGCCTTATATTACTTCATCAACCAAGAAGAAGAAGGAACCTTTGAGTCTCCCTACTCAAGCTCCACCAAGAACCTTGAAGGTATAACCTAAGAAATTATAAAATCTTATTTTCTTTCATTAATAACTTTGATAGAGAAGTGATTAAAGGAGTTGTGACTATGAAGAAGTTATAAGGATGTTATGATGGTGAATTACGAACTATAATAAACCATGCATGTTAAGATACTAAGAACTCATTAAGTATAAAGGAAGAACTTAATGAATTCATATGAAATGGACTAATGAAATTATTAAACCATTAAAACTTAAATGTTTGGAATGATAAGAATTAGTAATAATCAACTATAGGATTGATTCCCATTGATTTGAGATAATAACAACGAAGAACGAAGATTCGGCGAAAGTTAAGCGATTAGACGATAATCGTCGAAAACGTAAATTTCTCGGATTAGAAGTCAAAAGTCACCGTGAGCATCAAAAATGATGGTTTTCGATTGCAACATGTGTAATTAGGTAAATAAGACTTGCGGGAACAAGAATGGATTGATTCCGACTTAAAACGAAGAATTGAGCGTCGAACATTCACGAATGTTTAACGAAAACGTAAAAATGGACTAATCGACGAATTTCTCGCTGACGAATTTGGAAATGAATTCCGACTTGATAGGATGATAGAGCATGTCATTTGTAAACTTTTGGCTTTGTAACGAACCAATTCCGAGTTGTAACGGTTACGTTACGAGCTTGGAAATTTCAGAATTTTCAAAGACTTAAAAATTTTTCTGAGTTGCAGGGTTAGTGCCGTAGCGCCACCCAATAGGCTTAAAGCGGCGCCGCAGCGCCACTCCGGGGAGAAATCTCTGGAGGGGTATCGCTGCAGCACCACTCCAAGAGGAAAATCTGGCCCCGCAGCACCAGCATGGCAGAAAATTCTGACATTGCTAGTAAGTACTTAACCATTTGCATATCAATTAAGGGGCTAGCAAGTGATGTAATTTAAGCTTTAAACAACATGTTTAACCAAGGATTATGAGAATTAAACATTAACTAAACGTGATGAACTTAAGTTTTAAAAACGTTAACCAAGATTGGGTTAATGAACATTAAATAACTTGAACGAATGTTACGTAGTTAACGATTCGCTTAAGTTATATAAGAAGGAGAAGTTAGGCAAATACGGTGTGTATCAACTATGATTACTAATTGGTATACTATGTATTATGCTTTGTAGACGTGCTAAAGACTGAGTAGGCTACGTAGAGGTATAGAAGACGCAAAAGGCAAGTTTCCTAACTTCGTTCATACTTTACTATGAATGCAAGTTTCTAAACTCTTGTCTATACATTATAGTTGGACAAGTGGACATTATGCATAATTGTTTATGAATAAACTGTTATTGAATAGTCGATGCCATTTGATTCGGCTAGACTGAGACTTAGCATATTTTGGTGGTTTTTTTTTTCACAAATCTTTCCAAAATATATACAATGTTGTGATCCTATGCCAATTGACTGGCACGGATTCTCAGGTAAACCTGAGTATGAATAAACAAAGGTTTTAAACGTCATTAATTCGACAGGAACGTGATTCTGCCACCAATTAAACGTAAACACGTTTAATATATGAGTGTTGATCAACATATAGTACTACAGGATGATCACCTAGATGTGCTCGTAAGCTATATCGAACTTACGGCCTTCGTGTCGGGTTGTTCCTTTCATGAATGAGAACTAAACTATGATTCATGGTCGTTGACTAAGATGAATTCTGAAGAGGCTATAAAGTCTTTGGGAATGGTTTTAAAGGAATCAAAATGATATTTTGATTATTCTTAAGTACTTCATAACTATTGTACAGTTATTGAAGACCAAGAGATATGATTCTTGATTTTGTGGTTTCAAGATATACTGTTTAACTTGCTGAGCTGTTTATGCACATTCTTGCTTAAAACTAAATGATTTCGGCTAAGAACGAACGGACTGAAGGATCCGGTAAAGAAAAAGGCAAGTCCAAGCTGGACAAGTAGTGACCTTTGTAATAGCATTAGTATTAGTATTGTATTTATTGATATTATGACAAAGAATAATGTATTGGTTACGAATACTTGGGATTAGATTAATAGAATGTAATAATTAGTAAACTTGTGCATTGATATTGATGTCCTCAATTGAATGTATGAGTAGATTGTAGTACCGTGTAGCACCATATCCTGAGTTTGAAGGTACCCGAATTTGGGGGCGTCACAGGTTGGTATCAGAGCAATAGGTTATAAAACTTAAGGGGATAAAAACCTTAGGCTATAACCTGGATAAGTGAAGTAGAAGTTAGAAGTTAACAAACTCGGCCCACGCACTTTCCCTTCCCACCACCTCTCCCGACCATCCTACCTTCCGCCGCTACCACCCCTTTTCATTCGGCCCACCCACTTTCCCCTCTATCCCTTCTCCTCCTCTTCGGCCCACCATCTTCCCTTTCCCGTCGGCCACTCTCATCTTTCTTAGGTCCTGTTCTAGTCTTACGGCGGCTGGTTTGGGATCCTTCCCGAAAATCTCTTTCAGGTCAATTTTGGGCCAAGTCCGAGGGCTTTTGATCGTAGGCTTTTCTTTCTCGATTAGTAGGGGGTATGGATTTCTGTGTGCTGGGATTTGGAAGCTGATCTTAAGTGGAGTTTCTTCTAGGGGTTCTAGGGATCTTGGATCTTAATGGCTTTGTGTTGGTGGTTGTTTCAGACACTCGGCCCACCCATTCCCCCTTCTCTGGGCGACTATGGATCTTGGTGTTTGGTTTTGCGGTTGGATGGTTTTGGGGGTTTTCGGGGTCCTTTGTGTTTCGTCCTTGGTCTGAGTTTTGTATGCCTCTTATTTATCTTCCTGCTTAGATCGGGGTACTGTGCGCTTCCTCCTTGTGCCTCCGAACTGTTTACTTGCTTTTATTGATTATCTTTGTTTAAGCAGCTTTGGACGGTGGTCTCCATCCGATCAAGTTCCCTCCCTTCTCCTTCTTTTCTCCTTTCCAGCCCACCCATTGCTTGGATCTGGTAGGAGTTCTTCGGCGTAACAACCGACCCACCTGGTTTCCTCTCCCCTTCATCCTTACGGCCCACCATTTATGATCTGTTCGGATGATTGGTTGGGTTGGGTTTCTCAAATCTTGTTGTTTGCCGTTCTTGAAGAGGTTTGGGTTTGGTCATTCTTTCGATTTCCTTTGCGGCGTTTCTGATCGGGGTATTTTCTTTTCTTTGCTTATTTTTAATGCTCCGATGGGATGTGGATGCACCTCCTTGGTCCAGCGGTTGTTGGTGTTGGGTGCTGATGGATTGTTTCCATGTTCTGTTTCCCATCTGGACTTTGGACATATTGCTTAAATTCTTACGGGTTCTGCTTTGGATGGGTGTGTTACCGGAATTTGGGCTTTTGTTGCTGCTGGATTCTGGGTTTCGCCGGGTTTCATGGCATCTTGGGGTTTTCGGTGGGTTTCCTTGTTTTGTCGTCGGCGTCTTGTTGCTGTTGACTGGACCGGTTGATGCAGTCGAGGCTGACATCGTGGTCTGTCGGTTGGGGCCCACCTGCTGTTTTGAATTTTGATTACAGCTGTTTGTTGCTCACGTGACATATGCTTTTTGTCCAATCTGGGCCGGTTTTGTGGGCCGGCTCTTGTGGGCTGTTTTGTTCATGTGGGCTGGTTTTTTGTTATTGTCTTTTGCCTAACCTTGGGTTGTAAGGAAAATTTAAAATTAGGTTAGGCACTTGGTTTCCTAGTCTTTTCTAGGTGTTTTAGTCCTCTCAGGAGAAGACGTCTATGTTTGATCTTCATTGTAATATCTTTAGTTTTTTGCTTTTTAATATACAAATAAATTTAGCAAAAAAAAAAGGAATAATGAAAATGTATAATGAAATACATGAGGTTAGCGAGGATTCAGTCAACTTTGTAGAGGTGGTACCTATGCCAGTAGCAGAGCTACCTGTGGTAATCTTAGAGGGGATTGATATAGAAGAAGAGGATCCGTCTGAGTATTCCGATAACTTTGACTTCGCGTCATTGTTTGAGGGTATGTCGGAGGAGGAGGTTGAGTCGGTGCCGAGTAATACAATACTACTACCTATTGAGAATGGGGAGACAATGCCGATTAATACGGTATTGCCTACTGAGGATGTGGAGGATTCTACACCGGAGGAGTCCATGAAACTGCTGTTCATGGAAATACTGGACAGAAATGTCCAACTGAGCAAGGAGGTCCATGACCTCAAGAAGGTGGTGGATGATGTGGTAGAAGATAGAGAGGATATGCAGATCTTCTGGGAGGCTGAGCATGATGAGAAAGTGCTGGCTAAGGATAAAGTCCAGGACTTGAAACTAGAAGTCCATGAATTGAAGGCTGAGCTTCTGAACAAGAAGCAGAAAATAGGACGAATGTGCTATATTCATAGGTGTTCGCATGAGGATTACCAACAGCAGATGGCTGAGTATCCTGTGGAAGAAGGACAGACTCAGCATACTATTAGCCGGGACATTGTGGCCAGTATGGCCGATGCGGATTACATGGGTAGTGTTGCAGATGTAGTTCCGTAGTATATATAGAAGAAATAGCAATGTATAAAGCTATGTAAATGTTGTATAACTAGTGATGACGTAAAACCCTCTTTTGTATAGATAATGGTGGTCTTTTTATAAATCCCAACTTTTGGAAAGTAATTGCGGGATAGTATCGTAAATGGCTGAAGCCATATAATGTAAAGTGTAGTGTTATACTATAAGGAAGCATTTTAATATAAAGTTTTTACTAAAATAATTGGCAATGTGATTGAGTTATTATTTGATTGATTATAATAACCGAATGAAGAAATAAAGAATGACAAAAATTTTCGTAGTAACAGAAAATGCCGCCAAGAAGACATACAAGAAATCAAGAAGAAGAACCTCGTAATGAGGAGGGGCAAGGGAATAATAACCCGATGTAAGAATTTGTGCATCTACTGGCTACGGCTCTCAATCGAATGAGAAATACCGTACGCACTAATCCTGGGGTAGGTCGGGGGACTACCTTTAAGGAATTTAAGTTAATTGGTCTGCCTGAGTTCTATGGAACTACGGACCCTATAGCAGCCCAAGTTTGGGTAAATGAAATAGAGAAGGCATTTGTTATTGCAAATGTCGGTGAGGAGCAGAAGACTTCTTTTGTGACTTATATGATGAAGGGGGAGTCCAACTACTGGTGGGAAGCCAACCAGGGTAGGGCCGGAATAGAAGTGGTTACGTGGGAACGGTTCAAGGAGTTATTCTTCGAGAACTACTTCCCTACGAGCATGCAGGGGATGATGGAGATTCAGTTCCTAGAACTGAGCAGGGGGACATAACGGTACCCCAGTACGCAGCCAGGTTCAATGAACTGGCGAGGTTTCCTCCACACCAAGTGGACACGGAGTTGCAGAAGGCACGACGGTTCGAGCAAGGGTTGAAACCCTGGCTCTACAACCGTATATCGGTTTTCCAAAGTGTTACCTTTGGAGCGGTGTTGGAGAAGGAGGTTATCGCCGAGGGTGGTAGTGAGGCGTTGACCTTATACCACAAGGAGAAGAAGAATAAGACTAAGGTTGAGGTATCAGTCAAAATTGAGGGAGCCTGCGGGAGTGGCTTGAAGAGAAAGGGTTTCAACTCCGGGAATACCGGGGTAAAGAAGGAGTTTCCTAAGTGGAAGTTGGAAGCGTGCAAGAATTGCGGTAAGACCCATCTGGGAGTCTGCCTCAAGGGTAAGGCGGTCTGTTATAACTGTAGATAGGAGGGGCATAGTTTCGCCTAACTGTCCCAGTCCCAAGAAAAGCCTTGGTTGTTTTGTATGTGGATCTACGGACCACATGGCGCGTAACTATCCGAAGAAGGGTTCGGATGGTAGGAAGGGAGCTAGCGGTAATAAACTGGCGATTGATGGAGCAGTACCACAGGGTAGACCGACTGCCCATACTTTTAATATGACGGTCCAAGATGCAGTAGCATTAAGCGACGTTGTAGCAGGTATCATTCCGGTCAATGACATTAATGCATATGTACTATTTCATTCAGGTGCAACGTGTTCGTTCATAGCATGTGAGTTTGCTAAACGATTAGGATTACTCCCCTAAAAACTTGTAATACCTTTAAACATTAAGGTAGCAAACGATGATGTAATTCCTATGAACCGGAGTTATTGTGTGGATATTAGAGGTAACAAATTGTCGGTAGATCTTATACCGATAAGGTTGGGAGAATTCAATGTAATTCTCGGGATGGACTGGTTAATTAACCATGGGGTGATGATAGATTGCCAAAATAAGAGTGTGAACCTTCGAATCTCTAAGAAACCCAAGGTAGTGTTCTACGGTAGTAAATCACCGGGACGCTCTTGTTGTCTAACCATGACGCAAGCCAAAAAATTGTTAAAGAAGGGATGCGAAGGTTACCTGTGCCATGTTGTTGATACCCAAAGATTGGGAGCAACGTTGGAACAGATACCCTATTGTTAATGAGTATGCGGATGTATTTTCGAGTGTCTTGCCAGGTCTTCCACCAGATAGGGAGATCGAATATGTTATAGACCTTGCGCCAGGGACGACACCAGTTTCGAAGGCACCGTATCGTATGGTGCCAGGGGAATTGAAGGAGTTGATGATTCAGTTACAAGAATTGTTGGACAAGAAGTATATTCAACCGAGTGTTTCTCCATGGGGAGCACCAGTATTGTTTGTAAAGAAGAAGGATGGATCGTTGAGGCTTTGTATCGACTACCGAGAGTTGAACAAACTAACGATAAAGAATAAGTACCCATTGCCCAGGATCGATGATTTCTTTGATCAGTTGAGGGGGGGGTAAAATATTTTTTGAAGATAGATTTACGTTCGGGGTATCACTAGTTGAAGGTTAGGGCAGAGGATGTACCTAAAACAGCATTTAGGACTCGTTACGGTCATTACGAGTTCTTAGTGATGTCTTTTGGGTTGACGAATGCGCCAGCCGCATTCATGGACATGATGAACCGATTGTTCAAACAATATTTGGACAAGTTCGTCGCGGTGTTCATGATGATATCCTAGTCTATTCCAAGATGAAGGAGGATCATGTTGAACATTTGAGATTAGTGTTGGAGGCACTAAGAAAAGAGAGGTTGTATGCGGAATTCACAAATTGTGAATTTTTGTTTGAGAGAGTGCAGTTTTTGGGGCACGTCATTGAAAAGGAAGGAGTTTCAGTGGATCCAGCGAAGGTGGAAGCCGTGATTAACTGGGAACAACCGAAAAAGCCGACTGAGGTGCGGAGTTTCCTAGGATTAGCGGGAAACTATCGGAGGTTCATCCAGGACTTCTCGAAGATAGCTACTCCGTTAACTAATTTAACTAAAAAGACGGTGAAATACATATGGACAGAAAAGTGTGAAGATAGCTTTCAAGAGCTGAAGAAGAGGTTGAGTCAAGCCCCTGTATTATCGTTACCAGATGAGACGGGGAATTTCGTAGTGTATAGCGATGCTACGCATAAAGGATTGGGTTGCGTGCTCATGCAGCATGACAAGGTTATTGCATATGTGTCTAGGCAGTTGAAGGAGTATGAGGGGAATTATCCTACTCATAACCTTGAACTTGCCGCAGTGGTTTTCGCCTTAAAGATTTGTAGGCATTACCTATATGGGGAGAAGTGTGAGATCTACACAGACCATAAAAGTTTGAAGTATATCTTCACACAATAGGAGTTGAATATGAGACAGTGGAGATGGCTGGAGTTGATAAAAGATTACGATTGTGAAATTCTGTATCACCCAGGGAAGGCGAATGTGGTGGCCGACGCCTTAAGTAGGAAGGGTCGGGAGAAGCTATCGATGTTAACATCTCAAGATGAGTTGGTGACAGAGATGGCAAGAATGGAGTTAAAAGTGCGATGTCCAATCAAAGAAGGGGAGAAACTAGTTTGTGATAGAAGTTCAACCCATAATAGTGGAGAAGGTTAAGGAAGTGCAACTCAGAACTTAGGAATGCGAACGGATAAGGAAGAAGATTGCAGATGGTACTAAAATAGCGTACAGTCTTGATAACGAAGGGTTATTGAGATTTAAAGGAAGAATTTGGGTTCCGTATGAGTCAGAGTTAAACAAGGAGATAATGGATGAAGCGCATCACTCGAGGTACTCGATTCATCCTGGTAGTACCAAGATGTATCAAGACCTTTGAACCAACTTCTGGTGGCCAAACATGAAGAGAGAGATAGCGGAGTACGTCAGTAGGTGCTTAACTTGTCAAAAAGTTAAGGCCGAACAACAACGACCCAGTGGTTTGTTACAATCATTGGAGATTCTGGAGTGGAAATGGACGATGGACTTTGTGGTGGGGATTCCAACAACACAGAGAGGATACAACGCTATTTGGGTAATAATGGATCGTTTGACGAAGTCGGCTCATTTCTTGCCAATAAGAGTCAGATACAATTTAGATCAGTTAGCTAAGCTTTATGTTAACGAGATTATCTCGAGACATGGAGTGCCAGTTTCGATCGTGTCAGATCGCGACCCTCGATTCACTTCGAATTTCTGGAAGAGTTTGCAAGAGCAGATGGGAACACAACTGAGGTTGAGCAAGTCGTACCATCCATAGACAGATGGATAAAGTGAAAGAACAATTCAGATGCTAGAAGATATGCTAAGGTCTTGCATTATGGATTTCAAGGGGAGTTGGGACTATCATCTACCATTAGTAAAGTTCACCTACAACAACAGTTATCACGCTAGTATAGGCATGCCACCGTACGAAGCGTTATATGGATGGAAGTGTTGAACGCCACTTTGCTGGGATGAAGTAGGAGAACGTCGAATGTTAGGACCTGAGATAGTACAACAAACGGCAAAAGTAGTTAAGTTAATACGAACCCGGCTAGTAGCAGCTCAAGATAGACAGAAGAAGTATGTCGATCCACATCGAAAGAATAGAGAGTTTGAAGTCGGTTCATATGCATTCCTGAAGGTGTCACCTTGGAAGGGGAAGATACGCTTTGGGAGAAAGGGAAAGTTAAGCCCTAGGTTCATAGGACCGTTTGAAGATTTGAGAAGGGTAGGAGAGGTAGCATATGAGATAGCATTACCTCCAGAGTTGGGGCATATCCATAACGTGTTCCACGTTTCGGTATTACGTCCCTATAAGCCGGATTACAAGCACGTAATCGAGTATGAACCAATTCAAGTCGAGAAAGACTTAACGTATGAGGAGATTCCTATTCAAGTCATTGATAGGAAAGAACAAGTGTTAAGAAGCAAAGTTATACTTTCGGTGAAGGTGATATGGAGGAACCACAATGCCGAAGAAGCAACATGGGAACTCGAGGACAAGATGAGGATGGCTTATCCTCATTTGTTTGATTAACTTATATTGTAATTCTGGGGACAGAATTCTTATAAGAAGGGGAGATTGTAACGCCCGAGAAAATTGAGCGTTTATGTAAATGAATTTTATTTGATTTATTGAATAAAATTTGCTTATTTGTTTATTAAACTGAGTAAGCTAATTGTAGGTCATTTTATGACCTAGAGAATGCAGAAATGAGTAGGATTATGGCTACGTGCTAGGAATAATTGATATAAATTTATTAGACGAAAATAAAAGATTTTCGAGAATAAAAATATTTCTGAAAAAAGACGAAATAGACACTATTCAACCATAAGGGTTAGGGTTTAACCCTAAGGGTTAGGGTTGGAGACCTTAGGTCATTCTGAGAGTTCACAATGTCAAAATGACATTCTGTCAAAAGATTTGACAGTAATATACCGTGAAAAGTTACGTTAGCCGAGAAAAGTTTTCTCGGGAGAAAAAGAGCGGGAATCACTATTCATCCGTTTCTGCTCAAGAATTTATTTTGAAATTCTGAGAATCGCGTAATGATAAGATTTCAAGGCGAGGTGGATTATGTAATAATAATTCATTTATGGCTCACAAAGTTTTCGAGTAGGGACTTAGAGCCTAAGTGTTAAGGAAAGTGAAAATCAAAGATTAATTGATTAAGTATAATAATAAATGATTATTATATGGAAGGAATACGCGTATAATACAAGGTATTATACGAGAATAATACGAAGAGAATACGATAATTATACGACGTATAATACGAATTTTATAAGGAGTAAATACGTTAAAATGAATGGAATTGGAATTAATTTAAATTAAAGTTAATAAGTTTAACCCGTGGGTCGAACAGTCGGGTAAACGGTTGGGTTAAACCCATGGGGCAACCTAAGGCCACATGGTAGCATATGGGGGCACAAGGTGCCCATGTGCTAGCACATGTTAGCACATGGGAGATATAGGCTATCACATGGAGAGACATGGGTGTGTGAGGTGGAGAGGAGGTTGGGCCTAAATTACTTTGCTACCCCAAGCCTTGCCAATCTCTATAAATAAGAGAGCTCCCATCCTCATTTTGGTTGTTTGAGAATTCTATCATCCTATAGAGAGAGAGAAGAAACTAGAGTAAGCTTTGCCTTATATTACTTCATCAACCAAGAAGAAGAAGGAACCTTTGAGTCTCCCTACTCAAGCTCCACCAAGAACCTTAAAGGTATAACATAAGAAATTGTAAAATCTTCTTTTCTTTCATTAATAACTTTGATAGAGAAGTGATTAAAGGAGTTGTGACTATGAAGAAGTTATAAGAATGTTATGATGGTGAATTACGAACCATAATAAACCATACATGTTAAGATACTAAGAACTCATTAAGTATAAAGGAAGAACTTAATGAATTCATATAAAATGGACTAATGAAATTATTAAACCATTAAAACTTAAATGTTTGGAATGATAGGAATTAGTAATAATCAACTATGGATTGATTCCCATTGATTCCAGGATTGTGTTCCTCTGCTCCACCGAGTCACCCAGAGAGCTACCTCCTGGACTTCTAAAACTCTATCTTATGCAGGTCGTCTTCAACTGATTAAATTAATTCTTTTCTCCATACAATCTTATTGGTGTAGCCACTTCATGCTTCCCAAGGCTGTCCTACGTGCTATTCAAACTATTTTATGCAGGTTCTTATGGAAGGGATCCTCTCTTGCCAAATTTGGGGCTAAAGTGGCTTGGTCTACCATTACCCACCCTACTGATGAAGGGGGACTTGGTTTAAAAGATTTGTTGGACTGGAATAAAAGCCTCATGCTACTCCACCTTCTTCACATTCTACAGCCCTCTCCCACATCTCTTTGGGCTATTTGGGTCAGATCTACCATTTTGAAAGGGAGGTCTCTTTGGCAAATTTCCCCCCCTTCTGACTGCTCTTGGATTTGGAAGCAGGTCCTAAAGCTCAGGCCCCTTGCGTTGCAACACTTAAGGTTCATTGTTGGCTTTGGGCATACTATCAGCCTTTGGTACGACACATGGCTGAATGGATATGCTATTAATCCTAGCCCCAGCCTTCTCTCCAACTCAAGTCTTTCACATTTGGCAAAGGTCAACTCCATCCTCATTAACTCGGCTTGGGTTCTTCCTCCATGCAATCACCATGAAATTATTATGCTTAGAAGAAAACTCTCCTCCTTTCCTCCTCCTAACAGCAGCAGGCCGGACTCCATTTTGTGTGGAACTTGGAACATTTCTTTCTTCAAGGCTAAGCATGTTTGGGGGTGCATTCAGTCTAGGCTCCCAACTGTGACTTGGCACAACATTATCTGGAATGGCCTGCATGTCCCTCGGTACTCCTTTATCATGTGGCTTGGTATTCTCAAGAGGTTGCCAACTAATGATAGAACGAGCAATTACTCTGGGCATTTCTGGGACTGCCCTCTTTGCCTTTAACATGGTGAAACTTTTGATCATCTCTTCTTCACCTGCCGGTTTTCTTCTACAGTCCTGCAGCATGTCTTAGGCTTGGGAAATTTTAGGAATGTCCCCCTCTAATGGGATAACCTTATTGCCTATCTAAGCTCCTTCCAAGGCTCAAAACTTACCCGGAACATCCTTTTCCTCTCTGTTGCGATCTCCTTCTATAAAGTGTGGGAAGCCAGGAATGCCAGATTTCACAGACTTTTCTCTACTCCTGCTTCCCACATTGCTGCAGATATTATTTAGCTGATTAAAGCCCGTCTCTCCACGCGCAAAACTTTTATTAGAGCTACTAACTTGAGCCAATATTTTTGTAATTGGCTTATGCACTGATTGTATTATGTTGGTTACTTCTGTTGGTGGGATTTCACTCCCTTTGTAGTATTCTCATCTGCTGGCTTGTCTTCAGATGAATCTACTATATCCTGGGGTATGCCCCTTAGCCATTGTATAGTGTTTCTCTTCTTTATACAAACCAAACTTAGCAAAAAAAAAAACGAAGAACGAAGATTCGACGAAACTTACGCGATAAGACGACAATCGTCGAAAATGTAAATTTCTCAGATTAGAAGTCAAAAGTCACCATGAGCATCAGAAATGATGGTTTTCGATTGCAACACGTGTAATTAGGTAAATAAGACTTGCGGGAACAAGAACGGATTGATTCCAACTTAAAACGAAGAATTGAGCGTCGAAAGTTCACGAACGTTTAACGAAAACATAAAAATGGATTAATCGGCGAATTTCTCGCCGACAGATTCGGAAACAAATTCTGACTTGATAAGATGATAGGCATGTCATTTGTGAAATTTTGGCTTTGGAACGAGCCAATTCCGAATTGTAACGGTTACGTTACGAGCTTGGGAATTTCAGAATTTTCAAAGACTTAGAAATTTTTCTGAGTTGCAGGGCTAGCGCCACAGCGCCACCCAATAGGCTTAAAATGGCGCCGCAGCGCCACTCCGGGGAGAAATCTCTGGAGGGATAGCGCCGCAGCACCACTCCAAGAGGAAAATCTGGCCCCGCAGCGCCAGCATGACAGAAAATTCTGACATTGCTAGTAAGTACTTAACCTTTTGCATATCAATTAAGGGGCTAGCAAGTGATGTAATGTAAGCTTTAAACAACATGTTTAACCAAGGATTATGAGAATTAAACATTAACTAAATGTGATGAACTTAAGTTTTAGAAACGTTAACCAAGATTGGGTTAATGAACATTAAATAACTTGAACGAATGTTACGTAGTTAACAATTCGCTTAAGTTATATAAGAAGGAGGAGTTAGGCAAATACGGTGTGTATCAACTATGATTACTAATTGGTATACTATGTATTATGCTTTTTGGACGAGCTAAAGACTGAGTAGGCTACATAGAGGTATAGAAGACGCAAAGGCAAGTTTCCTAACTTCGTTCATACTTTACTATGAATGCAAGTTTCTAAACTCTTGTCTATACATTATAGTTGGACAAGTGGTCATTATGCATAATTGCTTATGCGTGAACTGTTATTGAATAGTCGATGCCATTTAATTTGGCTAGACTGAGACTTAACATATTTTGGTGATTTTTTTTTCACAAATCTTTCCAAAATATATACAATGTTGTGATCCTATGCCAATTGACTCGCACGGATTCTCAGGTAAACCTGAGTATGAATAAACAAAGGTTTTAAACATCGTTAGTTCGACAGGCACGTGAGGCTGCCACCAATTAAACGTAAACAAGTTTAATGTATGAGTGTTGATCAACATAGAGTACTAAAAGCTGATCACCTGGATGTGCTCGTAAGCTATATCGAACTTACGGCCTTCGTGCCGGGTTGTTCCTTTCATAAATGAGAACTAAACTATGGTTCATGATCGTTGACCAAAATGGATTCCGAAGAGGCTATAAAGTACTTGGGAATGGTTTTAAAGGAATCAAAATGATATTTTGATTATTCTTAAGTACTTCATAACTATTGTACAGTTATTGAAGACCAAGAGATATGATTCTTGATTTTGTGATTTCAAGATATACTGTTTAACTTGCTGAGCTGTTTATGCTCATTCTTGCTTAAAACTAAATGATTTTGGCTAAGAACGAACGGACCGAAGGATCCGGTGAAGACAAAGGCAAGTCCAAGCTGGACAAGTAGTGACCTTTGTAATAGCATTAGTATTAGTATTGTATTTATTGATATTATGACAAAGAACAATGTATTGGTTATGAATACTTGGGATTAGATTAATAGAATGTAATAATTAGTAAACTTATGCATTGATATTGATGTCCTCAATTGAATGTATGAGTAGATTGTAGTACCGTGTAGCACCATATCCTGGGTTTGAAGGTACCCGGATTTGGGGGCGTCACAGGTTGGTATCAGAGCAGTAGGTTATAAAACTTAAGGGGGTAAAAACCTTAGGCTATAACCTGGAGAAGTGAAGTAGAAGTTAGAAGTTAACAAACTCGGGTAGAGATTTGAAAGAAGAAAGTAACCTTAAACATATTAAATGTGATATAAACTGTTCATATTTGATTGTATACTAATCCAGTTATTTATGTTTTATGTAGATAACAAGAATAATGAACATGTATAATGAAATATATGAGGTTAGCGAGGATTCAGTCAACTTTGTAGAGGTGGTACCTTTGCCAGTAGCAGAGATACTTGTGGTAATCTTAGAGGGGACCGACTCAACCTCCTCTTGAGGATGGGGAGACAATGTCGATTAATACGGTATTGCCTACTGAGGATATGGAGGATTCTACACTGGAGGAGTCCATAAAACTGCTGTTCATGGCAATACTGGACATAAATGATTTCAGCTAAAAAAATGAACGGACCGAAGGATCCGGTAAAGACAAAGGCAAGTCCAAGCTGGACAAGTAGTGACCTTTGTAATAGCATTAGTATTAGTATTGTATTTACTGATATGATGTCAAAGAACAATGTATTGGTTACGAATACTTGGGATTAGATTAATAGAATGTAATAATTAGTAAACTTATGCATTGATATTGATGTCCTCAATTGAATGTATGAGTAGATTGTAGTACCGTGTAGCACCATATCCTGGGTTTGAAGGTACCCGGATTTGGGGGCGTCACAGGTTGGTATCAGAGCAGTAGGTTATAAAACTTAAGGGGGTAAAAACCTTAGGCTATAACCTGGAGAAGTGAAGTAGAAGTTAGAAGTTAACAAACTTGGGTAGAGATTTGAAAGAAGAAAGTAACCTTAAACATATTAAATGTGATATAAACTGTTCATATTTGATTGTATACTAATCCAGTTATTTATGTTTTATGTAGATAACAGGAATAATGAACATGTATAATGAAATATATGAGGTTAGCGAGGATTCAGTCAACTTTGTAGAGGTGGTACCTATGCCAGTAGCAGAGCTACTTGTGGTAATCTTAGAGGGGACCGACTCAACCTCCTCCTGAGAATGGGGAGATAATGTCGATTAATACGGTATTACCTACTGAGGATGTGGAGGATTCTACACTGGAGGAGTCCATGAAACTGCTGTTCATGGCAATACTGGACATAAATGATTTCAGCTAAAAAAATGAAAGGGCCGAAGGATCCGGTAAAGACAAAGGCACGTCCAAGCTGGACAAGTAGTGACCTTTGTAATAGCATTAGTATTAGTATTGTATTTACTGATATTATGTCAAAGAACAATGTATTGGTTACGAATACTTGGGATTAAATTAATAGAATATAATAATTAGTAAACTTATGCATTGATATTGATGTCCTCAATTGAATGTATGAGTAGATTATTGTACCGTGTAGCACCATATCCTGGGTTTAAAGGTACCCAGATTTGGGGGTGTCACAGAGTCACGACTAGAAGACGGCTTACGCAACGTTCATGTTGAAGCCAGAGGCCAGTTATTGGTGGCAGGCAAACAAGGTCCGGTAGGACAAGGTGTGATAACTTGGGAAAGGTTCAAAGAGACGTTCTTTGAAATGTACTTCCCGACGAGCTTACAGAACCAAATGGAGGTTCAGTTTTTAGAATTAAAACACGGTAATATGTATATACCAGATTACGAAGAAAGATTCATTTAGTTGGCCAGGTTTGCCACATACCAAGTGCACACTGATGAGAGGAAGGCTAGGAGATTCGAACAGGGACTGAAGCCCTGGTTGTATAGCAAGGTGTCGATGTTTCAGTTGAACACCTTTGCGGGAGTATTGGAGAAGGCTATCATCGCTAAAGGTGGAAGCGATGCTATGACCAAGTACAACCAGGAGCTGAAGAAGAAGAAGAGTGAAGGTAAAGGAAATAAGGCTAGTAGTAGCAACACTGGGGGAAGCAACAGTCAAAAAAGAAGGTAGAATGACAGCCCATCGACCGGAAATTAGCAGGGAAACCTAGAAGAAGAGGGTAGAAGAATGTCCGACCTGCTGGAAGAACTACCTGGGGGTCTGTATGAAGGGAAAATGAGTCTGCTACAATTATGGTCAGGAAGGCCACATAGCACCTAACTGCCCTAACCCTAAGAAGGGCGCCTGCTCCATGTGTGGATCTAAGGACCACTTGGAAAGGGACTGTCCCAAGAAGGTATCTGGAGGGGCAGGAGCAGGTGGAAACAGGGAAAGCAACGGTGGCAACAATCTGACGATTACAGGACCGACATCAACCAACCGACCTACTGCTAGAACATTCAACATGACCGTACAGGACGCTGTGCAGTCACGCGATGTGGTGTCAGGTATCATTCTGATCAATAAAGTTAATGCATATGTATTATTTGATTCGGGTGCTACTTGATAATTTATATCCGATGACTTTGCTAAGAACTTAGAATTGCCTAAGGACGAGTTAGAATACCCTATGAATATAGAGATTGCGAATAGAGAAGTGATTCTTGTTAAGTATGTACACAAGAACTATAAGGTGGATATTAAGGATAATGTGATGAACGTAGATCTTATCCCGATTAGACTTGGGGAATTCGACGTTATCTTAGGAAAGGATTGGATATTCAATTATGGGGTGATAATTGATTGCCACAAGAAAAGTATTAACCTTATGACTCGGTCAAATGTTATGTTTTATGGCAGCAAGTCGCCTAGACAAGCGAGTTGTCTAACGATGATGCAGGCCAAGAAGTTGTTGAGACAATGTTGTTTAGGATATTTAGCCTACATAGTCGATAGTCGTAAAGAGAGCCCGAAGTTAGAGGAAATACCAGTCATGAGAGACTTCGTGGACGTATTTTCGGATGATTTGCCAGGGACTTCCACCAGATAGGGAAATAGAGTTTGTGATCGATTTGGCGCCAGGAAGCGCTCCAATATCCAAGGCCACGTACTATATGGCTCCGGTAGAGATGAAAGAATTGATGGTGCAGCTACAAGAGCTACTGGACAAAAAGAACATACAGCCGAGCATATCACCGTGGGGAGCGCCGGTGTTGTTCGTTAAGAAGAAAGATGGATCGATGCGGCTCTACATTGACTACATGGAGTTGAACAAGGTCACAATAAGAATAAGTATATGTTGCCTAGGATTGACGACTTGTTTGACCAATTGAAGGGTATGAGATACTTCTCGAAGATAGACCTGAGAAGTGGTTATCATCAGTTGAAGGTGAGGACAGAGGACGTTCTAAAGACAACGTTCAGGACCCGATATGGTCACTACGAATTTCTGGTGATGTCATTTGGTCAAACGAATGCTCCTGCAGCATTTATGGACCTAATAAACAGAGTATTTAAACCATTCTTGGACAAATTTGTGGTGGTGTTTATCGACGACATTCTAGTATATTCGAAGACCAAAGAGGAACACATAGAGCATCTGAAGGTGACATTAGAAGCATTGAGAAGGAAGAAGTTGTATGCCAAGTTTTCAAAATGCAAATTTTGGATTGAAAGGGTGCAATTTTTTGGACATGTAATTGATAAGGACGGAATTTTGGTAGATCCCTCAAAGTTCAGAGCTGTGATGAACTGGGATCAGCCAAAGACACAGTCGGAAGTGAGAAGTTTTCTTGGATTAGCTGGTTATTATATAAGATTCATTTAGGACTTTTCCAAAATCATGACTCCACTGAAGAATTTGACTAGAAAATCGGTGAAATTCATTTTGACGGAGAAGTGTAAGGAAAACTTCTAAGAGCTTAACAAGAGGTTGAGTACGGCACCTGTGTTATCTCTTCCGGATAGCACATGAAATTTTGTGGTGTATAGGGATGCATAGTATAAAGGACTAGGCTGTGTGCTTATGCAAAATGACAAGGTCATTGTGTATGTGTCACGACAATTGAAGGATTATAAAAACTGGGTATCCGACCCATGACTTGGAGTTGGCTGCGGTGGTATTTTCTTTGAAAATTTGGAGACACAAGAGTCTGAAATATATTTTTACACAGAAGGATTTAAATATGCGCCATAAAAGATGGTTGGAATTGATAAAGAACTACGACTGTAAGATCTTATACCATCCGGGTAAAGCAAATGTGGTCGTCGACGCCTTAAGCAGAAAGGGTCAAGAGAAATTGATGATGTTGACTACCCAAGAGGAACTAATTTCAGCGATGGAGAAGCTGGAATTAGAAGTGAGATATCCTATGGAATCTGACGAGAAACTGTTCCAGCTAGGAGCTGGTACAACTTTACTTAATAAGGTTAAGGAAGCACAACTTCAGAACGAAGAATGTGAAAAGATAAAGAAGAAGATATCTAAAAGGAATGAACTGAAATTTAAGATGGACAGTGAAGGACTGCTAAGATTCGAGAGCAGAGTTTGGATACCGCCAGTGCCAGAGATTAAAGAAGAAATTTTGAGTGAGGCTCATAGTTCACGGTATTCGATTCACCCTGGGAGTACCAAGATGTACCAAGATCTCCAACGGCATTTTTGGTGGCCGATTATGAAATGAGCTGTTGCTGATTGTGTTGCCAAGTGCCTGACTTGTCAGAAAGTAAAAGAAGAACATCAGAGGCCAAGTGGGTTGCTACAACCACTAGAGATCCCAGAATGGAAATGGGAACACATTACGATGGATTTCGTAGTTGGTCTTCCGACGACTCAAAAAGGCTACGATGTAGTATGGGTTATCGTTGATCGACTGACGAAATCAGCACACTTCCTTCCAATCAAGATAAGATTCAACTTAGATCAGTTGGAAAATCTATATGTGAAGGAGATTGTTTCAAGGCACGGAGTTCCAGTATTGATTATTTCCGATCGAGATCCGCGCTTCACATTAAATTTCTAGAAGAGACTACAGGAATGCATGGGGACGCAGTTGAGAATGAGTACCACATATCACCCTCAGACAGACGGGCAGAGTGAAATAACGATCCCGATATTGGAAGATATGCTAAGAGCATGCATAATGGATTTCAAAGGAAATTGGGATGACCACTTACCGCTCGTTGAATTCGGTTACAATAACAGTTATCACGCAAGTATTGGCATGCCGCCTTACGAAGTGTTGTACAGAAGAAAGTGCAGAATGCCATTATACTGGGATGAAGTTGGCGAAAGACAATTACTAGGACCAGAACTGGTACAACAGACAACTGAGATCATCAAGGTGATCCGTACAAGATTGGTAGCTGCTCAGGATAGGCAGAAGAAATACTCCGATCCACAACGTAAGAATATAGAATTTGAATCGAGTAGCTTTGTTTTCTTGAAAGTCTCTCCCTGGAAGGGAAAGATCAGATTTGGCAAGAAAGGTAAATTGAGCCCGAGGTTTATTGGACCCTTTGAGGTGCTACGAAGAATTGGAGAAGTTGTGTATGAGGTAGCCCTACCTCCGGCGTTAGAGAACATCCACAACGTTTTCTATGTGTTAGTGTTACGACCATATAAACCCGATTACAAACATGTGATTGAATATGAATCCTTGTAATTTGAGAAAGACTTATCCTATGAAGAAGTTCTTGTCCAGATTGTTGACAGAAAAGAACAAGTTCTCAGAAATAAAGTAATACCTTCTGTTAAGGTAATATGGAGGAACCACAACACTGAAGAAGCTACGTGGAAACTCGAAGAACATATGATGAAGACTTACCCACACTTATTTGCTGGGCAAAATACACCTTTAACCCACTGTGGTTATCGACTTTTAAATATTTGGCCACTGAACTTTAAAAATAATCAGTCAACTCATTGAACTAATTAAAATTTTAAAATTAGACATTCCGTCCAATTAATTGAATGGAAGTTTAATTATTATCCAGGTGTCTAAGAAAATAAAATAAAAAATCAAATTATTACCTACGTGGATAAAAAAAAGCTTAAAGAAATGTATTGCCCAATTTAAAAATTAAAAAGGATAAATTAAAAAGTAATATCCATACTCTCCACCATTTTGCTCTCTCTCTCTCTCTCTCTCTCTCGCTCTCTCTCTCTTGATTTTGCCCAAATCACCAAGCCCCGAGCTCTCCAAATCCTCTTCGTCCTCAGAAGTTGGCGCATTCATGTCCAAAAGCCTCTCGCCTCCAGCTTGGGTGAAATTGGTTGGAGATGAAATTGGGGCTTTTCTGAGTTTTCATCTTTTTCATTTGTCAGAGATGAAATTGGGGCTTTTTTGAGTTTAATGTATGTATGCTTTCGGTAGGGTTAGGGAGTGAAACTTGTTGTTAGCATGACTGAAGAAGTTGCGCTGGTGGGATTCTTTGTGGGAATGGTTCTAAGGGTGTATGAGCCATGGGAGCTGACAAGGGAGATTAGTTAGGGTTTTGGGGGTGGAACTTTGCCAACAGAAGCTCCGCCATGTGACTGAATTTGATTTGGGTCTGCAGCCGATTGATGAACGGTCAAAATCGTTGCTTGTTCCACCAAACTCAGGGTCACAGTCACCCCGTAATTTGAGGCATTGGTCTGTGTCTGTTGTGCCTCAACCTTTGCCACTTCCTGAATCGCCTTCGCCTTCACTTGTCATAGCAAATGATAATTTTCTGTCTCGAGGTAATGGAAGAGGTGGAGCAGGGGGTGGGAATTAATAGTGACTGACCAGAGGTCGAACTGCCTCTTGCTGCAATTCTCTTCTGCCTCTCCATTTTCAGAGCTTCGATTTGTTTCTGCTTTGCCTCTTCCTATAAACAAACCCATTAGAATATAAAAGACAATTGAAAAGATCAAAGTCATGTTAGCTGGTTAATAAATGTAAAACTGTCAGCATTGAGATAATCATGACATAAACTAGAAAGGAAAATCAGTTAGATATGACATACTTAAGATCAAATACCTATTTCCATAATTGTTTCAAGCTTAATATTCTGTAATTGGGTGTTGAAAACTTATAAGCAAAAGTAACTTCTCCTTCTTCAGTTTCTGGAGGTCAGCATTATAGGTTCTTAGCCTCTCAGCACGCAGTCAAATGATCAAATAAACTAAATTTCTTCTCCTTCTTCAAATTTCTAAATGATCAAATGAGGAACGTATATACTTTGTGATATTAATTTTAATGTTTTTGGTATGGAAATTTACTAAATGAAGAGAGGAGAGAGAATATACAACTCCTCCCTGTTGATATTCAGATAAACTGAAAATGATGGACAGAAAGACGAAAATATGAGAGAGAAAATGTGGTCGGGAAGAAGAAAAAGGAGAGAGAAAAGAAAAAAAGTGAGAAAGAGGGGTCAGCATTTAGGGTCTTTTTTTTAAAGTCACGTAGGAAATGACTTGTTTTGTTTTGTTTTTTTCAAAAGCCACGTAAGAAAACAGGATTGATTTCTTAACGTCTGTGATGAAAATTGGACAGAATGACTTGATTTTAATTTTTAAAAAAGTACAGTGAACCAATTGATTTTTTTAAAAGTACAATGGTCAATTGCTTAAAACACAACGACCATAATGGGGTAAATGTGCTTTTTTTCTTTATTTGCCTAATTTATGTGTAAGCGATTCTGAGGACAGAATCTTTATAAGGGGGGAGAATGTAACGGGACGAATGTAATTGAACCGTGATTCTGAGGACAGAATCCTCTTAAGGGGGGAAAGATGTGACAAACGAGAATTTTATAATTTAATTTAAATATTTATTGAATTAAATAAATATTTTTATAATTTATTTATTGAGTTAAATAATTATTTGATGGAATTGTGGTAGATTAAATTAATTATGTATGTTACATTGATTAAATTAATATGGAGAATTTTTATAGTTCAAAGTATGAATTTAATTGAGTTTATTTAATTAAATAAATTATTTAATAAGCATAATGTTATCCTAATTAATTTAATAATTAATTAGAGATTTAATGATATAACATACTTAATAAATGAGAATTTTAATGATGTGATGATGTGATTTAACGTATAATATCACCTTTTATTTAATTGATTTAAACAATAATTATTTGATTAATTAAAGTGTGACAAATAAACCATGTAATAAACACGTTAATTAAATTAATGTGAAAGGAGTTATTAAGTGACCAAACAAACAAGGCCTTAACTTAGTGGGAGCATTTAAAACCATTATGGAATTAACTGACAACCCACTAAACTATTAGTTGTTATATACGTACTTATATACTTATTCTATATTCATATCATATTCATATATGTAGAAATTCAGAGAACTTAGAGAGTACTTGGAGAGAAAATTGAGAGAGAAATTGTGAGTTGAAGAAGAAAAGTGGAAGATTATATCAACATCTTAAAAGAGATTGCAAGGGTAATCCCTTCATCCCAATTTTTATTTCACTTTATAATTTTTTCCAACAAACCCAATTTAAGTTCTCTGTAACTGATTTGTATTGGTAATTGTTGTATATATGATGATATATGTGTTAATATATGTTCATAACATATTTTCTATCACTTATGTATGTTTTAAAACAATCAAAACCATGTAAATATGCTTTAATTAGATATTTGAAAGTTACAGAGTATGAAAAGTATGAATATGACCCATATGTACAAAAAATCATGCTCTCATTGTTTATTAAACTTTAAATTGATAGTTGATTATGATTATGCATGTTTAAAAGAAACAAAACAAAATTTAAAAGGATAGATTCGGTGTTATAACGAATCTGTAATGATTAATTTCATTATTTCTCTTGAAACTTTAAAAAATACCAAAAAATAGTAAATTTATGTGTTCTAAGTTGAGTGATTATGTAATTTAAGTTGCTAAAAACATGCTAAGTATGTTGTTGAATGTTGTTATTAAGTTCAGAATGTATGGGTAACATTAAATGTGTTGTTTGAACGTAATTTTTGCATTTTCGTGGGTTATTTGGGCTGATGAACAGTGCAGTCGCGAACTGCAGTTCGTCATGTCGAAGACCCCTGCCCCGGCGGGCAACTTGCAGTTCAAACCCCCGCCCCGGTGGGAACTGCAGAGATGAGGCGGTTTTGTTTTTCAGTCCATAACATGATGAGTTAACTTAAGATAATGAACTTGATAACGTGTGAGAATGTAAGACAGTACTATAACATATTATTGATATGTATAAGACGATTTGAAGTTGCATATTAACAAGTTGTATGTGAACTTGGATTTGTTGTTGCAAGGTTTGATTATGATTGTTTAAGAGTTATACTTGTGTGGTATGCATGTTGTGGGATCAGATTATGTTATGTGGTTAGTCAACAAGTTAAGATTATGAACCAAGTTGTTAAGTTATGCTAAAGTGGGGAAGTTCAACAGTTAAATGTAGTGGTAATGGAACTAATTGATATTGTAAATAAAATAAAATGTGTAGGACGTTTGGGGAAGTGATTAGTAGTTATAACGGTAGCATGTGCACGAGGCAAGTGTTCTATCCCTAATTTATTATTGTTGAACAAGTTCTCTAACAATACTCTTTAAATTGAGCAAGTTTCTAAATTCAAAGTTATTCATTGAACAAGTTCTAAATTTATGTTTCTATATCAATCAAGTTCTTATTATTGTTTATTCAAGTCAAGATTCATATGAGATATTATAATCTTTGCAAAGCATTACTTCAGTATACAATACTATTAAATTGTGTACTCTCGAGATTCATTATTCAATATGATTATATTTGATTTAATTGGGTGTGACATTAAAACTATATTATAAAGCTTTAATTAAATTAATGGAAAAGGAGATTATAAGGGGCAAGCAAACAAGGCCTTAGTGGGGGTTGGAGCCATTTAACCCATTATGGGATTAACTGACGACCCATAACCCACGACCATTAACTATACGTCTAATATATTCACTTATATATCTGCATCAGTTCATATTATATCATTTATTGTATACTTTAGAGAGAAAAAAAAACTCAAAGAAGGAAACACAGAGAATTGAGAGATTAGAACTAGAATCCATATCATCTTCACAGAGTTTGCAAGGGGTAATTCCTTTGTCCCAGTTTTATTTCACGTACTATGTTTCCTTCATGAACATATATTCTGAGTTCTCTGTGTATGGGAAAAAATAGCAATTGTTGATTATATGCTTATATATGTGTTATTATATCATTATAGCATGTTTTGTATTTGGTATGCATGAATTAAAATAATCGAATTCATGTAATTAGGCTTTAATTGGGTTTTCAAAATTTTTCAGAGTTTTTCCATTTACGTGCTTTAAAAATTCTCTATGAATGGGAAAATTGATATTTGTTCATTATATGGCTATATGTGTGTTCATATGTATTTATAACATATTATATGCCATATATGCATAACTTCAGCGATCAAACCATTGAAATTTTGTTTATACTTGGGTTTTCAAAATTACAGAGTCGTATATATGGCCATACGGCCCTTACGTACAAATTTTATACCATGAATCGATGGTTTAACTTTAAATTGACACTTGCAGATAATTGTGTACTTTTAAACGAGCAAAATGGAAGTTAAACGAAAGGATTCGGTGTTATAACGAATCCGTAAAGTTAAATTTCTTGTTTTCTTTCAAAACTTTACAAAGTATGAAGAACAGTGAAATTGAGTGCTGCAATTTATGTAATTACATGATTTAAAACCTTAGAATCATGATAGGAATGTTGTAAAATGTTTCTATGAAGTTTTTACATTATGGGTAGCCTTATAATTCATTACGTTAGTTTAATTTGGATTTATTTGGGCTGTTCTGTGTTCTTCGCGAACTGCCATAATCTGGGTCTGCGTAGCCGCGCGGCCGCGCCGCTTCAAGGCATACTTGCAGCGCACCCGCGCCGCCTGCAAAATTCTGAAAATTTTCTAAGTATTCAAGATTTCAAAGATGTGTTTTAAAAACCTAATGTGATGAACATGAAGACATGTTAAGCATAATAGATGTTAATAACTTATATTACGTGAGTAATTAATAAGTTAATTACATGACTTAAATCGTTAATCATAAAGTCTAATAATGTGTTCGAAGACCAATGTTGTAATTCGATAAGTATATCAAATTTATTATTAATCTATGTTGTGAATGGATGGTTATGTAGGACTAAGTAAAGGACGTGAATTATAACTTGCAGCTTGTGTGAGAGGCAAGTATCTTATCCCTAACTTATTGTTATTAAGCAAGTTCATAACTTTACTTTCATTGAACAAACTTTCTAAATTCAAGGTTATCGATTGTACAAGTTCTTATCCTTGTTTATTCAAGTTAAGATTTTAATATGAGATATTGTTATTCCTTTAAGTATTACTTCAGTTATACAATACTTATTCGATTGTATACTCTTGAGATTTATTGTTCAAGTTGAATATCGATGTTATTGTTGAACCTTATAGGACTAGTGAACCTTTATTGATTTGACTAGTCCATAGTTGATGAACGTTTCAAGTTCTAGAATACTTATTGAGCTTATCCAAACCAAACTTCCTTTGGTGTAGACTCTGATGTCAAAACTGAGATGAACAACCCTGTAAAGGGGATTATTTACGCTTTAGCGTTGAGATATTGTGCACAGTATGGTACTAAGGGTTGATCCCCCTAAGTACGAGAAGTAGAGTCCATAGTCTTATGACTGTTAAAGGTATAAAGTTTAACACTTTACAACCTAAGACATAGTTCGAGGTCGTATGACCCTCAGATGTTCTTTTGATTCCTGTTATTTTATCCTCGAGTCAAAAGTTGAGTTTCTTTATTCAGATGTCTTTGATTCACTCGCATGTTATTATATTGTTGTCATATTATTATACTTGTGGGCAATCGTGCTCACTCTTGCGTAATAATAACATTGTAGTTAAGAACGAAAGGTCCGACGAGCCTTCTACTAGCAAAGGCAGGGGCAAAGTCAACAAGTGATGAAGCCTTGTTGTTTAATTTATATGTTTATGTTTCAGACTTGTATTAAGTTGTGTAAGACTTATTTATTTGTTTATGTTCCGCACAGATGTTTAAGATTAGTATAACCTGGGATTGTATTTATTTTTAGATGTTGTAACCCCATAAGGGGAGGATTATTTCTATTTATTTCATGGTTTGCATTTATTATGGGTAGATAGATAGATGATATATGTACAATGAACACCAAGTCCCGTGGAAATTGAAGTACCCGAATTTGGGGGTGTCACAGGTTGGTATCAAAGCTGTAGGTTATGAACCTTAGGTTGGGGAAAACCTTAAGATAGTAGCCTTTTAGAGATCGAGAACATAGTAATGATAACTCTTTCCGAGTTCTAAGAAAGATAATAACTTATCTTATGTGCTATATGCTTATACTTATATACTTGAGTACGGATTAGCATCACGTAATAACTAAGACTTAAAATTTTATTTGTCAGGATGGCAGATGCTGGAGAACTTAGTCAGTCCAGGGACCTTGTACCCCTAGAGGCTAGAGAGGAGGAGCCCTGAGATATCCACGTAGTCTGGGAGCAGTTAGTCCGACGAGAGCCATCACCCTTGATCACAGTCATTGGTCAGGAGTATGTGCCGGTGTCTGATTCAGAGGAGGACTCTGAGAAAGACCCTAAGGAGATTGAGGTTCAGGCTGAGGCAGCCAAAGAGGAGGAGGAAGACCCTAAAGAGTTCCCACCGAGCTCTATCAGTGCCGAGATGTATGACGAGCTGTATAACCGTAACATAGAGTTACGTGATACTATTCAGGAGCTGAGGGAGACTGTTCAGTAGCAGAGGGAGCGGTCGGTTACTCAACAGTCTACCATCGAGCTGAGGGATGGAGAGGTTGAGGCTCTTCACACACGGTTGGGAAATGTAGAGTGGGATTTGGCTCACGAGAAGGGCCAAACCGAGCAGATGTCAGAGGAAATAGAGGAATTGAAGAATAAATTAAAAGAGAAATCAGCAAGGCTGGCCATAGCAGAGGAAGCCTGGGTAACGGAATCACGACGAGCAGATCTCGCAGAAGACAACTGTTGGGCGAAGAAGGCCAAGCTTGAGTAGACGTACTCTACGCTTCAGTATGCAATTGAAGAGGCCCAGGATCGGGTTATGAGGTACCCAATTCAATTCGAAGGACTACCGTAGTACATGCTAGATCGCAGGACGATGTCCCGGATTATGGAAGAAGAGCGTGGCAAAGCTGTTCATCACCTTAATGGGCAGTGATAGGAACATTTGATTTTGTGAAACCTATCTGGTAGGTAATAATGTAAATTCCAATGTGTTTATAAACAGAGAAATATTTTATTTTTTAAATCCTATAGATTCTTTATCTCGGGATAGTTGATATAAATAGCAGTGATGCTATCGTATTATGTTAAAACTTTTGATTTAGTAATATATCAGAGTTTATTTGAGATAATTTGTTGACTGATTGTGTCTAAATGTTTAAGTTAAGCCTTAAATATTTAAAAGATTGACTAAAGATCTAATAAGCGTATATCTTAACAGAAATATGCCGCCAAGGAGAAGACCAAACCGTCGACCGGCCCAGGAAGGGTCAACTAACAACAACAACGACGCCAATGCTAACCCCGTTCAGCAGGTGGCGAACTTACTTGCTGGAGCACTTAACAACCAACCTCAAGCTCCACCGAACACAACGTTCAAGGACTTCATGGCGGTGGGACCGCCGGAGTTTAAAGGCACCATGTACCCGATAGAAGCTCAAACCTGGGTCATGGAGATGGAAAAAGTTTTTGACGTCGCCAGAGTCAGAGAAGACCAGAAAACTGCCCATGCAACGTTCATGCTGAAATCCGAGGCCAGCTATTGGTGACAAGCGAATAAGGTCCGGGGAGGTGAAGGTGTGATTACCTGGGAGAGGTTCAAAGAGATGTTCTTCGAGATGTACTTTTCGACCAGTTCACAGAATCAAATAGAGGTCCAGTTCCTGGAGCTGAAACAGGGGAATATATCCGTACCGGAATATGCGGCGAAATTCAATGAGTTGGCTAGGTTTGCTATGTATCAAGTGCACACCGATCAGAGGAAAGCAAGGAGGTTTGGACAGGGCCTAAAGCCTTGGTTGTATAGCAAAGTGTCAATGTTTCAATTGAACACTTTTGCTGGGGTGTTGGAGAAGGTCATTCTCGCTGAAGGCGGGAGTGACGCTGTTACAAAGTATAACCATGATCAGAAAAAGAAGAAGAGTGAAGGTGAAGGAATTAACAAGGCTAGTGGTAGCAACACGGGAGGGAGTAATAATCAGAAGAAAAGGTGGAATGATAACTCATCAACTGGAAATCAGCAAGGAGGTCAGAAGAAGAGGATCGAAGCATGTCCGACCTGCGGGAAAGCTCACCTGGGGGTCTGTATGAAGGGAAAACGAGTATGCTACAATTATGGTTAGGAAGGCCACATAGCACCTAACTGCCCTAACCCAAAGAAGGACGCTTGCTTCACTTGCGGCTCAAAGGACCATCTGGCAAGGGACTGTCCCAAGAAGGGATCTAGAGGGGCAGGATCAGGAGGGAACAGGGGAAACAGCGGAGGAAGTGCTCTAACTATCACGGGACCAACTGCAACCAACCGACCGACCGCCATGACCTTCAACATGACAGTGCAGGATGCTGTGCAGTCTCACGATGTGGTGTCAGGTATCATTCCGATCAATAAAGTTAATGCTTATGTACTATTTGATTCGGGTGCTACTTGTTCATTTATATCCGATGACTTTGCTAAGAACTTAGAACTTCCTATGGACGAGTTAGAATACCCCATGAACATAGAGATTGCGAATAGAGAAGTGATCCCTGTTAAGTATGTACACAAGAACTGTAGAGTAGATATTAAAGGTAACATTATGAACGTAGATCTTATACCGATTAGGCTTGGGGAATTCGATGTTATTCTGGGAATGGATTGGCTAGTCAATTATGGGGCTGTAATTGATTGCCAGAGGAAGTGTATCAACCTTATTATGACCCCGTCAAAGGTTGTGTTTTATTGCAGCAAATCGCCTAGATAAGCGAGTTGTCTGACGATGATGCAGGCCAGGAAGTTGTTAAGACAAGGCTATGTAGGATATTTAGCCTACATAGTCGATAGTCGTAAAGAAAACCCAAAAGTGGAACATATACTAGTCGTGAGGGACTTCATAGACGTATTTCTGGATGATCTGCCAGGACTTCCGCCAGACAGAGAGGTTGAGTTTGTGATCGACTTGGCGCCAGGGACGGCCCCAATATCGAAGGCACCATACCGGATGGCTCCGGTAGAGATGAAAGAGTTGATAGTACAACTGCAAGAGTTACTGGACAAGAAGTACATCCAACCGAGCGTATCGCCGTGGGGAGTGCCGGTATTATTTGTGAAGAAGAAGGACGGGACGATGCGGCTTTGCATCGACTATAGAGAACTGAATAAGGTCACAATTAAGAATAGATATCCATTACCAATGATCGACGATCTGTTTGACCAATTGAATGGTGCAAGGTACTTTTCAAAGATAGACTTGAGGAGTGGCTATCATCAGCTGAAGGTGAGGCTAGAGGATATTCCGAAGACAGCATTTAGGACTCGATATGGTCACTACAAATTTCTGGTAATGTCATTTGGTCTAACGAATGCCCCTGCAGCATTCATGGGCTTAATGAATGGAGTGTTCAAGCCGTTTTTGGGCAAATTCGTGGTGGTCTTTATCGACGACATTTTGGTATATTGGAAGACCAAGGAAGAACGTGTAGAACATCTGAAGTTAACATTAGAGGCGTTGAGAAGAGAGAAGTTGTACGCCAAATTTTTGAAATGTGAATTCTGGATTGAAAGAGTGCAATTTCTTGGACATGTGATTTACAAGGATGAAATTTCGGTAGATCCCTTTAAAGTCGAAGCTATGATGAACTGGGATCAGCCGAAAACACCGTCGAAAGTGAGGAGTTTTCTTGGATTAGCGGGCTATTATAGAAGATTCATTCAGGACTTTTCCAAGATCGCAACTCCGCTGACGAATTTGACTAGAAAATCGATAAAATTTGTTTGGACGGAGAAGTGTGAGAAAAGCTTCCAAGAGCTTAAGAGGAGGTTGAGTTCAGCACCTGTGTTATCCCTTCCAGACGACACAGGAAATTTTGTGGTTTATAGTGATGTGTCGCATAAAGGACTTGGCTGTGTGCTTATGCAAAATGGCAGGGTCATTGCATATGCGTCATGACAATTGAAAGATTATGAGAAGGGGTATCCGACCCATGACTTGGAATTAGCTGCAGTGGTATTTGCTTTGAAGATTTGGAGACACTATCTCTATGGGGAAAAGTGTGAAATATATACAGACCACAAGAGTCTAAAATATATTTTTACATAGAAGGACTTAAATATGCTCCAGAGAAGGTGGCTGGAGTTAATTAAGGACTATGACTGTGAAATCTTATACCATCCGGGTAAGGCTAATGTGGTTGCTGACACCTTAAGCAGAAAGGGTCGGGAGAAACTGATGATGTTGACTGCTCAGGAGGAGCTAATTTTAGCAATGGAAAAGCTGGAATTGGAAGTGAAGTATCCAATGGAGATTGACAAAAAGTTGTTTCAGATGCAAATTGGTACAACCCTATTGGATAAAGTTAAGGAAGCTCAACTTCAGGACGAATTATGTGAAAAAGATATCTAAAGGAACCGAACAGAGATTCAAGATAGACAGTGAGGGACTACTGAGATTTGAGAACAGCGTGTGGGTACCATCAGTGCCAAAGATTAAGGAGGACATTTTGAACGAGGCTCATAGCTCACGGTATTCGATTCACCCCGGTAGTACCAAGATGTACCAGGATCTTCGACAGCACTTCTGGTGGCCGAATTTGAAACGAGATGTTGCTGAGTGTGTTGCAAAGTGTCTAACCTGTCAGAAAATGAAAGCAGAACATCAGAGACCGAGTGCTTTGCTATAACACCTGAAAATCCCAGAATGGAAATGGGAACACATTACGATGGATTTCGTGGTTAGCCTTCCGACGACTCAAAAAGGCTACGACGCATTATGAGTTATCGTTGACCGACTGACGAAATCAGCACACTTCATTCCGATCAAAATCAGATTCAACTTAGACCGGTTGGCAAGGTTATATGTGAAAGAGATTGTTTCGAGGCACGGAGTTTCGGTGTAAATTATTTTTGACAGAGATTCGCGCTTCACATCAAACTTCTGGAAGCGACTACAGGAATGCATGGGGACACAGTTGAGAATTAGTACGACTTATCATCCTTAGACAAATGGGCAGAGTGAAAGAACGATCCAGACATTGGAAGATATGTTGAGAGCATGCATCATGGATTTTAAAGGAAATTGGGATGATCACCTACCGCTTGTGGAATTAGGTTACAATAACAGTTACAATACTAGTATTGGCATGCTGCCTTATGAAGCATTGTACGAAAGAAAATGCAGAACTCCGCTATACTGGGATGAAGTTGGCGAGAGACAACTACTAGGTCCAGAACTGGTACAGCAGACAGCAGAGATAGTCAGGATAATCAGAACAAGACTGGTAGCAGCTCAGGATAGGCAAAAGAAATACGCATCACACCGTAAGAACGTTGAGTTTGAATTGGGTAGCTATGTGTTCTTGAAAGTCTCTCCTTGGAAGGGAAAGATCAGATTCGGTAAGAAGAGAAAATTGAGCCCGAGGTTCATTGGACCCTTTGAGGTACTGCGAAGGATTGGAGAAGTTGCGTATGAGGTAGCCTTACCTCCGGCGCTAGAGAATATACACAACGTCTTCCATGTTTCAGTTTTACGCCCCTACAAACCCGATTACAAGCATGTGATTGAATATGAACCCATACATTTTGAGAAAGACTTATCCTATGAATAAATTCCTGTTCAGATCGTTGACAGAAAAGAACAAGTCCTCAGAAACAAAGTTATACCTTCTGTTAAAGTAATTTGGAGGAACCACAATGCTGAAGAAGCTACGTGGGAACTCGAAGAGCATATGATGAAGAATTACCCATATTTATTTACTTAATTTATGTGTATGCGATTCTGGGGACAGAATCTTTGTAAGGGGGGAGAATGTAACGGGACAAAATTTAATTGAACCGTGATTCTGGGGACAGAATCCTTTTAAAGGGGGAAAGATGTGACGAACGAGATTTTTGTAATGTAATTTGAATATTTATTGAATTAAATGAATATTTTTCGATGATTTAATTATTGAGTTAAAAAATTAATTGATGAATTTATGGTAGATTAATTTAATTATATGTGTTACATTGATTAAATTAATGTGGAGAAATTTTTATATTCAATGATGCATTTAACTGAGCTTATTTGATTTAATATATTAATTAATAAGCATAATGTTATTCTAATTAATTTAAATAATTAATTAGAGATTTAATAATTTGGCATAATTAATGAATAAGAATTTTAATTATGTGACTATGTGATTTAATATGGATTTATGCTATTTTATTTAAGTGATTTAAATAATATTATTTGATTTAATTGGATGTGACATTAAAACTATATTATAAAGCTTTAATTAAATTAATGGAAAAGGAGATTATAAGGGGCAAGCACACAAAGCCTTAGTGGGGGTTGGAGCCATTTAACCCATTATGGGATTAACTAACGACCCATAACCCACGACCATTAACTATACGTCTAATATATTCACTTATATATCTGCATCAGTTCATATTATATCATTTATTGTATACTTTAGAGAGAAAAAAAAAACTCAAAGTAGGAAACGCAGAGAATTGAGAGATTAGAACTAGAATCCATATCATCTTCATAGAGTTTGCAAGGGGTAATTCCTTTGTCCCAGTTTTATTTCACGTACTATGTTTCCTTCATGAACATATATTCTGAGTTCTCTGTGTATGGGAAAAAATAGCAATTTTTGATTATATGCTTATATATGTGTTATTATATCATTATAGCATGTTTTGTATTTGGTATGAATGAATTAAAATAATCGAATTCATGTAATTAGGCTTTAATTGGGTTTTCAAAATTTTATAGAGTTTTTCTATTTACGTGCTTTAAAAATTCTCTGTGAATGGGAAAATTGATATTTGTTCATTATATGGCTATATGTGTGTTCATATGTATTTATAACATATTATATGCCATATATGCATAACTTCAGCGATCAAACCATTGAAATTTTGTTTATACTTGGGTTTTCAAAATTACAGAGTCGTATATATGGCCATACGGCCCTTACGTACAAATTTTATACCATGAATCGATGGTTTAACTTTAAATTGACACTTGCATATAATTGTGTACGTTTAAACGAGCAAAATGGAAGTTAAACGAAAGGATTCGGTGTTATAACGAATCCGTAACGTTAAATTTCTTGTTTTCTTTCAAAACTTTACAAAGTATGAAGAACAGTGAAATTGAGTGCTGTAATTTATGTAATTACATGATTTAAAACCTTAGAATCATGATAGGAACGTTGTAAAATGTTTCTATGAAGTTTTTACATTATGGGTAGCCTTATAATTCATTATGTTAGTTTAATTTGGATTTATTTGGGCTGTTCTGTGTTCTTCGCGAACTGCCAAAATCTGGATCTGCGTAGCCGCGCGGCCGCGCTGCTTCAAGGCATACTTGGAGCGCGCCCGCGCCGCCTGCAGAATTCTGAAAATTTTCTAAGTATTCAAGATTTCAAAGATGTGTTTTAAAAACCTAATGTGATGAACATGAAGACATGTTAAGCATATAATAGATGCTAATAACTTATATTACGTGAGTAATTTATAAGTTAATTGCATGACTTAAATCGTTAATCGTAAAGTCTAATAACGTGTTCGAAGACCAATGTTGTAATTCGATAAGTATATCGAATTTATTATTAATCTATGTTGTGAATGGATGGTTATGTAGGACTAAGTAAAGGACGTGAATTATAACTTGTAGCTTGTGCGAGAGGCAAGTATCTTATCCCTAACTTATTGTTATTAAGCAAGTTCCTAACTTTACTTTCATTGAACAAACATTCTAAATTCAAGGTTATCGATTGAACAAGTTCTTATCCTTGTTTATTCAAGTTAAGATTTTCATATGAGATATTGTTATTCCTTTAAGTATTACTTCAGTTATACAATACTTATTCGATTGTATACTCTTGAGATTTATTGTTCAAATTGAATATCGATGTTATTGTTGAACCTTATAGGACTAGTGAACCCTTATTGATTCGACTAGTCCATAGTTGATGAACGTTTTAAATTTTAGAATACTTATTGAGCTTATCTAAACCAAACTTCCTTTGGTGCGGACTCTGATGTCCAAACTGAGATGAACAACCCTGTAAAGGGGATTATTTACGCTTTAGCGTTGAGATATTGTGCACAGTATGGTACTAAGGGCTGATCCCCCTAAGTACGAGAAGTAGAGTCCATAGTCTTATGACTGTTAAAGGTTTGAAGTTTAACACTTTACAACCTAGGACATAGTTCGAGGTCTTATGACCCTCAGATGTTCTTTTGATTCCTGTTATTTTATCCTCGAGTCAAAAGTTGAGTTTCTTTATTCAGATGTCTTTGATTCACTCGCATGTTATTATATTATTGTCATATTATTATACTTGTGGGCAATCGTGCTCACTCTTGCGTAATAATAACATTGCAGTTAAGAACGAAAGGTCCGACGAGCCTTCTACTAGCAAAGGCATGGGCAAAGTCAACAAGTGATGAAGACTTGTTGTTTACTTTATATGTTTATGTTTCAGACTTGTATTAAGTTGTGTAAGACGTATTTATTTGTTTATGTTCCGCACAGATGTTTAAGGTTAGTATGACTTGGGATTGTATTTATTTTCAGATGTTGTAACCCCATAAGGGGAGGATTATTTCTATTTATTTCATGGTTTGCATTTATTATGGGTAAATAGATAGATGATATATGTACAATGAACACCAAGTCCCGTGGAAATTGAAGTACCCGAATTTTGGGGTGTCACAGTTTTCGTGGTTCTTGCTCCACCGATGCTTATCAGAATTAATCTATTCATAACAAGTTAAATAAAATTTACTCTTTTCTAAAATCTTTTTCTAAGATTCTAATGTAAGAGTTATCTATACTTAAAAATGTATATCATCGCTAATGTATGGAGATAGAAAACAAACAAATGGATGAAATAGTCGTACTTCGCATGTTGATCATTGTATTCTAAGAAAATTATGATTGGAAAATACTAAGTGATCGTACCGGATCGCCAATGAAATGATATGAGAGAAAATCTGATGATGATGTCGCATGCTGATGGGATCACAGTAGGGGTGCCGACTTGTATTTTCCTTTTTTGGATGGTCGATGAATGCCCCAGTATCTAGTTGTCGTTGTCTCCGACATTGCCCCAGTCTTGTTTGTTGTAAGGGTACCAATATCAAGTTGTCGTTGTTTTTAAAATTGCCCCAGTCTTGCTTGTCGTCTGGAGTAGTCGCTTTGTTGTATGTTTGACAGATAGGCTGATAAGATGTCGAGATCGCAAGAGTCCTTTACCTCCTAACCCACATGGTGAACAGGTAGTGGATATTGGCTTTGATGTTTGGGTGCCCCAATCATTGCTTCTAACTTGCAGGTGCACTTGTTATAATCTTCTCTGTATTCACATTTCGCATCGCCTTATTTTGTATCTATACTCGCTGATGATTATGCTTGACATATCGCTGTGTTTCTCAATTCATGTTATCTCTTTGGCTTTGATGTTTGATGTCAAGAGGCCTTCAGATTCCACTAAATTGGATCTAAGAGCTCGGCTTGGTTTCTGATGTATCAGTTTCAATCAGGCTTGATTCGATCTATAAGGATGGATTTGTGGCTTTTATCACATAGAACAGGTCATCAGATATGAGATAGACTTTATCACGATTGCCACTCACGCATTTTTGTAGGTCAAAAGGAGATCAAGTCTTTTCGCACTTTCAGGGTTGATGAGTTGTTGAAGAGTCGCATCTTGGGATCGCTGAATTGTTGAAAAGGGTTTTGTGACTTTTATAAGGGTTAGACTGCGCCATTACTGGCTGCCTACGTACTCCTTTGAAAGGAGATCAGGTCTTATGTAGTTCACGTAAAGGGTATCATAAAATTGATTTATTTTCTTTTATTTTCTTTTTTTCTTTTCCTTTTTTTTTTATATAAACAAAGCATAACATAATAATGCATTAAACACAAAATAAGACATAACGCTAATGATACCGTCCCAACATCTCTTGGAACTCACAATCGTATTATCTGAATCTACGAATTCTGGGTTAGCTTCAGTTGCAAGAGGTCAGGTTGCTTTCGATGCGGGCAGTAGAGGTTACTTCCTTGTCTGGAACATCATCAATCACAGCCATAACTAGATCACCTCCATATTCGTCGCATCCCTCGGGGACGCTCAAACTAGACCCGTCATAAAAAGGGATGAACTCTTGATTCCTTGATGGGTTAACTTTGTCGATACCCTCACCTCTTTTTCCTTGATATATTCCTTCATCTTTTCCATGGTCCTGGGAGGTTTTGTCTTTGAAATTTCTCTCGAACTGTTGTTGCATTTCTCACTAGAAACTTTCCCTTTTGGCTTTTTCTTCATTGGAAAGGATAAATATTTACTCCTCATCATCCAGTAGGGTTGAATCAGGAGTGTGGTTGCTAACTTCGGGCAACAGGATGTTTGACGGTGGCAGAGGAATTCCCTTAGGGTACTCATTTCTTTCCTCTGCCACTCCTCGCATTATGACCAGTCTACCTTGTGTTCTGCCTAAGATTGGTGCTCATAGTCATCACTTCCTTTGAACTGTCTGTCTCGAGTGGAGATCTTAAGTTTTTTATTTCCCTCTTGCCTTTTATGGTCGTGGGGATATCTATCTTCAGCTCTCCATTTTAAATGAGATTCTGGATTTTATGTCGCAGAGCCCAACATCCCTCGGTCGCATGTCCTGGTGCTCTGGAATGATAAGCACACATCTTGTTAAGATTATATTGCCTACTTTTGGGATCCATAGGTGGAGCGAGCTCAGTGATCTTTTTCTGCGCAATCAACAGTGCAAACATATTTTCCAACGAGTCCCCCAGAGGCGTGAATACCCTTCTCCGCCTATTCTCCCAGACTCTCAGAGCCATAGGATTTTGGGGGTTTGCAGGTGTCTCAAGTGTTGTTTGATATTTCCTCTTTAAGAATTCACATTCCTCCGGGCAATTTTTTCGCTGGCGAGATCTTCTTGTAGTTTTATCATTCCAATTTTCCTGCCCTTTTAGCTCGCTTTGCTCTTCTTCAGTCAGGTGGATTATCTTGGAGGGATATAGGCTTGCATTCTGGCTAACCTCCTCCTTCTCTGGGTTCCTTGATGATTGAGTGAAAAGCTCTTTTGTAATCTGATGTTGGCGCACTACCATCTTGGCTAACAGAGTTACTTGATGCTGGATCGTCTCCAATTTTTGTCTTACTGTCACACAATCCTCTGGACTTATCCATCCTAAGACATTTGCTCTGCTCCTTTAGGGGTATTCCTCCATCCTCTGTATGTACTTACGATTTGGATCCATTTCGGCGCTTCCTGACCTGATCACGTTCACTCCCTTTGTATTGTACTGCCGCAGAAGGCTGATGTTGACATCTGGTTGGCTAGGTTGTTTGATCACAATATCGCCACTTTCGATCAGATTTTAGATTTTATTCTTTAAGGACCAACAGTTTTGTGTATTGTGTCCCGAAGAATCTGAGTGGTAAGCACATCTCTCGCTTGGATCATATCAGTTACTCTTTGGATCTAGAGGTGGAGCCAAATCAGTAATTTACTTGTGGTCGATCAATAAGGCCAATACGTTCTCGAGGGAATCGCTTAGTGGAGTAAACACTCTATTTTATGTTCTTTAAAATTTTCTCTGTCTATCTTGGCTTTGGTTGAAAGTGGTCTGTTGTTGCTGTGGCAGATCGCTTCCCTTTATCCAGGTAGAGGGACTATTGTCGGGTCTTCTAGATTGCCCCTGTGAAATGAAGGATACATCTTCATTGTTCTCCTTGTGTATCGATTTGGGAGCGCTCGCATAGTTGCTAGACTGTATATGTTCGGCGACTGCTTCCAAGGCCATGAGGTCTTTGATTTTGCCAAACTTTAGGCCCATTTCTGCCATCTCCCCATGTTTTATCATTTTGGAGAAGGGTTTGCCTATTCCCTCTACAACTCTCTCATAATAAGGCGCTTCTTGGATGTCAATGAAAGTCATCACCATCTCAGCTTTATCCATTGGAGGGTTAACTTGGCCTGCCGTGCGCCTCCACCTCTGTGCATAATCCCTGAATGATTCATTGCTCAGTTTCTTAATCTTGGTCACTTGGTAGCGATCAGGGGCCATTTGGGATTGGAAGTTGTACTGCTTGAGGAAAGAATGGGCTAAATCTTCCCAACCATGGACCTTGGAATTATCTATTAGGGGCGTACCAAGTTCGGGCTTCCCCGGTAACGCTTTTCTGGAAAAGCTGCATTTTGAGGTTCTCATCCTCGGCATAGGATCCTAACTCGCCTATGTATACCTTCAGATGGGTGTAAGGGTTGCCTAAATCGTCATATTTCTCAAATTCTGGGACTTAAAATTTATCGGGATATTTGGCCCTTGGGAAAATACAGAGGTTGGAGTAGTTAACACTTCCGTGGGACCCTGTCCCCTTCATAGATCGAATATCATCCTCCATCTATCGCATCTTCTTCATGATGTCTCCTGTTTTTCTGTCCTCTCGAAGGTCTACTATTTCCCTTGTCATCTTTTGGACTGGGGCCTCCTTGGATATTTCAACATCGAGGGGAGAGATAGGTGTGGACATCTGGGTATCCCCGTCCTTTTCTTGTATTTTCATATCTCCTTGCACAGAGGGTTCAGTCTGACTCTTATGCTTAGGTTCCTGAGATACTTTACACTATTCTTTCAGCAAGGTAGTCATCTCAACAATCTGTTTCTTAAACTCCTCGAATTCAACTCGAGATACAGGGATGGGTTCAGATGAGCTTCCCTCAGCCATCTTGACTGGTGGTGAACGAGCCTTCTTAGCTCAAAATCGAGTTCTAGGACCTATCTGCACAAAACCGATATCTAGTTTAGACTGGATATTGGTGGACAGGGATGCATGATATGCTACACATCAATTTAATGATTTTTTAATCTTTTCCTGTGAAACAAAGGGTTAGTCGATTTGATGACAAGATAAAAAAAATGTACAAATGACAGTTTCAAGATGATTGCCATTTATATAAGCGGAAGAGTAAATAGGGCATGAAGAGACACACCACGCGTTTGGTTTATCAGAGGCTGACCTATCTTAGGGTTACTCTCACTGGCTGTTTGAAATTGGTTCCCAGATCTTCGCAATTTACTTGATGAAAACATCCATGTTTCAATTGGAGCGGATCTGAGTGGTGCCTTTCCTGAGCCTCACAATGAAAACATCTAGAGGAGTCCAGTAATAAACAACTGATGGGATTACCTCCTAATAGAGGTACCACACAACATACATTCACATACATTCACGTCCTCACCGTATGCAATATGATGACATTGTGCGAAGCACTAATATATTGTGCGAGGCACTAATACAAAAAATGCTTAAAGATTGAGACAATTATCACACACAAAGATCATTCACACAAGATGCACATGCAAAATAAAAAAAAATATTGAATGTGGCTTAAGCCCTCTTTAATCCCCAGCAGAGTCGCCACCTGTCGACGTCGGGAAAAATCTACGGTGATGTTCGTCTTTCCTAAGTTTGTTTGTTTTACCCTTTCGTCTTTTGCTATGTCTATGGATTTTTTTAAAGGGTGTTTTTTAGGAAAGCGGTACCGACATAAGTGTCGACGAATTTGAAAAGATTGATTTTATTGTTTTATGATTGGACCGAATGAGACAGAGCTGCCAGTTGGTATGGTTTAAATGGCTGTATCAACTCATCTGAGTTTTGAAAGTTTTTGCAATATGGTCCAATATGTGACTCCATAAGATTGATCTAAAACCTGAGATTCGTTGAATTCGGGGGCTAGGTTAAGTGGGGAGAAGGTGTTAGGCACCCCCCGACTGTCGTGAAAACACGGTACCACATCTTATTAATTTTCTATGCATAAAGTGTGTGTGTGTGTGTGTGTGTGTGTTTTATTTTGAAAGCTTTATTCATTTTTATTCTAAGTCTTTATTTTGGTTTATTTGAAAGCAGTGATGTACCTCTTTTGCGCCTAGGTACGAAGGATTTGATTTGACAAGAAGTTCATTTTTAACAAGATGTATGAATTGAAATGATCAAATCCTTTGCCCGACTAGGAATCGAGGACTTCGATACTTCCTTTTATTTATCTTTACGTTCAAAAGGTGATCTACCCCGGATCGCTTTATTATGAGTGAAAGCTTCTTGTGGTTTTATTAGAAATCATTTTGATGATATGCATGTAAAAAGCTCCAAAAAAGGGTCGGATCATCATCGGGCATGTAAGCCATCTCGATGAAACCGAGCACCCATAATTAAAGTTTTCACTATCACGGGATCTTAAATCCGACTTCTCGGGACTAACCCCTCGAGTTCATCTTCAAGATCCAAATATTACATGTACAATATTTCGACGTTATTTAAACATTACAAAGTGAATAAAATGTCCATCGCGGGAATCTAGTTAAGATCTAATCAATAGATCTCAACCCCGGGATTCCTAGGCTCACATTTATTGAAATAAACATATATACAACGTCTTAAACTCAAGATTCGATGGTTTCATCAGTTGAAAACCCCATCACGAGAGTTTAGGACACTCCTCACCTCTAGATATAAATCTAGGGCTCAACGGAGTAGCCGGGACTTACATAAAGCAGTAAAACACGTAGATCTACCGTGGATATAAGCCGATCTAGCATACGGGTTAAAGCATCATGCTTAATAACCACTCAAAAGGCTAGATTCGGCTTAGATCTTGGTAGATCTAGCCTCCGAACTTGATTTCCAACAATATATATACAATATTACCGATAAAAACTAAATATCTACCAACTATTGCACAATATACTTAGAAAACAACAAGTTTAACTATATTTAGACAATATATAACATCAATCTAGTATATTGAACAAAATTTACAAAAAATGTAGCTGGAAAGAGCGTTTTTTCACATTGGGGGACGTGTGAACAAGCGTTTTATCACCCGAGATGAACTTAGAACACTCTCGGGGCTCCAAGTTGATTCTAAACAAGAAAAAATCGCTCAAAGTTGGTATATATAAGTCTCACCCGTGGGATTCTCTCTCTAAAAGTGACTTTCTCTCTCTAAGTTCTTCCTCTTTTTTATGTTTATGAGCTGCTGGTTGCTAAAATAGACAGATTAGGGTAGACGCATGTATGTATGTGGCTGGAGTAGGTACATTTAAGGCTGGGCCCCACGTGTACGGTTGCCTCAAAATACGTGCCTTAGGTCTCGGTTTGGTGGAAGTTGACCTTCAGCAGACCGAACTTTCAGAAAGTCTTTGCGGAATGCAGCGGAGTAAGATTGAATCTGACTGAATCAGGGTCCGAGAAGATGATGCTGGTAGCTGAGATCTATCTTTCGGTTGACTACAGTTAGATGGCTTATCTTTGATGGCACTTAGTTCGAGGTTTGCTGAGGTGGTTTTTGGCGGACACTATTTCATCTTGGCGATCCTCATTCGGTTTGCAATATGTTCGGACGTCATTGGTCCTTTGAATCATTCACGGAGTTGTCTCCGGGATGACCTGGTACTTTTGCTCTATCTCGGGGTTGTCTCCGAAGTAAAATTACGCTTTTACCCTTCTGTAAGGTTAGTATAATTGAAGCAAAATTTCGAGTGTCTACATCAGGTAGGTATATAGGTGCTTATTGGAGAATAAGTTCACTGAACGTGGCTCGCTAAAGAATACCTAATGGAGTTTTACTTGCCTGTCAATATGAATTTTAGTAGTGATAGTAGTACAAGTGATCCTTAGACTTGAGGTCATCATAGTATCTTATGTATGATAAGTTATACTTTGACATGTCCTTCAAGACCCTTACGATATATCAAAGAGTATTCTTGGGTTTAATAAGTTATATATGAAGATAATGAACGATCAATAAAGAATCTACCGCTTCTAGTAAAAGAAGAGAAATGTCCTATGTGATTCGATAAATGACAACCCAGGAATCCTTGGCCAAGGTGGAATGAAATTAGAAAGAAGTTTCTAATTTGTATTATTTGGCGTTGTGCATTTTTGGAATCGAAATACATATAATTAAATAAAATAAGACTTGACAGAAATTCCATTTCTTATATTTAATTGGGACATTGTATGGTGGAAGGATTGAATTGTACGGTAACTATTTACTTAAAGGTTCTGTTATGATTAATATTGAAATCTATATTATCTAGAAAGTACGTTGTTTGCTAAGGGGGCTTACCCTTATTGTAGAATAAATATTATTTATTTAAATAAATTAAATATTTTAATTTATTTATTTAAATAAGATTAGAATTGTTCTAATTGATTTATTCACAACCGGTTTAATATGGAAAACCTAAAGGGTGACACCATAAAAGGAAAATATTTAAAGTAGTATTCACACAAGCCAATCATATTTGATATGATGAAGCATTTACTTTGTAATAATCTTCTTCATTTATTAATAAAATAATTATTTATTAAAGACTTTTAATTTATCTATATAATGCTGTTATATATAACTGTGATAAACCTATAGTTTCAAACAATTCTTTTAGAATCATGATGATGATCATGCTAATGAGATCTAAATTCTTAGAAAGCTTAAAATTAAAATAGTTCCCAATCATTGGATTACTAAATAGGAGATTAGTGAATCCGAATAGATTGGTACATATGTTGCTTGCTCATTAGATGAGGATGATTGATCTCATGATCATTTGTGTGGAGACACTAAAGCAAGTATATAGGTGCTTGTTGGAGAATAAATACACTGAACGTGGCTCGCTAAGGAATACCTAATGGAGTTTTACTCGTCTATCAATATGAATTCCTTCAGTGATAGTAGTACAGTAATCCTTAGACTTGAGATCATCATAGTATCTTATGTATGATGAGTTATACTTTGACATGTCCCTTAAGACCCTAAAGGTATATCAATGGGTATGCTTGGGTATAATTAATTATACATAAAGATAATGAATGATAATAAAAAAAACTACCACTTCTAGTAAAAGAAGAGAATATCCTATGTGATTCGATAAATGACAACTTAGTAGTCCTTGGCCAAGGCAGAATGAAATTAAAAAGTAGTTTCTAATCTGCATTATTAGAGTTTGTGCATTTAGGATCGAAATATATATAATTAAATAAAATAAGACTTAATAGTAATTCCATGTTTTATATTTAATTGAGACATTGTATGGAGGAAGAAAGGAATTATACGGTAACTATTTACTCAAAAGTTCTTTTATGATTAATGTTGAACTCTATTTTATCTAAAAAGTCTTTGAGAGCTAAGGGGGCTTATTCTTATTGTAGAATAAATATTATTTATTTAAATAAATTAATAGTTAATTTATTTATTTAAATAAAATTAGAATTGTTCTAATTAATTTATTCATAACCGGTTTAATATGGAGAACCTAAAGAGTCACACCATAAAAGGATTAATATTTATTTAAGAAGTAAATGGCATAATCGTAATAATAAGTTAAGTGTATTTAATTTAATCTATGGTGATAGAATAAATGAAATAACCTAATATTTATTATTTAATATTTTGGAAATATTAAATATAAATTAATAAAAGGAGTCTTATTATTATTACTACTATTATTATTAGTTTAATTCCTAAAGGAGTTTGAGAATTGATAAAGGTGGGTTCTAAGCATGGTAGAGAGAGAAGCTCCTCCTTCTCTCTAGGAAACCCCCCCTCTCCCACCTCCTCTCCCGACCATCCTGCCTTTTCCGCCACCAACCTTTGTCTTTCGGCCCACCCACTTTTCCCTCCCTCCCTTCTCCTCCTCTTCAGGCCCACCATCTTCCCTTTCCTGTCGGCCACTCTCTTCTTGCTTGGGTCCTGTTCTAGCCTTACTGTGGCTGTTATGGGAACCATCCCGAAAATCTCTTTTCGATCAATTTTAGGCCAAGTTCGAGGGCTTTTGATCGTGGGCTTTTATTTTTTGATTAGTAGGGGGTATGGATTTTTGTGTGCTTGGATTTGGCAGCTGATCTTAAGTGGAGTTTCTGCTAGGGGCTTTAGGTTTGGGATCTTGGATCTTATTGGCTTTGTGTTTGATGGTTGTCTCAGACTTCCGGCCCACCTATTCCCCCTACTCTGGGCAGCTTTGGATCTTGAGGTTTGTTTTTGCGGTTGGATGGTTTTTGGGGGTTTTGGGGTCCTTTGTGTTTCGTCCTTGGTCTGAGTTTCGTCTATATTATTTATCTTCTTGCTTTGACCTGGGTACTGTGTGCTTCCGAAATAGTTATTTCTCTTATTGCTTATTTTTTAATCAGTTAGGAAGTTGTGTTCTCTTGGTTCATTTGCCGATTTCATGCCATGATGTTGTGTATTTTTTGATTTGTTTGGTCAATCGGCTTTTGTTTCTGATTTGGTGTTTTGTATTTGGATTTTTGATGCTATGGTTTCGTCATTCACCGAGGTCTGTGTTGTTCTGGCCGGATTCATTGGTGTTGGGTAGGTGTCTGGTGATGGTGGGTCGCCGGGATCTGGACTGATTTTTGGTTGATCCTTCTGTTTCGGTCTTATCTGGTGGTCCTTGGTTATCCGACTGGTTTTGGTGGCTGTTACTTGGTGGCCTGTGTTTGTGCTGCTGCTGCCTTCCAGCCAACTTTAGGATGCTGTCCAGCCATGTCTGGCGCTTGGGCAGAGTGTGATGATGCTGATGGTGCAACTGGGCCCCACTCTTTCAAATCTCTAGCTGCTTCCTTGACTAAAGTCCACGGTTTCATTGCTTTCTTGGGCCTCGGTTTTGGGCTGGTTGATTCCTATGGTCTTTTTGGTTTTTAAGCTTTACCGTTTCTTTGCCTAACCTCGGGTTGTGAGGATATTATTTTTTTAGGTTATGTAATTTGCTTCCTAGTTTGCTAGGTGTTTTAGTCCCCTCGGGAGAAGCGGACTATGCTTTGATCTTCATTGTAATATCCAAAGTTTTTTGCGTTATTTATACAAACAAAATTTAGCAAAAAAAAAAGGAATTTGAGAATTAATTAATAAAAGTACTCTCCCATATTCCTAATAAGATTAGGAGGTAAATTAATTAAAAGAGTTTAATTAATTAAAATGAAACTCTAATCCTAAAATATGTAGGAGGGTTGCCTACATCTATAAATAAGAGGAGTCTTATTTTGATTTAGAATTAATGCAATTTCCAAGAGTTGGGAGAACACACATTTTCTAGAGAGAAAAAAACTAGGGTTTAGCCAAAAAACCCATCTTTTTAATATTTGTTCATCCTTGGTGGATCACATCTAGAGGCCAAACACTTGGGTGACTGACGTTGATCAAAGGAAGGAATCACACCCGGTAGATTCAAGTTGAACAAGGAAAGTATTTGGAGTTGAACTCGTACCTGAGGAAGCTCGTATCTTTAAGGGTATGAATCTCATCTTCTTCTCTTTCATGTAAGAATTGATAAATAAGCATTTATGATGATCATAGTGATGATTTGTATGAAAAATTTTAAAACTCCCTTTTGTCGCTCTTCCGCTATGTTTACGTAATTTGATTATGTATCTACGCTATATACAAACCTAACAGTGGTATCAAAGCCTACCTATATCCTAATTATCGATTTTGTTGATTCCATGTATGTATCACATGTGATTGGACTGGATTTTCTGGGCAAAGAAAAAAGTTTCTGTTCTTGCGACGTGGCGCAGCTGCGCCGCCTCTAGTTCATTTTGGAGCGCAGCTGCGCCGTTGTCCACTTTTAGTTTTCCTGGTTGAGCAGCGCAGTTGCGTCGCGCCCCAGTTCATTCCGGATGCAGCTGCGCCGCACCCTAGTTCTTTCAGGGCGCAACTGCACCCGCCCCTAGACAGAATCTGATTTTTTTGTTTTCTTCAATTAAAATAAATGGTTTATTTAATTAATAAAAGTTTAAATAAAGGAGTTTATTTTATCTGAAATATGATTTCAGATTGCTAAAAATTAAAGGAGTTTAATTTGGATTTGGTTTTTGATTAAAATAAAAGAGTTTATTTTGTTTCAAAACTAAATATTAGCAAAAATAATTCACATTAAATGATATCGATGCATATATGGAATGTATATATTATTCATGAGATGAATGTTATTTATTGATGCATATGATGATATGTATGATAATAAATGGGGTTGATTATGGACTATTGACCAATGTGATTGGATTTTATTTTAGTTGGATGCATAAAGGTATGAGTTTTATTAAATGGGCTATGCGTACCTCGTCTTTTCTATTTTTTCTTGATGTAATTTCTATCTCCCTCCTATATAGTCTTCTTGACTGGTGATTAAGATTTCTATTTATTGTAAATAGTTTTTGTAATAGGATTAGTTAGAATTACTTGAAGAATTGGTGATCAAGGAGCAAGGAGCGTGTGAAGACCCGTTTGTAATGGAGCCCGGGATTTAAATGTAATAGTTATATTTAAATTTTAAATATCATATTTTATATGCATGCTTATATATATATATATATATATATATATATATATATATATATATATATATATATATAGGGTCAGTCTCTCCAACGAACCATAGGGAGCGAACTAAAAACGAACTGGCTATAGCGACGGTTTTTTTCGTCGCTATAACATAGAAAGCCGGTTTTTTATGTTATAGCGACAAAAAAAATCATCGCTATAATCGGTTCGTCATTAGTTCGTTCTCTATGGTTCGTTAGAGAGACGGACCCTATATATATATATATATATATATATATATATATATATATATATATATATATATATATATATATGAATGCGCACTAAACAAGATGAGACAGATAATAATAACCCCCTCAAAGAATTTTATTAAGTCATATGCGTTTAAAGATATTTGGAATATCGAACTTCGCCTTCTAGCATGATAAGTTTAATAGAGTATTAAATATTTAATATGAGTTTGGTGTGTTGTGTCAACATAAGGCAAGTATTAAATATTTAAGATGTTGATTTATCACATTTGATGCTTATAAAAAAATTGAACAATACTATTTTGTTGTATCACCACAAAGACAGTATTTTTCTATTTGAATATATGAAAGTGCTAGGTTGGACTTAACTTGGATAATTTTGATACAGACATGTCACCACTTGATAAAACTAATCTAAGAGGAAAAATAAAGAGTTAGATAGTGATGTAATTGACAATAATTGTCTACCTATTTATTTATATATCGTTTGTTGTGTCACCACAAGGCTATATACATTAAAAATGGGATCCTTATTCTCACTAGCAAATCTTTAATAAGATTTGCTGTGACGCCCTGAAATCCGGTCTATCTTCACACCCGGATTCTGTATATCACGAGTACATCTCATTCCAAACATACATCATTATATAACTAAATACAACAACATACATATGCAAATCCCAGGTTCTATTACCTTAAAACCTCGTTCATTATAAATAATGATAATTACATTATCCTTTACATCTTACAAGTGTGACTTTAATCCGCCACAAAAGATACATGTTAGTTCTCGGAGGCACAAAAGTTATCTAGAAGAGGGGTTGAATAGATATTTCAAAAACTTTTTCCTTTTCAAAATACTTATCAGATTTGTTAATTAAGTAAGTTAATTAAACATAGCGGAATATATAATTTGTTTGTTCCCCTTAAGATAAAGCAAGTTTAGTGTGATAAGTAGTTATAGCAGATATAGAAGGCACAGTGATTTTAAGTGGTTCAGAGCACTCAAGACTCCTAATCCACTCTTCTACTCCACGAGTAGAAAATCCACTAAGGATATCTTTACAATCTTTGAATCACTACGATTCCTTCAAGATCAGCAGTCTTGGAACTTCTTAGTTCACTAAGAACTCTTCAAGTCTAGCAGACTTGGAATACATGACTTGTAATGAGAGTTGAGTTCTTGGGTGTGCTACTCAATTGTCGTTAAGCATATATATGTTCGAAAGAACTGAGTAGCGAAGCAAGCTTTCTTTCAAGATCGTAGTGTTTGGCTTTTAGTGTTCTTGAGCTTTGTTCTTACTTTCTTGCTTAGTCTGAATCTTTAATCTAATTTGCTTACGAAAGAGCCTTTGAAATCTTTCCATTGAAAGCTTCCGTTGGAGCATTTAATGTTTCAGACATTTTTGAGCACTGATGTTTACTTCCTGAGAATGTGGTGTTCTGCTGTTGACTCGCCTGAAACAACAGACTGCTTTCTCACCTAACACCTGAAAAGGTGCTTTCAGCAGACAGAAAGTACTCTCCTTAGCTTTTTCCATATGTTTCTTCGATTCAAACAAAGGATGAGTGTTGGAGCATTGGGATTCCCGGAATGTCGACGTCCATAAGCCATTCTTCATTTGTTACACATCTTCTTTCATCAGATAGGCGAATTTGATACTCTGATGCTAAATGGAGAAGCACCACGATCGTTGTCTTCATGCCACGATCGTTGTGTGTTGGTTTGCTCGATATTGATTCAGTCTTGATCGTAGAGAACACAATGATTCTGCTAAGCTTTGATTGACTACGATCTCTTCTTGCTCATATAGCAGACTCCACGTTTTTGAGAGCTGACTACGATTCTTGACTTGGCTCGGCAGGCGCTCGGACTGTCTCCATGATTCTGAATGTGGCTTCCATGACAGACTACGATTCTGGAGCGACTTTATTGACACTCCACGATTCTGCCTTGGTTTCTGCAAACTCTTGACTGGCTCGACAGACTACGAATCTCCTTGTACATGTGTTCTATTAAAGGACTTTACATATAAGTGATAGTAGTGTGCATACAAGCCAATCATGTATGATGATAAAGCATGTACTTTGTAAACAATCTTATTTATTTATTAAAGAAAAAATATTCATTTATTAAAGGCATTTAATTATCTACATGGTGCTGTTTTTATAATATGTAAATAACCCATAGTTTTAAGCAATGCTTTTAGAATCATGATGATGATCATGCTAATGAGATCTAAATTCTTAGAAAGCTCTAAAACTAAAATAGTTCCCAATCGTGGGATTACTAAAAAGGGGATTAGTAAATCCGGATAGATTGGTACATATGTTGCTTGCTCATTGGATGAGGATGATTGATCTCATGATCATTTGTGTGGAGACACTAAAGCAAGTATGTAGGTGCTTATTGGAGAATAAGTTCACTGAACGTGATTCGCTATGGAATACCTAATGGAGTTTTACTCGCCTGTCAATAGGAATTCCTAATGTGATAGTAGTACAAGTGATCCTTGGACTTGAGATCATCATAGTATCTTGTATGTAACAAATTATACTTTGACTTATTCCTTAAGACCTTTTAAGGCATATATAGGGTATGCTTGGGTATAGTGAGTTATATATGGAGATAATGAATGATCAATAAAGAATCTACCACCTCTAGTAAAAGAGGAGATATGTCCTATGTGATTCGTTAAATGACAACCCAGGAATCCTTGGCCAAGGTGAAATGAAATTAGAAAGGAGTTTTTAATTTGCATTATTTGGAGTTGTGCATTTTCTAATCGAAATACATATAATTAAATAAAATAAGACTTGACAGTAAATCCATGTCTTATATTTAATTGGGACATTGTATGGTGGAAGGATTGAATTGTATGGTAACTATTAACTCACAGGTTCTTTTATGATTAATGTTGAAATCTATATTATCTGGAAAGTCGTTGATCGCTAGGGAGGCTTATCCCTATTGTAGAATAAATATTATTTATTTAAATAAATTATTAGTTTAATTTATTTATTTAAATAAGATTAAAATTATTTTAATTGATTTATTCACAACCGGTTTAATATGGAGAACCTAAAGGGTCACACCATAAAAGGAAGAATAATTATTTAAGAAGGTAATGGCATAATCGTAATAATGCATTAAGTATAATTAATTTAATCTATGGTGATAGAATAAATTAAATAGCTTAATGTTTATTATTTAATATTTTGGAAATATTAAATATAAATTAATAAGAGGAGTCTTATTAATATTATTACAATTATTATTATTTTAATTTCTAAAGGAGTTTAGTAATTAATTTAATATTTAGTACTCTCATTTATTCCTAATAAGATTAGGAGACAAATTAATTAAATGAATTTAATTAATTATTCCCATGTGGTGGGAAGCCTAAATTAATTAAAGGAGTTTAATTAATTAAAAGAAATCCCATGTCTAATAGGATTAGAAGGGTTGACCAATGTCTATATAAGAGAAGTCTTATAATAGATATTAGATGATGCAATTCCAATTGTTGGAGAGTACTCCTTTTCTATAGAGGATAGAAAACTAAGGTTTAGCCAAACACCCTCCTTCTTGATAATTCATCTTCCTTGGTGGATCACCTCTAGAGGCCAAACACTTGGGTGGCTAACGTTGATCAAAGGAAGGAATCTAACCCGGAAATTCAAGGAGATCACGAAGAACAAGGAGTTGAACTAGTACCTGTGGAAGCTTCGTTCTACAAGGGTATGATTTCATAACTTCTTATTTATTGTTTTAAATTAATAATTTGCATAAAGGATGATCCGGGTAATGGTTTTGTAGAAATTTTTTAAACTCTGATATACCATGCTTCCGCTAATTTTTGCAATTTGATTGCGTCACGATTTCGTACAAACCCAACAGTGGCATCAGAGCCAAATCTTTATGCAATTATTAATTTATTTTTGATTTCATATACATATGGGTATGTATTTAAAATAATTTATTGGGCATAATTTTATTGTATAAAATTATATTTTTTAAGAAAAAAAAAAAAAAAAAAAGAAGACTTTTTTTGGGAAGAATCACAATTTTTTTTTTTTGTGCTAATCTTGAATTCTGCAAAGAAAAGGTGTTGTCTCTTTCTTACTCCAAAAAGAATGTGACCCATCAAGAAAAGACTTTTTTAATAAACCTGCAGGACTCTTTTAATAAAAGAAGGTGACTTTTTTAAAAAAAAAATATGATATATTTATATATTATATTCTAAATAATTTTATAATTAAAATAAAGAGTTTATTTTAATCTTGAAATTGGATTTCATGCAATTTAAAATTGCCCATTAAATGATACTCATATATATATGGAATGTTTTAATTCATGAGATGAATATTTATTTATTAATATATATGGTGATATGTATGAAAATAAATGGGGATTGATTATGGACTATTTGACCAATGTGATTGGTTTTTATTTTAGTTGAATGCTTGAATGAATGGGTTTTATTAAATGGGGTCTGCGTACCTCGTCTTCTCTAATTTTTTTTTTCTTGATGTAAAATTCTATCTCCCTCCTATGTACTTCCCCTTGACTGTTGATCAAGGTTTCTATTTAAATTAAATAGTTTAATGTAATAGAAATAGTTAGAATTATCTTTAAAAATTAGAGATCAAGGAGCAAGGAGCGCGTGAAGACCCGTTTGTATGGAGCCCGAGTTTAAATGTAATAGTTATATTTAAATTTAAATTCTTGCACTCCTAGGTTTGACCTTTTGGTTCACTTGGTGGCTCTAGTGAACCAAACTAGAATAAAAGTCCATAATCAATCCGGGTAGAATATAATATTCTATATTGCATGCTAAATATTATATATATTATATTTTATGCAAACATGCTTCGCATGTTTAATAAAATGACGCGTATTTTATATATATATGTGCATGCGCGCTAAACAAGATGAGACAAATAATAACAAACCCCTCAAAGAAATAATATTAAGTCCGAAGCGTTCAAATGATATTTGGAATATCGAACGTCGCCTTCTAGCATGATAAATTAATAGAGTATTAGATATTTAATATGAGCTTGTTGTGCTATCCACAAGGCGAGTATTGCGTATTTAAGATGTTAATTAATCACATTTGATGCTTATCAAGAAAATTGAACGATCTAGTCTTGTTGTGCTATCCACAAGGACGAACATTTTTCTTTTTTGAATTTATGAAAGTGCTAGGCTGGACTTAACTTAAATTATTTTAGTTCGGATGTGCACACACTTGACCATTATGATTTAAGAGGCAAAATAAAAGGAATTACATGGTGATGTAATTGACAAGAGTTGTCTACCTATTTATTTGTATATCGCTTGTTGTGCTATCCATAAGGTTATATACATTTGAAATGGGATTCTTATTCTCACTAGCAAATTTTAATTAGATGTTGCCGAACTATATAAGTGAGGGTAATATAGTTTGATAAAAATAGTGGGAGATACCAATTTAAAATAAAGACCTAAATTTATTTTGGTATGCAAAATTAATAAAATGAATGTTTGCTAAAATGTTGTTTTTCACATGCAGAATTTTAAAAATGTCAAAATCACTAATTTCACTGCGAAGCATACTTGATGCTAATAAGCTTACCGGGCCGAATTATACGGACTGGCTAAGAAATCTGAGAATAGTTCTCACTGCTGAAAAGATTTCTTATGTCCTAAACTCACATGTCCCTGGAACTGTTCCAGAAACAACCTCTGAGGAAGAGATTGCCACCATTGTAAAGTGGCAAGATGATGCATCTGTAGCTCAATGCATCATGCTCGCATCCATGAATAACGAGCTTCAGCGTCAGCAAGAAAACATGGATGCTCCTACTATGTTGATTCACCTCAAGGAGTTGTATGGTGAACAAAGTAGGACTGCTAGATATGAGATATCTAAGGAGCTCTTCCGATCTCGGATGACCAAGGGCAAGGTGAACATAAAGGAACAAAAGAAATCGGATCCAGCTAGCAAAGGAATGTGCTTCCATTGCAACGAGCCGGGTCATTGGAAGAAAAACTGCAAGAAGTTTCTGGCAGACAAGAAGCTTGGAGAAGCTTCGACTTCCAATCAAGGTTTGTTCATGATTGAAATTAATTTTTCTGAAAGTCATAATTCTACTTGGGTATTGGATACCGGCTGTGGTTCTCACATATGTAATAATGTGAAGGGACTGGTCAGAAGTAGAAAGCTGAACAATGATGAGGTGATCCTACGAGTAGGGAATGGAGCAAAGGTTGCTGCATTAGCTGTAGGAACTTATTATTTAGCAATGCCTTCGGGCAAGTCCATTTATCTTAATAATTGTTATTATGTTCCGAATATTATTAAAAACATTATTTCAATTTCTGTATTGGATATGGAAGGATTTAACGTTGTTATAAAGAACAATAGTTGTTCTATTTATAAAGACGATGTTTTATATGGTATTGAAAATTTGCGAAATGGACTTTATACACTTGACTTACAAGAAAATATATTTCAAATTGAACAAACTAAGAAAAGGAAAAGAGATGATATTAATTATACCTACATGTGGCACTGTAGACTCGGTCATATCAATGAAACAAGATTATCCAAGTTGCATAAAGATGGGCTCCTCGAGCTATCCGATTATGAATCATATCCAACTTGTGAATCTTGTCTCATGGGTAAAATGACTAAATCTCCTTTTAGTGGAAGAGGAGAAAGAGTTACAGAGTTGTTGACATTGATTCACACAGACGTTTGTGGGCCTATGACAACAAGTGCACGGGGTGGGTATTCTTATTTTATTACTTTCACTGATGATCACTCAAGATTTGGATATGTGTATTTAATGAAATACAAGTCAGAATCATTTGAAAAGTTCAAAGAGTTCAGAAGTGAAGTAGAGAAACAAACGGGCAAGAGTATAAAGATACTTCGATCAGATCGAGGCGGAGAATACTTAAGCGGTGAGTTTCTCTATTGTCTCAAAGAAAATGGTATAATCTCACAATGGACTCCTCCAGGTACACCACAGTTAAATGGAGTATCTGAAAGGAGAAATCGAACACTGTTAGACATGGTTCGATCCATGATGAGTTTTACCGACCTTCCAATTTCCTTCTGGGGATATGCCCTAGAAACGGCTGCATACCTACTTAACAAGGTACCTACCAAATCCACCCCAAAGACTCCATATGAGATGTGGAAGGGGAGGAAACCAAATCTTAAGCATGTTAAGACTTGGGGTTGTCCAGCTTATGTCAAAAAGTTTGAACATGATAAGCTACAGACTAAATCCGAAAAGTGTAGATTTGCGGGATACCCTAAAAGAAACTATAGGGTATTATTTCTATCATCTAACTGATCAAAAGGTGTTTGTTGCGAAACATGCTGCCTTCTTGGAAAAGGAGTTTATCCATGAAGGGGTCAGTGGGAGTAAGATATATCTTGAAGAAGTTCAAGAACCACAAATTACCACGGATCAAAGTCAGGTACCTGACCAAGTAGAAGAACCTACTATACCACACCCTGTTCGTAAATCTGGGAGAGTACCGAAGATACCTGAGAGGTATGGATTCGTTATAAAGGATGACGATGAGGTACACATCATGAATGATGATGATCCATTGAATTACGAACAGGCCATGAGTAATAAAGACTCGGGGAAATGGCTTGAAGCCATGAAATCCGAAATGGACTCCATGTATGAAAACAAAGTATGGACTTTGGTTTCACCACCTGAAGGCTTAAGCCTATTGGGTGTAAATGGGTCTTTAAAAGAAAGACTGGAGCGGACGGCAAGGTGGAGACCTATAAGGCCCGACTGGTTGCAAAAGATTTCAAACAAAGACAAGGAGTTGATTATGGTGAAACCTTTTCACCAGTAGCTATGCTCAAGTCCATTCGGATTTTGCTTGCGATTGCAGCTTATAACGACTATGAGATCTGGCAGATGGACGTGAAAACGGCCTTCCTCAATGGGAAACTTGAGGAGGATGTGTATATGACACAGCCAGAGGGATTTGTTTCAAAGGTTGGAATAAATCAAGTCTGTAAGCTGCAACGATCCATTTATGGATTGAAGCAAGCTTCTCGTAGATGGAACATTCGTTTTGATGAGACAATCAAAGAGTTTGATTTTATCAAAAATGACGATGAACCATGTGTGTACAAGAAGGTTAGTGGAAGCGCAATTTCATTCCTTGTATTATATGTTGATGATATATTACTGATAGGGAATGACATTCCTATGCTACAATCGATTAAAATCTGGTTATCTAAACACTTCTCCATGAAGGACTTGGGAGAAGCATCCTATATTTTGGGGATAAAGATCTATAGAGATAGATCTAAAAGGATGCTTGGTTTATCCCAAGGAACGTACATTGATGCAATGCTAAAGAGATTTAGCATGGAAGATTCCAAAAGAGGTCTCATGCTGATGAGCCATGGAATACATCTCTCCAAGAAACAGGCCCCAAAGACACCTGAGGAGAGAGACCGTATGAGTAAGATCCCTTATGCTTCTGCAATAGGATCTATCATGTACGGTATGATATGTACTAGACCGGATGTTGCTCATGCACTTAGTGTAACGAGCAGATACCAGTCGAATCCTGGAGAAGAGCACTGGAAGGCAGTGAAGAATATCCTAAAGTACTTGAGAAGGACTAAAGATATTTTTCTTGTCTACGGTGGGTCTGAATTAAAACTCGAGGGCTTCACAGACTCAAGTTTTCAAACGGACCAAGATGACAGTAAATCTGTTTCGGGGTATGTTTTTACCTTGAACGGAGGCGTAGTGAGTTGGAAGAGTTCCAAGCAGCAAACAGTTGCTGATTCAGTGACAGAGGCAGAGTATATAACTGTAAGTGAAGCTGCAAGTTGATGTTTTAGATGAAAAGTTCATTACAGAACTAGGAATAGTTCCTAAGTCTCATCTTGAATCTAAACATGTGTTGCGGCACTTTGATTAAAGAAATCATTGAAAGAGGAGAGTGTAGACTCTCAAGACAACATTGCAGATCCATTAACTAAAGCTTTAACACAACAGCAGTTTGATCGTCACTTAGAGAAGTTGGGTATGAGATACCATGGCGATTGGCTTTAGTGCAAGTGGGAGATTGATAGTAGTGTGCATACAAGCCAATCATGTATGATGATAAAGCATGTACTTTGTAAACAATCTTATTTATTTATTAAAGAAAAAATATTCATTTATTAAAGGCATTTAATTATCTACATGGTGCTATTTTTATAATATGTAAATAACCCATAGTTTTAAGCAATGCTTTTAGAATCATGATGATGATCATGCTAATGAGATCTAAATTCTTAGAAAGCTCTAAAACTAAAATAGTTCCCAATCGTGGGATTACTAAAAAGGGGATTAGTAAATCCGGATAGATTGGTACATATGTTGCTTGCTCATTGGATGAGGATGATTGATCTCATGATCATTTGTGTGGAGACACTAAAGCAAGTATGTAGGTGCTTATTGGAGAATAAGTTCACTGAACGTGATTCGCTATGGAATACCTAATGGAGTTTTACTCGCCTGTCAATAGGAATTCCTAATGTGATAGTAGTACAAGTGATCCTTGGACTTGAGATCATCATAGTATCTTGTATGTAACAAATTATACTTTGACTTATTCCTTAAGACCTTTTAAGGCATATATAGGGTATGCTTGGGTATAGTGAGTTATATATGGAGATAATGAATGATCAATAAAGAATCTACCACCTCTAGTAAAAGAGGAGATATGTCCTATGTGATTCGTTAAATGACAACCCAGGAATCCTTGGCCAAGGTGAAATGAAATTAGAAAGGAGTTTTTAATTTGCATTATTTGGAGTTGTGCATTTTCTAATCGAAATACATATAATTAAATAAAATAAGACTTGACAGTAAATCCATGTCTTATATTTAATTGGGACATTGTATGGTGGAAGGATTGAATTGTATGGTAACTATTAACTCACAGGTTCTTTTATGATTAATGTTGAAATCTATATTATCTGGAAAGTCGTTGATCGCTAGGGAGGCTTATCCCTATTGTAGAATAAATATTATTTATTTAAATAAATTATTAGTTTAATTTATTTATTTAAATAAGATTAAAATTATTTTAATTGATTTATTCACAACCGGTTTAATATGGAGAACCTAAAGGGTCACACCATAAAAGGAAGAATAATTATTTAAGAAGGTAATGGCATAATCGTAATAATGCATTAAGTATAATTAATTTAATCTATGGTGATAGAATAAATTAAATAGCTTAATGTTTATTATTTAATATTTTGGAAATATTAAATATAAATTAATAAGAGGAGTCTTATTAATATTATTACAATTATTATTATTTTAATTTCTAAAGGAGTTTAGTAATTAATTTAATATTTAGTACTCTCATTTATTCCTAATAAGATTAGGAGACAAATTAATTAAATGAATTTAATTAATTATTCCCATGTGGTGGGAAGCCTAAATTAATTAAAGGAGTTTAATTAATTAAAAGAAATCCCATGTCTAATAGGATTAGAAGGGTTGACCAATGTCTATATAAGAGAAGTCTTATAATAGATATTAGATGATGCAATTCCAATTGTTGGAGAGTACTCCTTTTCTATAGAGGATAGAAAACTAAGGTTTAGCCAAACACCCTCCTTCTTGATAATTCATCTTCCTTGGTGGATCACCTCTAGAGGCCAAACACTTGGGTGGCTAACGTTGATCAAAGGAAGGAATCTAACCCGGAAATTCAAGGAGATCACGAAGAACAAGGAGTTGAACTAGTACCTGTGGAAGCTTCGTTCTACAAGGGTATGATTTCATAACTTCTTATTTATTGTTTTAAATTAATAATTTGCATAAAGGATGATCCGGGTAATGGTTTTGTAGAAATTTTTTAAACTCTGATATACCATGCTTCCGCTAATTTTTGCAATTTGATTGCGTCACGATTTCGTACAAACCCAACAATAAGCACATTTATTTACTTTCAACATCAAATTTTAATATGTAATTCCCAACAATCTCCCCCTATTTGATGTTGACATAACCAAGGAGATTTGCATCATTTCATTAAATTCTAATGCATGATGCTAGAAAGTAAATGTGACTTAGTGTTTCAGTGAGCAACTAAAATCTTTAGAGAATAAGCATGAATTTATTGATGTTGTGAAATAGATATTACAATTTAGCACAGTTACATCAATAAGAAACAAATTTAAACTTATCTCTATCACCTTTGCCTCTTGCTCCTCGGAGGATTAGCATACTCTTCAGCTCTCCTTCTTCTGTTAGCTTTATCTCGCCTTTCAATCTCTACTAGCTCACTTGGACTAAGCATTTCTCCCTGATCATATCTGTTCATGAAGGCAGGATCTCCAATGGGCATGTTCAAGCCAATGTTGGATACTTCTTGTGAGCTAAAGGATGGGCCTTGACTCCTCAGATGGGTCGCCATGATGATTGGTTGGCGCTGCTGTTCTGATCTTTGAGTCTGATAGCTAGGCTGTCTTGTAGGAGGCTGATTTCTAGCATTGCACCTTGAAGATTGTACAAATTGTTTCCCTTTCCCTTTGCCTTTCTCCCTTTCCTGTTTATTCTCTCCCTTTATGTCAGCATCCAGGGTTTGAATGTCTTCGGACAGACGATTTACCCCTTGCACCAACTCGTGCATTTGAGAGCGTGTTTGGGTAATGTCATTACGATTTTCCTCAACCATGGCTTCAGTATTTGCTCTCTATTAATGCATCATGGCCATGCCAGTGTCTGTCTGTCGTACTTGAGTTAAGGAGTACTCTTGGAACTCTCTTAGGTCATAACTGAGTTTGTGGATCTGATCAACAAGAGCATTATTCTAAGATTCTTGAGTTTTTTGAAGGAGGAGAACTGCTTCCTTATGCTTGTTGGAAGCCTAAAAGTGGATTGCATCCCTTTTGCTTAGACTATCGCTCATCTCCCTTACGATTTCCTTCAGTCTTTTTAAGAGCTCGGTCGCCAAGTTGCCAGGCAAAGTGTTGACAGACTCGATCATATGATTGAACCGTTGATGAATCGCCAGGGAGTGAGCTTCAAGGTTCTCTTCTGTCTCTAGGACCACACTACTTGTGATGTCGGCGAGCTCCTCTTTGGTGGGGAGGAGAGAGAGATGATCAAAGATTTTCTGAAAATCAGGAGGAGAGGTCGTAGTGTTCACCCTTGGCATGCTTGTGAGAGCAAGTTTCATATCAAAATATTCATTGTGAGAGGATGAGGGAATATCAGATTGTGTGAGTGGTGCTTGGGTTTAGTGTATGGGAGAGGAGGTTGGTTCAGGGTTTTGGATATATGGCTCAACGATTTGGTTTGGTGGCCTGATGGTCATGGTGTAAAGTTGTTTTTCCACGTCTGCATGTTGTTGTTCGACGAGCGTGAATCGTTGCTCGATGATCATGGAGTCACTGACAAAAGACGGTATTATAATGGAAAGTTGGTCATTTTGTTCATCAATTACAGAGTTTTGGGACTCTATAACTAGAAATTGGTTCAGTGGGTTAAGAACCTCTTCCATCCACCTTGTCAGTTCATTAAACAGATATAACTTTGATGGAGGACAGTGATTAACCTTGAAAGCGAGAGGAATAAAGTGTACCTCATGCTCAGTCTTTGAAGACGAGTGATTCGTGATCAGCTTTTGAGCAAAATTGAGGTTTCTTGGGAATTCATAGGCTAGCATAGAAATTGCTGGATAAGCTTTGTATGCCCAGAACATGTGATCCCAGGAGTTGAGAATCAGGGCTCTGTGAAAGGACATCATGGGCAAGTAGGAGAACAACTGATTATAGTTGGCTCTCCTTTCTCCACTCCAGCACTCTGCTATAATTTCAACTTCTTCTTCCTCTTCTTCTTCTTCTTCTCTGTCTTCATCACCTTCTTCAGCACTTTCATCAAGATTCTCCACCATATCAACCATACTAGCATCTTCCCTTTATTCTTCAGCACTCTCCATCTCAATAGCTTCAATACCTTCCATTTCTTCAGCTTCAGAGACTACGATTTCTTGAGGGGCAGAGGGGGCTTTATGAGAAGCTTCTGATTGCTTCCCCTCAGCTGGATCACTTTCTTGTTCAGGTGCTTCGAGAAACTCCTCAATATGAACTGTACTCTCCTCAATAGCTTCGAGCAGCTGTGACGCCCCCAAATTTGGGTACTTGAAACCCGTACTTGGTGCTACATGATACCATTCATACGAACTGCTTACTATATTATAAACTTAAAAATTATATCTAAGTTGACTAATCCCCAGGTATGGCGACCCTTAAGTACTTTATTACATGATAAATATCATATTATCATAATACATAACTCTAATTACTACAGATAACACCTTATGACTTATTCCTTCAGCTTCCCTTTTCCTTCGTCCTTGTTAGAACCTTCTGGTCGATCACGCTTAGCTGAAAACATTTAATTTAAAGCACGAATGAGCATTTAATGGCTCAGCAAGTAATAGCAGATAATAAACATCAGCTGAAAGAAATAAATGTTTTCTTTGAAGTATACTTCTACAACGAATCAATAGTTGTGAAGTCATTTGAAACAATTCATAACAACATATCAAACCGTTTACAATTTTGAAACGACGAAGTGACTATATATGCTGAACGGTCAATAGACCTTGTACTATTGTTTTCAAGTTTGAAAAGGTTTGTACAAAAATTCATCTGTAAACCGTCATGACTTACGGACACGTTGGGTGATCAGCCCATATTCCCTGTATTGATCAACACTACATTCTGGAACGACATTCGCGTTCATCATAACTGCCTTTAGCGCATAAAAATTTCCCAATTTTGGGATGTTCATACTCAGTCTGGAGTCTGAACTAAAGCAATTCAGTTGACAAATAATATATTCAATAATACATTTCAAACTATGTCTAGCCGAGTCAAATAGCTTAGACAACTTTTAAACCATGTAATCCTACCAATATTGAATAGTATGCATCAAAACTTGTCAAGTCAAAGAATTTCGAGTTCAAGAATACTTGTTCAAATATAACAATTTATACAAGTGAGGACACTTGCATAACCAAACTTAACTTACAAAGAACAGAATAATTTTGATTATATATGAATCATATGACGACAGTAATAAGATACTTGTTAACAATGAAAGAATCGAATGAAATTCGAGAGTTTGCTTAAATATAAATGAATTAAGAATACTTATTCAACAATAAACAAGTTAGATACTTGCTCAATAATAAACACGTTAGAGATACTTGCTCAATAATAAACAAGTTAGAGATATTTGGTCAATAATAAACAAGTTAGAGATACTTTCTTACACAAAGAACCATTGCATAAAGTAAATACAAAGATTAGAATACTTGCATAGTTATAGATCTCTTGCATAAAGTAAATGCATAGAGTAGGGATACTTGCATAAACGAATAACAAAAATCATTATGGATGTGAATAATTAACAATATTTATTCACGAACATGCGTTGAAATTAATAACACATGTTTAAGTTAAGGAAAACTTGCAATAAATGCGAATATTCAATAATAATCTTTAGATGTGGAATAATCAACAATAATTATCCACTACCATGCTTGAAAAATAATAACTCAAGTTTGAGTTAGGGAACTTGCATAACATATACCTGTTTGCACAAAATAAAAGTAGTGCGTAGGGTTTAGATACTTACCTTTATCGCTGCTTACTGCTATGCAATATAGTTTTATCGTTAATACAAAGACCTATCATTAATAAGATTATTCTTGCAATTAGTATATCACATTATACTTCATAATACTATTACTTTATATGTAAATTATCTAACATGTAATCACATAATAAAACCTTAGATAACACCTTAATACCATACGTATTCACCATTCTAAACTTAGCACACATCGAGTCTTTAATAGTGTTCAATATAGTACTCTGAGTGGTTTCCCACAAACAACTAATAAACTAGTTTCTCATCTCGTCTACACTGTTTTTACACAGCGAGTTAGATCGGTAGCTAGTTCGTATATGCCTCCGCTCCCTAAAGGAATTGTTTAGCCCATATACTATACATCAACTATTAAAGAGTACGACTGTACTACTTTAGATTTCACACTTATTCTTTTATTTATAAGTTCTTATTTATAACTAGTAAACCATATAACCATCTCCTTGTACTATACATGAAATAATTTTAGCATTATAATTGTTTACAAAATAAATATTCATCAACTAAATTTAAAATAAATTGAGCATTATAACTGCTTATAAAATGAATATTCGTTATTATGTTTGAAATAAATCGAGCATTATAACTGCTTTATAAAATGAATATTCGACTATTCTATTTGAGATAATTTCAGCATTATAACTGCTTATAAAATGAATATTCGTATTAAATACTTGAGAAAAATCGGACATAGTAACTGCTTATAAAAGTATATTTTCAACTTTTTAAGAGAAATACATCGGACATTATAACTGCTTGTAAATAGTACTTTTGTACTATATACTTAAAATAATTTGGGCATTATAACTCCTTATAAAAGTATATTTTTACTAAATATATAAAGAAGAATGAAAATAATAACCACAAGAGTAAATACCTCTTGAAGTTGCAAGCTTTAACTAATCCTTTGAAATCTTGAAATTAATCTAACTCACAAGAATTCTCTCTTTCTAATTTTGGATTATAACTTTGCTTTGGAAACTGGTGAAGAGAATGAAGAGAATGACTTGCTATTTATAGGAAAACATAATTTTGATAATTTCACGTTAGGGGCTTGACTTATTATAGTTTGCACCCGACTTATTACAGTTTGGTACCTATGTTAATTACACTTTAGTACCTCATTAATTGCACCCTAGTCCCTGAAAATATCCACCAGGTGACATCATGATGACATCATCTTTGTGTTTCTTTAATGCTGATGTCATGCTTACATCATGCTTGCATCGACACTACAAGAAAATGCTCTATCAGCGACCAACTGTTTCAGCGACCGTCCTATTCGGTCGCTATTATTGACATCAGCGACCGCCTTTAGCGACCATTTGTAATAGTAGTCGCTAGATTATAACAGCGACTGCCTGTGGTCGTAGGTCAGTCGCAGGTAGACTTTTGTCGCCTAAAAATTGGCGTGAAATGCTCGCGGGCAATTTATTTGCGACCACAAAGTACCAGTGACCGCTTACGGTCGCTACTATGTCCACATCATTTAAAATCAGCGACCACCAGCGGTCGGTGATAGCGGTCGCTGATCTATTTTAATGTACTCAGCAATAGGCGACTGGACAGACCACAAAACGGAAAGAATAGGAGGGAGACCAGAAAAGGGAGAAAATGAAGAAGGGGGAGAAGAGAAGCTGCTGCTACCGCACCACCGTCCGCCGCTACCGCCTCCACCGTCGTCGACACTCCCATCAATTTAGGTATATATTTCTTTTTGTTAGACTACACTAAGACTCCATATATTTTCTTTTGTTCTGCCCTATCATTTTCTTTTGTTAGACTATACATGTAATTTGTGTTATTGATGGTGTTATGTTACCTTTGTAATTTGTGTATACATGTAATTGATAGTGTATACATGTTTCAAGCTTTGTGTAATTCGGTAGAATTGGTATTTTGTGTACACATGTTTATATTTCATGTAATTTATGTAATAACACATGGTGTTATGTGATTTCTGCTACAATATATTTTTGATTTATTATATGCAAGTTTAATAGTAATTGATAGTTGTTTTAGTGTAAGATGATGTTGAATTAGCCAAACAACTAGGATTATGCAATGTTATTATTATTTGAAAAGTCTTACGACAGACTCGGCCTCAGACAGGGGGGTCTAGTAACACATAACTTGACCCAATCTTATTTGAACATTTGGGACTCAAAAACATTCTCACTTACACCCAAAACAAAGCATAATAATTATTATTATTTGAAAGTGAGAAGTGTGTTGATGTTTAATTAATTAATCAACAACTTCAATTATTCAAGTCACTCCTACTTTTAAGTGTGATTTTAAAACTAAAGTACTATAGCCTATAGGTATGTAAGATTCCTAAAATGAAATAATACTCTTAATAATTCAATTATTTCAATCATGCAATACAATACAAATAACTTTCAATTCCAAATACCTTCCCCAAATGTTTTATGAAAAATATTTTATTTTATAGGAGGACTTATTAGATAAATTACTCATACATATAAATAATACAAATCAGAAATCACATAACACCATATAAAATAATATAAAAATGATAATTATCCTCTCTTGAATCTCAAATGCAGAGTGTTGAGTGTCGATCACCGGTCATACTACTAACATAGAAGGTGTCTAAATTATGTCACAAGTAGTAACCTGTACTTTTCAGGAACACAAAGTGTAGGCAATGACATTAACCAATTTGAGTTAAAGGTACTTGGTCTAGGGACAACAATATATGAGATGACTCTCTTTAGACAAACAATACATATTGTTAGATGTGAGGCCCAAACAATATATGAGATAACTCTCAAGTCATATTCTTATAAGTATGCTTAGAGAGCCTGACCATGCTATACATTATGGACCTCTATTCAGACCGTAGTTGGATGAGAAAATGAAAGTCAAGTTCCCAGATAGGTGCTACAACTGAATTTAGAACTGGTTGTCAAGTGTTTCTGGATTATGCATATAGTCACCCAAAATGTGTGAATGGTCAGAACAAGATAAGATGCCCTTGTTTAAAGTGTAAAAATCAAAATTATATGGACAGAGACATAGTAAACTATCATTTACTTGTTTCTGGGTTCATGAGAAATTATGAAGAATGCTGGTGGGCACATGGGCAGAGAAGAGATAGTGGCTATGCACAAGTACACACTCCGGGCAGCAGTACCCATCGTATGAATGCCATGGTTCATGATATTGCAGGGCCGGATTTTGATTGGGAACAAGGCAGAGAGCAACCTATGAATTCTGATGCCAAAGCGTTCTTGAAGTTGTTAGACAAGGGTAGCGAGCCGTTGTGGCATGGTTGCACCAAGCACACTACATTGTCTGCAGTGGCGACATTACTTAACATCAAGGCTGATCACAACATGAGCCATGAGTGTTTTGAGTCGCTATTGAAGGCCATTAAGAGTATGTTGCCTGACGATGAAAAATTACCCGATAACTACTACTACTGTAAGAAAATGGTGAAGAAGTTGGGTCTTGGATACCAAAAGATCGATGCATGTTCGAACGATTGCATGTTATTTTATAAGGAAAATGAACAAAAGACAAGGTGCATGTTTTGCAGTCATGATCGGTTCATGCCTAATAAAGAGGGTGTGACTACAAAAAAGACAAGTATACCTTTTAAGATTTTAAGGTATTTTCCAATTACGCATCGGTTAAAAAGGTTGTACATGTCTTCAAGAACAGCTGAACATATGACTTGGCATGCGAAATCTCCAGCTAAAGATGGGCAACTTAACCATCCCGCAGATGGGCAGGCTTGGAAGGATTTTAACTTAGCACATCCTGGGTTTGCATTGGAACGTAAAAATGTGAGGCTTGGCTTGTCCACTAATGTATTCAACCCGTTCGGCCACTCAGCTGTTCCGTACTCCTGCTTGCCTGTGATTGTTACTCCGTACAACTTGCCTCCTTGGATGTGCATGAAACAACCATACTTGTTTCTTGCACTCGTGATTCCTGGTCCCAAGAGTCTTGGAAAGAACTTTGATGTTTACTTGAGACCTCTTATAGACGAGTTGAAAGTATTGTGGGAGGATGGAGTACATACTTGGGATGTTTCCACAAAAACAAATTTCAACCTTAAGGCAGCAGTTATGTGGACTATAAGTGATTTCCCTGCCTATGGTATGTTAGATGGATGGAGTACCCACGGGAAGTTGGCTTGTCCGTGTTGTATGGAGCATACAAAGTCTTTCAATCTATCAAAAGGTCGAAAGCCTTGCTAGTTTGATTGTCATCGTCGTTTCTTGCCGGTAGACCACCCGTTTCGAAGAAATAGAGAACACTTCAGGAAAGGGAAAGTAGAGAATGATATGCCTGCACCGTGATTGTCGGGGACGGAGATGCATGACCATGTGATGAGATTGCCGGTCATTCCATTCTGTAAGATTGTTGCCTCAAACATAATCAATGGGTTTGGCGAGTCTCATAATTGGGTTCGGAGAAGCATCTTTTAGGAACTGCCTTATTGGTCTACAAATTTGATTCGTCATAATCTAGATGTGATGCATATTGAGAAGAATGTGTTTGCCAATGTGTTTAACACCGTGATGAATGTTCCGGGCAAGACGAAAGATAATGATAAGGCACGGTTGGACATGAAAGATATTTTAAGAGTCCTGTATTAGAACTTTATGAATCTCCTCATGGTCGGACGGTCAAACCGCATGCAAGATATACATTGTCCAAAAAGCAAGTTGAAGATGTCTGCACATGGATTAAGACTCTGAAACTACCAGATGGATATGCCTCAAACATTGCAAGGTGTGTCACAGGTGGGAAATTGCAAGGGATGAAGAGTCATGACTGCCATGTGTTCATGGAGAGACTCATGCCTATAACATTTCGGGATTTGCTTGATAAACCAATATGGGATGCTTTGACTGAACTTAGTCGTTTCTTCAGAGACATATGTTCAAAAATGTTAAATGAGAAGGAATGTCTATACTTGAGAAGAACATCGTTGAGATCACATGTAGGCTTGAAAAGATATTCCCACCTGGTTTTTTTGACTCCATGGAGCATTTGCAAATCCATCTACCCTATGAAGCTCGTGTTGGTGGTCCAGTTCAATATAAATGGATGTACCCTTTCAAGAGGATGATGGGAAACCTTAAGAGGAAGGTGAAGAATAGAGCTTACGTCGAGGGGTCGATATGTGAGGCATATAGTTTCGATGAGATATCTACGTTTGTCTTAGACTATTTTCCCGACGAAGTCTTGACAAAGGCCAATCGAGTCCCGAGACATGATGATGGGGGCAATGTTAAACTAAATGGTCGGCTTTCTGTATTTGGTCTACCGGGACGTGTTTATGGAAAAGGGTGGCGCATATTTCTCTCTGAGAAAGAATTAGATGCTGCACATACTTACATTCTTCTCAATTGCGAGGAGATTGACAAATTTGTGAGGTATACAGTCCAATATGTTAACGTTTATAAAATTAATCTCATACATTCCAATATGCTAATGTTAATAAAATTGTATAGATCATACGATGACGAGTTAAAAGCAAATCAGCCAGGCATCACTGATAAAGATATTCATGTATGTCGAGATAAAAAATTTGCACTTTGGCTAAAGGAAAAAGTAAGTGAAGTTAATTAAGCACGCCATATATAATAGTAATTTATGAATTCATTTAATTTAAATTTATTTTTGTAGGCTCTTAATGTGGGAACCATTCCTCCAAATATACAAGTCCTAGCTATGGGCCCAGATAGGGACCAAGTCAGCCGCAATGGTTACAAAATAAATGGCTGTGAATTTTATACAAAGACATATTGCTCGCGGTAAAAGAATAACGAACACTGGAGTTTGTGTCCAAGGAGATTGTTACAATGAGCTTGGTCGTGCCTTTTATGGAGAGTTGGAGGAAATTATAGAGTTGTCGTACAAGGGCACTTACGGGGGTCAGATTAATTTGTTCTAGTGTCGTTGGTTTGATTCAGAAAAAGGGATACGTGTTGACAGACATGGAATCGTCGATATTGACCTCCATAGGTCTGCGTACGCCCACGAACCATTTGTGTTGCCAACTCAAATAGTACAAGTATACTACACTCCTAGTGCTGTTAGAAAAAGGGATAGACCGCCTACAGATTGGCAAGTTGTAATTCATACTCCCGCGCAAAATCTTGTCCAATTAGTAGACGGAGAGTTCTACCAAGAGGAGATGCTTTATAGACCTCCGATAATAAATGTGGAGGACAATAATGAAGTAATCCAGTCAGAGGTTGGAGATGAACCTGATGAACTGGATCCCGAGTCAGTACATGTGCCAGATGACAGTGATACTGAGGAGGAAGAGTTATTGATTGACACTGACACTGACACTGACACTGAATATGAAGAAAATGATGGTTATGAATCTCCAATACGTATATAAGGAGATTCTGCCTCAGACAGCGATTAGGGTGAGAAATGTATTTTTAGTTTTACTTGTATTACATACAATTACATATATACACTTACCGCAGTTGTACCTTTCATTCATAGTTAACTAGTTCATTCAATTATATGTCATTATTGTCCTTTTATGCAAGGTTTTACATACAATTACATATATACACTCACCTCCATTGTTCCTTTCATTCATAGGTGTCGTAGTTAACTAATTCATACAATTATCTGTCATTATTGTCCTTTTATTCAAGGTATATGTTAATATATCATATAACTCCTACTAACATCCGTTAATTTTGTATGTATAGATGACTTCCGAAGCCCCGCTGAAAAAGCGTGGCTTGGGTCGGGGGCCTAATCAGGTCCCGAAGGCCCCGAGTAATCCGGATGACCGGATTCTTATACAGATCAGACCTTCTCCGGACATCACGTACGTTATCTATCTATTTCATATATAATCATTTTATAATAAGATCATTAATGTTGTAGTTATATACTAATGTTTTCTTGGTTTGTATATTAATTGTTGTATATTGTAGGGATTTTCAAGATATCAAGATTGTGAAGTGCATTTCACAATTATGCTTACAAAACTGGCCTACGCCAGTGATTACGTGGGCGGCCACACCTCTCGCCCATAAGGATGCAATTTGGGCTGAATTCCAGGTATATTTTATTTAATTTTGACAGATAATATAATTAATATGTATATATTGTTTTGGATTATATATCATCATCCATAATATTATTATTGGTTTTTATTTACAGAAGAGGTATAGATGGGACGACGCACATGCATCAATAATACAGACATTATTCTGGCAAAAGTGCATCGTCCGAACAAAGGATAACCTGAACAAGGAATGAATAAAAGCCTTGAATAATGCATCGGTCGACCATCTAGGGGAGGGTGAGCAGCACATGCACGTGTATAGCCCCTGGTGGTGTGCACCTGACATATGGGCAGGGATGTGTGAGGTGTGGCGAGATGAGGCCTGGGTGAAGAGACGCAAGACTGCCGCCGCTAACAGAGCCTCAGGTGTACCTGAAGGCGCTAAGGCAAAAGGCACGTATAGGGGCGGCAGTATATCACAGCTGTAACATATTGCTACACGGGTACGTATTTTGCAAATGTCAATCATTATGTATACATTATATCACATGTTTACATATTAATATACGAGCATATTTTATATAGGAGACTCAGTCTCAGGGTGAGCCCATTCATTGGCTGGATGTGTACGTGGACACCCGCGATGGTTTGCCCGAGGCTGTGCAGATAGCGGTAATTTGTTTTTTATAACTTTATAGTTTCTTCATTAATTAATTATTAAGCATTTTATATTTATTTTTAACAAGTTGATTATTTGTATGCTGGCAGGACACTTATAAGAGCCTAATGAATGAGCGTTATCCTGAAGGCACCCCGCAGCCGTCGATTGATCAAGAATTGTGGGAGAGGACGTCAGTTGTGAAGAAAAACTACGTCAAAGGCCAAGGACAACGACGACGACAGAGTATCAGCGGCACGGGCAGCTCTGCTACTCAGTCTACTCAGTCACTCCTGCTGACTGTGTGAGAGCAATATGTCAAGATCGAAATCTTCTCCTTAGACTAGGCGGACAGCTGCACTCCCTGAGTCCTAAGGATCTAGCAGAGGCAGTGGCTAGAGCAGTAGAGCATCAGGATATTTGAGGTAATCTTGTCATTGTTTAGGTTTCATGTTATTGTAATACATTAGAAAAGCTAGGGTCGTTTTTTGTTTTTTATATATATTTAACGTGTTTTCTTCTTTAATTTGTTACAGCCTCATTCTGTCGATCGATATTTGATGCGGCCCAGACATTTGTATTCTCATAATTTCTCAGCCGTTGTTCTACATTGTATATTTGGACTATTTTTTTACTGAATGATTGAATGTACAAGCGTTTCACGGATTTGAATGTAATTGTCTTTGTGTTGGTTTTATTATGAATGAATGAATGTAATTGTCATTCAGTGGCGTACTGAATGAATGAATAAATGGATTTGGATTGTATATAATTGCTGTGAGTTGGGACAGGTACAAAACAGGTCAACTTTTTTGGGATATAAGCAGGTACAAAATTAACCTTTTTTTTAACAGTAGTATCAGCGACCATGTACGGTCGCTATTACATATCTGCGACCGAAATGTCATTTTCTTGGGTAGCGACCACAACCGATCGCTAATACTGGTCACTGTTCAAGGCGACTGCAAGCGGTCGCCGATACTGGTCACTGACACGTGGATCCACGTCACGACAGAGGCTGATGTGGCCTGAACAATCTGGCGACCGTATTGGTCGCTAATAGCTGTTGCTGATAGTGCGGTCACTGAAAGTGGTCGCCAATTGACTTGTAGCGACTAGATTTACTGCGACCAGTATCAGCGACAGTATGCGGTCGCTGATAGTCATGTGCGACCACATGCGATCGTTGATATGCGGTCGCAGATATCCTGTTTTGTTGTAGTGATCATCTGTGTTTCTTTAAGGATGATGTCACGCTTACATCATGCATGCATCATCTCTTCTCTAATTTGATCGATTTAAGTTCACATGGATTGGAGGGTATTTTGGTCATTTCACATATAATTTTAAGGGTAATTTAGTCATTTCACATATTTTCCTTAAATTTTAACCTTTAAGATTTGCTAATTTTCAATCTTAAATTAGGGATTTTAAATGAACATTAGGGATTCTAATTGCACATTAGGGTTTCCTAATTAGGTTTACATAATTACATTCCATCTAATCAGTACTTAACATTAATCACATAATGTACATACACATAATTTTAAATACAATTATAATAATAACTATATTAATATACAAATCCCTATTAGGGTTTTGATCCGCTATTCACCTTTACCTCCTTGACATTTCTTAGTCAATAAATAAATTGACTAACTTGCTAAATTTCTATCGCATATGTTCAAAATATTACTGATAAAAAATAATAATGATAATAGTTAATAAAATAAAAATATATTTAAAAAAATTCACTCGTAAAATTATAGTCGTATAAAATTCTCGGTCCTTACATCAGCTCCTCCTCAGCATGAACAATAACTTGAGCAGATACAGTGGGGTTACTGCACTGTTGATGTTAGCTATCACTTCAGTAATGATCCTGGTTTCATCTAAAGATTCATTGTGAGACCCAGAAGCTTGAGCCTTGTTTCTCTATTCAGCCTGCTCAGCTGCAATTCTTCTTTCTTCTTCCTTTATCTTCATTAGTGCTTCTTCATTGACAAAGACAAACTTCTTGACCAGCTTCCTCTTTTTTTTTCTTGGCTCAGCCACAGCCTCAGCAGTTTCTTCAGCTTCAGCTATGATGGTTTGTTCAGGCTGAGAAGCTGTTATAACACCTTCCTTTGGAATGATGGTAAGTCTGCACTCCACGATCGGTGAGGTTGAGGACTCCACGACCGCGGTGAGTGTAGACTTCTTTACTCGATGGATGCGCTTCTTTTTCTGAGGCTTAGAACTTCCTTCATCCTTATCCTCACTATACTTCTTCTTCTTCTTTTTCTTCTCCTTCATGACTTCTTATAGTGATTCGGTCACTTCCAGTGTAAGTTCCCTTTGTGTGAACAGACCTAGAATCTTAGTGCTAGAACCCCCTTGGGGTATGTAACGACCCCAAAATTCATACAATATAATTCTCATCCTCGATCGTTAGCAATACGTCTTTAATCTATCTTTACATCATTATTCGATATTAAAATCACTAAAAATGCGGAATATTTAAAATTTTTATAAACTTTCTTTCTATATTGCCCTGAATCGCAACCTTAACATTACAAATATTTGATTCAATTCTATTACATGAATAGCTACAACGAAAGGACTATACAAAGTCTTACATCACTAAGCAATATCCATTATACGTCGGATAGCTCAACTTACAACTTAACAATTAAGTTACAATTAAAACATCAACGACAATTTGAAATTTAACAAAATTAATATTCTTGAACATTGATCTCTATAAATCACTTAACACGTATCTTTACCTTGCATCCTTGACCTGCAAAAATGGTTATTTGCAAGAGTGAGCTCGACAGCTCAGCAAGATCTAACAGTTTTCATACATCACATAGAATATAATTAACATGCTCAACATTAAAGTAACATGGCATACATGCTTTAATCACATAACAAATATAAAGATTGAGTTCCTTACTCAATCAACATTATTAAATCAATCAATGTAGTCATAATTTGACTTTAACATTTCATGCTTGCAACATATATAACATAGCATACTCTTTGCAATATAATTTAAAATATTTCATAATATCATCAAGTTCACATAGAAAATAGGAACCGAAAGACTTGCCTTGATCGTTATTTACCAATAATAGTTTAACAGCTTACAGATATCTGCACTTCACGTGTCCTACACAATTATATAATCATTCACATAAACTATTAGTCACATAGCAAAGCATATTAGTTGTAATGTAAACTTTAATCTATATCTCATAACCCTTCCTATTATAAATACACAATGTTCAACTTGATTGTGTTAACTATCGACTTATGTTTCACTATATTTTTTTTTTCGTAATATTCAAAATTTATTCAAGTGTTTAAGTCTTGGTAGGACTACTTATTGGTTTTATACTAACCCCATTTTATATCTTATAATGTTCATTTCATTAGAATCGAAACACTATTTAAGTGTATTACCACATTACACGGCGTTTCGAAGTTTATACGTCACACGCCTAACTCGCCTCTTTTGCATGTGCTTTGCATGCTCCTAGATTGGGTTACATTACTCTATAATGTTTCATTCTTCTTAAAAACATAATATTAAACAAGGTCATACACACTCGTTGCGGCGTTGAAACGCTTGCACGTCTGTATGCCAAACTTGCCTATTCGAACGCCCAAACGACACGCATTTGCGCACGCTTAGCACGCCCAACCGAATTGTCTAATACTCAAGGGTTAATGCTAAGTATCATTATAATACCTAATAGTCATGTTATGGAAGTTAGAATATCATTTTACATGGTCGGGAGCATTACATGTGCATACGTGCATGCCCGACGCCCCCCGATTGCCTCCAAAAACACATCAGTCCCAAACATTACCATTTTGACCCTAGCTAACGACCTCAAATTGAAACACTTAAAGAACAAAAGTTGTAGGTATACTCGTGCTCGTTCCGGATCATCTTGAATTGCCTTAATCCGAGTCTGTATGAAAATGTTATGGCCGTTTTACCACAGGAGGTCAAAACAGTCCCGGACTAACTTTTCCTCCCGACGCAGCTGCGCCCCAACCAGCCTTGGGGGCAGCGCAGTTGCGCCCCTAGCAGCGTGTTACGCGACTTTTTCCTCTAGTATGTTGTTCTTGCGAATTTTCTAACCCTTTCCTCCTTCCAATCATCATAAATCAAGCTATACACATCCGATTGAGTCCGTTTTCGACTCTATGGATTCGTAATTCATAGAACTACACATCTACATGATAATTATAACACTTCAAAAACATTAACAATTCCTTTTAAGGGTTCTAATTTAGTGTTCATGCTAATTCTTTATGTTTTTACATATATTTAGCGAATTCAATCACTACGAATTCGTTTTACATCCGTTTTGACTCGTTCAACTTGGGTTATTTTCGTTTTTTCGAGTACTATCATGATACATCATCAATTTTCATTCTAAAATTCAACCAAAACACATAAACCCATAAGAATACAAATTCTCCATTAGAAACTTATTTTTACAATACTTTGATTTCTAAAAAATCGTTTATAGTATATATGTAAGGGATTACAACATCTATCAATTCATTCATAAAAACTCATGAACACGTTATGTATATATAATCATGTATATAACAATTTTCATAGAAGTTCAATTAACATAGAACTAACAATGAAAAATATAAAGCAAACTCTTTAAAATACAAGGGTTCAAATCATACCCTTGATGCTTAGTGAGGAAGAAGATGGTGAGATTTAGCAATGACTCTCTCAAGGCTTTCCTCCTTTCCTCTTCTTCTTCTCTCTAACTCTAGGTTCTCTGTATTTCTTTCTAACACAGACTAACCCTTTTTGTCTTTCTAACTAACGTAGTTTTAACATATAACTAAAATGATATATATTATATGTATAATTATATAATATATAACTCCCAATATTTAATCTCCCCATTTAATATCATAATTGCAATTAATATAAAGAAGTTATAAATTTGAATTTTAAAAGCCCTAAGGCTTGTTTGGCAAAACAAGTTATTTAAAAAATAGATTTTTAGTAGTTAAGGCCATGTTTGGGTAAAACAGTTTTAAAACAAAAGTAAGGGCCTTGTTTGGAAAAAATCATTTAAAAACTCTTTTCTTTATTTTAATAAATCCTTTTAACACATACTTTAATGTTACCCTTTAATTAATTAAATCTTAACATTCTAATTTAATTAATTAAAAGTCTAACATCAATTAAGCACATAAAATTGTCACATAATTATAATTAATTGCTAATTATAATTGCATGTAACACTCATCACATTACTCATCTAATTTAATTATCTCAATTAAATTAGAACTATAACATAAAATCATTATATCAATTAAATTAAATACTAAATATTCATTTAATTAATATACTACACTTAATTACATTATTCTATAATAATCACATAATTATTTATTTAACTCAATAAATAATTCAATTAAAATATTTATTTACTCCAATAAATATTAAAATTAATATTAAAATTATCTTCACATAAATTCACATATTTCACCATATATGACACGTATTCACATACTCAAACTCAAAACATCAGATAATAAGAATTTTATTTATTAAATTCTCATTTTTAAATTCTAAAAATCTGGGATGTCACAGGGTACATCAGTGGTTGAGCCTTGAGGCTCTTCTGCCATCTGAACACTTTCTTTCAATTTTCTCTTCCCCTTGCTCTTTCTAACCAGAGAAGAGGGTCCCTCTTGATTTACTTCTTCTTCTTCCTCAGCTTTCTTCACCGCTGACATACTTCCGTGCAGGTCAGGTTTCCTCACATCACTAGTCCTTCCACTGGATTCAGACATCATCTTCACATTCTCGGCGAGGTTCCTCTTCCAATTTTTGAAGAGTTACTGGGTCATCCTTCTGTTGGCGTTGATGGCTACACCTTCTCTATCTTTAATCTTATCTCCTAGAGCAGATTGGAGAATGATGCTGTTGAATCTCCCATAGAGCATTTTGCTTGTGCTCTTAGCCTTCTTTGAGTTGAGAATCCACTTCCCAATCCATCCTATGAGCAAAGCCCCATAGTTGAGTTGGGCTTTGTAGCAGATAGCTGTCTAGAGCTTCAGTTGGTTCTCATTCACATAGTCATGGCCAGAGCTCTTACAACATATGCATTTCCCAATAATATCAGCCAGAAACTCGTACTTCTAGGGAAATTCTTTCTTCTTGTAGCTCTTGATGCCTTGAACCTTCTTATAGTGCATCTTATTTAGTCCTTCATGGAAGTCGATGAAGCTCAGAGATGCAAGACCCTTTGATTTAAACCCTAGGGCCAGGTTTATATCTTCAGCTTAGAGCCGAATCTGCACACCCTTGACCTTTGTGGTGATAACGTTATTCTCAAACACTCCATTGCAGTAGAACTCTTTCACCAGTTTTGGGTAAATCTTTGTGCTGGTGCTCAGAGCTTCTTTGAGACCTGCTCTCTTCAGAAGGGACAAAATCTTGTGAAACTGTGGGTCGGCAGTCTTGAACTCGTCGAAGCACAGTTGATAATCGGATACAACATTAGAAGCAACCATTGATTTCTTTGATTTTTCCTGATATGAACAAAATTAGCTGAGCGTACGTATTTCTAGGGTTTCTTTGAGAGAGAGAAAGATAAGCTTTTGAAGTTCAAAGGTGAACTGACAAAAGTTATTTCAAAATGTATTTGTAACTTCCCTCTTCACGTTCTGCAGAGTGGGGCACGTATCTTGTTCTGAAGGGCTCCACGATTTTAAATCGTATGAAAAAGACTAAGTTGCCCTTAGCTCCCCTTGAGCTAGTGTATCCTTCTGGAGGACTACAATCGTCGGGACTGCTCCACGATTGTTGTCTCTATCCAAGCTTCTGCATTGGTCTTTGTGATGCATTCTGAATCAGCACCTCTTCTAGTTTAAGGTTGCTCAGGAAGGGCCAACCTCTTAGTCTAAAACTAAGGGTCAGGTTTGTCCCTGAGGCACTTATCAGAAGAGCTGCTTAGGTTTGGTAGTAACGCTATCATCACAGTGGGCTTCTCTGCCATGTTAAGACTAATCCACGATCGTGGTTTCTCTCAGTCAATGCATGACATGATTATGTGTAATTGCTATGGCACTTGTGTTATCACAGTGAACAGGTATGACTTGAAATCAAACCCATAGTCTGCTAGCTGGTTCTTCATCCATAGGATTTGAGCACAGCAGCTGCCTACAGCAATATATTCAGCTTCTGCTGTTGAAGTTGATACTGATTTTTTCTTCTTGCTAAACAAGGACATAAGTCTGTTTCCTAGCAGTTGACAAGTACCACTGGTACTTTTTCTATCAGTTTTGCAGCCTGCAAAATCAACATCTGAATATCCTGTCAGTTTAAATGAGGACTCCTTGGGATACCAAAGTCTCAAGTGAGGTGTGCCTTTGAGATACCTGAAAATTCTTTTTACAGTAGTTAAGTGTGATTCCTTAGGATTAACTTGAAATCTAGCACATATACATGTAGCAAACATAATATCTGGTCTGCTTGCAGTTAAGTACAGAAGAGAGCCTATCATATCTCTATATTAAGTAATGTCAATATATTTACCTTTCTCATCTTTGTCAAGCTTAGTTGCTGGAGCAATTGGTGTTTTCATGGGAGAGGCTGATTCCATGCCATACTTCTTAAGTAAGTCTTTGATGTACTTGGCTTGGTTAATGAAGATACCTTCATTAGTCTGCTTCACTTGCAGTCCAAGAAAGAAATTCAGCTCACCCATCATGCTCATTTTGAACTTGCTCTGCATAAGCTTGGCAAATCTCTTGCATAGATTTTCATCAGTAGAACCAAAGATAATATCATCTTCATATATTTGAACTAGTAAAACTGTATCCTTGTGCTTCCTGAGGAATAATGTGGTGTCTACCCTACCTCTAGTGAATCTTTTTTTCAATAAAAAAGTTTTTTAGTGTTTCATACCATGCTCTAGGTGCTTGTTTAAGTCCATATAAGGCTTTGTCTAATCTATAGACATAATTAGAGAGAGTTGGATTGATAAAACATAGAGGTTGCTCCACATATACTTCTTCTTGAAGTTCTCCATTCAGAAATGCACTCTTGACATCCATCTGGAAGACTTTAAACTTCATGTGGGCAGCAAAGGCAAGGAATATTCTGATAGCTTCTAGTCTGGAAACAAGTGCAAAGGTCTCGTCGTAGTCAATGCCTTTTTCTTGGGAATAACCTTTGGCCACTAGTCTTTCCTTGTTCTTTGTGATCACCCCATCTTCATCCATCTTATTTCTGAAGACCCATTTGGTGCCAATAACTAGGTGATTCCTTGGTCTAGGAACTAATCTCTAAACTTTGCTTCTTTCAAACTAATTCAGCTCCTCTTGTATGGCTTCTACCCAACTCGAATCTTCCATGACATCTTCTATCTTCTTGGGTTCCATTTAGGACAGAAAGCTCAGATAGAAACACTCATTTTGGGTAGCAGACCTTGTCTGGATTCTTGCATTTGGATCTCCAATAATCAAGTCTTGAGTGTGATCTCTTGCCCATCTGTTCCCCGTTGGAACAACTATTTTGATGCCTTCTTGTCTGAATTCTTCAAGATTAACTTCTGCTTTTTGTTGTAGAGGTTCGTCATTTGGTGTAGCTCTTCCACGATCTCTTCTTCAGGCTCGACGATTCCATCTTCTGGGACTGCGATCGTGGTGTTGGGATCGACCACCTCATTCATAGTGTCTGGATCTTCGATCATAGTGTTGAGTGGTACAGACTTGTCTAAGTCTATTTTATCAAAGATGATGTGAATCGAGACTTCAACACTTAGCGTCTTCTTGTTGAACACTCTATAAGTTTTGCTGTCTGTGGCATATCCAAGAAAGATCCCTTCATCTGACTTCAGTTGGAACTTAGTCAGATATTATTTTCCATTGTTGACAATGTAGTATGTATAGCCGAACACATAAAAATAGCTGACATTGGGCTTTCTTCCTTTCCACAGTTCGTAGGGAGTCTTCTTTAGTGTAGAGTGAACAAGAGACCTGTTCTAAGTGTAGCACGTAGTGTTGATAGCTTCTGCCCAAAAATATTCAAGCAGATGAGCTACTGCCAGTAGAGTCCTTCCTACTTCGATCAGGGTTCTGTTCTTTCTTTCAGCTACTCCGTTTTGCTGTGGAGTTCTTGGAGGTGAGAAGTTGTGACTGATGCCATTGTTTGAACAGAACTAATCCATCTTAGAGAAGTCAAACTCTCTTCCATGATCACTCCTTATGGCCTTGATCTTTACCCCTTTTTCGTTCATCACCATCTTGAACATCTTGATAAGTTGGGATCTCGTTTCATCTTTAGAATTTAGAAAGAATACCCATATGAATCTGATGTAGTCCTCCACTACGACCAGTGAGTATCTCTTCCCTCCAAGGCTTACAGTTGGAATTGGCCCAAAGAGATCCATGTGAAGTAACTGTAGGGGCCTATCAATTGAGTTGACTAGTTTTGCCTTTGAATGAGCTCCTTGTTTGCTTCCCAAACTGATAGGCGTTGCATAGCCTTTCTTTGACAAAGCTGAGTTTGGGTAGGCCTGCCACTAGATCTTTGGAGGCTAGTTTTGACATATTCTTAAAGTTGAAATGAGATAACCTTCTATGCCATATCTAGCTCATTTCTTCAGAGGCTTTAGTAAGAAAGCATATTTTTTTATCAGAACTCAGTTGAGCAAGACTGACAATGTAGACGTTCCTTTCTCTATTTTCAATCAGCTTTATAGAAGAGGTCTTCAGATCTCTAACTTAACATTGATTGTTGAGGAAGGTGAATTGATGACCCTTGTCGCAAAGTTGGGGCCGATGCTCAGTAGATTGCGCTTTAGTCATTCCACATAGGCTACTTTGCTGAAGGACACTACACCATTCCCAGCTAAGCCATATCCTCTTGTCTTGTCAGAACCGTTGTCTCCGAAGATGACTATTGGACCCTCCTTCTCTGTGAAGTTAGACAGGAGGGCTTGATTCTCAGTCATGTGCCGTGAGCATCCACTGTCTAGATACCAGGTTGTGATCATGGAGCTCTGTTCTAGCAGTAAGATTAAGCTTTCATTTTGGTACCCAAACTTGCATGGGTCCTACTTTGTTGGTTCCCTTGGAGACCCAAATCCGTTTGACTTTGGGTCTATTATGCAGAGGGTTATAATAGCATATTGCAGCCTTATGACCATATCTATCACATACAAAACATCTAGCATGATGCATGCTTGTGTGTGTGTGGATTCTTTCTCCATTGGGACTTGTGTGGATACTTGGTGCCCTTTCTTTTATGCTGATTCTTCTTTATCCATGCAGCTCTGTGATTCAAGATTTGTGTAAAGTGAACCTCAACTCTACGATTCCTTCCTTGTTGGTTTGTAGGAGTCTATTTTTCTTGACTCAAAGATTCTTCGAGGTTGGAGTGTAGAACTGAGTTACTTTTTGCTTTTTTGAATCTCAGGCCAACATGGGATCCGTTATGTCTCGGGACATGACTTGGATCAGAAGAGCAAGGATGCATTGGTTCTTCCTTCTGTGTGGATTTCACAAATGTAATGCTTCTATTGAAATTTGAAGCACTACTGATGTTAGTTTCCTTGAGCTTTTCCACACATGGTTCTGAGGTAGATTCTCCAAAACCTAGACCTATTTTTTCAGATGCAATTCTCTGACTGGAGATCAGGGAGTCTATGGATGAAGAAGACCTATTCCATATTAAGATTGTCTTTTCTAGCTTCTCAATCTTAGAGGTTAGATTTAACTCTCTTTGTGTCCTGAGTTCAATGGTCTGTCTTAAGAGTTTATTCTCAGCTTCAAGTTTAGAGAGAGAGGCAGTACTAAGTAGAACTGTCTCCAGTTATATTTGAACTTTCTCTTTCTCTTTTTGAAGAAGAGAATAATCTTTAGACATAACTCTGAACCACTTTATGTATTGATGCAGATCAGATGTTATGTCATGTAGTGCAGTTCTTAATTAGATCATCAATATCTACATCAGGAGAGTTAAAGTCAAATACCTCATCGATACTTACTTCATGGTGGTCAGTGCTCTTTTTGTCTTTTACATCTTTGGCCATTAGACATAGATTGGCCACTTAAGGTTCTTCATCATCTCCTGACTCAGAATTTGTGTCGTTGTCTGAGTCATTCCACAATCCTCCAGCTACATGACCTTTGTCTTTATTCTGGAATTTCTTGTAGCCTTTGAACTCCTTCTTTGGATTTGTTCTCCTCTTCAGCTCTTCTCTAACAGGCTTGTTGCAGTTTGCAATGAAGTGGTCAGGCTTCTTGCAGTTATAGCATAGATCGTTGATCTGCTCTTGACTACTGCTATTGTTGAATCTCTTGGGTCTGTTGCTTTTGCCTTTTCACATGAACCTCTTCAGTCTTTTGACCAGCATTGCAATGTCCTCATCATCATCTTCCTCAGAGTTAGATTCATTTTCAGCACGAGCTTTGAAGGTGGCTTCTGTCGCCTTGAGAGCAACTCCTTTGTCTTTTCTTCTTCCTTCTGATAGAGTTTCTGCTTGTTGAGTCAGCTCCAGCTTGTAGGTAAGAAGATTGCTATAAAGTTGTTAAACTGTCATTTCATGGAGGTTTTTTGATTCTCTGATGGCAATGGTTTTAGCATCACACTTGCTTGGCAAGGACCTCATGAACTTTATGATAAGATCTTTGTTTGGATAGATCTTTCCAAAGGCTCAAAGAGAGTTGAGCAGTATATTGAATCTTTCATAAGTAGAAGTGATGTTCTCTCTTGGTACATGGGCGAACATTTCATACTGTTGAGCCAGAAGAGATTGCTTGTTTTCTCTGACTTCTTCTGTTCCTTCGTGCATAATGAGCAATGCTTCCCAAACTTCCTGGGCAGTTTTGCTGTAGACCACGTTCTCGAACAGATCATCCTCTAAAGACTGGAATAAAATATTCTTGGCCTTTTTCTCTAGCTGGACAACATTCTTTTGGTTGTCAGTCCATTCTGATTTGATCTTGATCTGAACTTTGTTTGGATCTTCTGGAGTTGGTGCAAGCTTTGTTGGAATGTAGGGCCCATTCATAATGGTTTCAAGTCATCTATTGAGTCCATGTAGGCTTGCATACTAACTTTCCAGTTGGCAAATTTGTCTTTATTGCACATTGGTGGCTTGCTGCCTCCACCGATCTTGGACTCGCTTATCATGTGTGCCATCAGATCTACTCAAGCTTTGTAGGCTATTTGAGAGAACCTGCTCTGATACCAATTGTTAGTTCTCGGAGGCACAAAAGTTATCTAGAAGGGGGGTTGAATAGATATTTTAAAAACTTCTTCCTTTTCAAAATACTTATCAGATTTGTTAATTAAGTAAATTAATTAAACACATCGGAATATATGATTTGTTTGTTCCCCTTAAGATAAAGCAAGTTTAGTGTGATAAGCAATTATGGAAGATATAGAAGACACAGTGATTTTAAGTGGTTCAGAGCACTTAAGACTCCTAATCCACTCTTCTACTCCACCAGTAGAAAATCCACTAAGGATATCTTTACAATCTTTGAATCATTGAGATTCCTTCAAGACCAGCAGTCTTGGAACTTCTTAGTTCACTAAGAACTCTTCAAGTCCAGCAAACTTGGAATACACTTGTAATGAGAGTTGAGTTCTTGGGTGTGCTACTCAGTTGCCGTTAAGCATATGTTCGAAAGAACTGAGTAGCGAAGCAAGCTTTCTTTCAGGATCGTAGTGTTTGGCTTTTAGTGTTCTTGAGCTTTGTTTGTACTTGCTTGCTTAGTCTGAATCTTCAATCTGATTTGCTTATGAAAGAGACTTTAAAATCTTTCTGTTGAAGGCTTCCATTGGAGCATTTAATGTTTCAGACATTTATGAGCATTGATGTTGACTTCCTGGGAATGTGGTGTTCTGCTGTCTGACTCGCCTGAAACAACAGAATGCTTTCTCACCTAACACCTGAAAAGGTGCTTTCAGCAGACAGAAAGTACTCTCCTTAGCTTTTTCCATACGTTTCTTCTATTCAAACTAAGGATAAGTGTTGGAGCATTGGGATTCTCAGAATGTCGATGACAATAAGTCATTCTTCATTCGTTAGACATCTTCTTTCATCAGATAGGTGAATCTTGATACTCTGATGCTAACTGGAGAAGCACCACGATCGTTGTCTTTATGCCACGATCGTTGTGTGTTGGTGTGCTCGATATTGATTCAATCTTGATCGTAGAGAACACTACGATTCTACTTAAGCTTTGATTGACTACGATCTCTTCTTTCTTATATAGCAGACTCCACGTTTTCGAGAGCTGACTGCGATTCTTGATTTGGCTCGGCAGGCGCTCGGACTGTCTCCTTGATTCTGAATGTGGCTTCCATGACATACTAACGATTCTGGAGCGACTTTATTGACACTCCATGATTCTGCCTTGGCTTCTGCAAACTCTTGGCTGGCTCAACAGACTACGAATGTGCTGAGGCCTATCTATTACATTTTCATGAGATCAACCTAACAATTTTGATCTACCATCTAAGTCCTTGTACATGTGTTCTATTGAAGGACTTTACATATAAGCACATTTATTTACTTTCAACATCAAATTTTAATATACAATTCCTAACAATACGTAACAGTTCATTAAACTACTCTATAATTTAATTAGCTATTCTACTTTACAAGTCTTGGCTTGAGTCTTCACGCTTGTTCATAAAATGAACATCACTTCTGCAGGACACCGGTCAGCTTGAACTTTACGGGATCCTTTAGTTCCTATCAGCTTGCTACCGTTATTCACGATGTCCCCTACGGAGAGTCTGGCTTCGGTGCATCCCACAAAGGAAGTCACTAGCGAGAGGCTCGGGGCTCTTTACTTATAGCTCTAATACCAACTTATGACGCCCCCAAATCTATACACCCGTGGTATCCGATCTGAAATTCATGACTACTCAATTAACTATAAATATTCAATAAGATATAATTCCTATCTATCCAAGGTTCACAGTATCCCATAACAGATAACAATTCTCGTCAGAACTATTGCTGTTTTTGGATACCCTCACTTGGATGTATAGACTGTATCTTATAAATATCCCTTTCATATCAGCAGTTCATATCCATCCGAAATCCAGAGTATCAGCAATAACATTATCAGTCCATATTCCCAATACCCTCACTCAGATGTATAATCCCTAAGGATACTGTATCGTTAAAATCATACTACAAATCATCTAAGAATGTATCAGTACACAGTTGCGAAAATAAAAGATGATAATATATATTTCATATAATAAGTTTGATAGTAGTGTGCATACAAGCCAATCATGTATGATGATAAAGCACATATTTTGTAAACAATCTTATTTATTTATTAATAAAATATTTATTTATTAAAGGCATTTAATTATCTACATGGTACTGTTTTTATAATATGTAAATAAACCATAGTTTTAAGCAATGCTTTTAGAATCATGATGTTGATCATGCTAATGAGATCTAAATTCTTAGAAAGCTTTAAAACTAAAATAGTTCCCAATCGTGGGATTACTAAAAAGGGAATTAGTAAATCCGGATAGATTGGTACATATGTTGCTTGCTCATTGGATGAGGATGACTGATCTCATGGTCATTTGTGTGGAGACACTAAAGCAAGTATGTAGGTGCTTATTGGAGAATAAGTTCACTGAACGCGACTCGCTATGGAATACCTAATGGAGTTTTACTCGCCTGTCAATAGGAATTCCTAATGTGATAGTAGTACATGTGATCCTTGGACTTGAGATCATCATAGTATCTTGTATGTAACAAATTATACTTTGACTAATTTCTTAAGGCCTTTTAAGGCATATATAGGGTATGCTTGGGTGTAATGAGTTACATATGGAGATAATGAATGATCAATAAAGAATCTACCACCTCTAGTAAAAGAGGAGATATGTCCTATGTGATTCGTTAAATGACAACCCAGGAATCCTTGGCCAAGGTAGAATGAAATTAGAAAGAGGTTTCTAATTTGCATTATTTGGAGTTGTGCATTTTCTAATCGAAATACATATGATTAAATAAATTAAGACTTGACAGTAAATTCATGTCTTATATTTAATTGGGACATTGTATGGTGGAAGGATTGAATTGTACGGTAACTATTAACTCACAGGTTCTTTTATGATTAATGTTGAAATCTATATTATCTGGAAAGTCGTTGATCGCTAGGGAGGCTTATCCCTATTGTAGAATAAATGTTATTTATTTAAATAGATTATTAGTTTAATTTGTTTATTTAAATAAGATTAGAATTGTTCTAATTGATTTATTCACAACCGGTTTAATATGGAGAACCTAAAGGGTCACACCATAAAAGGAAGAAGAATTATTTAAGAAGAAAATGGCATGATAGTAATAATGCATTAAGTATAATTAATTTAATCTATGATGATAGAATAAATTAAATAGCTTAATGTTTATTATTTAATATTTTAGAAATATTAAATATAAATTAATAAGAGGAGTCTTATTAATATTATTATTATTATTATTATTTTAATTCTAAAAGAGTTTAGGAATTAATATAATATTAGTACTCTCTCTCAATCCTAATAAAGATTAGGATATAAATTAATTAAATAAAACCCTATTCTAATTGGATTAGGAGGGTTAACCTAATATCTATATAAGAGAGTCTTATATTAGAAATAAGTAATGTGAAATTTTTCAAGAGTTGGGAGTACACATATTCTATAGAGATAGAAACAAGGGTTAAGCCAATAACCCATCTTCTTGAGTTCTTCATCTTCCTTGGTGGATCACCGTTAGAGGCCAAACATTTGGGTGGCTGACATTATTCAAGGGAAGGAGCCACTATCAGAGGAATCAAAGGAGTAGAACTTGTACCTGAGGAAGCTTAGATCTTCAAAGGTATAATTCCATGTTCCCTCTTTTCTGTTATTGATAACAAGCACAAAGCATGATCATGGTTATGGGTTTGTATAAATTTTTGAAAAGCTAGTTTTTACGCTTCCGCCCTATTTATGTGATTTGATTGCATGATTGCGTTACATACAAACCCAACAAAGTTTGGTTACATGGTTCTCAACATTGAGTTCTTATTACAACCAAAGTCTTATAAGACTTACATTTAATAAAGATAGTAATATAAAACTAATCTAAGCAAGGTCGTTTTCCATTATGTGTGCCAGAAGTGCTGGGATTACCATCTAAAATTGCAAAGGAAATAATTTGCAAGAATGAGCTATAACATGCTCATCAAGTTTATATAACAAAATGTTTGATTTTGAATAAAAGATAGTTCAACAATTTCACTTTACTGAGGGTTGACGACCATTTCTGAAATTTTTATTTCACTCAACCATTTCTATCAGTCACACAGACTTAGAAATTGTGACACCCCCAAATCCGGGTACTTCAATTTCCACGGAACTTGGTGTTCACTATACAAATATCATCTATCTATCTACCCATAATAAATGCAAATCATGCAATAGATAGAAATAAATCCTCCCCTTATGGGGTTACAACATCTGAATAATAAATACAATCCCAGGTCATACTAACCTTAAACATCTGTGCGGAACATAAACAAATAAATAAGTCTTACACAACTCTAATATAAGTCTGAAACATAAACACATAAAATAAACAACAAGTCTTCATCACTTGTTGACCTTGCCCTTGCCTTTCCTAGTAGAAGGCTCGTCGGACCTTTCGTTCTTAACTGCAATGTTATTATTACGCAAGAGTGAGCACGATTGCCCACAAGTATAATAATATGACAACAATATAATAACATGCAAGTGAATCAAAGACATCTGAGTAAAGAAACTCAACTTTTGACTCAAGAATGAATAACAGGAATCAAAAGAACGTCTGAGGGTCATAAGACCTTGAACTATGTCCTAGGTTGTAATGTTTTTATGCTTTAAACCTTTAACAGTCATAAGACTATGGACTCTACTTCTCGTACTTAGGGGAATCAGCCCTTAGTACCATACTGTGCACAATATCTCAACACTAAAGCGTAAATAATCCCCTTTACAGGGTTGTTCATCTCAGTTTTGACATCAGAGTCTGCACCAAAGGAAGTTTGGTTTGGATAAGCTCAATAAGTGCTCTAGAATTTAGAACGTACATCAACTATGGACTAGTCAAATAAATAAGGGTTCACTAGCTCTATAAGTTCAACAATAACATCGATATTCAACTTGAATGATAAATCTCAAGAGTATACAATCGAATGAGTATTGTATAGCTGAATCATGCTTAAAAGAGTTATAGCATCAAATATGAAACCTTTGAACTTGAACAATTAAAAACAAGAGCTCGCTCGATATAGAACACAAGTCTAAGACTTGATAAATGAATAACTTAGAATGTTAAGAAACTTGCTTAATAACAATAAGTTATAGATAGGATACTTGCTCAATGTAAAAGTAAAGTTTTAGTTTAGGAAACTTGCAAAATATTAAACAAGTTTAAGGATAGGAAACTTGCCTCTTGCACAAGCTACAAATATAATTACAATTCACTTCCTCAACGTCCTACACATTACATTATGTATACGACATCGATTAGTTTTCATAACTACCATATTTAACTGTTGAACTATTCACTTAAGTTCGACTTATAACTTGGTTTATAATATTACTCAATGGCTAACCACATAACATGAATGTAAACTCACAACATGCATATCACACATGTATAGCCCTTTAAACAATCATAATCAAATTTTACAATTACGATATTCAAGTTCGCACTTAGTTTGTTAACTTGAACCTTCACATTATCTTATACATGTCAATAACTTAATTTATTAATCATGAACTTTAAATCATATAATATTCATGTATGTAACTTAAAACAACATCTTTTATTATCGAGAACACTATACTTGTGTGCGTGCATGTCCGAAGCCCTCCGATTGCCTCCGAATACGCATTAGTCACAAAGATGGCCATTTTTACCCATATTAACGATTTCAAATTTAAAAACTTAAAGAATGAAAGTTGTAGGTCTACTCGTTATCTTTTCGAATCATTTTGAATCGCCTTAATCGGAGTTTGTATGAAACAGTTATGCTTATTTTACTATAGGAGGTCAAAATAGTCTCGAAACCTAAAAAAAAGGCTCCCGGACAGCCCTTATACCCGCTGGGGTGGGTCCTAATGCCCATGAACACCCGCTGAGGCGGGTCCCCCTGCTGGTGCACTCCCTGGTTCGCGATGAACACACAGAGTAGCCCAAATATATCCAAATTAAACTAACGTAATGAATTATAAGGCTACCCATATTGTAAAAACTCCACAGAAACATTATATAACATTTCTAGCAGTGATCTTAGCATTTTAAATCACGTATTTACACAATCCAAGGCATCTATTTTCACTGTTTTCAATATTTTGTAAAGTTTTGAAGGAAAACAAGAAATTCAACGTTACAGATTCGTTATAACACCGAATCCGTTCGTTTAACTTCCATTTTGTTCGTTTAAACGTACATAATTACATGCAAGTATCAATTTAAATTAAATAAACGTATGAGGCGTATAAATTTTGTACGTAAGGGCCATATGGGCCATATGTACAATTTCTACACTCTGTAACTTTTGAAAACCCAATTATCAACAAAATTCCATGGTGTGATCACTGAAAGTTATGCATATATGGCATATAATATGTTATGGACATCAATTAATATATATATATATAGCCGTATCATGAACAAGTCATCAATTTAGTCTTTTATAGAAAACTTCAAAGTACGTTAATGGAAAGTTTTGAAAAGTTAATTAAGACGTAATTACATAAAATTGATCACTGTGATTTATGTATACATGGTATAAAATATGTTATAAACATAATTTAACCCATATAAAACCATATAACCAACAATGATTCAAAATTGACGATTATAGAGAACTTCAAAGTACGTAAAATAGAAAGCTTGAAACTTAGTATAACTGGGTTAAGAATTTACCCTGCTAACTCTGTTTGATGATATAGACTTGATTAATATCTTCTCTACTTCTTCTTAAATTCACAATTCTCTCTCAAATTCTCTCTGAATATATGAACATGTAAGCTGATATGTATATTATATAAAATATAAGTATATAATACGTATATATGTAGAGGGTGAGTGGTTGTCGGTTAATCCCATAGTGGGTTAACTGACCAACTCCCCTTAAGGCCTTGTTTGGCTAGCTTAAGGAATCCCTTCTCATTTATTTTAATTAACTTACTATAATATAGTTTAATAATGTCACACTTTTAATTAATCAATTAATCTTATTTAAATCAATTAAATAAAATAGCATGATTCCACAATAATTCACATAGTCACATAATTAAAATCCTCATTTATTAATTATATCAAATCATTAAATCTCTAATTAATTATTAAATTAATCAGAACACATTATGCTTATTAATTAATATATTAATCAAATAAGCTCAATTAAATACATACTTTGAATATAAAAATCTACCACATTAATTTAATTAATGTAACACATATAATTAAATTAATCTACCACAATTTCATCAATTAATTATTTAACTCAATAATTAAATCATCAAAAAATATTTATTTAATTCAATAAATATTCAAATTAAATTATAAAAATCTCGTTCGTCACAGAAATCAGCGTATTCGGATCTGAGATTTGGGATCAGCCTATTCAGTATCCTAGGAGTATGCATATCATCTACTTTTATTGTCTATTCATAGACACACATTTAGAAAACCCAATTTAGGGTAAATTTAACTCAGTATAGGATGTCTTACCAAAATAATTTGGGTTGACTAACAGTTTATGCTTGATAAATAACACAATTCAATATCATATTTTCTTAAGTTATGCTGAAACAATAGCAATAACTTTCCCAATAAATGGGTAATAACCTGGTTCAGTATAAGATATCGAAAGGTATTCAAGTAACGTCATAAGATTAAGTATAGAAAACTTACGTAAGGTAATAAGGTTACGGATAGAATACTTGCATTCAATACGAAAATGGAGTTAGAAGACTTGCAATGAAAATAGAAAGTTTGCACATAGTGCGGGAAACTTGCCTTGGTGTTTAGTATAATAAACTCTAAGCGTAAACTTGTTAAAGTAACCCTACACAATCATATAGTGCATAAGCGGTTAGATTCATCGTATTATATAACTTTATATGTTATATAATAACTCAACTTAATTATGTTCATAGATGATATAAGCTTCTTAACACCCTAGCTCTTTTAAGTCCTTAAATCCGAGAGCCTCGAAGAAACTTTCAGCTTTGACATCCTTTACGAAAACTGCCATAACTTCTTCGTTTTAAAACATTTTTGGGTAATTCTTGGCCCTACGCGCTCTTAACTTCGGTCTCTACAACTTTCTTATTCATTTCAACAGCAGATTCCCATTTTAAAATTTTGGAAAATGGACAGAAAGGTCAGAATTGTGATTTTGTTCACAATTCTTCATTTCATTTGGTAAAACAAGATACCACAAGCATTAATTTGCTAGGATAACATGTTCTAACACTTAATAACACATCATAACATAAAAATAATAAAAATCATAAACCTACTTATATAAAATTTATGACTTTTGCTCAAGAACACACGAAGAACGCAAAGAACGCGAAGAATGCGAAGAACGAAAAATCGAACATGGTAACGACTTATGTTCTTTGGCTTTTGGTTTTCATAATTGAAATAATTTGGGCAGTATAACGGATTGCATATGTGATTATAACATTTTTTAAATGAAATAACATAAACTTAAATAATACTAGATTTGCTCAAGAACACATGAAGAAACACAGAGTTGGAAAATCCAAACATGGTAACAACTTGTGTTCTTAACATTTCTACTATACTATTACATAAAATTGAACATAATAACGTCTTGCTCAAGAACTTATGAAGGACACGAAGTTGGAAAATCCGAACATGGCCACGACTTATGTTCGTGAGCTTATAGACTATAAAATGAAATAAAATCGAACATAACAACGACTAGAGATATTACCTCTTGTAGTTGCAAGCTTTAACTATTTCTTTGCAACTTGAAATTTTAACTTTGTGAATTGGTGATTTTAAGTGAAGGAGGAATGGCCTATTTATAGGATTTCCTAAGTTAGGGTATTTTGGACTTTAAGCCACAAAATATCTACTAAGCTCGACAATGCATCTTCTAACCAAGCTCGACAATGCAGCTTGCCACCATAAATATCTACCAAGCTCGACAATGCAGCTTGCAACCAAGCTATAAAATGCAAGCTTGCCACCAAAAATATCTACCAAGCTCGACAATACATTTTGTTAGTGTAAGGACGACAAAGCATCTTGTCAAAATGAATATATCAAAAAGTCCAAAAAGCAGAAGAAAATTTTTAAGCGCGAGGTGTCAAGCACGACATTTTTTTGGAGAAAATTTTTATTGAACAATAAAACTTTTCACGACGTATTAACGGTGGATCTTGAAATGGAAAGTCAATACGACATACGGATCTTTCAAAAGAACCTAGGGTCAAAACCCAACTCATATCGTTCTTTACGTGAATAGTATTTTTACGCAACTTTCTCAGAAATTTTTATTTTCGTCTTAAAAATTCTTAATTATTTATTTTTGCACGCAACAAAAATACTACAATATTATCACCATCCTAGGTCATAAAATGACATTTAAACACACAATTCAAATAATATTCAAAACTTAAATTTTAAACTAAGTGGAATTTCTCGGTCGTTACATTTTTCTCTACTTATAAGGATTCTGTCCTCAGAATCACGATACATATTACCAATAAAAAGATGTGAATAACTATTCTACATCTTTATCTTTATATTATCTTATATAGTATCCTCAAAACTGGTGCCTTTCCAACACAACATCTTTCACAACTTCTTATCTTTTGACATCATACAAAAGAAATTTTATTTGTTTAGTATATAGATGAAAAAAATATACACATAAACGAGCATTATTGAACATTCCATACCACATTTAACATGTAATTTAATTTTTATATATTCACATAAAGTTGAATTGATAAGTTCTAAAAAGTTTGAGTCATCACATTCAACCCTACTAAAACGAATTTAGTCCTCGAAATACACTTTAGTCATTCAATATCATATTTATATGTTCCATAAATATTCAGGATGTTATATTCTCTCATCCTTATAAGAATTTCGTCCTCGAAATTATTTTACAATCAACTTTAGTCATTTAATATCATATTTATAAGTTCTATAAATATTCAAGATATTACATTCTCTCATCCTTATAAGAATTTTATCCTCGAAATTATCTCTAACTTAGTCTTCAATATGAATTTTCTGAATTCATCCTTTCTCACATCAAATTCCTAATATTTAAATTAGGTCAACAATGTTCACTTAGCTATACACATTTCTTTTCTGCAAAGGAAATTATATTTGCAAGGACGAGCTAGAAAAGGCTCAATAAGTTTAAACATGTAACAAGTTATACTCACACTGTGTTTGAATTGAATGAACATATAGTTCAAAGATTTTTTCACATATATATACTGAGGTTTATCTATTCAACCCCACATTTCTAGATTATGTCAGTCATAAAGACATAGAATTCATAGGTTGCTCTATTCAACCAGACATGGTAATCATTTCCAGAGGTCATATAGACTTAAAAATCATTAGTTCAGATATTTAATATATATATGATATAAGCTTTACAAAAAAAAGATAATAAGCATTTTAGTTTATTTTATGTGTAATTAAATATTTTTACGGACCCAAAGACTATATCTTAAGACGACCTTAGAGCTATAGCCTAAAACTTTGATACCAACTTGTGACTTTCATAGTATTTCAACCATAGCACCTCATAATGGTACCTATCAGTTTGCCATCGACCAACTCAGTGTCCCCTACGGAGAGTCTGGCTTCGGTGCATCCCACACAAGGGAGTCACCAGCGAGAGGCTCGGGCTCTTTACACCTCTCGTGATTCATAGCTCTGATACCAACTTGTGACTCTCATGGTGCTTCAACCATAGCACCTCATATTGATACCTATCAGCTTGCTTCCGTTATTCACGATGTCCCCTACGGAGAGTCTGGCTTCGGTGCATCCCACAAAGGAAGTCACTAGCGAGAGGCTCGGGGCTCTTTACTTATAGCTCTGATACCAACTTATGACGCCCCCAAATCTTTGCACCCGTGGTATCCAATCTGAAGTTCACGACTACTCAATTAACTATAAATATTCAATAAGATATAATTCCTATCTATCCAAGGTTCACAGTATCCCATAACAGATAACAATTCTCATTAGAACTATTGCTGTTTTTGGATACCCTCACTTGGATGTATAGACTGTATCTTATGAATATCCCTTTCATATCAGCAGTTCATATCCATCTGAAATCCAGAGTATCAGCAATAACATTATCAGTCCATATTCCAAATACCCTCACTCAGATGTATAATCCCTAAGGATACTGTATCGTTAAATCATACTACAAATCATCTAAGAATGTATCAGTACAGGGTTGCAAAAACAAAAGATGATAATATATATTTCATATAATAAGTTCGGTTACATGGTTCTCAACATTGAGTTCTTATTACAACAAAAGTCTTCTAAGACTTTCATTTAATAAAGACAGTAATATAAAACTAATCTAAAACTGCAATGGAAATAATTTGCAAGAATGAGCTATGACATGCTCAGCAAGTTTATATAACAAAATGTTTGATTTTGAATAAACGATAGTTCAACAATTTCACTTTACTGAGGGTTGACGACCATTTCTGGAATTTTTATTTCACGTAACCATTTCTGTTAGTCACACAGACTTAGAAATCTGCGTATTCGGATCTGAGATAGGGGATCAGCCTATTCAGTATCCTAGGAGTATGCATATCATCCCACTTCTATTGTCTATTCATAGACACACATTTAGCCCAATTTAGGGTAAATTCAACTCAGTATAGGATGTCTTACCAAAATAATTTATTTTGACTAACAGTTTATGCTTGATAAACAACAATTCAATATCATATGAATAACTGAATCATTAAGTTATGCTGAAACAATAGCAATAACTTTCTCAATAAATGGGTAATAACCTGGTTCAGTATAAGATATCGAAAGGTATTCAAGCAACGTTATAAGATTAAGTATAGAAAACTTACGTAAGGTAATAAGGTTACGGATAGAATACTTGCATTCAATACAAAAATGAAGTTAGAAAACTTGCAATGAAAATAGAAAGTTTACACATAGTGCGAAAAACTTGCCTTGGAGTTTAGTATAATAAACTCTAAGCGTAAACTTGTTAAAGTAACCCTACACAATCATATAGTGCATAAGCAGTTAGATTCATCGTATTATATAACTTTATATGTCATATATAATAACTTAACTTAACTATGTTCGTAGGTGATATAAGCTTCTTAACACCCTAGCTCTTTTAACCCTTTAAATCCGAGAGCCTCGAAGAAATTTTCAGCTTTGACGTCCTTTACGGAAACTGACATAACTTGATCGTTTTAAAACATTTTTGGGTGATTCTAGCGCTGACGCTCTCTTAACTTCCGTCTCTACAACCTTCTTATTCATTTCAAAAGCAGATTTCGATTTTAAAATTTCTGAAAAATGACAGAAAGGTCAAAATTGTGATTTTGTTCACAATTCTTCATTTCATTTGGTAAAACATGATACCACAAGCATTAATTTGCTAGGATAACATGTTCTAACACTTAATAACACATCATAACATAAAAATAATTAAATTATAAACCTACTTATGTAAAATTTATGACTTTTTCTCAAGAACACACGAAGAACGCGAAGAACGCGAAGAACAAAAAATCGAACATGGTAACGACCTATGTTCTTAAGCTTTTGGTTTTCATAATTGAAATAATTTGGGCATTATAACGGATTGCATATGTGATTATAACATTTTTTAAATGAAATAACATAAACTTAAATAATACTAGATTTGCTCAAGAACACATGAAGAAACACGGAGTTGGAAAATCCGAACATGGTAACGACTTGTGTTCTTGACATTTCTACTATACTATTACATAAAATTGAACATAATAACGTCTTGCTCAAGAACTTATGAAGGACACCAAGTTGGAAAATTCGAACATGGCCACGACTTATGTTCTTGAGCTAATAGGCTAAGATGAAATAAAATCGAACATAACAACGACTAGAGATGTTACCTCTTGTATTTGCAAGCTTTAACTATTTCTTTGCAACTTGAGATTTTAACTTTGTGAATTAGTGATTTTAAGTGAAGGAGGAATGGCCTATTTATATAATTTCCTAAGTTAGGGTATTTTGGACTTTAATCCACAAAATATCTACCAAGCTCAACAATGCAGCTTGCAACCAAGCTTAACAATGCAGCTTGCCACCAAAAATATCTATCAAGCTCGACAATGCAGCTTGCAACCAAGCTCAAAAATGTAGGTTGCCACCAAAAATATCTACCTAGCTCAACAATGCAGCTTGCAACCAAGCTAGACAATTCAGCTTGCCACCAAAAATATCTACCAAGCTCAACAATGCATTTTGTCAGTGTAAGCACGACAAAGCATTTTGTCAGTGTAAGCACAACAAAGTAACTTGTCAAAATGAATATATCGAAAAGTCCAAAAATGGAAAAAAAATTAAGCACGAGGTGTCAAAACGACGTTTTTCGGAGAAATTTTTTATTGGACAATAAAACTTTTCACGACGTATTACCAGTGGATCTTGAAATGGAAAGTCAATACGACATACGGATCTTTCGAAAGAACCTAGGGTCAAAACCTAACTTGTATCGTTCTTCATGTGAATAGTGTTTTTACGTAAACTTTCTCAAAAAAATTTTATTTTCGTCTTCAAAATTCTTAATTATTTATTCTTACATGCAACAAAAAAACTACAATATTATCACCATCCTAGGTCATAAAATGACATTTAAACACACAATACAAATAATATTCAAAACTTAAATTTTAAACTAAGTGGAATTTCTCGGTCGTTACAACGGTTAATGTATAAACATAACTTCTTAACATGAAACAGTTCCATCACAGAACATTTCATTTCACAGAAACACTTGTGTTAACATTGTGGCACAAGGCCTCATACATAGTAACACCTTGCACAAATATCACACATTTGCACATAGGTAAAACTTCCCAAGTTCAACATCTGGGAAAGTTTAAGAAACTAGCATTCATCAAAATTTGAATGAAGTTAGGAAACTTTCCTTACGCACAGCTATATCTTACAGTTTACGCTGAACTGCTCATCGAAACTCCTATGTATCACATAAGGAAACACACATACCAATTAATCATATATTTGACTTACGCATTGGTTTAAACTTCTCTTTACTTCTTATGGTTCGCGTTCTTGCAATCTAAGTTTACGCGACCAAACTTCATATTCATTTGTTCGATTGTTATGACATACAGAGATGCCTCAACCTTACGATTATTTTTTAAGATAGATTTACATTCTCATCTTTTTCTATAACATTTATACTTAGCACACATCGAGTCTCTAACAGTATTCAATATAGTACGCTGTGTGGTTTCCCACAAACAACCAACAAACTAGTTTTCGTCTAGTCTGCACTGTCTTTTACAACGAGTTAGATCGGTTGCTAGTTCGTATATACATCCGCTCTCTGAAGGAATCGTTTAGCCTAGATACCATATATCGACCATTACAGACTAAGATTGTACCACAACTCAAACTTAACATATCTGAACCATTAAAACTATAATGTTCGTTAAGTTAATTCTCATTTCATATCTTACAACGTCCGGTATATTTGACTTGGAACGTTATTCAAGTTATTATCATTAACTCGGCTTTACAATGCTTACACGTTATTCATTACTCTTCGTTTCTTTACGTTCAATCATACACGGCGTGTATGCTAAGTACATTTAACTTATGTGTACACTTAACACCTTTACGTCTGATTAAGTGTTTTACGCTTACTTTCTTTCTACCATTCGCTATCCGATTCGAATTTGGACCATTCGTTCTTCTCACTACTGTTCGCTACTGTTTATCGATACTTACATATCATACTTTGCTAACATCCATTAACGTCTAAGTTATACAAATCAATGTATGCTTAGAACATTAATTCAACGCGAGTACGGTTTCCCGTATAGCGATTACATATTCTACGTTCATATCGTTCATTTTTTAAACTCCCACTCAACTTTTACTTAAGGTTTTAATCGCTCTCATTCGTAACCCATTACATGAACATCACGTTCATCATTCTCTCATAATGTCCAAGCCATACTATGTGTCGTATTCTAAGTCTGATTGTTCATCACAACTACGTTGCGTTTACAGTGTTTATACGCTTACACTTAACTTTCATTATGACATCATAACATTGAAATGTTATAAGCCACCCACTTCATTCAACATTCCAGTAATTACAATCCATAACAATACCACACATCCTCCTTAACACGAATATGGTCCCCGGATATCAGTTACGTATTTTGCGTTCGTTGTTTTATAACCTTTATTCAACGTTTCACCAACAAACTCAAGGTGTTATTCATCCTTCTAGATATTTCTCTTCATGAATATTACATTCATGCTTGCCCCTTAATTACCATCCAAAAAGTAGGATAATAAAAATCTTCAGTCGAGAAAAATTCCCTTAAGGGCGTTGCGACGCCACTCTTAGTTCTAATAGCAACTCTGGGTGGCAAGGGCCAACTCCCCGGGTAGGCATTGCGACGCCAGATTACAAGGCATGGGCAGCACTGCGGCGCCTGCGTTGAGCGTTTGAAAATATTTTAAGTTTTTCAACTACAAGAAATTCTCGAGCTCGTAACGCGATCGTTATAACTCGGAATTGGCTTGTTAAAAAGCCATCAACTCACATATCTCATATACTTCGATTCTATCCTGACAGAATAAGTTTCTTCATCCGTTAAAGATAAATCCACAGTTTAAATTTTTATTACACGTTCGTTAAATGTTCGTGAACGTTAATATCTCATTTCTTCATTTAAAGTCGGAATTCGTCCGTTCTTGAGTCCACAACTCTTAAATACATAGTTCTAAGATATGCCATCAAAAACCAAGGTTTCCGAGTTAAACGACGACTTTTAACTATCGTTCCGGGAATTCTACGATTTTGACGATTAACGTCTAATCCTGTAAATTTCGCTATAACTTCGTTACTCAAGATTTTTACGGCAAACCAAATGGAATCAATCCATTGGTTATTCATCTATGATCCTAACCAACAATAATCATCTAACATACGATGGTTTTCAATTTGTCCATCAACAACTTCTTACCACGTTCTTCTCGTTCTTCTCATTCTTCGTGTTCTTCGTTCGTTCTTCATTTTTAATCGATATTATGATTACTATTTTACGTTTTCTCGCATTTTAATGCTATAAGTTTGATAATTCATCCTTATAACATTGACGAGTTCATATAACTCATTTGAATCGTCTATTAACATCAACCAATTCATAGTTCTTATGAAAGACTTTTTAAGAAATTTATAAACTAACTTCAATTTCTTCTTACTTCCTTTTCTCATAATTTCAACTATATGAAAATCATTCTTAATATCTTTTACTTCCATTATTATTAAGTTATATGTTTTCCATATAAAAACTTAAAGAAAAATGGATTAGGGTTAGGATTTAATTAACTTTCTTCTTTGATTCTTCCTATGACACCCCCAAATCCGGGTACTTCAATTTCCACGGGATTTGGTGTTCACTAAACAAATATCACATATCTATCTACCCATAATAATTGCATCTCATGAAATAGAAAAAAAAATCATCCCCTTATGGGGTTACAACATCTGAATAATTAATAAATCCTAGGTTGAACTAACCTTAAACATCAAATGCGAAAACGTAATTAAACAAATAAATTTTAACAAGCATCATAGTCTTTAAACATAATAATCTCAAATGAAATAACAAGTCTTCATCACTTATTAACCTTTCCCTTGCCCTTGCTAGTTGAAGGCTCGTCTGTCCTTTCAATCTTAGCTGCAATGTTATTATACAAGAGTGAGCACGATTGCCTACAAGTATAATAATATAACAGTAGTAATAACATGCGAGTAATCAAAGAGTTCTGAATAAAAGAAAGCTCAGCTTTTGAATCAAGAATGAATAACATGAATCAAAAGTACATCTGAGGGTCATAAGACCATGAACTATGTCCCAGGTTGTCAAGTATCTCTACTTTAAACCTTTAACAGTCGTAAGACTATATGGACTCTACTACTCGTACATAGGGGGATCATCCCTTAGTACCATAATGTGCACATCATCTCAACGCTAACGCTTAAATAATCCCCTATAACAGGGTTGTTCATCTCAGTTTGACATCAGAGTCAGCACCAAAGGAAGTTTGGTTTTGATAAGCTCAATAACAGTTCTAGAATTTAGAACGTTCATCAACTATGGACTAGTCGAATCAATAAGGGTTCACTAGTCTTATAAGGTTCAACAATATTTAAATCACTTAAATAAAATAGCATAAATCCATTTAAATCACATAGTCAAATAATTAAAATTCTCATTCATTAATTATGCCAAATCATTAAATCTCTAATTAATTATTTAAATTAATTAGAATAACATTATGCTTATTAATTAATATATTAAATCAAATAAGCTCAGTTAAATGCATCATTGAATATAAAAATTTCTCCACATTAATTTAATCAATGTATCACATATAATTAAATTAATCTACCACAAATTCATCAATTAATTATTTAACTCAATAATTAAATCATCGAAAAATATTCATTTAATTCAATAAATATTCAAATTACATTACAAAAATCTCGTTCGTTACATCTTTTCCCCCTTAAAAGGATTCTGTCCCCAGAATCACGGTTCAATTAAATTTTGTCCCGTTATAAGAACGATTAGAGAATTAAGACTATTCAACCTTTTGATTAGGCACGACATCCTAGTTCAAAGTGCTTTTTGGACCAGAATCGACCTCATAAACATATCTGCACTTTGCGGTTGCCATAACTCTTAGTTATGGGGTATGAAACTATGGCGACATCGATGACAATTAATGCGAAGATAGAAGATAAGTGATGGCGAACCTAATGTCTCGAATCGTGACCTGGGTTACTCGAGTAATTAAGCCTGAGGGGAGTCTTTACACCTGTTTCCCTAAAGCCATCTGGTTTGGGAGTCACCGACCTAACTGTGACACCCCCAAATCCAGGTACTTCATTTCCACATGATTTGGTGTTCACTATCTAAATAAAACATAACTACTACCCCTAAATAAGGAATGCAAAATTAATTACAACCTTAATAGTTAAAATCTTTCCTATAAAAAGGATTACAACCTTGTTCAAAAGTTCCCAGGTTTTTAACCTTAAATAACATCAATGCGAAAAAATAAAACATCACAACAATTAAAGTCTTATTACACATCATATCATAATTATGAATAAGTCTTCACTTGTTCATCTTGCTCTTGCCTTTTCTGGTTAACGGTTCGTCAACTATCTCAACTTTGGCTGCAATAGCTATATAATTGCAAGAGTAAGCAAACAAAAGCTCATTGGAAATAACAATCAATAGTGATGACATATAATATTTCTATCATCAATAATCAAGAATATGATTTAGAATTTAGAATTTATCTGTGGTCATAAGACCTTGAACTATATCCCAGGTAGTAAGTATTTCTACTTAGACTTTTAACAGTCGTTAGACTATATGGACTCTTATCTCGTACTTAGGGGGATCAGCCTTTCGTACCATGTATTGTGCACAAATATCTTAACGCTTTCGCATGGTAATCCCCTATTAATAGGGTTGTTCATCTCAGTAATAATTATGAGTCCGCACCAAAGAAAATTTGGTTTAGATAAGCTCAAAGGTAATTTAGAGTTCAACTATCATCAACTAAGGAGTAGTTGAATCAACTTACAATAATTAAGAATTTAATAACAAAAGAATTACGAATAGCTATATTCAACAGTCATGCTTTAAAAATAGACTTAAAGCATTTGAAAGATAAAACAGATCTTGCTTGAACAATTAAGTCACAATCACGTTACTTCAATAAGAAATTTCAATACTTGCACAATATGGAACTTAGAATACCTGCTCACTTGGTATTAATAGAGAACAAAATAACTTGCATAAACATAACAAGAAAGGATAAAACAATTTGCCTCGTGCACAAGTTACAAATTACAATTCTCGTTCCTCAATTAACCCTACATATCATTACATTTGCAATAATAATTAATTCTAAGTCTGATCAATCACGAACATCGGTTTTGAACGCGTTATTAGACTTTAAAATAAACAATTTACATAACGTGTCTATCTTACAAATTAATCACATGAAATACGTTAATGAATTGTTCTAATATCTCAATGTATGCTTAACATGTCATCAAGTTCATCACATTAAGTTAGCATATCATGTAATGCATAAAAACTACATAAAACACAATACACATTTTTGGACAGCAAGGAAGCCCGCTGGGGCGGGTTTGAGCCCGCTGGGGCGGATGTTCCTGTTGTGGGAAAAATTAGCTCGCGAACTTGTGCAGGAAAAAGTCCAATTTGGCTTATTTCCTTGCACCAAACTAAGAATTTAGTACATATAATGCATATAAAACCTTATAAAATCATAACTTTAAGCTTCTAACATGTTTTAATATATATAAACATCAAAACACATAATCAAAAACCTTTAATTTTATGATTTTGAAGAAAACAACATTGTTAAGTGTTCTTAAAGAAAATAAACATTGTAACTTTGTTTTTAAACTAAATCACACAATTACAAAGCATGTTAATTTTGTTTCTTAACATATTATTACAATCTATAATTAATTTACATAACATAGCATAATCAAACACCAATTCTGATATTTAAGAAACAATTTTTTAAACTAGTTCACTATAAATTGCTATGAACATGATTTCTTCATGTTCATCATATTTACATGAATTGAATCACATAAACAATCATATAATTCATATATAAGCATGTTATAACACAAATTACATATAGAATTCATGTTTACATCAATTTCGAAAATAAACTCAATTACAGAGAACTAAACTATGGTGAAACTATGAAAAACAAAAACTTAAATTAGATTATACCTTTTGTTATTAGGAGAAGAAGATGATGGTGATGATGATAATTCTCTGTTTTGATTTCTCAAAATTTCTTCTTTCTTTCTTTCTTTCTTCTTCTTCACTCTTTTCTCTCTAGTTCTTTGTTCTTTCTAACTTTGACTAACTTAACATAGTATAACTGACATATAGATATAATATACATATAATACATATAATATCATAATATAATAATTGATGAATAATTAATCCCTTAATAAATATATCAGTTATGTATTTTTGAAAATCAAAAGCCACTAAGGCTTGTTTGGCAAAATCCATTTATTTTCAAAAATAGATTTTTAAGAACTAAGGCCTTGTTTGGTAAAACCCATTTTTTTCAAAAATAGATTTTTAGGAACTAAGGCCTTGTTTGGTAAAACTACATTAAAATAGATTTTAAGAGTCTTGTTTGGTAAAACTAATTTAAAACCCTTTTTAGTTTATTTTAATCACTCTGTTTATTACATAGTTTAGATGCCACACTTTATTTAATTAAATCTCAATATTCTAATTTAACTAAATTAAAGTTAACATCCATTAATAAAATAAAATTGCCACATAACTGAATTGCTACACAATTATAATTTACTCATTAGTCATAATTCCATGTAACAAATTAGTAAATCTCTAATTTAATTATTTAAATTAAATTAGGCATTACTATAATTATTCACTAAATCATTAAATCATTATTTAACAAATCGCCACATAAACACTCATCTAATTTAATTATCTCAGTTAAATTAGAATTTCACCACAAAATTACTTAAACATCAATTTAATATTAAACATCAATTTAATTAATGTATTGCACTTAATTAAATTACTCCACAACATAATCACATAAATTATTTATTCAACTCAATAAATAATTCAACTAAAATATTTACTTAATTCAATAAATATTTAAACTTAAAAATATAAAATTCTCGTTTGTTACAATCTTCCCTCCTTAAAAAGATTCTGTCCCCAGAATCACAACTAAAAAAAACTCATTCGTCACATTCTTCCCCCCTTAGAACGATTCTGTCCCCAGAATCGATATACATGAAATTAAACAAATAATTGGGAATAAGTTTTCATCATAACATCTTCGAGTTCTCACGTAGCTTCTTCAGCATTGTGGTTCCTCCAGATTACCTTCTCAGAAGGTATCACTTTATTGCTAAGTACTTTCTCTTTCCTGTCAACTATCTGAACAGTAACCTCTTCATACGTTAGGTCTTTATCAAACTGCAATGGCTCATACTCTATCACGTGCTTGTAATCGTGTTTGTACAGTCGCAACACAGAAATGTGGAAAACGTTATGAATATGATCTAACTCTGGAGGTAATGCAACCTCGTAAGCTACCTTACCAACCTTTCGCAGTATCTTAAAAAGTCCAATGAATCGGGGACTCAGTTTTCCCTTCTTGCCAAATCAAATCTTCCCCTTCCATGGATATACCTTCAGGAAAATAAAGCTTCCTACTTCAAACTCTCGATTCTGACGATGATAATCGGTATATTTCTTCTGTCTATCCTGAGCAGTTACTAGCCTTGTTCTGATCAGCTTCACGATCTCAGCAGTTTGTTACACCAATTTCGGTCCCAACAGTTGTCGCTCACCAACCTCATCCCAGCATAATGGAGTCCTGCATTTTCTGTCGTACAATGCTTCGTAAGGCGGCATGCCAATACTCGCGTGGTAACTATTATTGTAAGCAAATTTTGCTAACGATAGATGATCATCCCAGCTTCCTTTGAAGTCCATAACACAAGCTCTCAGCATATCCTCTAGAGTCTGAATCGTTCTCTCGCTTTGGCCATCAGTTTGGGGATGGTATGCCGTACTCATTCGCAACTACGTTCCCAAGCATTCCTGTAATCGCTTCAAGAAACTCGACGTGAAATGCGGATCCCTATCTGATACAATTGATATCGGAACACCGTGTCTAGAAATAATTTCCTTCACGTACAGCTTCGCCAACTGATCCAAGTTGAATATAATCTTGATATGTAAGGAATGCGCTGACTTTGTCAGTCGATCCACGATAACCCATACTGCATCATAGCCCTTCTGAGTCGTTGGAAGACCTACCACAAAATCCATCGTGATATGCTCCCATTTCCATTACGGAATCTCCAGCGGTTGTAGTAATCCACTTGGACTCTGATGTTCTATTTTGACTTTCTGGCATATTAGGCATTTTGCAACACATTCAGCCACGTCTCTCTTCATATTCGCCCACCAGAAATGTTGTATGAGATCCTGGTACATCTTCGTACTCCCAGGGTGAATCGAATATCTCGAACTGTGAGCTTCACTCAAAATTTCCTCTTTAACTTTGAGCACTGGCGGTACCCAGATTTTTCCTTCAAATCGTAGCAGTCCATCATTATCAATCTTAAACTTTATCTCTTCATAATCAGTTACTCTCTTCTGGATCTTCTCACATTCCCCATCATGTAGTTGTGCCTCTTTCACTTTATCCACCAAAGTTGAACCGGTAGTTAGTTGGAACAATTTCTCATCCGCCACGTTCGGATACTTAACTTCCAGCTCCAACTTAGCCATCTCATTTACTAACTATTCCTGAGCAGTTAGCAACATTAACTTTTTATGACCCTTTCTGCTTAAGGCGTCGACAACAGCGTTAGCGTTACCCGGATGGTAAAGAATCTCGCAATCGTAGTCCTTGATAAGCTCTAACCATCTCCTGTGGTGCATGTTCAAATCTTTCTGTGTAAAGATGTACTTCAGACTTTTATGATCTGTGTATATCTCACACTTTTATCCATATAGGTAGTGTCTCCATATCTTCACAGCAAACACTACTGCCGCAAATTTTAAGTCATGGGTCGGATACCCTTTCTCATAGTCCTTCAACTGACGTGATGCATAAGCAATGACTTTGCCGTTTTGCATCAACACACAGCCTAATTCTTTATGTGATGCATCGTTGTATACTACGAAATTTCCTGTACTATCTGGTAATGACAACATAGGCGCAGTACTCAACCTCTTCTTCAGTTCCTGAAAACTCTCCTCACACTTTTCTGTCCAAACGAACTTCACTGCCTTCCAAGTCAAATTCGTAAACGGAGTTGCGATTTTGGAAAAGTCCTGAATAAATCTTCTGTAGTAACCTGCCAAACCCAAGAAACTCCTCACTTCTGACGGTGTCTTCGGCTGATCCCAATTCATTATAGCTTCAACTTTCAACGGATATACTAAAATCCCATCTTTGTCAATCACGTGGCCAAGAAATTGCACACGTTCTAACCAGAATTCGTACTTCACGAATTTCACATACAACTTCTCCCGTCTCAGCGATTCCAATGTCAGCCTCAAATGTTCAGTGTGATCCCCCTTAGTTTTGGAAGACCAAAATATCATCTATGAACACCACTACGAACTTGTCCAGAAATGGCTTAAACACCCTATTCATTAAGTCCATAAATGCTGCTGGTGCATTCGTTAGACCAAATGACATCATCAAGAACACGTAATGTCCATACCGAGTTCTAAATACCGTCTTCGATACATCCTCTCTTCTTACCTTCAACTAATGATACCCACTTCTCAAATCTATTTTTTGAGAAGTATCTAGCACCCTTCAGTTGATCGAACAAGTCATCAATTCTAGGTAAAAGATACTTATTCTTGATTGTGACTTTGTTCAACTCCCTATAATCAATGCATAGCCGCATCGATCCATCCTTCTTTTTTACGAACAATACCGGCGCTCCCCAGGGTGATACGCTCGGCTGAATGTACTTCTTGTCCAGCAATTCTTGCAGTTAAACCATTAACTCCTTCATCTCGACCGGAGCCATTATGTACGGGGCTTTCGATATCAGAGCAGTCCCCGGTGCTAAGTCAATCACTGAACTCTATCTCTCTATCCGGCGAAAGTCCAGGCAAATAGCTCAGAAATACATCAACCAACTCCTTAACCACTAATAACTCTTCCATCTTTGGACTCTCCTTACGAGTATCCACTATGTAGGCTATGTACCCTACACAGCCTTGCTTCAATAGCTTCTTGACCTGCATAATCGTCAGACAACTCACTTGTCTAGGCGATTTGCTACCATAAAGCACTATCTTCGACGGAGTCGTAAGGTTTACAGACTTCTTCTAGAAATCAATTATCGCACCATGGTTGAACAACCAATCCATACCCAGTATAACATCAAACTCCCCAAGTTTAATCGGAATTAAATCTACCATCAACTCATGACCCTTAATATACCTACAGTTCTTGTGTACAAACCTAACATGAATAACCTCCCTAATTACAATCTCTGTGTTCAAGGGGTAAACTAATTCCTCTTTAGGTAAGACTAAAGTCTTAGCAAAGTCATTAGATATGAATGAACAAGTAGCACTCGAATCAAATAATACATAAGCATTAATACTATTGACCAAAATAATACCTGACACCACATCCTTTGACTGTACAGCATCCTGCACGGTCATGTTGAATGTTCTGGTAGTGGGTCGGCTCGTCTGCGGTGGTCCAGCGATAGTCAAAGTACAGCCGTTGTTATTTCCTCTCCCTCCTGTCGACCTTCCAGCTGGCTTCTTTGGGCAATCCCGGGCCATATGATCCTTGGACCCACATGTGAAGCACGCTCCCTTCTTCGGGTTAGGACAATTTGGCGCAATATGGCCTTCCTGAATATAGTTGAAACATACTCGCCTTCCCCTTAAACACACCCCAGTGTGATTCTTCTCGCATGTAGCACATGCTTCAATCCTTCTCTTCTACTGGCTTCTCTGTTGACTCCCAGCATATGTGTTGTCATTCCACTTCCTTTTCTGGTTGGTACCACTACCGCCAGCCTTATTCTCTGTCTCATTCTTCTTCTTCTTCTCGTCTTAATTATATTTGGTCAAGGCATCGCTTCCACCTTCCGCGATGATCGCCTTTTTCAATACTATAACAAATATATTCAGCTGGAATATGGAGACCTTACTGTACAGCCAAGGCTTTACTCCCTGCTCAAATCTTCTCGCCTCCCTCTCATCAGTACTGACCTGGTATGTTGCAAACCTTGCCAGCTCGTTAAATTTTGCAGCGTACTCTGGCACTGTCATTGTTCCCTGCTTCAGCTCTAGAAACTGAACCTTCATTTGGTTCTGCGAGCTTACGAGAAAGTACATTTCAAAGAACATCTCTTTGAAGCGGTCCCATGCTATCACACCTTCTCCTCCCCTAGTCTTATTAGAATGCCACCAGTAACTAGCTTCCGACTTCAAAATGAATGTCACGAAAGCCGTCCTCTGGTCATCGTTAATTCTGGCCACATCAAAGACCTTCTCCATTTCCATTATACACGTCTGGGCCTCTATCGGATTCATAGATCCCTGGAATTCTAGAGGTCCTACCGCTTTGAATTCCTTAAACGTCGCGGCTTGAACTTGCGGCTGATTCTCAAGCTCTCCCGTCAGTAGGTTCACCAGTTGCTGAACTGGATTGGCATTCGCCTCATCGTTGTTGTTTATAGAACCCTCTTGTGGTTGACGTGTAGGTATTCTTCTAGGAGGCATCTTTCTATTAAGACATACTCTTATTAGATCCCTCACTCTTTTTTTAAATATTCAAGTTCAAACTTAAACATTTAAAATAAATCAATTCACACTTGAACATATAGCACGTCATTAAACTTCGTTATTTTATTCATTCATAGTTTTAAAATATAGAATAGATAGCATCTCTGCTATTTACATCATCTTTCCTGAACTGAACAAGTTACAAGATAACCTCATCATCTTATCCCATTATAATCTCAAATTCTGGGATTTACATTTATTTATTACATAAGGAAACACATAGTTTATATCTTCTACTATCTAGGCATGTTAAGACGTCACACAGCCTCTCCACGTTCTTCTTCCATCACCCGGAACACTGTTATGCGATCCACCATATACCACAGCAAATCCTTGAACTGAGATGGGTAAAAAAAGACACGATCATGGGCCCCATCTATAGATAAATGAAAAGCATATTCCGTCTCCTTCAGCTTGACCTTCTTCGCTTAAACCTCGTCTTCAGCTCGATCTGTACGTAGAGTAGCCTTCAAGCACACATTCTCTGCTCTGGCACGCTTCGCTGACTCCTCTTTAATGTCGTTCTTCAGTTTTGCTAGCTCAGCCAGTGCATCATCCCTCTCACTCTCCACGTGAACTAGATCCCACTTCACGTTTCCAAGATGATCGTCCAGTTCTTGAATCGTTTCCTCCTTCTGTTGTATTGTAGTCTGTCTCACATCCACCAGCTCCTCTAACTCTCCCACTCTACCCTGCAGCTCAATGTTGCGGTTGTAGACTTCCTCGTACATCACAGTGCTGATAGAGTTAGGTGGAATCTCCACTTCAGGATCCTCCTACTCCTCTGACTCATCCTCGTCATCTCGGTCAAAGACTGGCTCATTCTCCGATCCACTACGGTGATCAATGGAGATGGCTCTCTCTGAACCAACTGCTCCAAGACAGTATGGATGTCGCGGGGCTCCTCATTACTAGGCATCTGGAGTAACTCCCCCCTAGCCTGACAGGACTCTCCAACATTCGTCATTCTGACACTAAATTTTAAAGTTTAATTATTACGTGATATCGATCGATACTCCTCGAGTACATAAACGTAAACACATAGCACATAAGGTAGTTTATTATCTTAACTATCATCACTATCTTTTTGATCTCCAATAAGGCTACTACCTAAGGTTCCCCACCTAAGGTTCATAACCTAAAGCTTTGATACCAACTTGTGACACCCCCAAATCCGAGTACTTCATTTGTATATGATTTGGTGTTCACTATCTAAATAAAACATAACTACTGCCTCTAAATAAGGAATGCAAAATAAATTACAACCTTAATAGTTAAAATCTTCCTTATAAAAAGGATTACAACCTTGTTTAAAAGTTCCCAGGTTTCTAACCTTAAATAACATTAATGCGGAAAAATAAAACATCACAAAAATTAAAGTCTTATTACACATCATATCATAATTATGAACAAGTCTTCACTTTTTCATCTTGCTCTTGCCTTTGCTGGTTGACGGTTCGTCAACTCTCTCAACTTAGGCTGCAATAGTTATTATATAAATGCAAGAGTGAGCAAACAAAAGCTCACTGGAAAAACAATCAATAGTGATGACATATTACTGAATAACTTCAACTTTATTGAATAATATTTCTATCATCAATAATCAAGAATAGGATTTAGAATTTAGAATTCATCTGAGGGTCATAAAACCTTGAACTATGTCACAGGTAGAAAGTATTTCTACTTAGACCTTTAACAGTTGTTAGACTATATGGACTCTTATCTCGTACTTAGGGGGATCAGCCCTTCGTACCATGTATTGTGCACAAATATCTTAACGCTTTCGCATGGTAATCCCCTATTAATAAATAGGGTTGTTCATCTCAGTATTAATTAACTAGTCCGCACCAAAGAAAGTTTGGTTTGGATAAGCTCAAAAGTAATTTAGAGTTCAACTATCATTAACTAAGGAGTAGTTGAATCAATTAACAATAATTAAGAATTCAATAACAAAGAATTACGAAATAGCTATATTCAACAGTCATGCTTTAGAAATAGACTTAAAGCATTTGAAAGATAAAATAGATCTTGCTTGAACAATTAAATCAAGATCATGTTACTTCAATAAGAAATTTCAATACTTGCTCAATATGGAACTTAGAATACCTGTTCACTTGGCATTAATAGAGAACAAAATAACTTTCATACACATAACAAGAAAAGATAGAACAAGTTGCCTCATGCAGAAGATACAAATTACAATTCTCGTTCCTCAATTAACCCTACATATCATTACATTTGCAATCATAATTAATTCTAAGTCTGATCAATCACGAACATCGGTTATGAACGCCTTATTAGACTTTACGATTAACGGTTTGCATAACGTATCTATCTTACAAATTAATCACGTGAAATACGTTAATGAATTATTCTAATATCTCAATGTATGCTTAACATGTCATCAAGTTCATCACATTAAGTTAGCTTATCATGTAATGCATAAAAACTACACAAACATAAAACACATTTTTGGACAGCAAGGAAGCCCACTGGGGCGGGTTTGAGCCCGTTGAGGCGGATGTTCCTGCTGTGGCAAAAACAGGAAAAAGCACAATTTGGCTTATTTTCTCGCACCAAACTCAGAATTTTGTACATATAATGCATATAAAACTTTATAAAATCATAACTTTAAGTTTCTAACATGTTTTAATATATATAAACATCAAAACACATAATCAAAAACCTTTAATTTTATGATTTTGAAAAAAACACCATTGTTAAGTATTCTTGAAGAAAATAAATACTGTGACTTTGTTTTTAAACCAAATCACACAATTCAAAGCATGTTAAATTTGTTTCTTAACATATTATTACAATCTATGATCAATTTACATAACATAGCATAATCAAACACCAATTCTGATATTTAAGAAATAATTTTTTTAACTAGTTCACTGTAAATTACTATGAACATGATTTCTTCATATTCATCATATTTACATGAATTGAATCACATAAACAATCATATAATTCATGTATAAGCATGTTATAACACAAATTACATATAAAATTCATGTTTACATCAATTTCATAAACAAACTCAAATACAGAGAACTAAACTATAGTGAAACTATGAAAAATAAAAACTTAAATTAGATTATACCTTTTGTTATTCGGAGAAGAAGATGATGGTGATAATGATAATACTCTGTTTTGATTTCTCAGAACTTCTTCTTCCTCTTTCTTTCTTCTTCTTCTCTCTTTTCTCTCTAGTTCTCTGTTCTTTCTAACTCTGACTAACTTAACGTAGTATAACACTAACATATAGATATAATATACATATAATACATATAATATCATAATATAATAACTGATGAATAATTAGTTCCTTAATAAATATATCAGTTATGTATTTTTGAAAATCAAAAGCCACTAAGGCTTGTCTGGCAAAACCCATTTATTTTCAAAAACAGATTTTTTAGGAATTAAGGTCTTGTTTGGTAAAACCCATTTATTTTTAAAAATAAATTTTTAGGAACTAAGGCCTTGTTTGGTAAAACTACATTAAAATAGATTTTAAGGGCCTTGTTTGGTAAAACTAATTTAAAACCCTTTAGTTTATTTTAATCACTCCGTTTATTACATAGTTTAGATGCCACACTTTATTTAATTAAATCTCAATATTCTAATTAACTAAATTAAAGCTAACATTCATTAATAAAATAAAATTACCACATAACTAAATTGCTACACAATTATAATTTACTCATTAGTCATAATTTCATGTAACAATTTAATAAATCTCTAATTTAATTATTTAAATTAAATTAGGAATTACTATAATTATTCACTAAATCATTATTTAACAAATCGCCACATAACAACTCATCTAATTTAATTATCTCAATTAAATTAAAATTTCACCACAAAATTACTTAAACATCAATTTAATATTAAACATCAATTTAATTAATGTATTGCACTTAATTAAATTACTCCATAACATAATCACATAAATTATTTATTCAACTCAATAAATAATTCAACTAAAATATTTACTTAATTCATTAAATATTTAAACTTAAAAATACAAAATTCTCGTTTGTTACACTAACGCTCGCTACATAGGCAACTTAGTGCCTAAGAAAATGAGCATTGCGAGGAAGTAAAAGGAGAGACCTGAGCAGATCCGAATCGTGGCTTGGGTTACTCGAGTAATTAAGCCTGAGTGGTGTCTTTACATTTGGTGCCCTATAACCATCTGGTTTGGGAGTCACCGGCCTAACGATCGCTACATGGGTAATTTAAGCCTAAGAAAACGAATCTTGCATAGGGTCAGGCAAAGAGCAAATAAATTAGACTGCCTGACTTATCTCGAAGTGTGGCCTTTGTTACTCGAGCAAGTAAACCAGAAAGGGTGTCTTTACACCTAGTGCCCTAAAGCCGTTTGGTTTGGGAGTCACTGGTCCAAAACTCATTAAATGGGTAACTCTGAATAGCCTAAGAAAGCGAGACAAGTTAAGTGAGGAGAAAAAGAAAAATGGAGTTAAGAAAAATGGAGTTAAGAAAAATATACGAGATCAGAACGAGATCATCTAACGTCATGGAAGAAAAACCCCTGCTAAGGGTTGCGTCAATCATAGTTCACATGTCATATGACGTTAATTCTACGAAGAACAATATCTAGAGCGAAGACGAAGTGTCTTTGATAGAGGGAGATAAGTCTTTTCAATCTAATCTTACTCATGAACAAAGACCATGGATGCTTAAAAGTTTCTTGCTATTTCATAACTTGCTAAATGAAAAAATTCCTTAGGATAAAAGATATAAAAAAAATAACCTTGAGGTTAGCGATTCACAACTTGCTTAGAGAAAAATTCATTTTCATACTTAAGTTCAAGATCTTTAGCGATAAGACAAAAACACATCAATTACGATTTAAGTGGCAGACCCGATGAGCATTCAATTTGATGAACTTTAACTTCATATGCCTCATTGATGAGATTATACTAATTTTTATCGAAGTTATCCTCGACAGCCCAAGTCGTCAAGCTTTTGGTGCATTTTGTTATTCGTCTGATTTGCAGGATATTGCTCACTCTTGACGTGGTCAACAAAGCGAGTTTCTTACATTAATCCCTGGTAACAACATGCGAAAAGGCTGGGGCATTTTGCGATTCAATGAAAAAGGAAGGAGCCTAAGGCAGGGCCAAGCTTCTCATCAAAAGAAATGACAGGACTTCTAAAAGAAATTACAATAACATGAGCTTGCAACGACAAAAGACAGGAAAAGTTCCTTAAAGATCCTTACCTGAGAAAAAACGCCTCATCTGTAAAACAGTATCAAAAGACCACACAGGGGTCAATCCTAATTCACAATTTATAAATGCAAATCCATGACACATAATGCATGCATCATGACATATACAGTGAATAAAAAGAATTATATATACATCTCTGCGAAATACATAAAACTGTATACATCAAATATCATCTATGTCCTACAAATAAAAGTAAAAATTACAGGGAATGGGGCAGAGCCGCCCGTCAACTAACAAAAGGCCTAGCAAATGAAATCTACATCATCAAATATATCAACATGCGCCAAGTCCTCCTAAGTCGAGGCCTCTGCACCGAAGTTCAAATCTGCCCAGTGAAAGGACGGGTCGCATACTCCAGGGACATCAGTCTGCAGCCTAATACACTTAGCTCTTGCAGTGGCTTAGCCTCCTAGCAGTTATCTTAGGCACTCTAGGGGTCAACTAACTTACTAACTATTTGCCAACTGGATTAACTGCTAACTAAAGCAACTAATTGCTTTCTATTAAACTTAAACTACACAACTTCTTTCTTCACTAAGGATTGCCGGATTGGGCTGTGAAAAGGCTGCCCATGACTTTGTTTTGGGTTCAAGGCAATAATCCATAACACTTGAAGTAAATGGAATAGTCTTGCAAGCATATATATAATACAATTAGGTTAGCCCAATTTATATATCTTGGACTTTTAAATAAAGTATGGCCCAAAATCTTAAAACCAATGTAATATATTTGCAAGCATACTTAGCAAAATTTAATATGGCCCAATATTCAATAAGGACTCATATTAAATATAAAACACATGAGTTTTATCTATCACATTCACTTAAGCTAGCAAATTTAGTTAGCACACATTATTAAAATAATGGTTCCATGCCATTTATGGTTGTACCCCATTTCTTTATTTGCTATTAAATAACCCTTTCAATCACATCTCAATATAATTAATTCTTTGAATACAAAGATAGCTTCATATCAAGAATCTCTCTTAATCAAGCCAAGTTGGCTTTCCTTTTCATTCTTGATATTTATATAACATTATATTAATATATATCATCATCTCTTTCTTTACTATTCATAATCTAAGATACTTAATAAACTATTAAGTAATAATTAATTATAATGTAAAAAAAAATTATACACAAAATTATAATAACTGAATATTACATAGGATTTTTTGAGTCATTACAATAGTAACTCATGCAATCTCTCTTTTATTGAGGACAATGTAGAGACATACACTCCATGGCTCATCTACATAAGACATCTCTTGGAGTTTGCCATGCTAAACGCCTTTAGTATGGAATGAATATACGTTTTTTGGGTCAAGTCGAGGATCCTTTTAAATCTATTAATATAGATCTTTATCCCCAAAATATAGGATGTTCTACCCAAATCATTCATGAAGGAATATTTAGACAACTTTATATTTACTGATAGTAACACTAGTATGTCATTCCTTATCCGTAATATATCAACATATAATACTAGGAATGTCCTAGTGATCCCAATGACCCTTTTGTACCCACTATATTCATTCTCATTTTTGATAAAATCAAACTCGTTTGATTGTCTCATCAAAACAAATGTTCCATCTTTGAGAAGTTTATTTCGATCCATAAATGGATTGTAGCTCATATACTTGATTTGCTTTAACTATTGAAATAAATCCATCTGGTTGTATCATACATACATTCTCCTCTAATAGTTTATATTTAAGGAAGGGCGTCTCCACGTCCATGTGCCAAATTTAGTAATAATAAGCTGCAATCGCAAGTAAAATCTAAATGGATTTGAGCATTACTATCGGTTATAAGGTTTTATCACAGACAACTCTTTGACTTTATTTAAATACTTTTTTCAAACCAGTCTTGGTTTATAGGTCTTCACCTTGCCATTTGCTCCAAAGATCCATTTTTTATTTCATGGTCATCTACCATTTCTCTGAGTGTCTACAACTTTTAGCCTCATGTATATATCTGGATCATCATCCTCTATAATGTGTACCTCATCATCATCATTTATGATGAATCCATACCTCCCAAATATCTTCAGTACTATTCCAGATTTATGATTCGTTTGTGGTACAATAGGTCTATCTATAGGTTCCTCCTTTTGACTAATAGTACTTTGTGGTTCTTGAACTCTTTTAAGATCTATTATCCTCCCACTAGCCCTGTAACAAACGAGAATTTTATAATTTAATTTAAATATTTATTAAATTAAATAAATATTTTGATGATTTATTTATTGAGTCATCGATGTTTTAATTATTGAGTTAAATAATTATTTGATGAAATTGTGGTAGATTAATTTAATTATATGTGTTACATTGATTAAATTAATGCGGAGAATTTTTATAGTTCAAAGTATGAATTTAATTTAGTTTATTCGATCAAATTAATTATTTAATAAGCATAATGTTATTCTAATTAATTTAATAATTAATTAGAGATTTAATAATTTGACATAATTAATAAATTAGAATTTTAATTATGTGATAATGTAATTTAATGTGGATTATTATGTTTTATTTAGTTGAAATTAAATAAGATTATTTGATTAATTAAGTGTGACAATTAAAACTATATAGTAAATACTTTAATTAAAATAATGGGAAAGGAGGAATAAAGGAGAAAAACAAACAAGTCATTAAGGGAGTGGGGTTTCAGTTAATTTGATTTAACTGCTCCACTATCCCTAATAGTTAAATTATACATATACGTATATTATATGTATTACAACTTATATATATTATATCAGTATCATATATCATATATGAACTTCAGAGAGAAAACTTAGAGAGAGAATTGAGATAAATTGATTGATTGAAGAGTTTTGAAGAATCATAAGGAAGGATTTCTATCATCTTAACAAGTAACAAGGGTATGATTCTTCAACCCAAGTTCTATATTTCACGTTATAATATTTTCTCCATGAAAATTACTTTCAAGTTCTCTTTAACTAATATTTTTGATGATTATTGGATATATGATTGCGTATATGTTAATAGATGTTTATAACATGATTTGTATGAATTATAATCTGTTTTAGAGTAACTAATTCATGTAATTAAGTTTTAAAAGTTACAGAGTATTAAAGTAGGAATATGGCCCATATGTACAAATTTGCATGCTTTAATTGTTTACTTAACTTGAAATTTATAGTTGATTATGATTATGCATGTTAAAAAGAACAAAACAAAATTTGAACAGACAGATTCGGAGTTATAATGAATCTGTAATGTCGACTTCCATGAATTGTATCGAAACTTTGCAAAATACCAAAAATAGTGAATTTAAGTGTTCTAATTCGAGTAATTACGTGATCTAAAGTGTTAAAAGCATGCTAGAAATATTGTATGATGTTTCTGTGAAGTTTATACTTCATGGGTAACATCAAGAATAGTTGCATTAGTTTAATTTGGGATTTATTTGGCTGTTCTCTGTAAAATTCGCGAACTGTAGTTAGGTATGACGAGGATCCCTGCCCCAGTGGGTGTTTTAGTATAGGTACCACCGCCCCGGCGGGTGTCCTGCAGTGCATTTACCCCGCCCCGGCGGGGGGGCACAGAGAAGAAGGGGCTTGGTTTTATGTGTGTTTTAAACCATAACATGATAAGTTAACCTAATGTAATGAACATGATGACATGTTAAGCATATATTGAAATGTTAGAACAATTCATTAACTTATTTTACATGATTAATTGATAAGTTAAGTACATTATGTAAACCTTTATTCGTAAAGTCTAATAACGCGTTCAAGACTAATGCTTGTGATTCGATCAGACTTAGAATTAATTATTATTGCAAATGTAATGATATGTAGGGTTAATTGAGGAACGAGAATTTTATTTGTAGCTTGTGTACGAGGCAAGTGTTCTATCCCTAGTTTACTATTGTTGAGCAAGTTCTCTATCTATACTTTTTAAATTGAGCAAGTTTCTAAATTCAAAGTTATTCATTGAATAAGTTCTAAACTTATGTTTCTATACCAATCAAGTTCTTATTCTTGTTTATTCAACTCAAAATTCGTATGAGATATTATAATCGTTGTAAAGCATTACTTCAGTATACAATACTTATTCAATTGTATACTCTCGAGATTCATTATTCAATGTGGTTATCAATTATTGTTGAACCTTGTAAGACTAGCGAACCCTTATTGATTCGACTAGTCCATAGTTGATGAACATTCTCAATTCTAGAACTGTTATTGAGCTTATCCAAACCAAACTTCCTTTGGTGCGAACTCTAATGTCAAACTGAGATGAACAACCCTGTTATAGGGGATTATTTACGCGCTAGCGTTGAGATGATGTGCACATTATGGTACTAAGGGTTGATCCCCCTAAGTACGAGTTGTAGAGTCCATATAGTCTTATGACTGTTAAATGTCTAAAGTAGAAATACTTGACAACCTGGGACATAGTTCATAGTCTTATGACCCTCAGATGTACTTTTGATTCTTGTTATTCATTCTTGATTCAAAAGTCGAGTTTTCTTTTATTCAAGACTCCTTGATTTACTCGCATGTTATTATTACAGTTATATTGTTATACTTGTGGACAATCGTGCTCACTCTTACATAATAACATTGCAGTTAAGAATGAAAGGTCCGACGAGTCTTCTACTAGCAAAGGCAAGGGCAAAGTTAACAAGTGTTGAAGACTTGTTATGAAATTTGATAATGTTATGTTTAAGACTTGATGTTGTTTAAAACTTATGTGTTTATATTTTTTGCATCGAGATTTAAGGTTAGATCAATCTGGGATTGATGTATTTATTATTCAGATGTTATAACCTCATAAGGGGAGGATTTGTTTCTATTTATTTCATGGTTCGCATTTATTATGGGTAGATAGATATGTGATATTTGTACAGTGAATACCAAATCCCGTGAAAATTGAAGTTCCCGGATTTGGGGGTGTCACAAGCCCTTCAATGATAAACACATTTATCTTAGAAGGCTGCGTGTTTCGCAACAAACACCTTTTGCTAAGTAGGATTATAAAACATATACCATAAACTTAATTTAGGATGTCCCACAAATCTGCTTATCCTTTTGAAACCTTTTCACATAAGTTGGACAACCCTTTTTCTTAACATACTTAAGATTAGGAATCCTCCCTATCCATAACTCTTATGAAGTCTTGGGGATGGATTTTGAGGGTACCTTATCGTAGATATGCAGCCATTTCTAGGGCTTTATCCTAGAAGGATACTAGAATGTCGGTAAAAATCATTATGGACCGCATCATGTCCTTAGGTACGATTTCTCTTTTTAGATACACCAATTAATTATTGTGTATCAGGAAGAGTCCATTGTGAGAAAATCAATTAAGATGATCTTAAAACTTATTGCACAAGTATTTATTCCTCAATCCAATCGAAGAATCGTAATACCTTGCCAATTAGTTTTACTTCTGATTTCTCTGAACCTTTCAAATGATTCAGATTTGTATTTCACTTAATAAATATATTCAACTCTTTGAATGATCATCTCCTTTTCTTTTACTAGTTTGTTCAATTTGAAAATATTATTTTCATGTAAGTCAAGTATGTAAAGTCCATTCAATAAATTGTCAACACCATATGAAACATTTTATTATAAATAGAACAACTGTTGTTCTTTATTATAATATCAAAACCATCCATATCCACCAATACAGAAATTAAAATAATATTTCTTATAAGTGTTGGAACATAATATCAATTATTTAAACTAATGGACTTGCCCGTAGGCGGTGCTAAACAACAAGTTCTTGCAGTTAATGGACCAACATTTGCTCCATTCCACACACGCAGGAAGACTTCCCCTTTTTTAGCTTTCTACTTCTGCTTGGTCCATTCATAAATCTGTATTTATGAGAACCATAGTCGGTATCCAATACCCAAGTAGAAACTTTACTTACTAAAAGATTTATTTCAATTATGAACAAACATGTATATGTAATCAAAGCTTCACTAAGTGTGACGCCCCCAAAATAGGTTCAATACTCAACCCATTCTGAGTCGCCAAATACATGGTACAGAATCCAAATACAATCTTTTATAACATACGATCGTGCAAAATACGACCACACAAACTGTGAATTTCATTACAAATCGTATATGATACGAAATATAAACTCTAAAATTCATTCCTTATTCATTATAATTATTGTCCAACTATTTTATAGAATAGTGAGGACTTCTATAGATCTAACTCTGATCATCACACTGTTCCCCGACTAGTCCCCACGATATTCTCATTTCCTGAAGAGAACAATGGAAGAAAAGGGTGAGCTCAACTAGCCCAGTAAAGAAGATTTTGACTAAGATAATGGAAAATAAATTATCGTTAATCTTCAACAAATCAGATAAAATATTATGGACAATAAGTTTTAGATCAACAACTGCAGCGGAAAATAACAATTCATTAGAAGAGTTAAGTAGAGAATGATGTCTACTATCTTCTATGATTTAAAAGTCCATCATCAATATTTTATCCCTGTAACATCAATCAATATACATCTCGAATCAAATATTCATCTTTGCACTACGGGCCAAGGACATTCATTTGTATCACCAGTGGTCATGTTCATCTCAACACCTGTCCATCTTTGCACTACGGGCCAAAGATATTCATTAGGTAATCATCTTTGCACTACAGGCCAAAGATATTCGTTTGTATAACCATTTAAGATTGAGCATGATGAAAAATAATATAAATGACGAATTCAGTCAGATAAAGGGCAAAGATTAGGGATTCGTAAATTAGTTAATCCAAGTTCAAGAATACTCCCTAATAATCAATTGTGGAGCAAAATTCAAGAATGAAGTTCAACACTTGGATCCAATCAAAGATAAAAAAAAATTACCGTGAATAGTAACTCGTCATGAAAAGATGAAAATTTCATAAAAAAGTCAGACCAATATTCTAGTGAAATGATATTAGATGAACCGCAGAACTCAAAGAATTTCTGATCATTTCAAGAATTATAAAAGCAATACTTACCGTAATAAGTTTAAATTTAGGAATATGAAATTAAATATTATCACTTTCATAATATAGAATATGAAAGAAAATAATATTCATTATGAATATTGAAAGAAAATAACATCATTTACGAGAAAAATAACATCCTTTACCTTAACAGGAGAGTAGTTTTGACTGGAATATCGGATATTATGCTGACGAAAACTTGCACTGTTATCAACACTCAAAGTATCTAAATACTCACAAAAAATACGCTCGATATTATAGAGAGAAAATTTTCTAATTCTGGTGTGATTTTCATTTCTAACTAAGCACCCTATTTATAGAAAAATGCCAGAACACCAAAATTAACTTAATTAACCAACGGATGAATTTTCAAGCCCATCACTTTTGAAAAAAACAATCAGCACACCACCATTCAAAGCCTCCACCAAAAATCCCACCAACCACATGTTTATAATATATATATATATATATATATATATATTAAAATATTTATTTTCAAAACTTCAATAATTCATAATAAATAGCTCTTTTATCAGAAAAATACGAACCTCGTGTCTATTTCCCATATAAAATTTAATTATCTACAACTTTGTAAAAGAAAGTTTTTCCAAATTTCGAACGAAAAATGACTCAAATTTACATACGGATGATTTTTCCACACCTCCATTCCGACAAAATACATATACTGATAAAAACAACCATCAGCACTAATTCCTTCATTTATATCAAAATTGGACAAATATTTACTCATCATATTTATCAACAATTTAATTATTCACAAATAATATTACAGAACTACAATATTGACAACCAGGTCGTTCCTAGGAAAGAGGGGGCTTTCCGATAGGGCTTTCTCCTTACTGGCGCACAATTAGATTAACTAACCCCTTTCCTAGACAGAATTTCCTAGATATCGCCAATAATGCTGTCTAATATTATTATTCAAATAACATGAATTATTGATTTGATAATGTGAAATACTGTGCAGTGGTTACTGTCATAATTATTGAATCAATAATATAAATATCAACGGTAGCAATTATTGAATCAATAATATAAAATATTGAACAGTAATTACTGTAACAATTATTGAGTAAGTGACTTCTTACGTAAGAACTAATAATTCGAAATACTGTGCAATACCGTGTGTTATTGTTCAACAACGCGTATTACTTTATTTTTATCACCGGGTATTTCAACAGTTTAACGGTAATAATTTTACCGTTATTTTATAAAATATATCTGTCAGTTATTCTGTTGTGGGGTCCACAAATGGCTGCGCCGTCGTACGAATATTCCCCGACAACAAGAATATTTCATGACCAAACGAATATTCCCCGACAACAATGAGTATTTTATTACCACTTGCTAACTTTAAAAAATTTGCACATATCTCCCATAACTTATCACATTTATCAAATTAACACCTTACTAGTTCAAAATAATATATAAAAAAAATTAAATCTTTATTCATAAAATTTGGGGTCTTACAACCTCCCCTCCTTATGAAATTTTATCCTCGAAATTAACGTACGTACCTGGTATGTCGAAAAGGTGAGGATACCTCGCTTTCATTTCTGATTCTAACTCCCAGGTCATTTCCTCGATATCATGGTTCCTCCACAAAACTTTAACTTGAGGTATAATCTTCGAGCGTAGGACATGTTCCTTCTTTTTCAAGATCTTGACAGGTACCTCCTCATACATTAAATCTTCGGCTATCTCGTCTGGTTCTAATTCAATAATGTGGTTTGGGTCTTTCACATATTTACGAAGCACGGATATATGAAAAACGTTATGAACACGAGACATGCTTGGAGCAAAAACGAGTCTATAGGCCACATTTCCTACTCGGTCAAGAATCTCAAATGAACCAATAAATCGTGGGTTGAGCTTTCCTCTCTTCCCGAATCTCGTAACTCCTTTCCATGGAGCAACACGTAACAACACATGATCCCCAACATTAAATTCCACGTCCTTTCGATGAAGATCTGCATAACTCTTTTGTCGATCTTGTGCAATTTGTATACGTTGCCGGATCATTTGAATCTTTTCTGTAGTCATACATACTAACTCCGGTCCCAACAATGTTACTTCACCCACCTCGTCCCAGCATACTAGAGAACGACATTTTCGTACATACAACGCCTCAAATGGAGCCATGCCTATACTTGCCTGATAACTATTATTGTAGGAGAATTTCACCAATGATAAGTACTTGTCCCAACTCCCTTTGAAGTCTAGAACACAAAGTCTCAATAGATCTTCAAGAGTTTAAATAGTCCTTTCCGATTGTCCTTCCGTTTGTGGATGATATGCCGAACTGAATCGTAAATCCGTGCCCATAGCTTTAAGCAAACTGACCCAAAATCGTGAAGTAAATCTGGGGTCACGACCCGAAACTATGGATAATGGCATACCATGCAATCTCACAATCTCATTTACGTACATACGAGCAAGACGTTCAAGTGAATAAGTCTCTCGTATAGGAAAGAAAGGAACAGACTTTGTTAATTTATCGACAATAACCCAAATCGCATCTATGCTTTGAGAAACCTTGGGAAGACCCGTAACGAAATCCATGGTAATGTGTTCCCACTTCCATTTTGGAATCTCAAGTGGTTGCAATGGACCCTTTGGCACTTAATGCTCTGCCTTGACACGTTGACACGTTAAACACTTCGAGATAAACTCCGCAATCTTTCTCTTTATATTGCTCCACCAAAATGTATGTCGAAGATCACGATACATTTTGGTACTTGCTAGATGGATTGCAAACGGTGTGTTGTGTGCCTCCATCATGATTCTATACTTCAAATCAGAATCGTTAGGAACACAAAGTCTGGAGTTGACTTGAAGTATTCCTTCTTCATCGATTCTTGCTTCTGGAATAGCACCTTCTTGCACTTTCTTCTTCATCTTTATCAGCTCCGGGTCTGTAGCTTGAGCAGCTTTAACTTTATCAATCAAAGCTGGTTCTATGCGTATACTTGACATCATCACGTGGGTCCCCGGAGTCTTGAACTCTATCTCCATTCTTTGTAAGTCACACAAAATGGGCCTTTGTGTTGACAGCATCGCACTCATTCCCGCATATGATCTTCTACTTAGCGCGTCTTCTATCACGTTCGCTTTTCCAGGATGGTATTGGATGGTATGGTCGTAATCTTTCAACAGCTCAAGCCAATGTCAGTTGCCGCATGTTGAGTTTCTTCTGGGTGAAGAAATATTTGAGGCTCTTATGATCCGTATAGATCTCCACTTTCTCCCCATACATGTAGTGTCTCCAGATCTTTAATGCGAAAACGACAGCTGCCAACGCTAGATCATGAGTAGAATAATTCCTCTCATATTATTTGAGTTGTCGTGAGGCATAGGCTATGACTTTCCTATGTTGCATGAGAACACATCCTAACCATTTGCCTGAAGCATCGTTGTAAATGACAAATCCATCCGAACCAGATGGTATCGTCAAAACAGGTGCCGAAATGAGTCTCCTCTTGAGCTCTTGGAAGCTCTTCTCACATTCCTCGTTCCATACGAATTTTGTATCTTTTCGAGTCGATTCGAGAAAATTCTTCCACGAATCTCAGATAATAGCCAGTTAAGACCAGAAAGCTACGTACTTCGGTCACCGACTTAGGTTGCTCCCAACTTTGTATTACTTCAATCTTTGCCGAGTCAACAGATACTCCATGTTTTGATACCACGTACCCAAGGAATGCTACTTCCTCAAGCCATAACTCGCATTTCTTCAACTTGGCATAAAGCTTGTTATCACAAAGCCGTTGAAGTACCAGCTTCAGGTGGTGCTCATGATCTTCACGGCTTTTGGAATAGATGAGGATGTCATCAATAAAGATAACCACGAACTGATCCAAATATTCCTTGAATACACGGTTCATCATATCCATGAAAGAAGCAGGAGCATTAGTCAATCCAAAAGACATGACTAAGAATTCATAATGCCCGTATCGAGTTCTGAAGGCAGTCTTCGGAATATCCTCAGTTTTAATCTTTAACTGATGATATCCAGAATAAAGATCGATCTTTGAAAATAATTGTGCACCTTGCAACTGGTCGAACAGGTCATCAATACGAGGTAACAGATACCTATTCTTGATGGTGACATGGTTCAACTCCCGATAGTCAATACAAAGTCGCATACTCCCGTCTTTCTTCTTTACGAATAAAACAGGAGCACCTCAAGGAGATGTACTAGGACGTATAAAACCGATGTCTAACAACTCCTGTAGTTGGATCTTTAACTCCTGAAGTTCAATAGGAGCCATTCGATATGGGGTTTTAGAGATGGATTTTGTACCGGGTTCAAGATCAATAAAGAATTCAACTTCACGTTCTGGGGGTAGACCAAGAAGTTCTTCGGGAAATACATCAAAAAACTCATTAACAACAGAAATATCATTCAAACCTAACGTATTCTGGTTTAGATCAGTGACATGGGCTAAGAAAGCTTGACATCCATTTTTCAATAAACGAATAACTTTATGACTTGAAATGACATTGACTGATTTTAGTGGTTTGGTGGTTTGAACTCGCACAACAGGTTGGTTAGGAATATAAAAACTAGCAACCTTACGAAAACAATCAATTTTGGCATAATAAGTGGTTAACCAGTTAATTCCTAAAATCACATCAAATGCAAGTATTTTCAAAGATATAAGATCAACAGGTAGGGTGAGGGTGCCAATTTGAATAAAGCAAGATTTGTAAACTGTGGATGTAATGAAGATTTCTCCTAACGGAGTTTCAACAGATAAGTCAAAGTCTAATTTCTCAGAAGTCAAGTTCAAACGTTGAGCACAAGCAGGTGAAATAAAAGAATGGGTAGCACCGGTATCTAATAAGGTATAGACTTCATAAGAGTTTATGATTAGCTTACCCGTAATAACCTCATTCGGGTTCCTTGCTTGTTGGGCAGTTACGATAAAAGCTCTTCCAGGAACCACTGACTTTGACTTGTCAGGGACAGCCTTTGGAGTCACCATCCCTGCTGGACTTGGTTTCACTACAGGACACATTCGAGCTATGTGCCCTTCCTTTCCATAGTTATAACACACTTTGGATTGTTGTGTGCAGTTGGGACTAATGTGCTCCTCTTGCCCGCATTTATAGCATACGACCGGCGGTCGTTCTCCTCCCCTAGAAACAGTTGATGCTGGTGCTGCTGTCGACGTTTGCACGTTCTCATTGTTGTACCTTCTCTTCTTGAAATATCCCCCCGACTCACTTTTTCTATTACCATGCCCACGATTACCACCGGAGTGGTTACTACTTCTGTCATGATACTTTTCTCCCTACTGGTTATCATTGTTCCGATGATCGCTACCACCGGTACGACCTTGGTTGTTGTCCCTTGGTTGAACATAATCATTATCCCGTTCTAATAATTGGGCCCTGTTCACCACATCTGAATATAAAGAAAGTTTGTGAGAAATGAGGTACTGACGAATTTCGGGTTTCAAACCTCTTAGAAACATCCGCATCATACGTTCCTCATTATCAACCAAATGACATGCGAACTGGGATAACTCCGCCAAGTTAGCCTCATACTGGGACACAGTCATGTTGTTCTATTCCAGTTTGATAAACTCTACCTCCTTCATATGATGAATACTCTCTAGAAAGCACTTGTCATTGAACAGTTTCTGGAACTCCTCCCAAGACATCTTGAGTGCGGCAGGTTGGGTACGCTTCACAGATTTCCACCAATAATCTGCCTCTCCACGGAACATAAAGGTGGCGAATGGAACCTTTTGCTCCTCCGTGCATCCTAAGACATCAAATATCTTGGTAATTTGCTTAACCCACATTTCTGCCTTGATTAGATCTGGCTTTCCCAAAAACTCTGGTGGTCCCAACTCTTTTAACTTCTTGGCTGTGACAAGCCGCGAGTTGTTACTATTTCCACCTGTATTATGAACACGAGTCTCCCTCGTCTGGTTTTGCATGAACTTCAAAAAGCTTCTAAACATTCCATCATTCATCATCTGATCGGTGGTGTTGTTTACAAGAGGAATATTGCCTTCCTGTTGCACGTTCTCCTGGTTGGTGATTAAAGGTGTCTCAAAGGTCTCATTCACTCCATTGTTTAGATTTTCAACTGTCATTCTCAAATACTGTCATAAAACAAGGGTTAATCAAACAAATTAACATATCACATAATAACCCTATGTTCTAACCAACCAATTAAATAACAATTAAGCTTAGGTATGACACACTAGCGAAGGATTTACTCGTCTTTCCCCTCCTAGTTCTATTCTCAGATCTCCGCTAGAGATCATGCCCCTAAGCTCTAATACCAACTGTGACGCCCCCAAAATAGGTTCAATACTTAATCCATTCTGAGTCGCCAAATACATGGTACAGAATTCAAATACAATCTTTTATAATATACGGTCGTGCAAAATACGACCACACAAACTGTGAGTTTCATTACAAATCGTATATGATACGAAATATAACCACTCAAATTCATTCCTTATTCATTACAATTATTGTCCTACTATTTTATAGAATAGTGAGGACTTCTACAGATCTAACTCTGATCATCACACTGTTCCCCGACTAGTCCCCGCGATATTCTCATTTCCTGAAGAGAACAGTGGAAGAAAAGGGTGAGCTCAACTGGCCCAGTAAAGAATATTATGACAAAGATAATGAAAAATAAATTATCGTTAGTCTTCAACAAATCAGATAAAATATTATGAATAACAAGTTTTAGATCAACAACTGCAGCGAAAATAACAATTCATTAGAAGAGTTAAGTAGAGAATGATGTCTACTATCTTCTATGATTTAAAAGTCCATCATCAATATTTTATCCCTGTAACATCAATCAATATATATCTTGAATCAAATATTCATCTTTGCACTACGGGCCAAAGACATTCATTTGTATCACCAATGGTCATGTTCATCTCAACACATGTCCATCTTTGCACTACGGGCCAAAGATATTCATCAGATAATCATCTTTGCACTACAGGCCAAAGATATGCATCAAATAATCATTCATCTTTGCACTACAGGCCAAAGATATTCGTTTGTATCACCATTTAAGACTGAGGATGATGAAAAATAATATAAATAACGAATCCAGTGAGATAAAGGACAAATATTAGGGATTCGTAAATTAGTTTATCCAAGTTCAAGAATACTCCCTAACAATCAATTGTGGAGCAAAATTCAAGAATGAAGTTCAAAACTTGGATCCAATTAAAGATAAAAAAAATTACCGTCAATAGTAACTAGTCATGAAAAGATGAAAATTTCATAAAAAGTTCAGACCAATATTCTAGTGAAATGATATTAGATGAACCGCAGAACTCAAAGAATTTCTGATCATTTCAGAAATTATAAAAGCAATACTTACCGTAGTAAGTTTAAATTTAGGAATATGAAATGAAATATTATCACTTTCATAATATGGAATATGAAAGAAAATAATATTCATTATGAATATTGAAAGAAAATAACATCATTTACGAGGAAAATAACATCCTTTACCTTAACAGGAGAGTAGTTTTGACTAGAATATCGGATATTATGCTGACGAAAACTTGCACTGTTATCAACACTCAAAGTATCTAAATACTCACAAAAAATACCCTCGATATTATAGAGAGAAAATTTTCTGATTCTGGTGTGATTTTCATTTCTACCTAAGCACCCTATTTATAGAAAAATGCCAGAACACCAAAACTAACTTAATTAACCAACGGATGAATTTTCAAGCCCATCACTTTTGAAAAAAACAATCAGCACACCACCATTCAAAGCCTCCACCAAAAATCCCACCAACCACATGTTTATAATATATATATATATATATATATATATATTAAAATATTTATTTTTGAAACTTCAATAATTCATAATAAATAGCCTCTTTTATCAGAAAAATACGAACCTCAGTGTCCATTCCCCATATGAAATTTAATTTTCTACAACTTTGTAGAAGAAAGTTTTTCCAAATTTCGAACGAAAAATGACTCAAATTTACATACAGATGATTTTTTCACACCTCCATCCCGACAAAATACATATACTGATAAAAACAACCATCAGCACTAATTCCTTCATTTAGATCAAAATTGGACAAATATTTACTCATCATATTTATCAACAATTTAATTATTCACAAATAATATTACAGAACTACAATATTGACAACTAGGTCGTTCCTAAGAAAGAGGGGGATTTTCGATAAGGATTTCTCCTTACTGGCGCGCAATTAGATTAACTAACCCCTTTCCTAGACAGAACTTCCTAGACATTGCCAATAATGTTGTCTAATAATATTATTCAAATAACATGAATTATTGATTTGATAATGTGAAATACTTACTGTGACAATTATTGAATTAATAATATAAAATATCAACAGTAGCAATTATTGAATTAATAATATAAAATATTAAACAGTAATTACTGTAACAATTATTGAGTAAGTGACTTCTTACGTAAGAACCAATAATTTAAAATACTGTACAATACCGTGTGCTACTGTGCAACAATGCGTATTACTGTATTTTTATCACCGGATATTTCAACAATTTAACGGTAACAGTTTTATCGTTATTTTATAAAAAGGTTATTTCTGTCACTTTCTATATCTGACAATTATTCCGTTGTGGGGCCTACAAATGGCTGCGCCATCGTACGAATATTCCCCGATAACAAAAATATTCCACGACCAAACGAATATTCCCCGACAACAATGCATATTTTATTACCGCTTGCTAACTTTGAAAATTTTGCACATATCTCCCATAACTTATCACATTTATCAAATTAACACCTTACTAGTTCAAAATAATATATAAAGAAAATTAAATCTTTATTCATAAAATTTGGGGCCTTACACTAAGCATCTTCTGATCTACAAGATACTTATCACAGTTCCTATTCTAGTGTCCAGGCTTATTGTAGTGGAAGCAAACTCCTTTGCTATCCGTATCAGTTTTGTTCTTCTTATCCTTTGTATTTGCCTTTCTATTTACCTTCTTTGAATTGTTCTTCTTTTCAGAAGATCCTTTAGCCCCTACCAGTAAGACTTAGTCTTTCTTGGTTGGAAAGTGACTCTCAACAATATTTCAACATGTTAAGCAAATCAGCGAAGCTGACATCTAGCTTGTTCATGTGAAAAATTCACAACAATTGTGAGAAGGAGTCTGGGAGTGAGTGCAATATCAAATCTTAGCTCAACTCTCTATTCATGACAAAACCTTGTTGTACTAATTGTTCAATCAAATTGATCATTTTTAGGACATGTGTTTGTACTGTAGTGCCATCGGTTTTTCCAGATCGAAAGAGCTCCTTAGATATCTAATATTATTAGTCCTACTTTCCTCACAATTCAACTACTTAAAGTGCAAGAGTATTTTAGGAGAATCCATAGTTTTATGCTGACACTGAAGCTCGTTACTCATGGATGCGAGCATGCTGCATTGAGCTAACTGTGCATCATCTTACCATTTTCCAAAAGTAGCAATCTCTTTCTCAAAGGCATTGTCTGCAACCATTGCAGAGATAGGCGTATCAAGGATAGATAGCTTTTCAGTCTTGAGAACTATTCTCAAATTCCTTAACCAATCCGTTTAATTCGGTCCGGTTAAATAGATCTAATATGCTCCGCAGTGATAGTAATTTAGACATTGTAAAATTCTGTAAATAAATTTGTAATTAACAACATTTAGCATAAATTCTTTTATTAATTACCAAAATAAATTATGTCTTTATTTAAATTGGTTTCTCCCACTATTTTCATCAAACTATATTACCCTCATACTATATAGTTCGGCGAATCTAATTAAAGATTTGCTAGTGAGAATAAGGATCCTATTTCAAATGTATATAGCCTTGTGTGACACAACAAACTATATATAAATAAATAGGTAGACAACTCTTGTCAATTACATCAACATGTAACTCCTTGTATTTTACCCTTTAGATTATTTTGATCAAGTGTGACACATCCGAATCAAAATTTTATCCAAGTTAAGTCCAACCTATCACTTCTATATATTCAAAAGAAAAATATTGTGCTTGTGTGACACAACAAAACAGCATCGTTCAGTCTATTTATAAGCATTAAATGTGATAAAATAACATCTCAAAAAATTAAGATAAGCCTTGTGTGACAAAACAAACTTATAATGATTAATTGATACTCTATCGTTTTATCATGCTAGAAGGCGACGTTCGATATTCTAAACTTTGAATGCTTAGGACTTAATATAAATTCTTTGAGGGGTTTGTTATTATTTGTCTTATCTTGTTTAGCGCGCATGCACGTATATATAAAATACGCGACATATTAATTTACATGCGAAGCATGTTTTATAATAGATAATATATATAATAAGCATGCACATATAGAATACTATATTCTACTCGGATTGATTATGGACTTTATTCTAGTTTTGTTCACTAGAGCCACCAAGTGAACCAAGAGGTCAAACCTAGGGTGCAAGAATTAAATTTAAATATAACTATTACATTTAAATCCCGGGCTCTATTACAAACGGGTCTTCATACACTCCTTGTTCCTTTGGTCTCTAATTTTTCAAGTAATTCTAACTAATTCTATTACATAAACTATTTACAATAAATAGAAACCTTGATCAGCAGTCAAGGAGAAGTACATAAGAGGGATATAGAATTTACATCAAAAAAATTAGAGAAGACGAGGCATGCAAACCCCATTTAATAAAACACATACATTCATGCATCCAACTAAAATAAAATCTAATGACATTGGTCAATAGTCCATAATCAATCTCATTTATTATCATACATATCACTATATGCATCAATAAATAATATTCATCTCATGAATAATAAAAATATTCCATATATACATTGATATCATTTAATGGGCAATTTAAAGTTGCATTAAATCTAGTTTTGAAACAAAATAAATTCTTTTATTTTAATCAAAATCAAAATCAAAATAAATTCTATTATTTTAATTTATCCAATTTTGAATAAAAATAAACTCTTTTATTTTTAATCAAATTCCAAATCAAAATAAACTCCTTTTTTTCAAAGATGGAATCCAATTTCAAGTTCAAAATAAACAACTTTATTTTAACTTAAATTGATGGAAAAATAAAATATGTTGAATCCTATTCCTTATCAAAATTAAACATCTTTAATTTTAGGAAACATGAAATCATATTCCATATGTGAATAAACTCCTTTATTCTAGGAAACATAGAATCCCTTTCAAAGTATAATAAACTCTTTTATTAATAATCCAATTTCAAATAAAATAAACTCCACTATTTTAATTTTGAAAAACTGCACAAAAATTAAAAAATCAAAAATTATGTTAGACCCTACAGAAACCACTGTTAGGCTTGTAAGATTCATGAACACAATCAAATTGCATTAAAATAGCGAAAGCATGGTAAATAAGATTTTTAAAATTTTACAAACCATATACCCGGATCATCCTTTATGCACAATTATTAATTATACGAAAGAGATGAAGAATAAGATTTATATCCTTGTAGAAACGTGCTTCCACATGTACGAGTACACCTCCAATTCCTTCGCGTTCTCCTTGAAAAACACCGGGTTTGATTTCTTTCTTTGATCAACGTTAGCCACCCAAGTATTTGGCCTCTAGAGGTGATCCACCAAAGAATAATAGTTATTCAAGAATACGAGTGTTTGGCAAAACCCTAAATTCTATCTCTATAGAATTATGCGTACTCTCCCAACACATGGAATCAAGTGTATAACCTTAATCCATAATAAAACTTTCTTATTTATAGATATAGGCAACCCTCCTAATCCATTTAGGATTAGGATTTCATTTTAATTAATTAAACTTCTTTATTTAATTAGCCTAATCTTGTTAGGAATAATTAATTAAACTCTTTTAATTAATTAGCCTCCTAATCTTATTAGTAATATTTCAGAGTACTCTTATTAATTAATTCCCAAACTCTTTTAGGAATTAAATAATAATAATAATAATAATAATAATAATAATAATAATAATAATAATAATAATAAGACTTCTCTTATTAATTTATATTTAATATTTACAAAATATTAAATAATACTTATTAAGCTATTTAATTTATTCTATCACCATAGATTAAATTAAATACACTTAACTTATTGTTACGATTATGCCATTCACTTCTTTAATAAATATTTTTCTTTTATGGTGTGACCCTTTAGGTTCATATTAAACCGGTTGTGAATAAATCAATTAGAACAATTCTAATCTTATTTAAATAAATAAATTAAAATATTTAATTTATTTAAATAAATAATATTTATTCTACAATAAGGGTAAGCCCCCTTAGTGATCAACGACTTTTCAGATAATATAGATTTCAACATTAATCATAAAAGAACCTTTGAGTAAATAGTTACCGTACAATTCAATTCTTCCACCATACAATGCCCCAATTAAATATAAGACATGGAATTTCTGTCAAGTCTTATGAAAGTCCAATAATAATCTAGAAGGGGGGGTTGAATAGATTATCACTGTTTAAAAATTATCTTTGGACCATATGTTTCATCACAGTCAATTCCTTCAAGTTGATTGCACCCTTGTGCAACTAATCGTGCCTTATTACGTATAACAGTTCCATTTTCATCTAACTTGTTACGAAAACCCCATCGAGTTTCAATAATGGAGGTTTCTTCGGGAGTTGGAACTAATTCCCAGACTTTGTTTCTGGTGAACTGTTCAAGTTCTTCTTGCATAGCTATTATCCAGTCTTCATCAAGCAATGCATCTTTTATATTTTTAGGCTCAATTTGGGACAGAAAAGATAGATGATTGGTCATGTTTTGTGCTTGTGATCTTGTAAGAATTGCTTTATCAATATCTCCAATTATATTTTTTATTGAATGATTTCTTATAACATGTGATTCTTTGGGCAAGTCATTTAGCTGGGGATTAGGATTTTTAAGAGGATTAATATTGACAGGTGGAGATATATCATCTATTTTTAGTCCTTCCATATTTCTGAGAATGTCTTCAATGACTGTATCATTTTCTGCCAGTTCTTTTTATTTTGGAGGGGGTTTAGATTCATCAAAGGTTGCATTCATTGATTCTTCCACGACTAGAGTTCTTTTATTAAAAACTCTATATGCTTTACTATTTAGTGAATATCCCAGAAATATTCCTTCATCAGATTTGGGGTCAAATTTTACTAGATATTGTTTAGTATTTAGAATAAAGCATTTGCCCCCAAAAACACGAATATAATTTATTTTTGGAGTTCTTTTACAAAAAAAAGTTCATAGGGAGTTTTGAGCAACATTGGTCTTAGCAAGACTCGAGATATAACAGGATGTTGCAATTGTTTCGGCCCAAAAATATTTAGGAAGTCGATATTCATTAAGCATAGTATTGGCCATTTCTTGTAGAGTACGATTTTTTTTTTCAACTACACCGTTGGATTGAGGTGTGTAAGGTGCAAAAAAGTTATGACTTATACCGTGCTCATCACAGAACATTATGAAATCAGAATTATCAAATTCTCTTCCATGATCAGACCGAATATAAACAATAGAGCTTCCCTGTTGATTCTGAATTTTCTTACATAAAGCAGAGAAGGAGTTTATCGCTTCATTTTTGAATTTTAGAAAATCAACCCAAGTGAATCGTGAATAATCATCAACTAGGACTAAAATATAGATAGCACCACCCATGCTATATTTAGGAATAGGTCCTACTAGATCCATATGCAAGAGTTCTAGTGGTCGAGAGGTTGATACTGTGAGTTTAGGTTTATGAGATGCATGAATTTATTTTCCTAATTCACAGACTTCACAGATATGGTCTTTAAAGAATTTTATTTTGGAAGACCTCGAACATGTTCCTTAGAAGATATGTTATTAATTAATTTCATGTTAATGTGTCCTAATCTACGATGCGAAAGCCATGGATCATCATTTGCAGAAACAAGTCACACATTGTCTAGGTGTGGGTATGAATCTAAATCACAGCGAACTCCCAGCTTCTTCCTCAAGTTTAGTTGAATCTTCTTTTTCTGCTTAGAACTATTGTATGACTTGGTCTAGAAATAACAATCTCTTCCTCACCTCACAAGTACACTAGAGACCCAACTCCCAGCTGACCTCTCTAAGACTCTGGTCTTGGTCAAAAAAAATTTATCTTTCTCACAAGTATAAAATAAACCAACTCAACCTTTTCCTTTTTATAAAAAGTTTTGTTTCAATTTTTGCTTCTAAAGTAAGCAGATAAAATTTAGAACAAATACTTCTCAGATAAGCAGATATAGAAGTTAAGTATTTGGTAAAAGTTCAAGACTTTAATGTGGTGTGCTTCTGTGAAAGCAGATAAATAGATTTAAGTACCTTTAACAAAGATTTTCTTTTTCTTTAATAAAGAGTGTGTTTCTATGGTTTTAAACAAATATAACTTTGAATTTAAATAATCATACAAACTTATATAATGCAACAATAAACTATGAATAATTATATGAGCAGTATATTTTTAATGACAGTTTATCAAGTATAATAATTTGATCAATTTAAATAATACTCGAATAAACTTGTTTCACCCACTTATATATATTATATTATATTTGATCTACGTTGTGAATAATTTGGCCACTTAAGATTTCAAAGACCGTCCAGATAATATTCTTTGTTAAGAAATATCTCCGAATATCGGTATCTAAGTACTGACTAAATTGTTCAATTCACAACTTGATAATCATATTAATATTATACAATATTTATATTAGTAAAAGGCCACTTAGGATTTTAAAGACCGTTCGGAGAATTTCAAAGAAATTACTTTCGAATTATATCGGTACCTAAGTACTGACTTTTTACTCGATATTGATAGATAAAATATAGATATATATAAATGTGTATAGCAGTTTATATTTGATTATCTATATATATAAGCAAGTATGAGATAACATGAACAGTAATAAATTAATAACTTATCTCAAATACTTTGACCAATTTTTTCCTTCCAAATAAAATTAGAACTTTGATTAGAAGAAGAGAGAGTGAAAGCATAATTGGATAGAATGTAGGCAAGGAGAGTAAGCTTTTTCAGATTTGTGAATTGATAAGTTGAAATGAATGAAAAAGCCTCCTATTTATAGGATTTTTGAGTTTAGGGCAAAAATGTAATTTGATAAATCATTTTTGAAATTGAAGGCCCGGATTGCATGATGGAAGATTGAAGGGTCCGGATTGATTTGTAGTACACGAATTGGGTGGCCATGTTTAGCCCATAAATAATGTTTCTAATTTGTATGCCCAAACATGCTAGCACTTAACAAAGGCAAGCCTTCTTCAAATTTCAAAGGCACATCACACACAAATTCTCACGGCACACACTCACATGCGCTACACATGCACACACCGCACATATACACATGCACACACATATATATCATATATACTTAACATATATATATATATATACACGGATATATATAATATATTTAAAATTTTCTTTTTGCCCATAAAAGATTTATAAAATCTTTTTGAAAAAGAATAGGAATCTCCTTGCCTTAGGAAATGTTACTATATGAATTTATTTTATTAACACTTGATATTAGATTTATCGAGGTTAGAAAATAAATTCAAATGAAGTTTAGAAAATAAATATTTTTGGTCAAAATAAATGAGGTAATTAAAATTAAGTTTAATATTTTTAATCCTATGGAGAGGATTCTACCCTTTTGACCTATTTTTCTAATTTGTTATCATCAAAATAAAATACCCAGATTTGGAGACCTATCATCTTATTTTATTTAATAATAAGTATTTTGATTCCAAAAATGTACAACTCCAAATAATGCAAATTAGAAATTCCTTTCTAATTTCATTCCGCATTGGCCAAGGATTCATGGGTTATCATTTATCGAATCACATAGGACATTTTTCTTCTTTTCCTAGAAGCGGTAGATTTTTTTTTATCATTTATTATCTTCATATATAACTTATTACACCCAAGCATACCCTTTGATATACCCAAAGGGTCTTAAGGGACATGTCAAAGTATAACTTATCATACATAAGACACTATGATGATCTCAAGTCTAAAGATCACTTATACTACTATCACTACAGGAATTTCTATTGACAGACAAATAAAACTCCATTAGGTATCCCTTAGCGAGCCATGTTTAGTGAACTTATTCTCCAATAAGCACCTACATACTTGTTTTAGTGTCTCCATACAAATGATCATGAGATCAATCATCCTCATTCAATGAGCAAGCAACGTATGTTCCAATCTATCCCGATTCACTAATCCCCTTTTTATTTTTAGTAATCCAACGATTGGGAACTATTTTAGTTTTAAGCTATCTAAGAATTTAGATCTCATTAGCATGATCATTGTAATAATCCAAACCCTAATTAAGATTATTAATAAAATTTATGGATGTTAAGTATGTTATTATAATTGTATTTAAAATTTGTGTGCATTATGTGTTTAAGTTTAAGTATTATTATACAACGAGCTATGACATTTGATCAATTATGAGTAATAATGAAAACCGTAATTTAACACTTAACCGTAGATTAGAAAACCTAACCCTAATTGGGTTTGTAGATGGAAATTATAACTTAATACTTTTTGTATATAAGATTATGGATATTATATAATTAACACTAAGTATGGTTATGTAGAAATAAAATTGTGAAAATCTTATTAGGAAACCCTAATTGAGGATTAGGAAACCCTAATCCTAAATATTAAACCCTAATTATATTCATTAAACCCTAATTCTAATTAACAAAACCCTAATGGTCAAAACTATGGATAAATTTTAAAGTTTATAGAAATATGTGAAAAGACTAAAATACCCTTAGAGTTAATTGGAAAATTACCAAACTGCCCTTAGTATGTGCAAACACTACAAGAAATTACACAAAAAATGACGCTAAAATTTGTCATATTAAATTCATTTTTCGTCACTAAAACATTTGGTGACGAGTGTTAATCGTTACAAAGACCATCACCGTATGAGCGTGGTAAAAGGTTTATTTGACAATATTTGATGTAATCACTAAATATTTTAACTTATGGTGACGATCTACACCATTGTCAATATAATTAATTGCTTTTAATGACGTTAATAGCGTAACTATTTGAATGAAACTTTCGTCACTCTACATTATGTTTCGTCATCAAAACTTAATACATTAAATAACGAAAAACTTTTTTGGTCATTAAAGTATATTGTTTTAATGATGAAAATATGTCACACTATTTAAATCATCTACTTTTAATGACGAAAATATTGTCATATTTATGATTATTCTTTCGTCATATTATTGTGTTTATCGTCACCAAAAATAAGAAAATAAATTATGATAGAACATTCGTCACCTAATAATATATTTAACATGACAATTATGTCGTTGTCATTTCATATTTTAAATAATATTATAAAATAATTTGTCACCAAAGAGTTACTTTCTGTGACACATTTTTCCCTGTCACTAATTGAATACTTATGATAACGATATATCTTGTCACATAAAGAGTTATTAATAGTGACAAAATTAGTTGTTGTGACTAAATGAATATATAATAGTCACAATAATATTAATTCTAAAGAGTTAATACATTAGTGACCTTTTTAAATCAACTTTACACCTGTATAGAATATAAGAGACAAAAGGCAATAAACATTTAAAATAAAAAATAATTATCTTATAAAAATAAAAAAAGCGAGACACCAAATTTGTGACCCCCTAACATTACTTGAATATATATACAGAAACTGTTCCAGCAAAAATTGTTGGCAAACAATTAAGCTTCAGCAAACCTTGCCAACTGAGTAAAACAAACTTTAAAAACTAGGACCATGACAACAAGTGGCTTCCTACAAAAATAGCAACTTGCTGCTCTGTAGAAATATTTTACCCCTTGGGCCTTAAGATGTCAGTAAAACCAGCTCTCATGATTCGCCTATACCTTGTGTCCTATACCGGTGGTGGCGGACTAGGCTTTGGAGGCTCAACCGGCTCTGGTACTGGTGGTGCATCTCCACTCTCCTTTTTCCCTAGTAATCCACCTTGACCACCACCAAAGAAGCTGCTTATCGATGATGCAATTCGATGTGTGCCCATCACCTTACTAAAACTATCTACTATTCAGCCTGATCGTTCCTTCAAAATAATTTCAAGCGCCTCTTTGTGTGATGGATACAGGGCATCACAGTCTTTTAATAGATTTTGAATGGCTGGTAACAGATACTCCTTAACACTAGAAGTAGGAAGATCTGCACCAAAACGCAGACCATAACTGACAAACAAATACCCCTACAGATACTTAACTGAGGCAGATTAGATTAGCCTTTAATCTTTATATATAAGATCAACATTCATTCATTAACAATCTTCCACGCATGCATGATGCGTACTAATGAAAGCATACATATTGAAGGAAAAATGATATATTCAGTACCTCGAAATAAACAATTACAAACCTGTAGCATCTAGAGCACGGATAGATTCACAAAATGCATTGGCTCTATCACGCCGACGCATCACGTCACTTGCAAGGAGTGGTGTAGCTGTAAGTTGGGAAGTCTTGGACAATAGATGTACATCAAGTTAAAGAAAATTAGGATACAACAAAAAACACTTTTAATACATAAAAATAGTAAGCACAACTATTCTCTGATTGGAAAGGTTTGAGGATATAATTTTTTATTTATGTTTTTTTACCTTGTATGAGGTTGCCCCCTAGTATAAGGGTGATGCAAGGTATGGTTGCATTTTTGCCACAATAACTTGCTCTGCTGTTATTTTAACATATTTACTAGTGTAGTAGTAATAAAACTTGGATTCTAGTAAAGATTTGTATAACTTTATGAAATGAAACATACCCAAGTAATTTGACAAAGTCTTGGATTCCCTGCAAATAATGTGAGTTTTACTAAGCCATAAATCAAAGCAACTAAAAAAGTTTGAAGAATAGAATAAGTTTATTAGAGCACCTGTATTCTGTTGAATTAACTATTGTCATCATCAGTATCATTTTCAGAATCACTATGTTGCTGAGAATCATCCTCAGTACTACAATAATCAACCAAAGTGTCATCTAACTCATATTCTTCATCGACATCCTCTATGTTCTCCTCAACAACCATAAATATGAACTAATCATCCACGATGACCCCGATAGTCATGAATTAAAGTGATATACTATTACAGTGATTTACTTGAAGTGAGCCAATTCTGAATTGTAGTGCTTACAGCAATCAGATTCTTAGACTCCCACTGTAGCATATACCTAAAAAGAAAAGTTACACTTGTGAGCAACATAAAAATAATAATTACTCCTCTATCCTCCATAAACTTTTATTCTATAAATTGTGCAATGAAAAAATGACACTACAGCAAGTTAAAGAAGAGTACATCTACTTGTTAAAAATTTAGTTAAGAATGAGAGTTCTCTGTGGACAGACTCTAAGTCTTAGGCAGAGAAGGCTGGTGTAGTTACCAAAAATATAGGAATACGTGTCTTTTTACCCAAACAGGCCAAATTTATCCAGTAAGTTACTGAACATTTCAACTCATAAATTGTTGTAATCTAAATATCTAATATACTCTATAGTACCATAATATTATTTAAACTACAGGATGTCATTATGCTGTCCCTTTTGGTTCTTCTATGTTAGTTTTCCATGTTCCCTTCTAGCATTATCCTCAAAGGTCACTCTATCACTCTCTTGATCTTATTACAGGTTAAAGAAAGACTAATAGTCTTTCTTTAACATATAACAAGATGATTTACTCTCATTTTAAATAGCAAGCAGTATGAGAATATAGTATTCCTTCCGTCTCAGTAGGCATAATATCAAATATCAGATTGATTAAAGGAGACGTAATTAAAAACAGAAAATAAATACAGAAAACTAACATAGAAGAACCAACGTAAGAACCAACGTAACTTCTTCTTCTTTTAGTTTACCTAACATTTCAAGCCTAGATTCAAAAAGCCTACGTTGGATTTTCTCTTCGTTTAAAGTTTTCGATCCCCTCTCAGCAAGAGAGAACAAGTCTGATTCGGACGATCTACCTGTCTTCTTTGTCACAATCCATTCGTAAGAACTTCCCAGTTGAAATAGCCCCGAGACCATGGCATGGAATTTTGTCACTGACATTGTGTTCTCGAAAAGTAGGTATGACATCAAAAATGGGAAATATTTTGGTGCTGAAAGGATGTTTAAAATGGACATGGTGATGGGAACATAACAGATTACCCAAACAGGTAACTCGGCCTCAGGTATGAACATGGTTAAGGGTAGGCTGATACAAAAAAAAAGTAAACGAGTACAAGGGAAGTATTAGTTTCCTTATGAGAAAGAAGAGAAAGATTAAATTGGCCTTTTTCCACTTTGATATCTGCACAAACAAAAAAAAATTGATCAATTATATAAAAATTTTGTAGCTAAAGAAATTTGAAAGGAATTAGAGCAAGCAAAATTAACAAACCTTGGAACTTAAAACTGCAAGAAGACATAGTTTGAAGAGCTGCATTGGACCAGAATGCCAATGATGTTGTTTCTTCTTGTATGCTTCATAAGACCCTGGTAATTCACAAACCACTTTGACATCATTAAGGTAGATATATTTCTAGCCATTCAAATGTGCTCGAACTGCAATATCCATATCCTCTATAGTTGTCCTTTCAAGCCAGCCTCCCGATTCTTCTAAGGCCTTAATCCTCCATACACCAACTGTTCCATTAAATCCAAAGAAACTAAGGAAAATGTCATTTACTTGTTGCTCAACCTCGAAATGGAAGCATAAATTGATGTTCTGGAGCCTCGTGAGTAAATTCTCATCCTTCTTCACAAAAGACCAACGAGCCTGAACAAGGCCTAAATTCGGGTTTCCCTAAGAAAACATAACAAAAAAACACAACCTCCTTAAACATTGGACCTTTAAATCTTTAATAATCGTCCATGGGGTACTTGAGAATGTGTAAATAATTCTTACATTAAAGTGAGGTACAGTCTTCTTAAGGTAATCAGAGTTGGGTTGGAAATCAGCATCAAATATAGCTACAAAATATTCTTTCACATAGTCACATGACATGGCTGATTCTGACGAAATGGTGTCTGTAGACTATGTTTAACCCCTTTTCTTTACTTAAAGAAACTTCATTTCTAATTAGTAGCTGTAAGAGTTCATCATCAGAATCATCGAGGACCTGAATTAGAAATAGGTCCTTTGGCTAATCTAGCTGACATGTAGCAGATATTGATGTTGCAAAAACCAAAATTCCATAAATCATTACATCAGATGAATTGAATGAGGGGAACACATTACAGTAGTAAGTAACTAAAAAGTGAACTCAAAAATGAAAGGTTAAGTCTATTAATAAGTATTTAATGTTGGATATTGGGTATCCAAATGGGTCACCCATGGAGGGTCCGACCCAATTGGTTTATTAACTGACCTCCCACATGGTATAACGTGGTGAGAACGTGGGGAAGTATTCTCAACCACTCACGTATTAAATACCCATATTCCTCAGACAATAAATTAACAAGCAATTCATTAATTCAGTTGGCCAAAATATATAGCGCTCCCATATACAAAACAAACCCATAATTGTTAAGAACTGTGATATAGCGTTCCATTCTCGATAGTAGTTTGGAGACGTCCGTTGGGTTTCAGTAATAGCAGGAGGTTTTCCGCATCAAAGGTTAAATCACGCTTCAAGAGGTATACCTTTGATCCTCCTATTATGTGTAAATATATGAATAGCATGCGTATAAAAATCCTTAATTGGGTATCCAAATGGGTCACCCATGGAGGGTCCGACCCAATTGGTTTATTAACTGACCTCCCACATGGTATAACGTGGTGAGAACGTGGGGAAGTATTCTCAACCACTCACGTATTAAATACCCATATTCCTCAGACAATAAATTAACAAGCAATTCATTAATTCAGTTGGCCAAAATATATAGCGCTCCCATATACAAAACAAACCCATAATTGTTAAGAACTGTGATATAGCGTTCCATTCTCGATAGTAGTTTGGAGACGTCCGTTGGGTTTCAGTAATAGCAGGAGGTTTTCCGCATCAAAGGTTAAATCACGCTTCAAGAGGTATACCTTTGATCCTCCTATTATGTGTAAATATATGAATAGCATGCGTATAAAAATCCTTAATTGGTATCAGAGCAGAGTTAAACGATCTCATGTATGCTATATAAGTTATATTTACACTCTATGCCATAATTGCATGTTTAAAAGCTTGAAAAACATCATTAATGGCAAACTTAGATACACTAAATGTTAGGAACTAATATTGCAATAAATTGTAGCCTAAACACAGTGTATATGATTTGTATATTTTGGGTTTAATTGGATTTGTATTTTAGAATTAATTTGAAACCCTAGTTTTCAAACTACCTTCTTTGAACAGCCATAACTTTTTTTGTGATTGTCCGTTTTGAATTATTTTGGTATGTATCCGTAGTACTCGTTGTAAGCTTTCCAACGATATATTATGAGCCTAAATCAGAGTTATATGGACTGAGATATGGCTTTTCAAAGTTTTAGTCGCGAAATGACATTTCTATAAATTATTGTTGCTGAAGGCTGAAGGCGGCCCGCGCGCCTGACCCTCCCGACCCGCTGACCCAGAACCGACCCTCAGTTCTGACCCATGTTGGCAGATTTTCCTTTTTAATTCCCAAAAAATGATTTCTTAATTATTTTAATCATGGAAATTAATTAATAAATAGTAATAATGATTATTAAATTTTGGAAAATTAACATGTATTAATTATTAGCATGTAATTGATGTTTCCACTGGAATTTTGAATTATTAACTGTTTCAGATAATTTTGGTTAATTTTTTATCTATTAATTAATGGTTTATTAATTATGAAAATTAGCAAATTTATCATAAAAATTCCAGGAAAATTATAGTGGCTATTTTGTGATATTAAGTTACTGTTGTGATTTTTCAGATGGAAAATGACTGATTTTGATTATTTTAGTTAATTTCTAATTAATTATGCAACAATTTATTAATTATGATAATTAGCATGATTATCAGAAAATGACAAAAAATTACAGTAACATTTTTATGGTGATAAGCTACTGTTACAAAAATTTTGGGAGAAATTAACAGATTTGGATATCTTTGGTTAATTTCCATCTATTTATGCATGATTAATTAATTGTGATAATTAGCAAAATTATCAAAATAAATTCCAGAAAATTACAGTGATATTTTGTGATGTTAATATACTGTTGAAATTTTTTGGATGCATTTTAATGTTTTTATAGCACACTTGGTATATTAATTTATTATTAATGCCTATTATTTAATTCCTTTTGTTAATATTCTTGAAATATTAATATGTGATGCTTGGAATTAAATTACTATGCTATAATTACAAGTATACCCCTGTTCCTAGTGGGAGTGATTTAGGTTGTGGTAATTTAATTAAATTATTCCCTAAATTACAATGTCTTGTGCGCTGAAAAATTAAATTTAAATAATTAGACATTTATATGGATTCCTAAGCTTAGCCAAGTCTCCCATCCATATTTATATTTCATTATTTTTATGTTAATTTGGTTCATGTGGTAAAGATATCTTAAATATTGTGGTGAACATTGAATATCTCAATAAATTCTCATATTTAAATCAAAGCAGAAAATGGCTTTAAAACACATTATCGCAGATCTTAACCAAGGAAATAAACTAGATGGAGATAACTATGACGTGTGGCACCAGAAAGTCAGGACGGTCTTGGAGGAGCAAGAGATTGAAGAAACCCTGTTATCCAAGATGACAAAATCAGAGGGTGAAGATGCAAAGGATCCGGTCAAGGTTGCGGCCTTCGAAAGTTGGCGCAAAAAGGACCGTATCTCTCACATAACGTTGCTGAGTTGCATGAACAATGACTTTCTGTTTGAGTATGAACAATACTCTACTGCACACGACATGTGGGAGGCTCTCAAAACTAAGTTTGGTGGCACCTCGTTGACAAGGCTGAGGGAATTAGCCATAAGGTTCGATGGTTACAAAAAGAAAGATAACCACACTATGAAACAACACCTTCGAATCATGGCTAATATGATCCGGGAATTAAAAATCGGTGGTACTCAATTGTCAGACGAACAGCAGATTTCAGCAGTGGTTTGATCCCTTCCCGATAATTGGGAACATATGCGGGTCAACATGACTCATAACGAGAATATCAAGAATTTTGATGATATTCGTCGTAACTTGGAGCTCGAGGCTGAGCGACTTGATGTTGTCAAGACCTCCAGGGCATATGTGGCTGAATCAAACTTTCGTAAAGGGTTCAAGCCTAGAAAGGGGAAGAAACCTGCTCATCCTACTGCGCCTAGAGTGGCTGCGAGTGGGGGTGTTGCCAAACGAAAAAGAGGCAAACAAGGTTCTGGTAAGGACAAAACCAAAATGACATGTTACAACTGTGGCAAGACGAGACACTTCGCTCGTGAATGCACTGAGCCGAAGAAGGTAATTCTTAGTCCTAATCCATCTATGTGATTAGTATCAAGTACTATTTTTGTTGCTCATCCTCTCCATATGTGGATTGCAGACTCCGAAGCAACGGACCACATAGCTAGAGACCGGAGTGGATTCGTGGAATACCGCCGGATTCCGGTTGGCAGAAAAGTATACATGGGGAACGTTTCTAGTGTGAACGTGCTAGGCATTGGTACTTACAAACTGGAAATGCGAGAATGCTCAGCCTTAATCCTTTATGATGTACTTTATGCACCGGATGTCCGGCAAAATTTATTTTCTGTTTTATCAGTACTTCGTTTAGGCTATTCTGTTAGTTTTGAGAACAATTATGTAATAATTTCGCATGGGACGAATGATTTTGGATATGGTTTTATGATGAATGGTTTTATGATTTTGGATACTATTGATTCTAGCATTGATAGTAGTGATTCTTATTCCTTACTTGTTCAAAATGATCATGATGGTTCAATTCAATGGCATGCTAGATTAGGCCATATTGGACAAGATAGAATGGCCAGGTTAGCTCGAGCAGGTCTTTTAGGCCCACTCGCTAAGGTCAATCTACCCACATGTGAACATTATTTGGCAGGGAAATCAACAAGAAAACCATTCGGTAAAGCCACTAGGGCAGAGACACCATTGCAGCTTATTCACTCAGACATCTGTGGCCCTATGAATGTAAAAGAAAGGCATGGACGTTCCTATTTTCTCACAATGATATATGACTATACGCGCTTCGGGTACACCTTCTTGATCTCTCATAAGTCTGAGGCATTAGATTGCTTTAGACGTTATTTGATTGAGGTCAAGAATCAGTTAGATAAAAATGTTAAGGCACTTCGAACTGACCGAGGCCGCGAGTATCTGTCCGATCAGTTTAAAGAACTCTGTGAGGAAAAAGGGATAATCAAGCAACTGACAATCCCTATAACTCCGCAATAAAATGGTGTGGCGGAGAGAAGGAATCGAACATTATTAGACATGGTTAGGTCTATGATGACGCAAGCCAATTTGCATATCTCTTATTGGGGTGATGCATTATTGACTACGACATATATACTTAATCGTGTGCCTTCAAAATTAGTTGAGTCCACCCCATATGAAATGTGGACAAGCAGAGAGGCCGAATTAGGCGAAATGCGGCCTTGGGGATCAGCTGCTTACGTGCACAACACTTCTCATCAGCATGGGAAGTTAGGCCCTAAGGGTAAGAAGTGTATCTTTATAAGATATTCTGAACACGCCAAAGGCTATGTATTTGTTGGAGAGCAGCCTGATGGGACTGTATCTGAGATAGAGTCACGAGATGCGGATTTCCTTGAGATGGATTTCCCTAATAGAGGTGATGTGAGCAAGGAGATGAATCTTTATGAGATGGATGAAGATTCATCTCCTTAATCACATCACCTCTATTAGGGAAATCCATCTCATAAAGATTCGTCTGCTCAAATGTTCCTCAAATACATAGAAGTCAAAGGGGTAACGTTCCACGTCGTCTCTTTGAGATTGAGGGGAATGCCTTTGTGGCTGATGCGCAGGACGATGAGGAACCTCTATCTTATCGAGATGCTCTATCATCTGCTATGAAAGATAAGTGGATGATGACAATGAAAGAAGAAATGGAGTCTATGAGGACTAATCAAGTTTGGGACTTGGTTGACCTTCCACCAGGGCGAAAGGCTATTGGGAACAAATGGGTTCTTAAAGTCAAACGCCAGGCGGATGGTTCCATTGAAAGGTACAAAGCTCATCTTGTAGCTAAGGGCTACACCCAGCAAGAGGGAATTGATTACGAGGAAACTTTCTCACCAGTTGTGAGGTTTGCCTTAATTCACTTCATCCTAGCGATTGTCGCGCATTTGGATTTGGAGTTATATCAAATGAACGTTAAGACAGCTTTTCTCAATGGAGATTTAGCTGAGGAGATATACATGGATCAGCCAGAGGGTTTCGTCATGGAAGGACAAGAGCGCAAAGTATGCAAGCTTAAACGTTCTATCTATGGTTTGAAACAGGCATCCAGACAATGGTATCTGAGATTCCATCGAGCCATCATTAGTGATGGATTTACGATGATCGAGGAAGACCATTGTGTATATATCAAACGGTCCAAAGATAAATTCTTTATCTTATCTATGTATGTTGATGACATCCTACTAGCTGGGAACTATAAGGAGATGATTGTCGCCACCAAAGGGTGGTTGTCCTCTAACTTTGAGATGAAGGACATGGGGGAAGCAGCTTATGTTCTTGGGGTTAAGATCTATAGAGATCTCTCAAGAAAGCTTCTTGGTTTGTCTCAAAAGACTTACCTTAAGAAGGTTTTCGAGCAATTCCAAATGAACAACTGCAAACCCATAGACACTCCTATCGCTAAAAGCGACGTTATTGGACCCGAACAATGCCCTACTTCTCCCGAAGAAATTAAGAAGATGTCCCATTACCCGTATGCTAATGCTATAGGAAAGCTAATGTATACAGTTGTGTGTACTCGGCCTGATATAGCATATGCAGTCGGTTATCTCTGTCGGTATCAATCAAACCCTTGGATTGCTCATTGAAGGAAATCAAGAGGATCTTACGATATTTTATTTATTTATTTTTTTTGCTAATTTAAGCTGAAATCTTAACATTCCTGCCTTGGGCAGGAATGGATCCCAAGATCTCTTGGACTCAAAGCATTATGAGTAGTTGAAGGGTACTTTGGACTACATGTTGTGCTATGGAGGACCGGACCTGCGCTTGATTGGTTACTCTGATGCCAGTTGGGAAGGTAACCAGGGGATGCGCAAGTCGACCTCAGCATATATATTCTTGTTACATGGTGGTGCCATTACTTGGTGTAGCAAGAAACAGACTTGCGTTGCTCTTTCTACGATGGAGTCGGAGTTTATAGCTTGTACGTCAGCTGTTCAAGAAGCCATGTGGCTGAGGAGATTTTTCGAGGACCTTGGAGTCTTCTCTCATGCTTCGGATCCTATGACTATTTTTTGTGATAGCACGACGGCCTTAGATTACACTAAGGACCCTAAGTATCATGGCAGGACGAAGCATATTGACTTGAGGATGAACTTCATCAGAGAGAACATAGCAAATAATGAAGTGATATTGAAATACATGCCCACTGGACTTATGGTAGTTGATCCTTTGACGAAGCCGATTCCTAAAGATGCTTTTTGTAGGCATATTAGTTCATTAGGGCTTCGTAGGGTTTGATGTACTTTCTTATTTCTTTGTAATCACTCATTACTTGGCTTGTATTAGAGATGTTCATTATTATTTCGAGATTATTTATTATTTATGCGAAATTCATTTGTTTCGACTTATGATTTTGTTCTTTTAGCGCATATGATAAATTTTAGATGTTCACACATTATGTTATGCATATTGGATATGCACACATTATATGTCAACAGGTTGATCGGCTCACTCACACGAGCAATTACCCTTGGCGCTTTGAAAAGCGAGCAAGGTTGAGATAGTTCATAGTTTGGCGCTTTGAGTAGCGAGCTGTTGATGCTTTAGATAGCAATCAATTGGCGCTTAGTAGCAAGAAAAATGGACATGATGTCGCCTTGGCATGACCTAAGATGAGGTTAACTTGGATTAACTGAATATAGTATGCCCCACCATCTATATTAACATGTACTGATCCGTACGGCTTTTATGAAGCGACTGAGCTAAGATCCGTACGGCATGACCATTGGACATAGATCTTGATCTGTTAATGTTTAGATCTGTTTTAAACTTTGGACTTATAGTATGTCATGCGGTTAGTAATCTGGAAGTAGAATCATGTCCATAGGATCAACCAATTGAAAGTTATTCATGGTCAAACCTAGTTGACCGATCATGGTTTATGTTTCTGGAAAACCCAGAAGCTGTCTGACAAGAAGTTTTAAGGCTTAGATCTTCCATTTCTGATGTTGTTAGGATGTTAGAGTGTATCACTTTTGTACCATGTAACATGTAATACAAGTCCATGACAACCAAATACCTATTACATCAACAGAATAATAGTTATTCTTGGTCAAATATGGGTTGACCAAACTGAAAATCCAATTTTTTGGAAATTCCAGAAAATTGAAGAACACTGTCTGACAGGTACTTTGACCAACTTGAATCTCTCACTTGAATCTCTCTTGTATGACATGTTTAGAGCAAACTATTGTCACAATTTTGTAGCATGACATACATACTACAAGGTTGTGACACTAGATTACTTAGATAGTATCTAGAATACAAGTTATTATAGGTCAAAGTGGACCGATCGACATTGACTAGAAATCTGGAAATTTCAAAAATCTCAAGAACAGTTAGGCTAGGTGGTTTGACCATCAATATCTTTCTGATTTGATGTAGTTAGGCAACAAAGTTAGTATGTGCTTGTAGTATTACATAAGTACTACAACACGGATACACTTAGACTCCCAGAAATCAAACCGATTGGAAATTAAACCCGGTTAAAATAGCCCCCAAGGCGTTGACCGGTATGTTCTTCATTTGGTGAAGAACACCTATAGCGATGGTTTTTGTCACTATATACCTTCAGCGACAGTTTTATTTGAATAATAATAATAATAATTAAAATAAATATAAATAAATACTAAATAACTATTAATAATTAATAATTAAGTTTTAAAATTCATTTTAAGTTATAATAAATAACTTTTAATATTTTGATATAAAAATTTATTAATATTTAAATTATTTAAATATTAATTATAATCAAATTATATAATACTTGTATTAAAAAAATTAGTTAAAAATGATATTAATAATTTAAAAATTATTATAAATGATACTACCTCCGTCCCGTAATAACTGCTTTTTTAGGTTAAATCACACAAACTAATACACAGCTAAAATGACAAAAATACCCTTAATATACTTTCTTTGTTTTGTTTGAGACTTTTTTATTGCCTTTTGGACTCTCTTTCTCTTTCTTCAACCTTTCAACTTCCCAATAAATATGCAATAAATACCATTGGTTGCATAAGGGCACATATGGGAAAATATTATAAAAATTGTATTGGAATTTTAACACATCACTTATTTTGGAAAAAAATATTAAGCCTAAAAAAGCACTTATTGTGGGACGGAGGTAGTAATAAATTATTTAAAAATGATACTAATGATTTAAAAATCATTATCAATAATAACAAATTATTTAAAAATAATATTGATGATTTAAAAATCATTATGAATGATTATTAATTATTTAAAAATGATATTAATGATTTAAAAATTATTATAATGGATAATAAATTATTTAAAAATAATATTAATCATTTAAAAATTGTTTTCAGTTCCAGAAATTATTATAAATAACAATTAAATTATCCAAAGTGATATTTAAGCTTTTAAATAACGTTTATTAAAAAATTAACTCGATAATTATTCGATAAATCTATAAAACACCAAATAGACATCCAAATCAACCAGACGCTAATAGTTTGATTAGACATTAGATATTATTGACTCTAATGTCTGTTATAAACATATTTAGGTTGCGTAGACAGTTTCAAATAGCGTAAATTAATTGATCTTCGAACATGCAAGTTTTCTAACTTTATTTAATTTTTGTATTAAATGAAAGTCTTATATTTTTGCTTTACGAAACTTGTTACAAATGTTATTCGTGATATCGGTTATTGAAAGGTTATTGCTTTTTGTTCAAGTATAACCAAATCATATGAGTTGTTATTTGCGTAAAATGGATTTGATTTGATATCAAAGCATAGACTGTGATAAAACCAATACTGTTTGGTACAAATATTTATACTGATATTATTTATAATCGACAGTTTTACACTAACCGGGGTTTATTTATGACCGGCAGTTTTACACTGACCGGGATTTATTTATGACCGGCAGTTCTACACTGACCGAGGGTTATACTTTTGTGGTAGGATGATATGCATACTCCTAGAATGTTTGGTTGAACAAATCAACTATGGTTGCTAAGTCTTTATGACTGACAAAAACTCGTAATGTGTGGGGTTTGGCAAACAAACCTCAATATATATATGTGGAAAACATCTTGAACTGTATGTTCATTCAATTTAGATTCAGTGTGAGTATAAAGTATAACTTGTCTAAAACTTGCTGAGCTTTTTGCAGCTCATCCTTGCAAATATTCTTTTCCTTTGCAGTTTTGACTGACATACCAGAAGTGTGACACCCCCAAATTCGGATACTTCAATTTTCATAGAATTTGGTATTCACTGTACAAATATCATCTATCTATCTACCCATAATAAATGCAAACCATGCAATAGATAGAAATAAATCATCTCTTTATGGGGCTACAACATCTGAATAATAAATACAATCACAGGTCATACTAACCTTAAATCTCAAGTGCGGAAACGTAAACAGATAATAAGTCTTACACAACTTTAACATAAGTCTTAAACATAAACATATTAAATAAACAGTAAGTCTTCATCATTTGTTGACTTTGCCCTTGCCTTTGCTAGTAGAAGGCTCGTCGGACCTTTCGTTCTTAACTGCAATGTTATTATTACGCAAGAGTGAGCACGATTGCCCACAAGTATAACAATATAACAATAATATAATAGCATACGAGTGAATCAAATACTTCTGAATAAAGAAACTCGGATTTTGAATCAAGAATTATTAACAAGAATCAAAAGAACATCTGAGGGTCACAAGACCTCGAACTATGTCCTAGGTTGTCAAGTGTTTATACTTGAAATCTTTAACAGTCATAAGACTTTGGACTCTACTTCTCATACATCTGAGGGTCCTAAGACCTTGAACTCTGTCCTAGGTTGTCAAGTATTTTCACTTTAAACCTTTAACAGTTATACTAAGACTATGGACCTTACTTCTCGTACTTAGGGGGATCAGCCCTTAGTACCATAATGTGCACAATATCTTAACGTTAAAGCATCATCAATCCTCTATAATAGGGTTGCTCATCTCAGTTTGATATCAGAGTCCGTACCAAAGGAAGTTTGGTTTGGATAAGCTCAGTAATAGTTCTAGAATTTAAAACGCTCATCAACTATGGACTAATCGAATCAATAAGGGTTCGCTAGTCTTACAAGGCTCAACAATAAATGATATTCAATTTGAATAATAATTTCTCAAGAGTATACAATTGAATAAGTATTGTATAACTGAAGTAATACTTCAAAAGAATCGTAATGTCTCATATGAAATCTTGAACTTGAATAACTAAGAACAAGAACATGATAGTATTTCAATAATAGAAAACTTGCTTAATAAAATTAAAGTTTAAAAAACTTGCTAAACGATAATAAGTTAAAGATAAAACACTTGCGTAATCGTAATAGAGTTAGGGTAAGGAAACTTGCCTCGTACGCAAGCTACAAATATAGTTATAATTCAATTCCTCAACGTCCTACACATTACATTATGCATACGATGTTGATTACTTTCATAACTTCTATGTTCAACTGTTGAACTTTTTATTTAAGTTCAACTTACAACGTGGTTCCAAGTGATAACTTATTAACTAATCACATAACATAAGTATGAATTCACAATATGCTTATCACATAGGTATAATCCTTTAAACAATCATAATCAAGTTTTATAATCACAATATTCAAGTTCGCACTTAGTTTGTTAAATTGAACCTTCACATTATCTTATACATGTCAATAACTTAGTTTATTAACATAAACTTCAAATCATATAATATATGTTAATAACATGTTATAGCATAGCATTACATGTTCATCAAGTCCTAAAGTATGTTATAGCATAGTATTACACTTGGCACGATATTTCGACGTTCATTCATCGCACGCCCGATTCGTCCCTCTTGCGTACGCTTAACATGCTCATGCAATTTGTCTAAAACATTATTGATTAATGTTAAACATCATTGTATTTTATAATATTCATGTTTTATAACTTAGAACAATATCTTTTATCATCGAGAGCACTACACTTGCGTACGTGCATATCTGACGCCCTCCGATTGCCTCCGAATACGCATTAGTCACAAAGATGGCCATTTTTACCCCTGTTTTCAAATCGAAAAACTTAAAATTGAACATTGTAGGTCTACTCGTTATCTTTTCGAATCATCCTGAATCACTTTAATCGGAGTTTGTATGAAGAAGTTATTTTACTACAGGAGGTCAAAACAGTCTCGAAAATTTTCTCGGACACCAAGCAAGGTCCCGGACATCACCCACCCCCGCTGGGGCGTGGCTTTATGCCTATGAGGACCCGCTGGGGTGGGGCCCCCTGCTGGTGGAACTCTAGTTCGCGATTTTTGATAGATCGTAGGCCAATTACTCTAATTAAATGCAAATTAAACTAGCACCGTGATTTCTATGAAGTATAAACTTCATAGAAATATCATACAATGTTACTAACATGTTTTTAATATCTTAAATCATGCAATTACTCGAATAAAATCATGAAATTTCACTATTCTTGGTGTTCTTGACGGTTTTGAAGAAAAACACAAAATTTGATGTCACGGATTCATTATAACTCTGAATCCATCCGTTCAAAGTTTGTTTTCTTTGGTTTAACTTGTATTATCATAATTTACTGACAAATTTAAGTTAAAAAAACAATTCATGGCATAAAATTATTCATAAGGGCCATAAGGGCCATATATACAACTTTTATACTCTGTAACTTTTGAAAAACCCAATTAAAACATAATTACATGAAATTGATGGTTTGAAAACATACATAGTTGGTAGAAAATATTTTATGATTATATCTTAACATTTATATACACATAAATCATCAATTCATGCATTGATCATAAAATAATTATTTTACAGAGAACTCAAAATAGTCGTTAATGGAAAACTCTGATTATAGCATGTCTATATGAAACATTGAAACTTTGCTATACAACCAGGGCTTCAGGCCCTGTTCAAACCTCCTTGCTTTCCTCTGATCGGTGTGCACTTGATACGTAGCAAACTAGCCAACTCATTGAATTTCGCCGCATATTCCGGTACGGACATATTCCCCTGTTTTAGCTCCAGGAACTGGACCTCCATTTGATTCTACGAACTGGTCGAAAAGTACATCTCGAAGAACATCTCTTTGAACCTCTCCCAGGTAATCACACCTTCTCGTCCCCGGACCTTATTCACTTGCCACCAATAGCTGGCCTCAGATTTCAGCATAAACGTTGCATAGGCGGTTTTCTGGTTTTCTCTGACTCTGGCGACGTCGAAAACTTTTTCCATCTCCATGACCCAGGTTTGAGCTTCTATCGGGTTCATGGTGCCTTTAAACTCTGGCGGTCCCATCGCCTTGAAGTCCTTGAACGTTGTGTTCGGTGGAGCTTGAGGTTGGTTGTTAAACGCTCCAGTAAATAAGTTTGCCAACTGCTGAACGGGGTTAGCATTGGCGTCGCTGTTGTTATTAGTTGACCCTTCCTGGGCAGTTCGACGGTTTGGTCTTCTCCTTGGCGGCATATTTCTGTTAAGATATACGCTTATTAGAACTTTATTCATTCTTTTAAATATTTAAGGCTTAACTTAAACATTTAGACACAATCAGTCAACACATTATCTCAAATAAACTCTGATATATTAATAAATCAAAAGTTTTAACATAATACGATAGCATCACTGCTATTTACATCAACTATCCCGAGATAAAGAATCTACAGGATTTAAAACATAAAATATTCCTCTGTTTATAAACACATTGGAATTTACATTATTAACTACCAGATAGATTTCACAAAATCAAATGTTCCTATCACTGCCCATTAAGGCGACGAACAGCTTTGCCACGCTCTTCTTCCATAATTCGGGACAACGTCCTGCGATCTAGCATGTATGACGGTAGTCCTTCGAACTGAATTGAGTACCTCATAACCCGATCCTGGGCCTTATTAATTGCATACTGAAGCGTAGAGTACGTCTACTCAAGCTTGGCCTTCTTCGCCCAACAGTTGTCTTCTGCGAGATCTGCTCGTCGTGATTCCGTTACCCAGGCTTCCTCTGCTATGGCCAGCCTTGCTGATTTCTCTTTTAATTTATTCTTCAATTCCTCTATTTCCTCTGACATCTGCTCGGTTTGGCCCTTCTCGTGAGCCAAATCCCACTCTACATTTCCCAACCGTGTGTGAAGAGCCTCAACCTCTCCATCCCTCAGCTCGATGGTAGACTGTTGAGTAACCGACCGCTCCCTCTGCTACTGAACAGTCTCCCTCAGCTCCTGAATAGTATCACGTAACTCTATGTTACGGTTATACAGCTCGTCATACATCTCGGCACTGATAGAGCTCGGTGGGAACTCTTTAGGGTCTTCCTCCTCCTCTTTGGCTGCCTCAGCCTGAACCTCAATCTCCTTAGGGTCTTTCTCAGAGTCCTCCTCTGAATCAGACACCGGCACATACTCCTGACCAATGACTGTGATCAAGGGTGATGGCTCTCGTCGGACTAACTGCTCCCAGACTACGTGGATATCTCGGGGCTCCTCCTCTCTAGCCTCTAGGGGTACAAGGTCCCTAGACTGACTAGGTTCTCCAACATCTGTCATCCTGACAAATAAAATTTTAAATTTTAGTAATTACGTGATGCTAATCGATACTCGAATATATAAGTATAAGCACATAGCACATAAGGTAAGTTATTATCTTTCTTAGAACTCGATAAGAGTTATCATTACTATGTTCTCGATCTCTAAAAAGGCTATTATCCTAAGGTTTTCCCCCACCTAAGGTTCATAACCTACAACTTTGATACCAACCTGTGACACCTCCAAATCCGGGTACTTCAATTTCCACGGGACTTGGTGTTCACTGTACAAATATCATCTATCTATCTACCCATAATAAATGCAAACCATGAAATAAATAGAAATAATCCTCCCCTTATGGGGTTATAACATCTGAAAATAAATACAATCCCAGGTCATACTAACCTTAAACATCTGTGTGGAATATAAACAAATAAATAAGTCTTACACAACTTAATACAAGTCTGAAACATAAACATATAAATTAAACAACAAGTCTTCATCACTTGTTGACTTTGCCCTTGCCTTTGCTAGTAGTAGGCTCTTCGGACCTTTCGTTCTTAACTGCAATGTTATTATTATGTAAGAGTGAGCACGATTGCCCACAAGTATAATAATTTGATAAAAATATAATAACATGCGAGTGAATCAAAGACATATGAATAAAGAAACTCAACTTTTGACTCGAGGATAAATAACAGGAATCAAAAAAACATCTGAGGGTCATAAGACCTCGAACTATGTCCTAGGTTGTAAAGTGTTAAACTTCAAACATTTAACAGTCATAAGACTATGGACTCTACTTCTCGTACTTAGGGGGATCAGCCCTTAGTACCATACTGTGCACAATATCTCAACGCTAAAGCGTAAATAATCCGCTTTACAGGGTTGTTCATCTCAGTTTTGACATCAGAGTCCGCACCAAAGGAAGTTTGGTTTGGATAAGCTCAATAAGTATTCTAGAATTTGAAACGTTCATCAACTATGGACTAGTCGAATCAATAAGGGTTCACTAGTCCTATAAGGTTCAACAATAACATCGATATTCAACTTGAACAATAAATCTCAAGAGTATACAATCGAATAAGTATTGTATAACTGAAGTAATACTTAAAGGAATAACAATATCTTATATGAAAATCTTAACTTGAATAAACAAGGATAAGAACTTGTTCAATCGATAACCTTGAATTTAGAAAGTTTATTCAATGAAAGTAAAGTTGGGAACTTGCTTAATAACAATAAGTTAGGGATAAGATACTTACCTCTCGCACAAGCTACAAGTTATAATTCACGTCCTTTACTTAGTCCTACATAACCATCCATTCACAACATAGATTAATAATAAATTCGATATACTTATCGAATTACAACATTGGTCTTCGAACACGTTATTAGACTTTACGATTAACGATTTAAGTCATGCAATTAACTTATTAATTACTCACATAATATAAGTTATTAACATCTATTATATGCTTAACATGTCTTCATGTTCATCACATTAGGTTTTTAAAACACATCTTTGAAATCTCGAATACTTAGAAAATTTTTAGAATTCTGCAGGCGGCGCGGCCGCGCGCCAGTTACCCTTTGGATCGGCGCGGCCGCAAGGCACGGCGCGGGCGCGCTCCAAGTATGCCTTGAAGCGGCGAGGCCGCGCGGCTACGCAGACCCAGATTTTGGCTGTTCGCAAAGAACACAGAACAGCCCAAATAAATCCAAATTAAACTAATGTAATGAATTATAAGGCTACCCATAATATAAAAACTTCATAGAAACATTTTACAACGTTCCTATCATGATTCTAAGGTTTTAAATCACGTAATTACACAAATTACAGCACTCAATTTCACTATTCTTTATACTTTGTAAAGTTTTGAAAGAAAACAAGAAATTTAACATTACGGATTCGTTATAACACCGAATCCGTTCGTTTAACTTCTATTTTGCTCGTTTAAACGTACACAAATATATGCAAGTGTCAATTTAAAGTTAAACCATCGATTCATGGTATAAAATTTGTACGTAAGGGCCGCATGGCCATATATACGACTCTGTAATTTTGGAAACCCAAGTATAAACAAAATTTCGATGGTTTGATCACTGAAGTTATGCATATATGGCATACAATATGTTATAAACACATATGAACACACATATAGCCATATAATGAACAAATATCAATTTTTCCATTCATAGAGAATTTTTAAAGCACATAAATAAAAAAAACTCTGTAAAATTTTGAAAACCCAATTAAGGCCTAATTACATGAATTCGATTATTTTAATTCATTCATACCAAATATAAAACATGTTATAATGATATAATAACACATATATAAGCATATAATCAAAAATTGCTAATTTTTCCCATACACAAAGAACTCAGAATATATGTTCATGAAGGAAACATAATACGTGAAATAAAACTGGGACAAAGAAATTACCCCTTGCAAACTCTGTGAAGATGATATGGATTCTAGTTCCAATCTCTCAATTCTCTGTGTTTCCTTCTTTGAGTTTTTTTTCTCTCTAAAGTATACGATATATGATATAATATGAACTGATGAAGATATATAAGTGAATATATTATACGTATAGTTAATGGTCGTGGGTTATGGGTCGTCAGTTAATCCCATAATGGGTTAACTGGCTCCAACCCCCACTAAGGCCTTGTTTGCTTGCCCCTTATAATCTCCTTTCCCATTAATTTAATTAAAGCTTTATAATATAGTTTTAATGTCACACCCAATTAAATCAAATAATGTTATTTAAATCACTTAAATAAAATATCATAAATCCATATTAAATCACATAGTCACATAATTAAAATTCTCATTCATTAATTATGCCAAATCATTAAATCTCTAATTAATTGTTTAAATTAATTAGAATAACATTATGCTTATTAATTAATATATTAATATATTCACCACATTAATTTATTTAATGTGACACATATAATTAAATTAATCTACCATAATTTCATCAATTAATTATTTAATTCAATAATTAAATCATCGAAAAATATTTATTTAATTCAATAAATATTCAAATTAAATTACAAAAATCTTGTTTGTCACATAATCCACTCTTCTGTTTCAACAAGCAGGGATTCCACTATGGAAGTCTTTACATCTTGAATCACTAAGATTCCTTTAAGGCCAGCAGCCTTGGAACTTCAGTTCACTAAGAACTCTTCAAGTCCAGCAGACTTGGAACTTCAGTTCACTAAGAACTCTTCAAGGCCAGCAGCCTTGGAACTCAATTTAGTCCCTCGAACAAGGACCCCTCAAGCCCTGGCTTCTTGTTGATGTTGTTGTTGGTGCTGAGCTGCTAAGATGACTTGAAGCTTGTTCATCCTTTGGTACTTAGCAGCTTGATGTGATCCTTTTTGAATTCTGCATTGAGACTGGATCACCATTGGACAGACTGCTAAGATGTTCATGAAGCATAACATCGTTGAGTGCTTAGCAGTCTATCACTTCTTTTTTGATGCAGTTGATCTTGTGGTTGATGCTTGTCTTCATCTGATCTCAGCTTGCACACTTTCACCACTTGAGGTCTGCTAAGTCTTTTCACTTTTGGTGGACTCCGTCTGGTACTTAGCATCCCCTGAACCTTGCTTAACTGATGTGCAGATCTAGTTCTGCATCTGTTCTTCTTCAGCTCTTGGAGGTTCATGGTGATTCGTAGAGTGGCTCTTTGGATCTTCTTTCTGGTCTGCCACTCTTCTGAATGCTATCTTCTTGGCCTTCTCGGCTCTCAGCTTAGCTGCCATTCTGATTGGCATTCTCGTTGTTGTTGAGTGAAGCCTTTATCTATTAAAGCTTTTCTCTTAGCTTACTTCACTTCTAATTTCGTAGTCTCACTGCCACTGAGACGTATTCTATTTAGCTCTGTAGAACTCGTATAATCAACAACTTATCAGCCCAATAACTCTTCAACTCAGCAAACTTTCATCTTTGAAGCTTCAACTGTTAAATACCCTTCCATAAACTTCCCATTGGAATCTAGCCGTTGGAAGCTATGTGAATTGCTTCGCAGATCTTGAGTTATTTGGTGCGGACTGCTGATGTAACGTGACAGTCCCTTTTTGACTTTTTTGACAAAGCATTCTACTATTTCACCTACCACTTCAGAGATGTCACTTTAACGCGTCAGGCTGGTAGTCACCTTTATTTCTTCTTTTTGACTCCTCGATCAGAACATCAGGAGTTGTCCTTCTGCATCGATGCTCTCAATCAGCAACATTCGTATGTCAGACTTTATATTGAGACGTTGCCAATCCTTCAATACTCAGATGACTGAACTCTACGATTTTGATGCAGATGACCTTGAGTTTGATCGTAGTTTGCTTTATGAATTTTGCTCGTTGATTGGTTGAGACAACACTATGATTCTGAGAGTGTTCTCTAAATTTGCAATGTAGAACCTCTCTTCCCTTACACGTGCAATGCTTCAACACTTCTTCTTGCCTTGACTAATCTTAGGAACTGACACCTTGTCTGAATGCTTTGGCCATTCTGGATTGTAAGACTCTTCCAATTAGTCATGCTCAGCTCTCTTTCTCTTTGTGATCTCCCGTTCACATATCATCAATGGTCTGACCCATGCTTAATCTTCTTCGTCTATTCTTTATAGGTTAGCCAGTATCTCTGTATAAACCGCATCAGTTCCTGCTTCTCATCTGACAAGCACTATGATCATGGTCATATCCAAGATCGTTGTCTTCTGTTTATCTTGACAGCTACTGCATTGCTGACTTCCTTTTGTCAGTCACTTTATCTGAAGTCTTCTTACTGTTGCTTGTGGAAGACTTCCCTTGAATGGCTTCACTTCTCAATCAGGATGCTGATTGAGTTGGTGCTTCGATCTTCTGATTGCTTCTAGGCCATTTGTTAAGTGCTCTCTGGCTTCCTATAGTTAGATTGCATCTTTACAGCTCTTACCAGAGGCTACATTCTTTGGATACTTTGGGAGTGCTCATATGTTGAGAATCGTGTTGTTACTACGATTTTACTTTGGCGTTGTGAGCCCTTGATAGACTTTGTCGAAGCCTTAGTTCTGTAGACTACGATTTTGCTTTGGCACTTGCTATCCTTGTCTGATCTAGCTCAACTACGATTTCTGCCTCTGATATGATCAGTAGACTCCACGACATCACGTGTGGCCTACGATTCTTGACTTGGCTAGCAAGGTGCTCGGTTGACGCTTAGACAGACTGTCTCCACGATTCTGAACATGACTTCCTTAGCAGACTACGACTTCGAGAAAGTCCTTCTTGACACACCACGATCCTGCCTTGTTTCTCCTGGCAGACTACGAACTTCGAGAGCTACTATCCTCACATACTACGATTCTGTCTCGATAGTCTCCAGTCTTCCTTGTCTCTCCTGGCAGATTACGATGGCTGGTGCAGTGCTCGACGATTAGACAGACCTATCAATTACATTGTGTAAGATCAACCTAACAAGCTTGATCTTTCTATATTTAGTTCTTGTACATCATATTCTTTTGAATGACTTTACAAAGTTGTTTTGTTCATGTAGGATTAACCTAACATATTTGATCATTTCAGTCTAAGTCCTTATACATATATTCCTATTATCTATTTAAGGACTTTACAGCTTATATCAATACAGACATATTTGCATATTCATTCATTAAGATCATGATCAAATCTTATATAAATAGGATCATAGCATTCTCATGCTTATTCCTAACATACAGTATCTATATGAACTATACATCTGAATGAGAGTATTGAAATATCTTGGGAGTTCTCTGACGCACTGAGGTCGCGCCCCTCAGTTCCAAGAATGATCCTAGCATCAATACTATGAATTTCAGATAGATAAGAATTATTGATACGGAAGAAATATCCGTAAGATTATAAACCTATTCATCCAAGTGAGGGTATCCAAACAAAGTAATTGTTCTGGCGAGAACTACTGTCCGTTATAGAATAATGTGAATCTTGGATTAATAGGAAATATTATCTTATGGAATATTTACGTGAGCACCAAATCTGCTACGGGGGGTGTAGAGAATTTGGGGGCGTCACAATCATCATCATGATTCTAAAAGCATTGCTTAAAACTATGGGTTTATCACATATTATAAAAACAGCACCATGTAAATAAATAAATATCTTTAATTAAACAACTCTTTTATTAATAAATGAATAAGATTGTTAAAGTATATGCTTTATCATATCTTATATGATTGGCTTGTGTGCATACTACTTTCAAATATCACTATTATATAATCTTTATCTTAAATTATCATCTAATATTATTAATCTTTTAATAATATTTTATTCATTTCTTAGTATTATTAATCAATTAATAATACTTTAATTATTTACTAATACTATTAATTACTTAATAATACTTTAATCATTTAATAATACTTTACTCCTTTACTAATATTATAAATTATTTAATAATATTTTAATTATTTACTAATATTATTAACTATTTAATAATATTTTAATCCTTATCTAATATTATTAATCATTTAATAATATTTTAATCCTTATTTAATATTATTAATCACTTAATAATATTTTAATTTAACTTTAATCTAATATTATTAATTATTTAATAATATTTTAATTTAACTTTAATCTAATATTATTAATCATTTAATAATATTCTAATCTAATATTATTAATTATTTAATAATATTTTAATCTAATATTATTAATTATTTAATAATATTTTAATTTAATTTTAATCTAAATATTATTAATTACTTAATAATATCTTAAATTAATATTATTAATCTTTCAATAATATTTTAATCATTTATTAAAAATGATCAAAATACCCTCCAAAAATATGATTAGATCATATTAAGGGTCTTTTGTCAATAAAATCATATTTTCATCATTTATAACATCACATAACCTAATTTATCCATTTATTCATAACTCAAACAATTATATGAAAAATACCAAAACAACTCCGAAAATTTTTCTTTTCTGGGAAATATCTGTATATAGTATTCTCAAGAACATATGTTTTTTATGTAATTTTTAAATTTTTTTACTAATTTTAAATGGTCCAAAATAGTCAGATATTGCAACAATTATCATAAATTGTCCTTTTGTCTAGAAAATACAAACTTTTTAGGGTGAGATCCTGTTATGAACATCTACCTCCAGTAAAACTTTTACAATTTTTGGAGTTACCGACAAAAAGTTATTTCTGTTCACTTTAAAATTAGTCTTTTTTTGTAAAAATCATAACTTTCATTCTATCCCATCCAAAAATCACCATCTTTGGAATGAACCTTTTTAACTCATCATAATAACATACCAAAAAATTTCAGAATTTTTAGAGCAAAGAAAATGGATGAAAATTCCCCTAGACAAAACTGGCTTGGACAGTGCATTTTCCCTCTTTTGTTCCAGCTAGACTATCTTCAGCAAAACAGTTACCATTTCATACATAATTAACATATTTGAAGTGCAATCACTTGGGTTTGAAAGCTAACTTACATATCTAACACCCTTATTTGATGGATCACAAAAAGGATGTCTAGATTTTAAATGGTAGCCTTTCAAAGTGAAGAAAAACTAGGGTTTTCTAGCCTTTAGGACATAGTTTTCATTTCTTTCTTTTGATCAAACATTTTAGCACCCAAAATGGTTTGATCTAAACATAAAATACTCTAAAACTTGTAGCTATAAGTTTTTTGAGTCTTGAAACATTAATCTTGATTTGATTTAAAACAACCAAAATAAAGTGCATTAAACTAGTTTAGGATTTTTAATTGATACCTTGATCTTATAAAAACTTTTCTTTTTCTTCCAAAGTAAGAGATGAACTTGGGTAGCATAAGCTAGAACTTCTTCCTCCTCCTCTTGGTACCCACAGTTTTTCTCTCTCTCTCTATTTCTTTCTTTTGCTTTTCTTTTGGTTAGCTTTTTGGTGGAGAAATTGAATGATAAAACAAAGGAAACTTGTTGGTTAAAATGAGAGGGGCTATTTATATTAGGAAAAATATATGTATATATCATATGTATATATATATATATATATATATAAAATCTCCAAACATATCTCATCTTCTTTGCTTATAATCTTGGAAATAATGTGGCTAAATAAGATGGTGACACCTAATTGTAGTTGGTGACCAACTTTGGAAGAAAAATGAATGAACCCATGCTCTTTTCCTCCCTTATCTAGCCGGGTACATCCCCCCAATTATTGCCCAATTTTGATTTATTTTATTTGCCAAATTTACTTAATAAAATAACCTAAAAGTCCTTCACTAATTGGATCGAGTTTTGGCCATCCATTTAATTCATTTGGGCTTTAATATAAATTGTTTAGGCCATGTAAAAATAGTATAGGTCCAACACACTTATTTTACGTTACCCTAATTGTTTAATTAGGTTTTTAATCAACTTATTTTTGGATTTTAAATAATTGCTTACACAGATTTAATTATATAACCCAATTAGGTTTTCTTTTAATTAAGTTAAAATTATTAATTAATTGAGATATTAAAAATAAATTTTTTAGAGTTAGTTTATTAGTATGTAATTTAATTACTAGTAAACTTCAATGACTATAACACTTAGTTATTTAGTTTTCATTCCTAATATATATATTAGGTTATATGGCTTTCTTTTTAATTCTCTTTATATAATAAATAATATATAAACATATTTATAATATATATATTTATTTAGTCTCATATTTATCCCACATAAGTCATAACATATTAATCATCATTGATAAATAATTATTAAATTCATATAATCACATATTCACTAAATATATGTCACAAAATTTTTAATATTATTAATATTTAATTAATATATTAATTTACAATGTGACTTAGAATTCTTGGTTATTACACAATTACTAATATTATTAATTAATTAATAATATGTTATTTAATTACTAGTATTATTAATCATTTAATAATATTTTAATTATTTTCTAATATTATTAACCATTTAAAAATATTTTATTCAATTACTAATATTATTAATTACTTAATAATATTTTAATCATTTACTAATATTATTAATAATTTACTAATATTTTAATCATTTACTAATATTATTAATCATTTAATAATACTTTATTTAATTTTGAATATTATTAATCATTTAATAATATTTTATTTTATTACTAATATTATTAATTATTTAATAATATTTTATTTTTAAAATATTATTAATTATTTAATAATATTTTAATCAATTACTAATATTATTAATTATTTAATAATATTTTAATCATTTATAAATACTTTAATTTAATTGTTTATCCCTTATTATTTAATTTATTTCACAAACATAACATGTCTTACACATAATAGTTTATTAAAAATAACCAAATTACCCTCATAAAATCTTAATACATCATATTAAGGGTCATTAGTCAATAAAATCATATTAACAAGTTTACAACTTAATATAACTTAATTTACTTATTTATTCTTAAATTAATCATAGGCATGAAAAATACCAAAATAAATTATTATTTTTTTATCTTCTGGAAAAACTTAATATATAATATTTTAGTCACAAAATAATTTTTCTGCAATTTTCAAATTCGTTTCCTATTTTTAAATAGGCTAAAATAGTCCCAAATGGCAAAATTTATTAAAAATTATCCTTTTATCCAACAATTTTGAAATTTATACGGTAGACTCATACTACCATATACTGATTCTAGTAAATATTTCATAATTTTCTGGGTTGTACATTCGGAGTTATGATAGTTTACTTTTAAAGTCGCATTTTCTTACACATGTTATAACTCCACTTCTGGACATCGAAAAATTCTTAATTTTGTACAACATCTATTTAACTTGATATACTAACATACCACAAAAGGCCAAAATTTTTAGAGAAAAAACTGGTCTAAACACCCTTTACAAGAAACTGGCCAGAAAACTTTTCTATTTTTCTAAATTTTTGTTGGCAAGAAGTGTTTTATGAAAAATCATGTCACGGTTGATCCGTTTAACATTGTTGAGTGATTCCAATTGGGTTCATCAGATATCTCATGGATCTAATACATGTCTTTGACGGATCTCAAAAATAATTTACAAATTTAAAATGGTGAATGTCCAAAGTGGACTGAAAATTGGGGTTTTTGAGTCTAAAAACTGTTTTTCATCTTCTTTGGTATTCAAGCTTAACAACACCTAAAATGGCATGATCAAAGCATGAAACATCATAAAAAATGTAGATCTAGCATCATATAGTTTAATAGCATAATTTCATCATTTACTTCAAAACAACCATAAGAAATTCAAAATAACTAATTAGGGTTTGAGTTTTTGAAAAATTTTATACCTAATTCTTTGTGCTACTCTTATTCTTCTCCCACAATAAGTTATAAATCTTGATGACATGGAAGATTTCTCTTCTCCTTTCCCCCTTAGAAAATTCGGCAACCCCCTCTTGGTTCTCTCTCTCTATTTTGTTCTTAAGCTTTTTGGAGAATAAGAAATGAAAATTGAAGCAAATTTTTTAATTGCAAATGAAATGGGACTATTTATAGTTAGTAAAATGTATACATATAACTTATATATATATATATATATATATATATATATATATATATATCCTAATATCTTACTAAATCAAAGGTTATAGATTTCATTTTCTTAAGCTATGATAAATAGGGAGACAAAGGTTATGGGGTGGTTGAACTAACTTAGAAAATAACAAATAAACCACATTAATTCACCATGTGCTCATTCCTCTTCACATGCCCAGCCACTCCCCTATAATTCCCCAAATTTTGATTTTTATTATTTGTTTTATTTGTATATTTAAGTTTCTAGATAACCCACTCAGGGCCAAAGTTTGGGCCAAAAATTTATTTATTTGACCTCTCTATTAAATTGTTTAGGCCATATAAATTACCATAGGTCCAACACATTAATTTTACCTTACCATGTTTATTTAATTAGGATTTTTAGTCCACTTATATTGAACTTTAAATAATTACTCATATAGGTTTAATTATATAACCCAATTAGACTTGCTTTAATTAGGTTTAAAATAATAATAGGTTGAGATAATAAAAAAAAATTAGGTTAGTTCACTAGTATATATTTTAAATACTAGAATTCTTCAATACATATAACTTTTAGGTTATTTAATTCTTATACCTAATATATAATTAGGTTACAAAACTTTCTTTTCCATTGTTCATTATATAATAAATAATTATATACATTCACATATATTCATTCCATCACATATTCATTCTATATAAGTCTCACAATATTTTCTACTTCATTGATAAATAATTTAATATCTTCATTTACATTGTAACTTAAAATTTCTGGCTATTACATCCGATCTACTATAATGCGTTCAGGAGCCGGCAAACTATCATACCAACCTCTCAAACGGGAGGCCATCCGACTTGGCGGAGAATGATCTATACGAGCGACTTACGATGAATCCATCTGTAAAAACAGTATCACAAAGACCATACAGGGGAAATTCTAACTGACAGTTTACAATAGTATATGAAGCATGCATCATGCTAAGTAATAAATACAAGGTATGTGATAAACAAATGGAAAAAACATCATCCTATATTTCTCTATGAAATACATCATGTTTGTATTATATATATCAACATCATTTCTATGATACATGTGAAAATAAAAATAAAAAGTACAGAAAATGGGGCACAGACGCCCAACAAGGCAACAACTAACAAATGCCTATCAGATAAAATCTACGTTGTCCATGAAAGCATTGGCATCATCAAACCGGATAACCTGGGTCAGATCCTCCTAAGTCAGAATATCCCCACTGAAATGTGTATCCGAGCGGTAGAATGATGGGTCTCCTCCTCTAGTAAAACCAGGAGAACCTGGATCAGTAGACGAACCAGCCCCGAACCCAAAAGAATCAAAAGTGTCAACCTCAGATGGATCCCTACCCAAATGGCAAATGAAAAAGGATAATCGGTCCACCTGCTGCGTCAAACCCGTAATCTGAGATAAATGGGTCAGCTCCCGAACACAAGCCATTCAATTGGTCATCATCACGGACCCCGAAACCATGTCCCCAAAAAAATGGGAAACACAGGTCTGAGCACCAATAGTATGGGACCCCCACCAAAGTGAAAAAGCCACTGAAGTATTGGGGTCAATAGACAAGAGGAACCCATCATGATCCTCCAAAGGGATCTCGAAGATCGGCTGAGCTAAAGGCCAAAATCGTTGAGTAGGGGGAAAAAAAGGGATGCGGATCTCCCTTGAGACACACCGAAAGGTACGCTCCCCAAGGTAGAGCTCCCAGCCTCCGTTAAATAATAAAGGAACCCGGTGTGTGGATAGATCATACTCAGGCCCCGTAGAAAAACCTCCATCAAATCCCTGCACTAAATGTTCTAAGGTGTACGGGACCCGCATCACATCCACAATAGACAGCAACTCCAACTGGAGGCGGCAATGGGCAAACCCCTCAAAAACAAGGACCTCCTCTAAAGTGGAATGATTACACCGAAGGACCCTAGAATATGTATCCAGACCCAGGGTAGTAATAGGGCGAAGGCAAGGAAGCCTCTCGATAGCCCAGAATTAAAAATTCAAAAGAAAGATATGTCAATCAAGAGAAAGAGAAACCCTAGGGAAAAGAATTAAAGACAGCCAGGGGACTCGCAGAAATGGGTAAAAGCCAAGCCAAGCATTGGTTATGCCTTCCAAGGGAACGCATCCCATAAAGAAAATAGGTGAAAGTAAAGGAGCCCCAGTCATAGTCTCCTATGCGGTCCACATTGCGGAGAGCTTCGACCAGACTAAATGATACAGTAGAAGAGTTATTCATAAGGAAACAACCCCTCATGATGGTCAAGAATAGGCGCCTCAAAATACGGTTCCGCTCTACCAAATCCACCGGGAATGGCTCCAATAAGAAGGAGTGTTTGTGGGGGAACTAGAAGAGGCCTTAGAGGCCAATACAGTAGAGGATGTTCATCATGAAATGGAAGATGCACTTATACAGTTAGGAGCTATGGTTCATCATCTGATGGACCAGAATTGAGATTTAACCGCTAGACTGCAAATTGCAAAAAACCAGGCCCAATATTTTGAGGCAAAAGTTCAGGATTGGCATAGGGATTATCACAAGTTACAGAATGTGAGGATTGCTGACCTGCAAGGCAGGAGTTGACTGAACAACGAGTACAATTGTTAGAAGATGAGCTAAGGGCATACAACCAAAGGGTGCATCTGATGAATTATGTATACACGACCTCTATGAAACGTGTACAGACCACAGTATGGGCCTATTCAAACGAGATTGGCCATTTTCGACATTCCATTTCTTGTGCTCGAGTTATTGTTATTACCGATGAGGAGCGCGTTAGTACTATAGTAGTTGGGCAGGATAGGGCTAACTGAGTTATGATGCTATGTGATTTTTATAGCACTATGTATATATATGATGTAAATATAGTAATATATGTGTAATGACTATGTATCCCAACTTTTGTAGTAGTATTGGGATATCTTTTGAGAATCCTAACTTGAAACTAGTTAAGAATTAAGGTATGAAAAACCTTTTGATGTAAAGTTAGAAATGATATAGCCAGTGAAATGCTATAAGTATGAGAACAACCAAAGGAGCTGGTGGAAAAGAAAAGAATGTATAAGGTTAAGAATGTACGAGAAGCATGTTTAATATATATTAATATTAAATATGTTTGTTATGAATGTTGTTGCTTTACATTTAATAAAAATGTTTAAAGCAATGAATAGTTTAATAATAATAAATTTTATTGAACAGAAAAAATGTCACAAAGAGGAAGAGGTCGAGGATGATAGACGAATAGGAGCAGGAATGAGAGGGTTACTGATGAAAATAGGGGTGAGGATCAACAAAACCCAATGCAACAATTTGTAGACTTGTTAATAAGAGCTTTCAAGAATAGGGATCCTCCTAAACCCAACACGAATAGAAACCTCCCCCCCCCCCCAGTTGTACACATTGCTAATTTTAAGGGCTTTAAGAGTGTGGGACCCCCAGAATTTAGAGTTACCACTGAGCCTATAGAGGCTCAGTCCTGGATAAAGGAAATGGAGAGGCATTTGAAATAGTTAGAGTGGGCGACGATCAGAAAACTTTCTTCGCCAGGTATATGCTATGAAAGGAGAAGCGAACTTCTAGTGGGAAGCAAATAAAACCATAGCATGTGAGGGAGTGATAAGTTGTGAAAGATTCAAAGAAATGTTCTTCAAGAACTATTTTCCTCCGGGCATGCAAAGTCGCATGGAAGTTCGATTTCGTGAATTGAAATAAGGGGATATGATGGTATCTCAGTACGCGACAAAGTTTAATGAGTTGGCAAGATTTTCTCCACATCAGGTGGACACAGAGGAAAGAAAGGCAAGATGGTTTGAACAAGGCTTAAAGCCTTGGCTATACAATAAGTTTTTAGTGCTACAGATTGGATCATTCGGTACGCTCCTTAAGAAAGCAACAATAGCAGAGGGTGGAAGTGAATCAATGAGCCAGTATAACAAGGAAAAGAAGATTAAAGGTAACACTGAAGGGCCGGTCAAGGCAGAAGGTGGCATCAGATGGAACAAGAAAAGGAAATGGAATAATTTTTGAAACACTAGAAATATTCAAGGAGATCAATAAAAGAAGAAATTTGAGTCTTGCAAGAATTGTGGAAAAAGTCACTCTAGAATGTGTCTGAAAGGAAAGACAGTTTGCTACAAGTGTGGGCAGGAGGGACACATCTCTCCTAAATGTCCCAATCTGAAAAAGAATTCTGGATGTTTTGTTTTTGGATCGATGGATCACTTTGCTAGAAACTGTCCAAAGAAGGAAGCGGATGGAGGAAATAGCAACAAGGGTAATAGCAATGGAAAGGGGACTGTAACAAGTTTAGCTCTGCAGACTAAACCAATATCTATAACCTTCAATATGACGGTGAGGGATGCAGTGACGTCAAAGGACGTAGTTTCAAGTATCATCCGGATCAACAATATAAATGCTTATGTGTTGTTTAACTCTGGGGCAACCTGTTCTTTTGTGTCATTTGAATTTGCTCAATGCTTAGAAATGACTTTAGTAAATTTAGAAACCCCTATGAATATAGAAGTCACCAATAAGGAGGTAATTCCTGTAGAGCACATCTATAAGAATTGTTGCGTCAAAATAAGGGAATGTGATTTGACAGTAGATTTGATTCCTATTCATCTTGGAGAGTTCGAGGTGATTTTGGGAATGGATTGGTTGTTTAAACACGGGGCAATGATAGATTTCCAAAAAAAGGTAGTGAGCCTTAAGCCTGCGAAGCAGTCGAAGGTAGTGTTTTATGGCAGCAAATCGCCAAGGCAATCGCGTTGTTTGACAATGATGCAAGCAAGGAAGTTGTTACAAAAGGGATGTATGGGATATCTAGCATATGTGGTGGATACCCAACAAACAGGAGAAAAGATTGAGTATATTGTCATAGTGAATGAGTTTGTGGATGTTTTCCCGAATGAATTACCAGGTCTTCCTCCAGACAGAGAGCTTGAGTTTTTAATTAATTTGGTACCTGGTACAGCACTAATTTCAAAATCACCATACAGAATGGCTCCGGTGAAAATGAAGGAATTGATGATACAATTGCAAGAATTGCTAGATAAGAAGTAAATTTGACCAAGTACGTCTCCTTGGGGAGCGTTGGTGTTGTTTGTAAGAAAAAGGATGGATCGTTAAGACTTTGTACCGACTATCGGGAGTTGAACAAAGTAACGATTAAGAATAAATATTTGTTGCCCAGGATTAACGATCTTTTTGATCAACTGAAAAGGGCAAGATATTTTTCAAAAACTTGAGAATGGGTTATCATCAGTTGAAGGTGAGAGATGAGGATATTCCAAAGACAACATTCAGAACACGTTATGGACATTATGAGTTTCTGGTAATGTCTTTTGGATTGACGAATGCACCAGCTGCATTTATGGATATGATGAATAGAATATTCAAGCCATATTTGGATAAGTTTGTAGTAGTATTCATTGAGATACCCTAGTTTACTCCAAAACTCAGGAAGATTATGCAGAGCATTTAAGAATAGTGCTGAAAACACTAAGAAATGAGAAATTATATGCAAATTTCAGTAAATGTGAATTTTGGCTAAAGAAAGTTCAGTTTTTGGGACATGTAATTGACAAAGATGGAATATTTGTGGACCTAGCGAAAGTGGAGGCAGTTATGAATTGGGAACAACCGAAAATGCCAACTAAGGTGCGTAGTTTCCTTGGGTTAGCGGGATACTATCAAAGATTTATACAAGATTTTTTAAAGATAGCTACCCCGTTAACTAATTTAACAAGAAAGGAAGTAAAGTTTGTATGGAAAAAGAAATGTGAAGCGAGTTTTCAGGAACTCGAGAAAAGGTTAAGTGTAGCACCAGTGTTGTCATTACCAGATGAGACAGTAAATGTTGTGGTGTACAGTGATGTGTCGCATAAAGGACTAGGGTCTGTTCTTATGCAACATGGGAAAGTAATTGTGTACGCACCACGACAATTGGTAGCAGTTATTTTTGTCTTGAAAATTTGGGACATTATCAATATGGGGAGAAATATGAAATATATACAGATTATAAAATTCTGAAATATATCTTCGTGCATAAGGAGTTAAATATGAGACAAAAAAGATAGTTGGAGTTGATTAAGGATTATTATTGTGAAATCTTTCATCATCCAAGAAAAGCAAATGTTGTAGCTAACGCCTTGAGTGGGAAGGGTCGTGAAAAGTTAATGTTGTTGACAGCTCAAGATGAGCTGATAACAGCAATGGAGAAAATGGAATTAGAAGTAAAGTTGCCACATGAATCGAAGGAAATATTGTATTCAATAGAGACTATTTCAACTCTATTGGATAGGATCAAAGAAGCACAACTCAAAGATGAGGAGTGTGAAAAGTTAAGAAAGAGAATCTCTGAAGGAAATGAAGCTAAATTTAAGATTGATAATAACAGGATAATCAGATTTGAAGGAAGAATTTGGTTTCCGTCAGTATCAGAATTAAAAGAAGAAATTCTACAAGAAGCGCATTGTTCGAGGTACACAATACATTCTGGAAGTACAAAAATATATCAAGACCTCCGACAATATTTTTGGTGGCCGAACATGAAAAGAGAAATTGTGGAATACATTAGTAGATATTTGACGTGTCAGCAAGTTAAAGCTGAACATCAGAAACCTAGTGGTTTGCTTCAACCATTAGAAATTTTTGAATGGAAGTGGGGAGCATATCACGAAGGATTTTGTGGTAGGACTTCTGAGAACGCCGAAAGCATTTAACGCTATATGTAATAACCAGAAATATTATGTCACATTGTAAATGAGAATATTATATATTTATCAATGACATGAAGACTTTGTGACTTATATAGAGTATGTATGTGATTGAATGAATATATATATATATATATATATATATATATGTGTGTGTGTGTGTGTGTGTGTGTGTGTGTGCTTATTAATCACATAAGGAGTTATAAGAAGAAAAGTCTTGTAACATATTTATATATATTATAGGTATGAGAATTAAATAACCAAAGTGTTATTTCTACTTAAGAGTCCAAGTATTTAATTACATACTAGTGGACTAGCTACGAGATTTAATTTAATAGCTTAACCTATTTAATAGCAAGTTTAATTGGGTTAAATAATTAAATCAATGTGGGTAATTAATTAAAGTCCAAAGTAAGTGAACTAGTAACCCTAATTAAATAAAAACGGTAATGTGAATTAATGTGTTGGACATGTGCTAGCTTATGTGGCCCAAATAAGGTAAATGGTAGCCCAAATAAATAAATAGATTGGCCCAAACCCTAGCCCATCTTGTGTGGATTTTCTAGAAGATTAAAAGAGCATTTAAAGCATTAAAAGAAAATCAAAAATGGGGCAAAAAGGAAGAGAATGGCCGGGTGATTAGAGGGGCACATGGGGTTAGTATTGTTTCACCTCATTTCATTTAATTTTATCAAAGTTGTTTACCAAATCCCCTAGCTATTGTCCCTAATATAGCTAGCTTAATAAATTGTAAATCCCTTAAATCTTGGCAAGGTAAAGAAAAGAAGGAGAAGAGAAATGATTATGTGTGTGTGTGTGTGTGTGTATATATATATATATATATATATATATGTGTGTGTGTGTGTGTGTGTGTGTGTGTGTGTGTGCGCGTGTGTGTGTTATATGTATATATCTTAGATGGCTATAAATAGGAGGTCTCACAAGAGCTAGCAAATTTAGTCTATAGTTTCTCTTCCTAAGTTTTAAAACGTTAGAGAGAAAAATATTTGAGAGAAAGAAGAGAGGAAGGATAGGAGAGTTTGTTTATGTCTTCACATACTTTGGTAGGAGGAGAAGAAGTGCATCCAAACAAGAAGGTTCAAAAGTTTTCTAAACTCAAACCCTAGCTAGATTTATGTGTATCTATGTGGTTGTTTTGAAAACAAATGTTGAGTTATTTTTAAACCATATGGTAGTATATATACATTTTAGATGATGTTTTATGGTTAGATGTGTTCATTTTATGTGTTGACGAGCCTTGATGGTAAAGAAAATCAAAAACTATTTTTACTTGAAAAACCCTAGAATTTTAGTCCACTTTGGACAACCACCATTTTCAAACCATAACTTATTTTTGAGATCCGTTAAAGCGGTGAGTTATATAAAGAAACCAATTGGAATCACTAAAAAATATTAAATGAGCCGACCGTAGCGCAATTTCTACCAAAATAGTTTTCTGTCGGAAAACCCTAAAAACCCCTGGCCATATTTTTTTGTGGGTTGTTTAGGCTAGTTAGAGAGCTTTAAAACTTCTGGTCTTCTGGGAGATGTTAATATATGAAGTTATATAGTTGTTGTCCAAATATGACCTTATTTCGATTTCGTGAGACGGAGTTATGGTCCGTCAAAGATTTTGTAATTTTTTAAAGAAACTGTTATAACGCGGAATCTATAGATCATAAAATTATGAAATTTTTACTGGAGTCAGTGTATGATGATATGAGACTATTGTGTAAATTTTGGAATTTTTAGATACAAGGATAAGTTTTAATAAATGTTGTAGTTTTGGACAGAAATGGCCTATTTAAAAATAAGAAATGAACTTGGAAAATTACAAGAAAATTATTTTGTGACTAAAATAATATATATTAAAAGTTTCCAGAAGATATAAAAATAATAAGTTAAGTAAGTATTTTTAATGCCTATGTATGAGTTAAGAATAGTTAAGGGAATTAAGTTATAATAAGTCATAAAATTTGGTGATGTAATTTTATTGACTAATGATCATTAAAATAATGTATTAAGACTTTATAAGAGTAATTTGGTCATTTTTAATAAAATGATATAAGAAGGACATGGTATAATTGTTAAATAAATTAAATAATAAGAGATAAATAATTAAATTAAATTATTTATAAATGATTAAGTTATTATTAAATGATTAATAATATTAGTAATTGATTAAAATATTATTAAATAATTAATAATATTATTAATTGATTAAAATATTATTAAATAATTAATAATATTAGTAAATAATTAAAATATTATTAATTGATTAATAATATTAGTAAGTGATTAAAAAATTGTTATAGGATTAATAATATTAGTAAATGATTAAAATAGTATTAAATGATTAATAATATTATAAAGTGAATAAAATATTATTAAATGATATTAGACGAGAGTTTAAGATGATTGTTAAGTAATAGCAATATTATCAAAGAACGATAATGTTACTGATAGTTTAAGGTATTATCTAATGTTTACTTATGTGATTAAATGTTAGATAATCTATAATAAAGCAGTAGTATTATGAGTCAAGATTTGTTATGCTAATTGAAAAATCAATCTTATTAATGATAGGTCATTTCATAAGAAGTTAAATTAGATTGCTTAGTGGTAATCAGCGGAAGAGACAAGTTTCCTAACTCAAACTTGAGTTATTATTTTTCAAACATGTTAGTGGATTAATTATTGTCAATTATTTCACATCAATGATAATTATTGATATTCGCACTTAGTGTAAGTTTCTTATATTCAGACTTGTATCTATTTTGAAGATCTCTAAGTGATTTGATTACTGAAAATTATTCCACATCGACATTATTATTGTTAATTACACTTGTGTGCCTTTGAAGATTTGTTTCATTATTGAACTGTGAAACAATTGAAGTTCTGTTATTCATGAACTGTTTATGAACTAAGTCTAAGCTAGTTGTATCAGCTAGACCGAGCATGTTTAAATTTGTTAACTCAAATATGATTTAAAAGTTGTTTCAAACCAATTGTTGGTGCTGACTCTTACAGTAAGACTGAGAAAGAGCAATTTTTACTAAGGCAATATATCGAAAAATCGAATATTTGTTTGTTTCCTAAGTGGTATGCATATTCACCGGGTATGAGAGGCTGATCCCATTGAATACCAAAATCTACTAAAAGGTCCAGATTAATTACTGAAAAACCTTCGTATTCGTTCATGGTCATTGTTGGCCACTCAACAATATTGATTCAATCTTTCATTTATTGAAACTCGATTCTCATTCTTTCACAATCATTATATATTGTTGAAAATTCAGAAGTTAATTCTTTTTTCAATGATATATCGTTCTTGTATTTAAACTTGTTGAGTGAAGTAATTGCTCACTCTTGCTATATCATGATATTTATTTCAGTTAAGCCCGAGTGCTCAAAGAAGGACAAAGGCAAGGGAAAAGTTCAAGAATAATTTAATATGCACGTTTAACTATTTTGTTAACTTATGTATATTGCTTATATAAACCTTTTGATTAATTAAGGTGTATGTATTAAGTTAAGGTTGTTAGACCTTGGGAATGATGTAGAACCTTTTGTATTGAACAATTTATGTTTATAAATTCCGCGTTAGTGTATAGAATATATTTGAAGATGATGGATCGTGAGCACCAAACCCGAGGTTATGGAACCCGGATTTGGGGGTGTCACACTAACTGGGTTATAGTTGATCGACTGACAAAATCGGCACACTTTTTGCCAATTAAGATCAGATATAATCTAGATCAGTTGGCTAAACTTTATATCAAGAAAATTATTTCTCGACATGGAGTGTCATTGTCAATTATGTCGGACTGAGATCCGAGATTCGCATCGAATTTCTGGAGAAGTTTACAAGAGCACATGGGAACACAGTTGAGATTGAGTACAACATATCATCCTCAGACTGACGGGCAAAGTGAAAGAACAATACAGACTATAGAAGATATGTTACGCGCCTGTGTTATGGATTTTAAGGGAAGTTGGGATGATCATCTACTTTTGGTAGAATTTGCATATAACAACAGTTATCATGCTAGTATTGGCATGCGCCTTATAAAGCATTGTACGACATAAAATGCATAACACAATTGTGTTGGGATGAGGTAGTAGAACGTCGGTTGCTAGGACCTAAGTTGGTACAGCAAACCACAGAGATTGTAAAATTAATACGTATGCGACTAATAGCGGTTCAAGATCGCCAGAAAAAGTATGCGGATTAGCATAGACAGAAGAGAGATTTTGAAGTCGGGTCGCATGTATTTTTGAAAGTATCTCCATGGAAAGGGAAGATACGATTTGGAATGAAGGGGAAGTTGAGTCCTCGTTTTATAGGACCATTTGAAGTGTTGAGGAAGGTGGGAGAGTAGCTTATGAAGTAGTCTTACCTCCAGAATTAGAACATGTCCATAACGTGTTTCACGTGTCAGTCTTACGACCATATAAGCCTGATTATAAATATGTAATAGAATATGAACCTATTCAGATAGAAAAGGATTTAACGTATGAAGAGATTCATGTTCAGATATTGTATAGGAATGAGCAAGTTTTACGGAATAAGGTAATACCTTTAGTGAAGGTGTTATGGAGAAACCACAACGCTGAATAAGTAACTTGAAAATTAGAAGAGAAAATGAAAAAGAAATATCCGCATTTGTTCGGGTAATTTTATTTTGCGATTCCGATGACAGAATTTTTATAAGGGAGGAAGAATGTAGCGATTTAAAATTTTCGAGTAAATATTAAAATAAAGATTTAATAAACTAAATTGTTGTTTTAATAGTATATTATATTGCATGGTATGTGTGATTATGCGCGATAAAATGTGGATGTTTGTGATATGGTAAATATAATAATTTATATTTACTATATTTAATAAATTGTTATAAAAAATTTATTATGTGAAAGAAATAAAGTTATTTTTTTATTTAATTTATTATACCACTTTTAAGAATAATTGCGGTATAATGTATGGCTGAAATGTAATGTGATAAATATATTAAAATATATTTATTACATAAATAATTTTTGGAAGCAAATTATAATATGATAGATGTATTTTGTGGGTATATTAACGTAATTTATGGGAAATAAATTATTTTAATATAATAAATTAATTTATTAAATAAAATATTTTTATTTAGTAAATAGATTCCATTTTTATGGAAAAGAATTGCGGATATTTTATCCTGATATTTAAAATATATTATGTACATAATATTGAATGCAATAAGTACGGAGGGATTATATATAAGTCTGAGTATTATGATTGTAAGCATGAGCTGGCTTAGCAATATTCTCCAACTCTTTAGCAAGAGCTGGAAACATATTAGGATCTATAACGTGAAGAGCAAGAACAAGGTGAAATTGTGTTATGTTTTAAACAATTGTGTTATGTTTTAAGCAATTGTGTTATGTATAATGAAGTGTGTATGAATATTAGAATACATGAATTGGTAAAGTACTGATAGTTGGAATTCATAAACTATAAAAAATGTTTTCAAAAGGGAAATTTGGGTTAGAATGTGTCTGAAATTTTATGGAGTTAAGATTGTAAAAGTAGGCCCATCTCATGTCTGTGGAAATGTTTAAAGATCATGTTTGATTGAATTAAAGAATTTTGATTGATATATTTGGTGTAATTTGAGCAAAAGATTAGTTCGGACATTTGGTAATGTGTTAACATTTAAAGAGACATGTTAGAAATATTTGGGATTGGTTTTACAAGATTCTGCAGATAACAGAGCATGTCTTCATCTGTTGCCGAAGTGACGCGGCCGTGCCACTTCTAAGGGCAAAACCAGCACAACTGCGCTGGTCTCTAGAAAATGAAAATTTGTTTTCTTTCTTTCTGAAGTTCTAAGCATGTATAAATAAGTTTTATATGCAGTAATATATGTCTGCTAAGATGTTAAATATGACTAGGCATATATGAACTTGTTAAAGTATAGTTTTAGGGTATATTCTCAATCAAAGATTTTGTTGATTTTGAATAAACTAAATCAGTTGCATTCAAATGATGTATATATACATAAGTTTTGAGGCTTATGTGGTGGTATTATGATGATTAAACTTTTACATGATCAGTTTTGTATAAAATGTGCTATTAAAGCATGAGATGAATAAGTTTTCAAATGAAAACTTGATAAGAATTTGAAAAGTGAACATAATGGTTTTAACTGATTCAAACACATCTAAAATTTGGTGTCTATGTTCTATAATTATTGTTAAAAGACTTTAACATAGCAGTGGGTAAGTAGTATAAAGAAAATCTCAGCTCTGGGCCTGTTAAGGAGTAGCGCGGCCACACCACTCCTAAGGCTAAAAAGCAGTGCGGTCGCGCTGCACTGCAGTAAGATCAGGAAATTTTATTTATGTGAATTAAAGCTTGAGGCATATTTGTTGAGTCTTGTAAAGCTTTGATTCATGTTTATTGGTATATGTTGACTGCTCAAACATGTTGTGGCTATGTGGAAGTAAAGAACATGGAAGCATTTTCAAATGAAGGCAAATTGTTTTCTAAATGGAAACAACGAGTTTTTGAAACAAAAAGTTAGTATGTAAATGTAATTATATGACTTGTGTGTATCAGAACATGGTATATGTGCTTCAAATAAGTGTAGATTGTGGACCATGTGTATATCATGTGTGTAGCTAATACATGGCTATACGTGGTATGAATGTTGTAGGCTTTGTGAGAAGAGGATAAGCTAGATATGTAACTATAGTTGCTACTTTACGCACGAGACAAGTGTCCGAAACTTGTTTACTTTTTAAGCAAGTATTCTAAAGTTATGTTGTTTATTGAAGAGAAGTTTATTGATATGATGTATACTTGTTAAATTACAGTATGCATACACAGTTTGAAAGCAGTCTATACCATTTGATCTGGCTAGACATAGATTAAAACATTTCATTACTTTTACAATAAGTCTTTGAAATATTATTGAGTTGATTTAGCTGTTCAAGTCATATTGTTTTGATTTGAACTTCAGACTGAGTATGAACACCCTTGAATTGGGAAAAATTTTATATTGCGCTCTGGGAGCGGTGACGTTGAACACAAATGTTGTTCTGAAAAGTTAGTATTGATAAATACAGAGCATAAAGGGTTGATCACCTACCGTGCCCATAAGACAAGACGGTTCACAGATGAATTTCTGATAAAACCTTTTCAAAGAGAATAAAAAAGAATGTTCATGGTCTTGTGACCACTCAACGGCTCTAAAGTTTCTTTTCTATTTCAGAAATATGAACAAGTCAGATTATGTTTCTATTGTTTTACAGTTTTGTTTCACTGTCAAAGTATACTTGCTTTATTATAAATGTTTTCAGCTAAGTAAAGCCCTGCAAAGAGTTCAGGTAAAGGCAGAGGCAAACTTAGCGAATGAATTGAAGTTGAATGCTATGTAATAGATAGTTTTATGTGTTGTAAATATTAAACTATTATGTAATAAGTAATTAAAGATTTTCGTACTTGGGTTAGAAAGGCTAATGTAATAATTTTATTAAGTTTGATGTTATAAATATGTTGAATAATGGATATCGTGAAACACTGAATACAGGTTTCAAATACCCGAATTTAAGTGCGTCACAAAATTTACTAAAAATATTTTTACTTAAAAGAATGTCAACTATCATCTGATCCAACCCAGAAACAATACACATTCGACTATTACTATGCCCCCTCCCACACCACCACCATATCACCTGATCCAACCAATGATTAACCCAACATATTGCTGCTTATGATCTCACCATCAACCCCAAAAAAGAATTCCGCCATCCATAGGGATGTAAAAATAAAACAACATAAAATAAGAAAAAGGAAAGAAATTTGTTATAACAGAGATGGGATAACAATAATTTCATATTTACAAATCGGTATAAACATACGAGATGGATGGTTGTTTTCATTCATAATCTCTTCTATAAAGCTCTAATGATGGAAAGTTCTTAACACTATTTTTTCAATTTTATGTTTTAGTTAATTTTATGTATTCTTGATTTTCGTTCTTTTATTTTGCACAGAGAGAGTGAGGGTGGGATGGAGAGAGAGAGAGAGAAGGTGAAATGGGTGAAGACTAGTGGATAGAGAAAAAGACAAGAGATTGGAAAATGATTTATTTTTCACAACTTGCAAGACCCTTTTGCCCATAAAAAAGCCCAAACGCGCTGCACATGTCTAACGCTGTGACCGTTTCTGACGGAATTTCACTCTTTAAAACTACGGAATGTGAGGTCATTTTTAAAACTATTGGATGCAAAGCATAAAATGGGGTAAATCGAGGGATGGAAAGTATCATTTACTCTTAATCCATCATTTTGGAACAAAGGGAGTACATGAAATAACATATATGTATCAAGCAGCTTTTGGGAAAATCCATACGTTTTCTCATATATACTAATAATATTATACAAAAGAATAACCAGGAAAAGACGGCATAAAAAACAATTCCTTTGCCTTTTTAGTATAGTAAAATTGACTGAAACAAAAACATAGAGGGAACAAGATTTATGCATCTGTGTCCCAGTCAACCTACAATTTCCTACTTATAGGGGAGGATAGAAGTAAGACGACAAGGAAAAACCAAGGAAAAGCAAACCCCCAATTGTTGCCACTGTGCCTTGGGAGATCTTGGATGCCAGCATGCTTCCTCCCAGCACAGCCAATGATGTACAGATGGTGTGTCCCAGAGAAGCCCCCACAGCAACTCCAAGTGCATTTTTGTGAGTAGCCAGCTGTAATTTAAATGTTAGAATTTCTTTAGTACGCAGTATACATCAATGTCTAAAAATCTGGATTCATATAAGCATAATAATGTTGAAAGGATTAAAGATTCAGTGAAACCCTGAGATATTAAAATGGCAGAGGTGTTATCAAAATCATATTCTGACAAAATCCTAATTACCACAATAATAAAATTCATTATTATTTTTTTTTATCAATGTTTCTATATATGACAAATTTATGTCAATATTGGACACCGATATATGTGGATACATGGGGTAGAAGGTATTAAGGAAGAGATCGACACACATTACTTACTATTCTATATTTATCGAGTTCAGTTCCAGGTTAGTCCCAATCCATTTTCGACATAAAATTAATCGTCGTCATATAAATTATTTTCCTTTTTTGGATATAACGCACCACTACAATTTTTCTAGTAGAAAAAGAGGGGTGGGGGTGGGGGTGGGGGTGGGGGTGGGGGTGGGAGAGGCAGAGCGGATGTTGTGGGTGTTTGTTGAAGGACGGGGCTGCAAGTGCAAAGGTGGTGGGAGGGATAGCACAATATATACTGATTTATGACACTGCATTGCTGGACTACAAAATAAAGCAGCGTTGATGAAGTTGTAGACTGAAACATTCATGCCTCCGGTCTCTATTATAGGGAGCTATCTGAGTGGGTATATCAGAAAGAGGAGCAGCACATTCACTTCCGAGCAACTAACATTTCTACCTCAATGGGAAAGCTCCACCTGATCTAACTCCCGCCTCCAAAATTGAGATTTCATATGGTAAAATGTTTTCTGTTCCAATTTATTTTTTCTCAGTCCCGGAGAAGTAGAAGAATCTATACTATACAACCAGCATTTTTAGGAAGCACCTATCATACGAAGTGATGTGGCTCGTAGATCCCCCTCATGGCAGAAGGAAATTATCGAAGGATTGTACATCTCACATAAATATGGTGTACCTCGGTTTTCCCATCAACGAGGAACATCAATGTTCATTCTAACTATAAAAGAAAGCTTAAAGAATATACCAATAGACAAAACAAAAAACAGACAGCATGTTGTTCCGTGGATCAATTGTTTCAAAAATAGTCCACAATAGCTCCATTTTAAGAAACAAACATAGTTGTCAAATCGTGAATCTTATCGTGCCCTAAATTTTGAATTATGTATCATATCATGAATCCCATGACAAGATACAAAAAGAAAAGCAAAACACAATAATTTTATATCCAAACATATAGAGAATTCAGTTTATTGGACAATTAAACAAACATAGGCTTCAATTTTATGTTGAAGTAGTCAAATAAGCCCAGAAACAAACTATAAATATCCAAATTCTAGTTTGGAGACTATAAATGCTTAATTAATAGTCTGAAGGTTATTTAAGTGATGTTTATAAAGGAACAAGAGGTGGGGAAAAGAAAAAAGAACCTTAAACAATATAGGTTACATTTCAAAGTGAAATGAAACCCCAAACTGTAAATTGGAGAGCAGAAGTCAACTCCAAAGTTATGTATTTAAGTCTCCAGGTGATAAAAAGGCGTGCACTCTGCTAGAGACACTCTTTAAGATTAGATAAGAATTCTTTATGGATTATTTTATAGAACGAGTGACCACCTTTTCTACTAGGAAAAAAAAAAGAACACAAAAAAGGAGGCTCTAATTTGTTTTTTTAACTTTATCAGTCTCTATATATCTTAAAAAGGTTTAATTACCGTAGCTTAATCCTACCATATCATAAGAATATAAGATACAGCTTGTGTCGTAAGTTGCGGCTCACTTTAAGATACACTTATGATATTAATCAAATTGCTCTTGTAACGCCCGAAAAAATCGCATTATTATGTTAATTAAATTTTAATTAATTATTTGAATTAAATGAAATGAAATTATATGTTTATTTAAGTGAGTAAGCTGATTAAAGGTCGTTTCATGACCTAGAATGTTTGAATGTGGTTAGGATTCTAGTTGTGTGCTAGGATTAAATGATTTGAATTTCCAAGACGAAAATAAAAGTTTTCCGAGAAATTTCCGCAAAAACACTATTCATCTGTTTCTGCTCGGGAATTATTTTTGAATTTCCGAGAAACGTGTAATGCTAGAATTCTGAGACGATATGAAATATCCAATAATATTTCACTTATGGCAAACGAAGTTTTCGCCTGAGGACTTGAAACCCTAAGGGTTAGGGAAAGTAAAATTTAAGAAAGAAAAGCTTAAGTGTAATAACAATTATTATTATACGTAAGGAATACGAGTATAATACGAGTTATTATACAAGTATAATACGAAGATGAATACGGTGTATAATGAGAATATCATACGAAGTATATACGAAGAGAATACGACAATTATACGATAAGAATACGAATAAGTCTTCATGGACTTTAGCTATTGGACTTGGACAATTGTCAAGCCCAATTGGACCAATGAATGAGGCCCAATGATGAATTATATCAAGGCCCAATGATAAATTAAATCAAGCCCAAAGTTAGACCCGATATGAATTAATTCTAAGCCCGAACCAAGAACCGAACCCATGGGTCGAACCGATGGGTCAACTGGTGGGTAAAACCTATGGGGCAACCCATGTGGGCCCCCATGGGGCACATGGTAGCACATGGCCATGGCTTGTTGGAGAAGCTTGGTTGTGGAGGTGTGAATAGTAAAGAGGTGAGGCTTAATGACTATTTTGCCCTCACTTTGATTTTCTTATAAAAGCAAGCTTAGTTAGTTCATTTGATGCTTTACAAACATTAAACAACTATATTGAGAGAGATAGAAGAGCAATAACAAGAAATCGAAGGAAAAGCTAATTAAGCAAGCCCTCAATCAAAAACACGGAAGGTAAAACACATAAATTCATACTTCGATTAATTTTCAATTAAATTTTTATAGAGAAATGAATTGATGGAGCATATCTCTTCCGGAGGAATAAGGATGGCTATTAGTGAACAAAAACGTTAATAAGTCATGTATAAGTGAGAATCGTAATTGATTAATTAAGCATAATCGAATAAACGCTATAAAACATAGAGTTTGTTGTTGATGGACAAATTGAAAACCATCGCGTATAAGTTAGGTGCAAATTCTTGGTTAGGAACTTAGATGATTAACCAATGGAAAATCTATTTGGTTTGTCGTAAAAATCTCGTGTAACGAAATTATGGCAAAATTTACGGAAAAAAACGTTAATCATCGAAATTGTAGTTAACTAGGATTTTCGGAATGATAGTCAAAAGTCGTCATTTAACTCAGAAACCTAGGTTTTCGGTGGCGTATCGAAGAACGATGTATTTAAGAGTCGTGGACTCAAGAATGGTCGAATTCAGACTTAAAACGAAGAAACGAGCGAAGAACGCTCACGAACGGATATTAAACAGATAATAGGAATTTAAACGGTGAATTTGTCGTTAACGGATTCAAAAACTTATTCTGTCCAGATGAAATCGAAATACGTAAGATATGTGAGATAATTGCTTTTTGACGAGCCAATTTCGAGTTATAACGATCGCGTTACGAACTCGAGAAGAAATCATAATGAAAAACTTAAAAAAAAAATCAAAGGCTCAGGGCAGGCACCGCAGCGCCACCCATGCCTAGTAAACCCACGCCGCAGCTCCGGGTTGGGGCCTCCTTCACTGCCAAGGCACGCCGCGACGCCGACATTAAGCCTTGGAGTGGCATCGCATCGCCCTTAACTAAAAAATTTCCGACGCGGGCTTTTGTTAATCTAACTTTTCGCGTCGTAATTATGGGACAAGTATATACTTAATATACATGAAGAGAGAATTCCTAAACAACATATATAACAATGATTTTAAGAATTAAACGTTGATTAAAGTATTTAAACTTAAAAATTGAAATGCGAAAACGTAAACATCGTGTTTGAGTTTAACGCGCGCCTTATAGTTACATAGTATGTAATTGGTATGCGTGGTACGAGAATAATAAGAAATGAAGATAAAACTTATGTAATCTCTATACGGGATTCTATATCGGGAATCCGGGGGAATTATATCCGAACTAACGAACCGAATAGAGTTTCGACTATCGTTGTACTTAAACGACGATCGATGAGTGTTGGTTTATGACTTTATATGTTAAAAAGCCGTAATGAACGTTGAATACCTTAAACGAACGTTATTAATGAAATAATTTCGATCAAGCTATAGAAGAGAAAGAAGTTGGTATAAACAATGTGTAGATTGTTTGGTAGATAATTTCAGTGTGCTATGTGAATATATCATGTAGAAACTGTAAAGACCGAGAACGGTTGAACTTAAAAGTAGAAGACACTTGAAGGCAAGTTCTTCTAACGCTTGTCTGACCTTCGTGTTAGTCAAGTTTCTGTGATTCATGTTATATTGTACATGGAATGTTTATGAAAGAGTTGATGTCATTCTTAACTCGGCTAGACAAATCTTAAAGGTTGATTGATTTGTTTACAAGTCTTTCAATATAGTATTGATAACGCTATCCTAAGCCATTTGTTTTGTGACGAACGAGATTTTTGTAATTTAAATTGAATATTTATTGAATTAAATAAATATTTTTCGATGATTTAATTATTGAGTTAAATAATTAATTGATGAATTTGTGGTAGATTAATTTAATTATGTGTTACATTGATTAAATTAATGTGGAGAAATTTTTATATTCAATGATGCATTTAATTGAGCTTAATTGATTTAATATATTAATTAATAAGCATAATGTTATTCTAATTAATTTAATAATTAATTAGAGAATTAATGATTTGACATAATTAATAAATAAGAATTTTAATTATGTGACTAGGTGATTTAATATGAATTTATGCTATTTTTATTTAATTGATGTAAATAACATTATTTGATTAAATTGGGTGTGACATTAATTAACTATATAATAGTAAGTTAATTAAAATAAATGGAAAAGGAGCTTTTTAAGTGACAAACCAAACATGGTCTTAAGAACATGGGAGCAGTTAAGGCCATGAAGCACTTAACCACTACGCATGTTCTGCCAGTTAAGTCTATACGTATAATTATATTAGTATTATCAGTTTTTTTGAAAACAAGTTAGAGAACACAGAGAGAAAAAGAGAGAAAAATTTAAGAGAGATTGAGATTGAAGGTTTGGAGAATCAAAAAAGAGTTTCCTATCATCTAAACAAGAATCAAAGGGTAAGAATCCAAGTTATAATCTCTATTTCTCATGTTCTTGAGTTTTCATAGAAAAATTAGTTTCAGTTCTCTGTAAATGAATTTTGTGACTAATACATGAGAAAGTGATTGATATATGTTAGGTAGTATGTATAAATCATTATATGATGTTTATAAACTATTTTGGTTGAATTAATCCATTAGATTGTGTTTAAAAAGGAAGTTTTGAGTTTACAGTGAAAAATATTTGAATGACTTGTATGTATGAAATTTGATGCCTTAGTTGCATGTAAAACTGTAAATTGATGATTTAATATGTTTGTACATGTAAAAACGAAAAGAACGAAACTTAAACGGACTGATTTGGTGTTATAACGAATCTGTAATGTGTGATTTCATGAAAATTGACGAAACTTTGAAAAATAGCAAAAACATGAAATTTATGGGTTTAAATTTAGTTGTTTAAGTTGTCAAAATCATGCTATAAGTGTTGGGTTATACTTCTATAAAGTCTAGAATTCATGGGTATGATTAATTTATTGTTTGAGTAAAGTTTTTGGGTCAATTTTTGGCTCTGTTCTGTGTTATTCGCGAACTGCAGATTCTGAAACTGGCGTATGGAGCTGCAGCGCCAACTTTAAGCCTAAGAGTGGGGCTGCAGTACCAGTGGAGCTGTAGCGCCAGCTTTAAGCCTAAGATTGGGGCTGCAGCGCCAGTGGAGCTGCAGCGCCAGACTTAAGCTTAAAGTCTGAGCTGCAGCGCCATTTTTAGTTCAAATGGTGAAGTTGCAACACGCCAATTGGCAGATTTTGCCCAGAAATGAGATTTTAATTGTTCAAGTCCAGGAAATGTAATTGTAACCTAATCTAATGAACATGGAAATGTAATAATCATATAATGAGATGTTAAAATAGATTAGTAACATGCCAATGAAGGTTTTACGTGATTAATTGATGAGTTGAATGAGTACTTAAACTCATTATTCGTGAAGTCTAATAATGTGTTTAAGAGTTAAGGTTTGTGTATATGGTTGATATAATCAGATTTAGAGTTGAGTTAAATGAAAGAGAATATACTCATGATGCTAGTATTGTTATAATTAATTGGTATTGTGACTTTAAATGGTATGTAAGATTAATTGGAGAACGTGAATTGTAATTATAGCTTACGCACGAGACAAGTTTCCTATCCTTAAACTTGTTTAATATTTTGCAAGTTCTCTAACCCTAAACTTTCTTTGAGCAAGTTTCTTTACCCTAACTTTATTATGATTAAGCAAATATTCTATCCCTAACTCATTATCATTAAGCAAGTTCCTTATCTAAACTCTTTAAATTGAATAAGCGTTCTATTCCTTATTCTTATGTCAAGCAAGTTACTAAATTCAAAGTTATTATTCAATTTGAATATCGTTTATTGCTGAACCTTGTAAGACTAGCGAACCCTTATTGATTCGACTAGTCCATAGTTGATGAGCGTTCTAAATTCTAAAAATATTATTGAATCTATCCAAACCAAACTTCCTTTGGTGCGGACTCTGATGTCAAACTGAGATGAACAACTCTGTATAGGGAATTATTTACGCTTTAGCGTTGAGATATTGTGTACAGTATGGTACTAAGGGCTGATCCCCCTAAGTACGAGAAGTAGAGTCCATAGTCTTATGACTGTTAAAGGTTTAAAGTATAAACACTTTACAACCTAGGACATAATTCAAGGTCTTATGACCCTCAGATGTTCTTTTAATTCTCATTATTCACTCTTGATTCAAAAGTCGAGTTTCTTATTCAGAAATCTTTGATTCACTCGCATGTTATTATATTGTTGTTATATTGTTATACTTGTGGGCAATTGTGCTCACTCTTGCGTAATAATAACATTGCAGTTAAGAACGAAAGGTCCGAAGAGCCTTCTACTAACAAAGGTAAGGACAAGGGCAAGGGCAAGGTCAACAAGTGTTGAAGACTTGTTATTTATTTGATATGTTATTGTTTAAGACTTATGTTAAAGTTGTGTAAGACTGTTTATTTGTTTACGTTTCCGCATTTAAGATTTAAGGTTAGTATGACCTGGGATTGATGTATTTATATTCAGATGTTGTAACCCCATAAGGGGAAGATTTATTCCTATCTATTGCATGATTTGCATTTATTATGGGTAGATAGATAGATGATATTTGTACAGTGAACACCAAATCCCGTGAAATTGAAGTACCCGAATTTGAGGGTGTCACAGGTTGGTATCAGAGCTGTAGGTTATGAACTTTAGGTGGGGGAAAACCTTAGGATAGTAGCCTTTTTAGAGATCGAGAACATAGTAATGATAACATTTATCGAGTTCTAATAAAGATAATAACTTACCTGATGTGCTATGTGCTTATACTTATATACTCGAGTATCGATTAGCATCATGTAATTACTAAAACTTAAAATTTTATTTGTCAGGATGACAGATGCTGAAGAACCTAGTCAGCCCAGGGACCTTTGTACCCCTAGAGGCTAGAGAGGAGGAGCCCCGAGATATCTACATAGTTTGGGAGCAGTTAGTCCGACGAGAGCTATCACCCTTGATCACAGTCATTGGTCAGGAGTATGTGCCGGTGTCTGATTCGGAGGACTCTGAGGAAGACCCTGAGGAGATTGAGGTTCAGGCTGAGGCAGCCGAAGAGGAGGAAGACCCTGAAGAGTTCCCGCCGAGCTCTATCAATGCCGAGATGTATGACGAGCTGTATGACTGTAACATAGAGTTACGTGATTCTGTTCAAGAGCTGAGGGAGACTGTTCAGGAGCTGAGGGAACGATCGGTTACTCAACGGTCTACCATCGATCAAAGGTATGGAGAGGTTGAGGCTCTTCACACACGTCTGGGAAATGTAGAGTGGGATTTGGTTCACGAGAAAGGCCAAACCGAGCAGAAATCAGAGGAAATAGAGGAAGTTGAATGAACTGAAAGAGAAATCAACAAGGTTGGCTATAGCAGAGGAAGCTTGGGTAAGGGAATCACGACGAGCAGATCTCGCAGAAGACAACTGTTGGGCAAAGAAGGCCAAGCTTGAGGAGACGTTCTCTACACTTCAGTATGTAATTGATGAAGCCCAAGATCGGGTTATGAGGTACCCAATTCAGTTCGAAGGACTACCGTCGTACATGCTAGATCGCAGAACGATGTCCCGGATTATGGAAGAAGAGCGTGGCAAAGCTGTTCGTCGCCTTAATAGGCAGTGATAGGAACATTTGATTTTGTGAAACCTATCTGGTAGTTAATAATGTAAATTCCAATGTGTTTATAAACAGAGGAATATTTTATGTTTTAAATCCTGTAGATTCTTTATCTCGGGATAGTTGATGTAAATAGCAGTGATGCTATCGTGTTATGTTAAAACTTTTGATTTAAGAAAATATCAGAGTTTATTTGAGCTAATGTGTTGACTGATTGTGTCTAAATGTTTAAGTTAAGCTTTAGATATTTAGAAAATTGAATAAAGATCTAATAAGCGTATTTCTTAACAGAAAAATGCCGCCAAGGAGACTACCTAACCGTCAACAGGCCCAAGAAGGGTCAACGAACAACAACAACGACGCCAATGCTAACCCAGTTCAGCAGTTGGCGAACTTACTTGCTGGAGCGCTTAACAACCAACCTCAAGCTCCACCGAACACAACGTTCAAGGACTTCAAGGCGGTGGGACCGCCAGAGTTTAAAGGCACCATGAACTCGATAGAAGCTCAAACCTGGGTCATGGAGATGGAAAAAGTTTTCGACGTCGCCGGAGTCACAGAAGACCAGAAAACCACCTACGCAACGTTCATGCTGAAATCCGAAGCTAGTTATTGGTGGCAAGCAAATAAGGTCCGGGGAGGAGAAGGTGTGATTACCTGGGAGAGGTTCAAAGAGATGTTCTTCGAGATGTACTTGCCGACCAGCTCGCAGAATTAAATGAAGGTTCAGTTCCTGGGACTGAAACAGGGGAATATGTCCGTACCAGAATATGTGGCGAAATTCAATGAGTTGGCTAGGTTTACCACGTATCAAGTGCACACCGATCAGAGGAAGGCAAGGAGGTTTGAGCAGGGCCTGAAGCCCTAGTTGTATAGCAAAGTGTCAATGTTCCAATTGAACACTTTTGCTGGAGTGTTGGAGAAGGTCATTCTCACTGAAGGCGGGAGTGACGCTGTTACAAAGTATAACCAAGATCAGAAAAAGGAGTGGTGAAGGAATTAACAAGGCTAGTGGTAACAACACGGGAGAGAGTAATAATCAGAAGAGGAGGTGGAATGATAACTCATCAATTGGGAATCAACAAGGAGGTCAGAAGAAGAGGATCGAAGCTTGTCCGACCTGCGGGAAAGCTCACCTGAGGGTCTGTATGAAGGGAAAACGAGTATACTACAATTGTGGTCAGGAAGGCCACATAGCACCTAACTGTCTGAACCCAAAGAAGGGCGCTTGCTTCACTTGCGGCTCAAAGGACCATCTGGCAAGGGACTGTCCCCAGAAGGGATCTGGAGGGGTAGGATCAGGAGGAAACAGGGGAAACAGCAGTGGAAGTGCTCTAACTATCACGGGACCAACCGCAACCAACCGATCAACCGCCAGGACCTTCAACATGACCGTGCAGGATGCTGTACAGTCTCGCGATGTGGTGTCAGGTATCATTCCGATCAATAAAGTTAATGCTTATGTACTATTTGATTCGGGTGCTACTTGTTCATTTATATCCTGATGATTTTGCTAAGAACTTAGAATTGCCTATGAACGAGTTAGAATACCCCATGAACATAGAGATTGCGAATAGAGAAGTGATCCCTATTAAGTACGTACACAAGAACTGTAGAGTGGATATTAAGGGTAACATTATGAACGTAGATCTTATCCCGATTAGACTTGGGGAATTCGATGTTATTCTGGGAATGGATTGGCTAGTCAATTATGGGGCTGTAATTGATTGCCAGAAGAAGTGTATCAACCTTATGACCCCGTCAAAGGTTGTGTTTTATGGCAGTAAATCGCCTAGACAAGCAAGTTGTCTGACAATGATGCAGGCCAGGAAGTTGTTAAGACAAGGCTGTGTAGGATATTTAGCCTACATAGTCGATAGTCGTAAAGAAAACCGAAAGCAGTGTTCTAAAAATCCCCGCCTAGGTCCGCCTAGGCCCCGCCTAGGCACTAGGCCCCCCCATGGCGCCCCGCCTAGGTGCTAGGCCCCCTCTTGGTGTCTCGCCTAGGCACCAGACTCCCCTAGCGCCTCGCCTAGGCCTAAAGCGGCAAAAAAATTCCTCCATAAAATTATGCGAGGCCTAGGCGGAGAGAGGTTTTTTTTTTTTATTTTAATAACTATCCAAACCAGATTTTGATATATTTATTTTTCTAATAATTTACCATATTCATAATGCAATTTATAGCATATTAAATCACAACAAAAAGTGAACAAGATCAAGTTAAGATGGATAATTTTATTATAGTTGTAATTTTTTGAACTTGTATCAACTTCAAATTATATAAATGATGATATATTTGTAATATTTAGTTTAATTCAATATAATTCTTAAATTTATATTTAGTTTCTTAAGTTTTAATATTGAAATGAATTCTTGAAATTTTAAATTTTATTATTTAATAGCAATCTTGTTTATGAATAAAACTAATACGTTAAAGATATGTTTGAACTTTGAACAATTGCATGTTTGTGTTTGAACTTTGACATTGACAATATGAATGTGTTTGAACTTTAAGTAAATGTCTTTAATATCTTTATTATAGATTGTTTTGCTTTTATTATTGTTTTGTTTGGATAAATGTAAGATAAAATATTAAAATTAACTTAAAATAGGCCCCCTAGGCGCTAGGCCTCCCCTGGCCGCCCGCCTCCCGCCTTTTAGAACATTGCCCGAAAGTGGAAGATATACCAGTCGTGAGGGACTTCATTGACGTATTTCTGGATGATCTGCCAGGACTTCCGCCAGACAGAGAGATTGAGTTTGTGATCGATTTGGCGCCAAGGACGACCCCAATATCGAAGGCACCATACCGGATGGCTCCGGTAGAGATGAAAGAGTTGATGGTACAACTGCAAGAGTTACTAGACAAGAAGTACATCCAACCGAGCGTATCGCCGTGGGGAGCGCCGGTGTTGTTTGTGAAGGACGGGACGATGCGGCTTTGCATCGACTACAGAGAACTGAATAAGGTCACAATTAAGAATAGATATCCATTACCAAGGATCGACGATCTGTTTGATCAATTGAAGGGAGCAAGGTACTTTTCAAAGATAAACTTGAGGAGTGGCTATCATCAGCTGAAGGTGAGGCCAGAGGATGTTCCGAAGACAGCCTTTAGGACTCGATATGGTCACTACGAATTTCTGATAATGTCATTTGGTCTAACGAATGCTCCTACAGCATTCATGGGCTTAATGAACGGAGTGTTCAAGCCGTTTTTGGACAAATTCGTGGTGGTCTTTATCGACGACATTTTGGTATACTCGAAGACCAAGGAAGAACATGTAGAACATCTGAAGTTAACATTAGAGGCGTTGAGAAGAGAGAAGTTGTATGCCAAATTTTCGAAATGTGAATTCTGGATTGAAAGAGTACAATTTCTTGGACATGTGATCGACAAGGACGAAATTTCGGTAGATCCCTCTAAAGTCGAAGCTGTGATGAACTGGGATCAGCCGAAAACACTGTCGAAAGTGAGGAGTTTTCTTGGATTAGCGGGCTATTATAGAAGATTCATTCAGGACTTTTCCAAGATCGCAACTCCGCTGACGAATTTGACTAGGAAATCGGTGAAATTCGTTTGGACAGAGAAGTGTGAAAAAAGCTTCCAAGAGCTTAAGAAGAGGTTGAGTTCAGCACCTGTGTTATCTCTTCCGGACGACACAGAAAATTTTGTGGTTTATAGTGATGCGTCGCATAAAGGACTTGGCTGTATGCTTATGCAAAACAGCAGGGTCATTGCATATGTGTCACGACAACTGAAAGACTATGAGAAGGGGTATCCGACCCATGACTTGGAGTTAGCTGCAGTGGTATTTGCTTTGAAAATTTGGAGACACTATCTCTATGGGGAGAAGTGTGAAATATATACAGATCACAAAAGTCTGAAATATATTTTTACACAGAAAGACTTGAATATGCGCCATAGAAGGTGGCTATAGCTAATTAAAGACTGACTGCGAAATTTTATACCATCCGGGTAAGGCTAATGTGGTTGCCGACGCCTTAAGCAGGAAGGGTCGGGAGAAATTGATGATGTTGACTGCTCAGGAGGAGCTAATTTCTGCAATGGAAAAGCTGGAATTGGAAGTGAAGTATCCGATGGAGATTGACGAGAAGTTGTTTCAAATGCAAACTGGTACAACCCTATTAGATAAAGTTAAGGAAGCTCAACTTCAGGACGAAGAATGTGAGAAGGTTAAGAAAAAGATATCTGAAAGAACCGAACCGAGATTCAAGATAGACAGTGAGGGACTACTGAGATTTGAGAACAGAGTTTGGGTACCGTCAGTGCTAGAGATTAAGGAGGACATTTTGAGCTAGTCTCATAACTCACGATATTCGATACACCCCGGTAGTACCAAGATGTACCAGGACCTTCGATAGCACTTTTGGTGGCCGAATTTGAAACGAGATGTTGCTGAGTGTGTTGCAAAGTGTCTGACCTGTCAGAAAGTAAAAGCAGAACATCAAAGACCGAGTGGTTTGCTACAACCCCTGGAAATCCTAGAATGGAAATGGGAACACATTACGATAGATTTCGTGTTTGGCCTTCCTGACGACTCAGAAAGGCTACAACGCAGTATGGGTTATCGTTAACCGACTGACGAAATCCGCACACTTCCTTCCGATCAAAATCAGATTCAACTTAGATCAGTTGGCAAGGTTATATGTGAAAGAGATTGTATCGAGGCACGGAGTTCCGGTATCAATTATTTCCGACAGAGATCCGCGCTTCACATCGAACTTCTGGAAGCGACTACAGAAATGCATGGGGACACAGTTGAGAATAAGTACGGCTTATCACCCTCAGTCAGACGGGCAGAGTGAAAGAACGATCCAGACATTGGAAGATATGTTGTGAGCATACATCATGGATTTTAAAGGAAATTGGGATGATCACCTACCGCTTGTGGAATTCGGTTACAACAACAGTTATCACGCTAGTATTGGCATGCCGCTTTACGAAGCGTTGTACGGAAGAAAATGCAGAACTCCGCTATACTGGGATGAAGTTGGCGAGAGACAATTGCTAAGTCCAGAGTTGGTACAACAGACAGCAGAGATAGTCAAAGTGATCCGGACAAGACTGGTAGCCCCTCAGGATAGGCAGAAGAAATACGCCGATTAGGGGTGCTCATCGGTAAAAAATCGAACCGATACCGAAAAAACCGAACCGGTACAGAACCAAAAATACCGTAAAACCAAGAACCGGTACCGAAAAACCGATTTTGGTACCAGTTCGGTACAAAGTCGGCTTCGATTTTTTCGGTTCGGTTTTCGGTTATACCGCAAAAAATAAATAATTAAATATATTTTTTTATATTAATAAATTTTTTTAAAACTAAGATTTTTTATATATATATTAATAGAATTTCATTTTATAATCTACCATTTCATTTTATAATCTACATTTCTTTTTGTAATCTACCATTTCTTTTTATTATTATTATTATTATTATTATTATTGGTGTTAGTATTATTTATTTTATTTATTTAAAAATCTATACTGTTACAATTTCATGCATGCTAGAAATTTTAGATAGCATACATTTTTAATAGTTGGGATTAATTGTATCAATTAAAATTGAATGATTTGTATCAATTTTAAATTTTGGTTTTTTTTTCGGTTTTTCGGTTTTACCGAATTCAAAAATTTAAGAACCGGTACCGGTACCGAAAAGTATAAAAAAACCGAAAAAAACCAGTACCGAAAAAAATCGGTACCGCCCGGTTCGGTAAAATACCGAAAAAACCGAAAACTTTGAGCACCCCCTAACGCCGATCCACACCGTAAGAACGTTGAGTTTGAATCGGGTAGCTATGTGTTCTTGAAAGTCTCTCCCTGGAAGGAAAAGATCAGATTCGGTAAGAAGGGAAAATTGAGCCCGAGGTTCATTGGACCCTTGAGGTACTGCGAAGGATTGGAGAAGTTGCGTATGACGTAGCCTTACCTCCGGTGCTCGAGAATATCCACGTCTTCCATGTTTCAGTTTTACGCCCCTACAAATCCGATTACAAGCATGTGATTGAATATGAACCCCTACATTTTGAGAAAGACTTATCCTATGAAGAAATTCCTGTTCAAATTGTTGACAGGAAAGAGCAAGTTCTCAGAAACAAGGTTATACCTTCGGTTAAGGTAATTTGGAGGAACCACAACGCTGAAAAAGCTACGTGGGAACTCGAAGAGAATATAATGAAGAATTACCCACATTTATTTACTTAATTTATGTGTATGCGAGGGACAGAATCTTTGTAAGGGGGGAGAATGTAACGGGACGAAATTTAATTGAACCATGATTCTGGAGACAGAATCCTTTTAAGGGGGAAAGACTCTAACCCTAAACTTTCTTTGAGCAAGTTTCTTTACCCTAACTCTATTATGATTAAGCAAATATTCTATCCCTAACTCATTATCATTAAGCAAGTTCCTTATCTAAACTCTTTAAATTGAATAAGCGTTCTATTCCTTATTCTTATGTCAAGCAAGTTACTAAATTCAAAGTTATTATTCAATTTGAATATCGTTTATTGCTGAACCTTGTAAGACTAGCGAACCCTTATTGATTCGACTAGTCCATAGTTGATGAGCGTTCTAAATTCTAAAACTATTATTGAATCTATCCAAACCAAACTTCCTTTGGTGCGGACTCTGATGTCAAACTGAGATGAACAACTCTGTATAGGAAATTATTTACGATTTAGCGTTAAGATATTGTATACAGTATGGTACTAAGGGCCGATCCCCCTAAGTACGAGAAGTAGAGTCCATAGTCTTATGACTGTTAAAGGTTTAAAGTATAAACACTTTACAACCTAGGACATAGTTCAAGGTCTTATGACCCTCAGACGTTCTTTTAATTCTCATTATTCACTCTTGATTCAAAAGTCGAGTTTCTTATTCAGAAATCTTTGATTCACTCGCATGTTATTATATTGTTGTTATATTGTTATACTTGTGGGCAATTGTGCTCACTCTTGCGTAATAATAACATTGCAGTTAAGAACGAAAGGTCCGAAGAGCCTTCTACTAACAAAGGCAAGGGCAAGGGCAAGGGCAAGGGCAAGGTCAACAAGTGTTGAAGACTTGTTATTTATTTGATATGTTATTGTTTAAGACTTATGTTAAAGTTGTGTAAGACTGTTTATTTGTTTACGTTTCCGCATTTAAGATTTAAGGTTAGTATGACCTGGGATTGATGTATTTATATGCAGATGTTGTAACCCCATAAGGGGAGGATTTATTCCTATCTATTGCATGATTTGCATTTATTATGGGTAGATAGATAGATGATATTTGTACAGTGAACACCAAATCCCGTGGAATTGAAGTACCCGAATTTGGGGGTGTCACATGTTTGGTACGGATTCAAAGGTAAGCTTGAGTATGAATAAACAAATGTATTTTACGTCGTTTATTCGACGGGCACATGAGGTTGCCAAAACTTAAACGTAAATACGTTTAACGGATGAGTGTTGATCAACATAGAGTACTATAGGTTGATCACCTAGAAGTGCTCGTAAGTTATATCGAATATACAGCCTTAGTGCTGGGATGTCCTTTTCATGAATGAAAACAAAATAAGAATGTTCATGGTCTTTTAACCTACTCAAAATTCTTAAGTTACTGTATGTACGTTCGAATTGTTTTAAAAGAATGAAAAGTGCTATTTCGATTGTTCATAGTACTTCATAACTATTGGTTCAGTTATTGAAGAGTAATCATATGATTCTTGATTTTGTGATTGCTTATATATTGTTAGACTTAATGAGCTAGTTATGCTCACTTCTTGTTTGAATTATATGATTGCAGCTAAAGAGTGAACGGACCGAGGGTTCCGGTAAGGATAAGGGAAAAGTCAAGATGGATAAGTAGATTATCCTGTAATAGAATAGTATGTTTGTATGAACTTATACTATGACGATGAACAATATAATGGTTAACAGAACCTGGGAAGGATTTATTATTATAATTGTAATAAGAATTTAGTAAATATGTTCATTTTGATGCTGTTTCATTAGAATGAATGTGTAGTTAGTAGCACCGTGTAGCACCATATCCGAGGGTTGAAAGTACTCGGATTTTGGGGGCGTCAGAACTCTTCTATTGTATTGAAAGATATGTATTATGTATCATAAGATACTTGACAACGATGGGAACAACAAGCAAAGGAATGAATTCACATACAAACAAGTACACTATACTAGTGATTTTTAAAATTCAAAACTATTAAAACAAATAATGTAAACTCATGTGTATATGCATATATATACATATACATTATATATATATATATACACACACACATATTGTGACGCCCCAAAATCCGGCCTATTTTTCACACCCGAATTCCGTACGTTACGGTACTTCTCATTCCATATATACATCATTAAATCCTGAAGATTAATGATATATCATTCCATTCCCAGGTCAGTTACCTCAAAACGTTCATTCATTAAGAATAATGATAATTACATTATTCTTATCACATTACATATGTGACTTAACTAGTCACCATATCTACAAAATAGTTTAATCTAACTATTCTCCAAGTCTTGGCTTGTTCTTTAACGCTTGTTCATAACATGAACAATACTTCATCTTGTGACGCTAATGGTATTCGCAACCAAAGCATCCCATCATCGCAGAACATCGATCATCTTGATCTTCATCAGGTCCTTTAATACATACTACCATCGTTCGCTGAAAATGTTTTTATTTCAAGCAAGTGTGAGCATTCAATTGCTCAGCAAGTCATAGCAGTTGAATATTAACAACTCAAGAATCAATATTCTTTTAAGACTTAGATAACCAAACAATGGCTATGAAGCAACTCGAATAATAGGAATACGTTCCGATTCCTATCATTTTACAACATACTTCACATATACTTTGTCATACTTTCATCCTTCTACTTCTTTCATACACATTCTGTCTTGCTAGAATCCTTAGCACAGACTTAACAAGAACAGTTCATGAATAAACCGAACTCTTTCACATTTAACAGTTCAATCACAGAACAGTTCATTTCACTGAAACACCAAAGTGTTAACATTGTGGCACAAGGCCTCATATATATTACCATCTTGTACAAATATTGCACATTTGCACATACGAAATTTCTTCCTCATGTTCAACATCTGAGGAAGTTAAGAAACTAACATTCTTATGAAAATGAATGAAGTTAGGAACTTGCATCAAGTAGAACTTGAGCAAGATTAGAAACTTGTCTTCCGCACAGCTACTGCTTAGGGTTTACGCTGAGCTGCTCATTGAAATTCTTATGTAGCACATAAGGAATAACAAATACAATTTAGTCAAATACTTGACTTATGCATTGGTTTAACTTTCACTTTACTTCTCTTTACCTCCTATGGTTTGCGTTCTTGTAAATTAAAGTGTACGCGACCAACTTTCATTCTTCCATCCTTTCACTACATTCCATACCACGTCCGGTCCATACGACTCGGAACGTTCATTTAAGTTATTACCATTAACTTGGCTCTTCAACGTTATACGTTATTCTTCATTCTCTGATTACCGTTTGTTACGGCTTATCATCATTCACATGCCAACATTCGTTAACGTCTAAGTTATACAATCAGTGTATACTTAGAACGTTTACTCAACGTCGATACGATTCACGAGAATCATTCACGTATCCTACGTTCACATTACTCGTCTTTTACTCTCATTCAACCTTTACTTAAGGTTAAAATCACTTGTTTAAGTGTTACATTAAGTGAATTATATGATCACCATCATTCATGTGTCATCAACCGACTCTCGTCGATCGTCGGTAGACCTCACGACAAGCGAAACCATAATGGGTTTGCTAGGTCGCACACATTTCCATCGGATTCCTGTCATTGGACTCCGTATAGAAATTAAGTAATTTTAACTTCATTTCTTTACATTCTCACATGCCACACCTCTATTACATAACATGTAACCTTGAGGCGTGCATCAAACTTGACCACGAACCCCAATTCACATTTTAGGGTTTCGAGTTTTAGAATTTAAATACGTTTCGTCAACGTTTAATTCTTAAAATCGATCTTAAACACATTGTTTAAGTGATTTCTCTTCATGAATCTTACTCATATACTTGCCCCATAATTATCTTATAGAAAGTTGGGACATATAATAGCCATGTCAGAACTTTTTCCCCAGCTGGCGCTGCGGCGCCAGTTTTGCCTTGCTGAGTGGCGCGGCGGCGCCCACCCTGCAGGGATCTCACCTCGAAATGGCTCGGCGGCGCCGGGTTATACCTCACGGGCGGCGCGGCGGAGCCGGCCTTGCATCTCAGAAAAAATTTCTAAGTTTTGAAAAAAATTTATATTCCCGAACTCGTAAAGCGATCGTTACAACTCGGAATTGGCTCGTGCCAAAGCCAATAGTTCACATATAACATGTTCTACGATTCAATCCAGACGGAATTCATTTCTTAATCCGTTGGCGGAAAATTGACCGTTTCATCCATTTATAGGTTTTCGTCAAACGTTCGTGAACGTTCGACGCTCGTTTCTTCGTTTTAACTCCGAATTCGTTCGTTCTTGTTCTCACAAGTGTTGTTTACTTAATTATACGTGACGCCATCGAAAACCATCGTTTCCGAATCAAACGGCGATTTTTGACTTCTATTCTGGGAAAATTTATAATTATACGATTAACGTCTAATCGCATAACTTTCGTCGAATATTCGTTTCTTGTTATTTTTACGTCAAACCAAATGGAATCAATCCATTGGTTGTTCATTTATGATTCTAACCATATTAACCATTTAAGTTTTAATAGTTTCACTTCAGCAATTCACTTAACCATTTCATATGATTTTAACTCATTTTCCATTAACTTCTTAACCATTTCACTTATGGTTTTACTTGTTCTTGAGTATTAGTGATTCTAAGGTCCACTAATATCAATCTCATCATCTCTCACCATTCATGGTCTATTCATTTTCACTTCTCTATCAATTTTGGAATTGAAAGAAGATGAAATTTCAAAGTAAACACTTATACCTTATAAGTATTCTTGAGCTTGTGACTTTGTGTTCTTGATCAAAGTCTTAAGCTAGCTTCTCTTTCTTCTTGGTTGCTCATCACAAGAGCTCTTCCTCTTCTCTTCTCTCTCTCCCAAAGATGTTGGTGGAAATTTCAAACAATGAAAATGAAGGGCTAAGCCCTCTATTTATAGAGATTGCAAGAGTTGGGGTAGTTTGGTCATTAGACCAAACCCCCTCAACTCCCACCTCCTCTCCACTCACCACCAAGTCCTCCCACATGCAACTATGTCTCCCCATGTGCTAGAACATTCTAGCACATGGCCACCTTGTGCAATCACATGCTCATGGGTTGCCCCATGGGTTTTATCCACCCATTTACCCGTATGTTCGACCCACGAGTTTAATTCTTAGATTTAATTCAAATTAAATCTATTTACTTCGTATAAAATTCGTATTATACGCCGTATTAACTCTTGTATCCTCCTCGTATTATACTCGTATAATAACTCGTATTATACTCGTATTCATTATGTATAATAATCATTTATTATTACACAATCATTTTATTCTTCACTTTCACTTTCCCTAACCATTAGGGTTTTAAGTCCGCAAGCGAAAACTTCGCGAGCCATAAATGAAATATTATTACATATTCCATCTCGTCTTGAAATCTTATCATTACGCGTTTCTCGAAATTTCAATATAAATTCCCGAACAGAAACGGTTGAATAGTGATTTTCGTCATTTTCTTCATGAGAAAACTTTTCTCGGCTAACTTAACTTTTCACGACATATTGTCGTCAAATCTTTCGACAGAATGTCATTCCGACATTCCAATCTCCCGAAAAGGCTTAGGGTTAAACCCTAACCCTTAGTGTTTTCTGAATAGTGCCTATTTCGTCTTTTTCTCAGAAATATTTTTATTCCCGAAAATCTTTTATTTTTGTTTTGAAAATTCTTACTCGTTCATTCTAGCTCGTAGCCAGAATCCTCCCCATTTATAAAATCATATGTCATAGAATGATTAATAACCGCATAATCCAGAATACAATCAATAAAAATCCATTTTATTAATTATAAATTCTTTAATCTTAATTTCTGGACAATCCGATTTTCCAGGTTGTCACATTCTTCCCTCCTTATAAAAATTCCATCCTCGGAATTTCACAAACCACATCCATACCCCGATGCGTTATCTTTACAACCCTTCGACGAAGAGTTAATCATACCTCTTCTTAATTATGTTGAAAAATCTCAACATAATAATTCAATTAGGTATTACCTAATTATTCCTTCTCATTATCTCTTCAACATCCTTCCCCCAAGGATCATTATCTGTTATACTCGTCAGATGATAAAACATCATAACAACTATACTTCAAATTTCTCGGGATATCACATTCACCCCTTCTTCAAAAAATTTCGTCCTCGAAATTGTTAACATAGCCTTTTCTCAACTTCTCTTTACAGAAGTTATCATCTTACGCCCATTCAAGAGCATTGCATAACAGAACATCCCGGCACTAAGGTCATATGCTCGAAATTGTTAACTTATCCTTCTTCTCAACTTCTCGTTACAGAAGTTATCATCCACCGCCCATCCAAGAATGTTTCATTCATAAGGGAACATCCCGGCACCAAGGCCGTATGCTCAAACTTGTTAACATACTCTTCTTCTCAACTTCTCTTCCCTGAAGTTCACATCTTCCCTTCATTCAAGAATCTTCACAACTACAAATGAATTATGAAGTTGAACGAAGGACTAGGAATATAAAGATTCTTTTAAAACATTTCATAAGTTGCTGAGGGGTCATAAAGGCCATGAACTCTTTGAACTTGATTTATCGGTATTTACCGAAAACCAATTCCTTTGTCGGCCTGTTTACAATCACAAAGAAAGTAAACTACCTCTTTGTCGGCCTGTTCACAATCATAAAGAAAGTAAACTACCTCTTCTGGTACGTTAGGTGATCAACCTATTGTACAACCTCCTTTAGAGGTATGTTCTCCTTAGACTTATGTATTTAGATTCCACACCAAAACAATTTGGTTTGGCATAGCTTCTCAACGAAAGCTTGATTTCTTTTTAAACATGGCATACCATTCGTCTGGCCAAATCAATTAACTCAGACCATCCAATAAACTGGACATCAACTTGAACCATTCGTCTAGTCAAATCAATTGGCATCGACTACTTCTTTAAATTCTTTCATCATAACTCAAAACGTTTACTGACATTATGATACCGTACTACTTTCCAGTAAGTTGAGGACTTCGTCATTTTATGACTTCGTCATACTACATACTGTCATACACTTCAAGGTATGCTCAGATGTAATATTAACTTCGTCTTTTTACCATCTATGCATCAAATGCACTGATGATAAAAAATTCATTTTGATATTTCAAATCAAATTCTGTCTAGCCGAAATGATTGGCATAGACATACCAAGAATAGTTCTTTTCAAAATCCATTGGTTTCCAAAAGTTGAAACCAATATTTTCCTTCCAAAGACATACACATCCGCACGATGTCAATAATTTTGAAATCTAGCATAACTAGAAGACTTGGAATTTTCTACTTCCTTCATTGTCATCCTTGCGACAATATTAACCTCTTCTAGCACCTTAAGTGCTATCTATACCGAAAATCACTCATTTTAAGTTAAAACTTTCTATACCTAAGTATAGTTCATCAAACTTGCCACACTTTGTGTTCAGGAACTTTCCACAACCATATGTGTTTAAGAACTTATCTTCGCAATATGCAATCCAAGAACAAATCAAGGACTGTCCATATGCTCTGAGGCTCAGAAACATAGCATACAACTATGAGTCACAAACTTTTCATAAGTATGAGTTTCAAGAACTCGCACCTAACTTAGTTCATTCTACTATCTAATATATACATGGGAAAAGATTCACCTTCTCATCATATACATATTGATAGCACGACATTACTATTCCAATGATTATCACTGTAACAGACTTAGTGGTTGTTACACCAAAGCACAAATCTTCACTCATAACAAAAGTTCATACAACTCAGCTATCACACGAGTCCTCAATTGAAATTTACCACCTTCCAACTTTCTCTTGACTTAATACGAAATTTTTTTAATTCGTATACCTTACAATTCTTCTGAGTTCTTCTCGTACTATTTCATTATAGCCTCGCGCTATAATTCATCCATCGTTTAAAAGATAATCTGTTATTACAATTTAATATGATCACGTCGTGATCTTATTTCTTCATCGTTTATTTCAACGATTTTCCTTATCCTTCTCTCTCAGGCTATAGTCTTAGGTACTCATACATAAGATTTATAACCTATCAGCTCTGATACCAACCTGTGAAGCCCCGAAATCCGGCCTATTTTTCACACATGAATTCTGTACGTTACGGTACCTCTCATTTCATATATACATCATTCAATCCTGAAGATTAATGATATATCATTCCATTCCCATGTCAGTTACCTCAAAACGTTCATTCATTAAGAATAATGATAATTACATTATTCTTATCACATTACATTTGTGACTTAGTCACCATATCTACAGAATAGTTTAATCCAACTATTCTCCAAGTCTTGGCTTGTTCTTTAACGCTTGTTCATAACATGAACAATACTTCATCTTGTGACGCTAACGGTATTCGCAACCAAAGCAGCCCATCATCGCAGGACATCGATCATCTTGATCTTCATCAGGTCCGTTAATACATACTACCATCGTTCGCTGAAAATGTTTTTATTTCAAGCAAGTGTGAGCATTCAATTGCTCAGCAAATCATAGCAGTTGAATATTAACAACTCAAGAATCAATATTCTTTTAAGACTTCGATAACCGAACAATGGCTATGAAGCAGCTCGAATAATAGGAATACGTTCCGATTCCTATCATTTTACAACATACTTCACATATATTTTGTCATACTTTCATCCTTCTACTTCTTTCATACACATTCTGTCCTGCTAGAATCCTTAGCACAGACCTAACAAGAACAGTTCATGAATAAACCGAACTCTTTCACATTTAACAGTTCAATCACAGAACAGTTCATTTCACTGAAACACCGAAGTGTTAACATTGTGGCACAAGGCCTCATATATATTACCATCTTGTACAAATATCGCACATTTGCACATACGAAATTTCTTCCTCATGTTCAACATCTGAGGAAGTTAAGAAACTAACATTCATATAAAAATGAATGAAGTTAAGAACTTGCATCAAGTAGAACTTGAGCAAGATTAGAAACTTGCCTTCTGCACAACTACTGCTTATTAGGGTTTACGCTGAGCTGCTCATTGAAATTCTTATGTAGCACATAAGGAATACCAAATACAATTTAGTCAAATACTTGACTTATGCATTGGTTTAACTTTCACTTTACTTCTCTTTACTTCCTATGGTTTGCGTTCTTGTAAATTAAAGTGTACGCGACCAACTTTCATTCTTCCATCCTTTCACTACATTCCATACCACGTCCGGTCCATACGACTCGGAACGTTCATTCAAGTTATTACCATTAACTTGGCTCTTCAACGTTATACGTTATTCTTCATTCTCTGATTACCGTTTGTTACGGCTTATCATCATTCACATGCCAACATTCGTTAACGTCCAAGTTATACAACCAGTGTATACTTAGAACGTTTACTCAACGTCGATACGATTCACGAGAATCATTCACGTATCCTGCGTTCACATTACTCGTCTTTTACTCTCATTCAACCTTTACTTAAGGTTAAAATCACTTGTTTAAATGTTACATTAAGTGAATTATATGATCACTATCATTCATGTGTCATCAACCGACTCTCGTCGATCGTCGGTAGACCTCACGACAAGCGAAACCATAATGGGTTTGCTAGGTCGCACACATTTCCATCGGATTCCTGTTATTGGACTCCGTATAGAAATTAAGTAATTTTAACTTCATTTCTTTACATTCTCACATGCCACACCTCAATTACATAACATGTAACCTTGAAGCGTGCATCAAACTTGACCACGAACCCCAATTCACATTTTAGGGTTTCGAGTTTTAGAATTTAAACACGTTTCGTCAACGTTTAATTCCTAAAATCGATCTTAAACACATTGTTTAAGTGATTTCTCTTCATGAATCTTACTCATATACTTGCCCCATAATTATCCTGTAGAAAGTTGGGACATAACATAGCCCTGTCAGAACTTTTTACCCCCGCTGGCGCTGCGGCGCCAGCTTTGCCTTGCTGAGTGGCGCTGCGGCGCCCACCCTGCAGGGATCTCACCTCGAAATGGCGCGGCGGCGCCGGGTTATATATCTCATGGGCTGCGCGACGGCGCAGGCCCTGCATCCCAGAAAAAAATTTTAAGTTTTGAAAATTTCTGAGATTCCCGAGCTCGTAACGCGATCGTTACAACTCGGAATTGGCTCGTTCCAAAGCCAATAGTTCACATATAACATGTTTTACGATTCCATCCAGTCGGAATTCATTTCTTAATTCGTTGGCGGAAAATTAATCGTTTCGTCCATTTTTACGTTTTCGTCAAACGTTCGTGAACGTTCGACGCTCGTTTCTTCGTTTTAACTCCGAATTCGTTCGTTTTTGTTCTCGCAAGTGTTGTTTACTTAATTATACGTGACGCCATCGAAAACCATCGTTTCTGAATCAAACGGCGACTTTTGACTTCTATTCTGGAAAAATTTACGATTCTACGATTAACGTTTAATCGCGTAACTTTCGCCGAATCTTCGTTTCTTGTTATTTTTACGTCAAACCAAATGAAATCAATCCATTGGTTATTCATTTATGATTCTAATCATATTAACCATTTAAGTTTTAATGGTTTCACTTCAGTAATTCACTTCACCATTTCATATGATTTTAACTCATTTTCCATTAACTTCTTAACCATTTCACTTATGGTTTTACTTGTTCTTGAGTATTAGTGATTCTAAGGTCCACTAATATCAATCTCATCATCTCTCACCATTCATGGTCTATTCATTTTCACTTCTCTATCAATTTTGGAATTGAAAGAAGATGAAATTTCAAAGTAAACACTTATACCTTATAAGTGTTCTTGAGCTTGTGACTTTGTGTTCTTGATCAAAGTCTTAAGCTAGCTTCTCTTTCTTCTTGGTTGCTCGTCACAAGAGCTCTTCCTCTTCTCTTCTCTCTCTCCCAAAGATGTTGGTGGAAATTTCAAACAATGAAAATGAAGGGCTAAGCCCTCTATTTATAGAGATTGCAAGAGTTGGGGTAGTTTGGTCATTAAGACCAAACCTCCTCAACTCCCACCTCCTCTCCACATCACCACCATGTCCTCCCACATGCAACCTATGTCTCCCCATGTGCTAGCACATGGCCACCTTGTGCAATTACATGATCATGGGTTGCCCCATGGGTTTTACCCACCCATTTACCCGTCGGTTCGACCCACAGGTTTAATTCTTATATTTAATTCAAATTAAATATATTTACTTCGTATAAAATTCGTATTATACGCCATATTAACTCTTGTATCCTCCTCGTATAATAACTCGTATTATACTCGTATTCATTATGTATAATAATCATTTATTATTACACAATCATTTTATTCTTCACTTTCACTTTCCGTAACCCTTAGGGTTTTAAGTCTGCAAGCAAAAACTTCGCGAGCCATAAATGAAATATTATTACATATTCCATCTCGTCTTGAAATCCTATCATTACGCGTTTTTCGGAATTTCAATATAAATTCCCGAGCAGAAACGGATGAATTGTAATTTTTGTCATTTTCTTCCCGAGAAAACTTTTCTCGGCTAACTTAACTTTTTACGACATATTGCCGTCAAATCTTTCGACAGAATGTCATTCCGACATTCCAATCTCCCGAAAAAGCTTAGGGTTAAACCCTAACCCTTAGGGTTTTATGAATAGTGCCAATTTCGTCTTTTTCTCAGAAATATTTTTATTCCCGGAAATCTTTTATTTTTCGTTTTGAAAATCCTTACTCGTTCATTCTAGCTCGCAGCCAAAATCCTCTCCATTTCTAGTAATCCTATGTCATAAAATGATTAATAACCACATAATCCAAAATATAATCAATAAAAATACATTTTATTAATTATAAATTCTTTAATCTTAATTTCTGGACAATCCGATTTTTCGGGTTGTCACACACATACATACAGAAAAATATACCAAAACCACAGAAAATGCTACAATTACACGTCACCCCTAGATCGTTCAAATGTCACTATTAAAGAACAATTATAAACTAAACACAGGAGTTTCTTAAGAAAGTAATCATCTTACAGCAATTGTTGCGATCTGGCTACGATCCCCCCACTCAGCTAGAAATGTTAAAATGAATGACTGCAAGAAGAAATTACCTCAAACATCAATCATTCAAGTGTTCCAAAACAATGGCTTAAAAATTTCGAATATCATCATTACAATATTGAAGGACAATCTACATATTTGTTTATATACGAAGTATATGCTGCAATTTAAATTAATATTTTGAAAACTAAGATGTCAATAATTAAGACATAAACAAGCATATTCCTGAGTAACATAAAACAAACCTCCAAGAATATTGGTGTACAGAATCTGGAAAAGAAACGCCGCACTGATGTTTTTCCTTGCCCAGACTCAAGTTTCTCTTCTACCTGAATATACACAACGCCCATACTTGAACTCAGGACAAGATTATTAATAATGCTGACATTATACAGGACAAGAAATAAAAAGGAACCACCTGCAAGCTCATTAAATAACTAATAAGGTACCACCATAACTATATAAGCAATCAACAATATAGCAATAATATAAGAAGACAACTTCAAAGATCCAAAGCAATGCCTCTCCGCTTTTCACATGGCAGAAACAAAATAAATAAACTAAAAGACAAGGTTCTGAGGTTTTCGAAAGGGCCCATAAAATACTGGGAATTATTGACTATACAAAACTTAGTTCATATCACTATATATGTAGGGACACTACTTAAGAAATATGATTTAACTCACCAAAAAGGGGAGGATAAAAAAGATGGGAACAAGCATTGTAATACTAAAATGATTGAGCATGAGCAATTAATTAGTACAAAATTCAGCTAGATCATATGACATATCTAGTTTATATTTCAAGAGAATACAGGGAAAACAAGAAGTTGCAAACTTAGATCCAACTTGGAAACATAGGAGTTTGATTTTTCTCCAGTCTTCATAATTCACACTGATGCTGGTTTAATCTAAAGCACAAGTTCCAGGTGATTATATATCTATTCAGGTTAAGCAGACCTTTAGTTTAATTAGTAAGAAAAATGAGAGAGGCAGAATGATAACCACAAGGGGGAGCTCAGAACACAACCTACAATATGGTTGTATATTCAAACGTTAGCTATTTCAGAATAACTAATCTGACCTCCTGAAATCTAACATCAAAACCATGAAGACAATTGTCCCAATCAAAACAGCATAAAGAACGATAATGAGAAAGACAATAATATCGTTGGGCAATCACAGGTCCTGAATTCTGAAGCAAACAACTATAGATTAAGATCGTGCTAATGTACCAAAGAAGGTATTTGTATAAACTAGCAAACAAATAGAGTTTATAGCAGCAAGTTGATCACACTCAATAATAATTGAAAGCTATTATCTATCACCAAAAGAAAGAAATCAAGCCTTAGCATCAGCACCATGAAAACCTAATTGCAAACACAGATTGAACCAATAAAGACAATAATATAGTTTTGGTATAATCCAAAAGAAGTCTGAGCTTAGTATGAATAACTTACTTCCTCCATCTCTTTTTTCGAGGATGCTTTTGAGTCTGATCTCCATGCAATATAAAGTAGCCGCAAGCCAAAGAAGGCATAAAGAACTGCAGTAAAAAAATGACGATTAATGCAGAGTAACTCATTAATAAGTATTTTGTAGCAATAGTTCTAATCATTCTAAGAACCATTATTACATGAACCATTCTCTTGTAAGAAGGTAAAACTAGTGCTACTGTGAGGTAAAACATGCAATTAAATATTAGATTTCATATCCTACAACTTTACAGATGTAACGAAATAGCAGAGAGAGAGGAGACAGGAGAGAGAGGGGGTTCCGCAAAGTTCCATCCAAAGACGAGCAAAATCATGACAAAATTACCAAGAAAAGAAATCAAGTTCCAGATAAACTTAACTGTAAAGCAGAATGCCTCATCTTTCCATAAAAGATGGTGGCCTACAGGCATGATGTTAATCTAATCTTTCTTTTAAAACTTAGTCTCCTATGCAATGACATGAGAAGGGGAAGAGTCAGAAGAGAGTCGATAACTACAAAAAGAGTAGAAACCAAACTTTAAGTTTTATATGCCCTTCTACAATCAAACAACTACTCCATCCCAAAGTACTTATCCCCTTTGTCTTTCGTGCGCTTCAAGAAACTCTAGAAAAAAAAGATGTAATTTGCGACCTAAAGTAGGCTCAAACAATTATAAACTGCACAATAGTATATGAAACTGAAGTTCTTTTTGTATAAGATTGCACTTTAACTAAAACAAAATGAGCAGCAGTAGCTTTGTAAAGATACCTGTTGCAGCGCTATTTGTGTGCTTCCTTGATATCAAGTTCGGCACAATCCTACCAAGTCCAGTGGAGAGAACCTAAATTTCATGCACAGAAAGTTAGTGACAGACCTCACGGTAACCGGCACAAAATCACGAAGGAGAAAAAAAAAAGGAGACAACAAAACCAGTATTTAGGAACGGAACATGTAACAAGTTTTCATACCGTCATAACATATAAGGCGCTAAGTGCACCGGATAAAACAATAGACTTTGGGTGACGCATCGCCATAAGAGCAGCAATTATGAACGTCTCATCTCCAATCTATATGCAAAGCCCTCAGTTTTAAACATTCAATTCATTAGATACAGGTATAGTAATCCCTTGTAAAGGAAACACCAAGAAATGAAGTAGTTGCACAATTGGTTGCAAAACAAAACATATTTACTTGGAATGATCAACAAACATACCAACTTGTAGTAGAATTGATGGAGAGTATTTCAGAAGCAAATTAAACAAGCATTTATGCAAAATTTGGCAGTGCCAAAGGTCTAAAGTTGAAAATCAGTAAACCAAGAAGAAAAATCACAAACCTCACTAACAAGTATCATTGACAAACTCGCAAAGAATGCATCAAAAACTCCAAGACCAGGTTCCAAGTTGAGATCAGCACCAATGACTTCACGATCATTCTTGTCTCTTGTAGAGTCACCCTCATGGTCATTCAAAACAATCTGTCCCAAAATAATTTTCATATAATACATGTTTAAGTAAATTATGCTTGTAAACCTTATCAATAAATAAGGAAGTCATGCTAAGAAAGTAAGAATAAAAAACAGTTATACATATTTGGAATCGTCAAAAAAAGCAATTATACATATATGTATCAAAAAGAATGTATAAAAATGGCCCAAAACTTTTTCCCTCTAACAAATAACAAAATGGCTAGTTCAGGACAACAGGTTAGATCATTGCTTGAGAGTGAAAGTCATTAGGTTGTCTACAATCAAATCTCACCATTCCTTCAATCGTTAATTCAACAGGTGGATATGGTGGAGTTAAGAACATTGTCTAGAATTGCCCACTAATATTTTGGCCACAAAAAAATTGGATACAAAAAGAGGATACAAAGTGATGTGTATGGTAGTGATTGGTAATAACCATTGGGCCCACTCATGTATGGTGGAACATCAACTAATTATAATCCAACACATCATTTTGTACACAGTTTTTTGTAATTATCTTTTGTCACCGTAGCATTATTCAGAATTGCCAAATCCACAATTTGATAAGACAATGTTAGCGAAATGTATCACCAGGTGATGGTAAATTTTCTGGTCCTCTAAATCTAGGAGAGTATTTAACAGCCAAAACTACTAAAGGTTGCCTTTGGGTGAGATATGTTGAGTCCATTGATCAAGGTCTTTCAAATAAGGCCCCAAGTAACATTTACAGAGTCTTTCATATATATGCATTAAACCAAAACAAAAATTTTAAATAGAAATAATAATCTTCTTTCCACATAAACAAACAATCCTATACTGAAGGGACTTGAATACTAATATTTTCCCACAACTACGTAGATAAATATACTCTGTTGGTCCCAAATGAATGTCATTTAAAAAACAAAGAATGAATTTTGATAATAGTTATTAGTTTCCCATTTAACTTCCTAACTCCATTTAAATAGCAACATGGATACCAAGTTCAAACAGCTTTTACCGTAAATTTAGAAAGGGGACATTCATTTGGGGAAAAAAGCTAACCAGGAAAATGATACTCTCACTTTGAAAATGGAGGGAGTAACCATAAGCAAATTCAATAACCCAAATGCGAATCGGACCAATTAAGAGATATTCAATACTTAAACCCAACGTTTCCTCGATAGAAGAAAAGGGGTTTGTAATCTGTATCACTCACTTGGCTTCGCCCGCCAAGCACCCTCTCTTTGCTACGCCGGCCCAGATCTTTAAGTGATGCATTTGAATCATCCTTATCAAATTCACCAATAGATTCCTGCTATCCAAAAACTTAATAAATCATACATTGTAAATTGGGAATTAACAAAACGTTCTTCGCAAATAGGCATTAAAGATTGTACCTGAGCAGGAAGGCGGGGAAGGGCCAGAAAAATGAAGAAAAAGAGCAAGAGGGTCTTAGGGTCTGAAATCAAACCCATGATCAGAAATTTTCAGAAGAATATTACGTATTCCCACAGATGAAGAAGGTATCTACAAGGGATATTAGGGGCGGTGACTAATACGAAAATTTTCTAGAAAGAGATCTAGGGACAACTAAAACAGGGCGTCAAGAATCGAGGGACTTCAATAGAGAAAGATCCCAAAAAAGCATAGCCCCAATAGACGAGGGGTTCATGGGTAATTGTGTACTGTCGCCGCGGGAGGAAAGGAGAAGGAAAGTGTTTTGATTCGTTTGTTGAACGAAATAAATTTTATCAGACCATTTTCGTATTTTTTGGGTATTTTTATTTTAGGAAAAATATGCGCTTTAAATTTATTTACTTATTTAAGTTTTATCAAGATAAAATTTTTAATTCATGAGATTTTATTCTGTGAAAACTGTTTTTCCCTACATTCCATGAAATATGTATATAGTACCCAAAAATATTAATTAAAAAATTATAACTTAAAAGATATTTAAGGTACACAATTCTAGTTCAAAATATTACATTTAAACTATTTTATCCTTAAAATTGATGAAATAAAAAAAATAAAGAATTGTTTATTCTCTTTTTTCTATTTTGGTTTTCCTTAATTTGTATGAAAAATATATTTAAGTCTTTTTTTTTATGAACGGATAGAGTATATATCCTAAATAATTGTTAGATTTTACAATGGGAATATTTTATATTTTTTCCTAATTTGCTGATTTTCTATTCTTTTTAAGATTTTTGTTTTATTTACTTTGCTTAAAGGGTAAATTTTAGGAATAAGACTGACATAAATGTCGACGGGGTTTTGAAAGATTGATTTTTAATAATGGGTCAATTAGTTAGAGCCGCCGGTTGGTAAAAATTTAAATAAACCAACTAATCCAGATTTTAGGATTTTCGCAATCGAGAGGCCCAATATGTGACTCCGTAAAATTGATCTTAAAATCGAGATTCATAGAGTTTAGGGGCTTGCTTAAGCGATGGGAAGGTGTTAGGCACTGTAATGATCGTAAAATTTTAAACTCCATTATTAATTTAATATATGATGTAATTCTAATGAGTTAGTTTTGTGAGTTTATTTAAACCTTGTGTGGTTATGTGGTTATGTGAGTTTATGCCTATGCGAATAATTGCTAGGAATATTTAAAGGGAGTCACTAATAGTTTATTTAAATTAGTAGACTAGTCGTAAGGCTCTCATATCAGAGAAATGATAGAATTGTTAGTAATTAAATATTCAATTTACTTGAATATAGTGTAGTAGTTTAAACGTGATTGATTAATTGATGTTTTGGGTAATTAATTGATAACGTGTGAATTTATTGTTGTTGAGAATAATAAAACATAAGCGTGTAATTATTAATAAATATAATGAGGTTATATTTAATCGATTAATTATTTTATACAAGTATGTGATAAATAAACCTATAATATATGGTAATTATCTATATTGTATATAATGCAATGTGACGTATTAATGTGGCTATATATTATATATATAGACTATATAGTAAGATTAATTTCATTATGTGAGTTACATAATATTATTGCTTATGTGACATGATGTGTGTGGGTAGACCTTAATGTATACCATATTACCTTATATTAATATCAACAAACAATTGTTAATTGATAATGATTTCAATAAGTTATTATGATTATAACCATTGTGATAATGAATAATGATAATACCCAATTAAATTATAGTTGGTATTAAGGAAAACGTACATGGACTATATGTATGTACCCTACTTATATTATTATTTGCTCATTATAAATGACATTGTGACTTAAATGTATATGGAATGAATACATATAGCCTAAGTATATACTATATGTATACATATATAACATTAGTAAGTTGAATTGCAAGTTGCTGAGTTATATGAACATTGTCCCTAATATTAGAGTCACTTTTTCTCAATTTCCTCTTCACGTGAACACACATGGCTAGTCTACTCTATCTCCTTCTCAATTTCATCAATAATCTAGCTAATGAGTAGATGGGGAGTGGGATTCATGATTGAATTCACCAATTCTCAACCACTCTCTCTTATCCATTATACACTCTTGAAATCCTTTGATTTAATTTGAAAGAGAATAGCATTGACTGGTTATTGAATTATCTATATAATGAGCTTCCTCCTTCTATATTACACTTGCTAAGATTTTCATATAAGTGTAGAATTGATAGTAAGTTATTGAGAGAGATATCTGTGAGGGAGATTTGTTATAGCAGCAAACATCGATTGCAGAGGTATATCATTTACATTATTCATGTTCTGTGAATTTCTAAGTTCTTAATTCTTGAATTAAGCATGTATTGATTGATAATTGGATTGTGGAATATGTTTATTAAGTGTTATATAATACTATGAACATGATAGAACTGTTATAGGGCTGGTGTAGAATCGAATTGATAAGAAAATGTTGAGTTGGGTTGTTGAACTGCCGAAGCAGAACAGTTTCCATCTCTGGCCGGAGACCTGCTCAGCTGCGCCAGTTTTGTACTGGCCAGCGGCGCAGCTGCGCCAAGCCTGAACCAGGTTTTTATTCTTCTGTTACAAACCTGTTATGTACTAGCATGTGGTATATCATTAGGCAAGTATACGAACATGAGTAACATGCATATATGAATACATTCATGTAGTGTGAGCATGTATAACGATATTAGTACACACGATTGACGAAAAACTTGTGGTTTTGAAATGAAACTTATAGTCTCGAATATGAACTTTGACATGTACGTAACATATGTGTATTATGATTTTAAGAGCATGATCAGTATGGTCTATATTGACATGAGAACTAAGTCTAAAGTGTTGACCTCACTAGCATACTTGATTGAAAGTTAAAACGATTTCAAAGATAAGAAACTTAAGAACTTTGAAGTAAACTTGACCCAGACTTATGTCTTGTAATTTTTGACCATTTGAGTATATTTATGTGGCTTTAATATGTGTTTCAAATGCATATTAGTTATATGTCGAGATGTCTTGCATGTACTAAGTTGACTTAGTGTACTTTCAATGAAAACCTAGAGTTTGAAGACTAATATCATCAATTACCATGTGAGTTACGTTATGATCATGCAAGCATGTATATTAGGATTCATTATGCCTATAGACTTGGTGACGTGAGAATCATTTTGGTTAAACATGGATATCACCTATGCACACGTATTCAAGAAATGAATTTCAAGTATGAACTATGTGATTAAAGTATACATGAGTAGTATACGAACGAGCATGCGTACTTAGTATTGTTTAGTCTCGATATGTGGTACTATGACTTTAGTAGTTGACCCTTGAAGCATGAACTTGATTTGCTTAAAGTGTAAGAATGACCGGCATTGAACCTTATAACTTTGAATTATGGACAGAACCTTGCAATATGTGTATCTTAAACTGTATTGCATGCTTAAATTGAAGTGCTATGTGTTCAAGCCTATGTTGATACATAGAGACTAGATATTCTATAGTTATTAAATCTAAGACAAGATTCGATGTTTATGGACTCAGGCATAGTAAATTGACTTACGTGAACTATGTGATAGACCTATCTGATGATTAGATTCTTGTAAGTGTAGACTCATATTAGTTTACACATGCTAATTGAAAGACCGACTTGTTAATGTTAGGTTGTTTCAACGCAATTTAATTAAAGCTAGACTATATGTAGCTGAGCAAACAAGCAAGTTTCTTTGAACTCGTTCTTGTATTATTATTTGAGCAAGTATTATAAAACCTTGCACTACTTTATTCGATGAATCTTGTAAGCAAGTTTCCCTGACTTACACTCTTTATTGTGCAAGTTCCCTGTCCTTCTCATATTGTATTGAGCAGGTTATTATTTAAGCATGAACTTTATTTCCAAGCAAGCTTTAGGTGGTTTAATTACTTTACAGTTATTCCACATCTATCTTATTGATATTCACACTTGGTGCACTTGAGTTCGTACAGTCTTGAACTTGTACATCATTTAAAGTTCTATAATTTTTGAATTGCGTCAGATAGAGTCTGAACCCTTATTCGGTCAGACAATTGTATGAAATTTTATAAAAGCTATCCAAACCAATTGATGGTAGGGATCTTAGACTGAAGAGAACACCCCTTATATATAGGGGAGTACCCCAGGTATCTAATATAAAGGTACAAATAGCAGAGTTGAATGTTATGCATATACATGGCGTACGCGAGGCTGATCCCCTCAAGTACTTATTCTGTAACCAGTAACCAAAGGATCAATCAGCTATTGATTCCATTGGAGTTTTATAGTTCAAAGTCTGCTTGACTATCAGTTATTTTAAAAGCAATTATTATCCTTGCTTCTGTTATTCATATTGTTGAATTCCTTGTCAGCTATATTCCATTCATCATGATATATCCTTTATTGTTGTATTTAAACTTGCTGGGCAAACTTGTTGCTCATTCTTGCTATATCATGACTTCTATTGCAGTTAAGCCCGAGACTTCAGGGAAGGAAAAGGGTAAAGGAAAGATGTAGTAATAGTTTGTAAGGAGCAGACTTTACTTTATGATTAGTTTAGTTACTGTTATTGTGACACCCCCGAATCCAGGTCCTCTGACCCCGGTCCGGTCGTCACGAAACAATACTAAACATCTACCTCTAAACAACATACGATAACTAAAGTGCGGAATATAATAAACGTACGTCGTTCATTCAAAAGGTGTTACTAGTCCCAAGATTCGATAACCTTAATACATCATTACAAACATACCTTATAAAAGTCATTAGGGTTTAAATTACAATAATAGTAATTAAACTAAACATAAAGATAAAGTCTGCTCCTTGCAAACTATCCTACATCTTTCCTTTACCCTTGTCCTTCCCAGAAGTCTCGGGCTTAACTGCAATATAAGTCATGATATAGCAAGAATGAGCAACAAATTTGCTCAACAAGTTTAAATACAACAATAAGAATATATCATGATGAATAGAAAGTATCTGACAAGGAATTCAACAATATGCATATCTTAAGGATTTAACAATATGAATATTAGAAGCAAAGATAATAATTACTTTTAGAATAAATGATAGTCAAGTAGACTTTAAACTATAAAACTTCCAATGGATTCAATAGCTCATTGACCCTTTGGTTACTGGCTACAGATTTAGTATTTGAGGGGATCAGCCTTGCGTACCCTATGTGTATGCATAACGTTTAGATCTGCTGTTTGTATCTTTATACTAGATACCTGGGGTACTCCCCTATCATATAAGGGGTGTTCTTTCAGTCTAAGAATCCTTACCATCAATTGGTTTGGATAGCTTTTAAAACTTTATATACTTGTCTGACCGAACAAAGGTTCAGACTCTATCTAACTCAGTTCAAGAATTGTAGAACTTTAAATGATGTACGAGTCCAAGACTGTACGAACTCAAATGCACCAAGTGCGAATATCGATAATATCGATGTGGAATAATTGTAAAGAAGTTAAACCACCTAATAGCATGCTTGGAAATAAAGTTCAAGCTTAAATGAATAATTGTCAATATGATAATACCTACTCAATACAATATGAGAAGGATAGGAAACCTGTACAATAAAGAGTGTAAGGTAGGAAACTTAAATAATCAAAGAGTGAAGTTCGGGAACTTGCCTGTTAGCTCAGCTACAATTAAGTTCTAGCTTTAATTAACTGCGTTGGAACGACCTAATATTAACAAGTTGGTCTCTCCAATTAGTAGATATAAACTAATATAAGATCACACATATAGGAATCTAGTCATTTATATAGATCTATCACATAAGATCACATAAGTCGATCTAATCATGTCTTAGATTTAATAACTTTAAATTATCTAATTTCTATGCATTAATATAGGCTTGAACACATAGTCCTTCCAGTTACTTATATAAATCAACACACATGTTTATAAGTTTTATAAACTCGAGTTCGAAACTAGCATGCTTATCCTAATCTAATTCAAAGTCATGTGTTTTCATGCTGGTAATTCACATACTTTAAACAATACAAATTCATGCTTCTAAAGTCATGTTATCACATAACAAGGTTAAACAATGTTTAAGTAGTCATGCTTGTGCGTATACTACATGTGTATCCTTAACTCACATTAGTCCATACTTGAAGTTCATTTCCTATGATTTAAGTATGCATATGTGAAATCTGTATATAAACAAATGAGATTCCTGACAATACTTCTATAGGCATAATGAAATCTTAATACTTATACTTGTATGCTCACAACATGTCTCACATGGTATCTGATGTTATTATCTTTCAAATCTAAAGTTCTCTTTCAAAAGTATACTAAGTCCACAAAGGTCGTTTAGTATAATCAAGTGTTTTGTAACTATAACTCACTTGCATTAGAAACACATACCAAAGCCACATGAATGATCTCAAATGGTCAAAAATCACAAGACAACATTATTGGTCAAGTTTACTTTGAAAGTCTTAAGTTTCTTATTTTTGAAATTGTCTCAACCCTTGATCAAGTATGCTAATGTACGATTAACACTTTAGACTTAGTGCTCATGTCCATTTAGACCATACGGACGGTTCTAAAAATCAGAATACACATACATGATATGTCCATAACAAGTTCACTTTAGAAATTTCTAAGTTCATTTGTAAACATTAACTCCTTTTCATCATTTGAGTGTACTAACATGATTATACATACTTATACTATGTCTACGTACCTATATATATATATATTAATCATGTATACATGCTTGCCAAATAAGGTACTATAGGTCGGCACATAACAACTTAGCAACAGAACTCAAAATCTCTGGTTCAGGCCCGGCGCAGCTGCGTAGGCTGGCGGCCAGACCAGGAGCTTTGCAGTTTCTGCAGATTCCTAGCCCAACTCAGGATTTTTTATACGAAAATCATTTCAAACATTCATATAACAATTCTAACAAGTATAATAACTTATATACCACCTAACAATCATGTTCCAATCCAATAATTTCTCAATCCATGAACAATTCAATAATCAAGAACTTTAAATTTTTTACAGAGAATGAGAATGGGAGAGCATGAATTGGAATTTATACCTCTGCAATTAAAATGTCTTGCTGCTATAATGAAACTCCCTTACTGATAACTCACAAAACTTACTCACTATGAATGCTATCAATTTTATACTTGGAGAAAAATCTCAGCAATGTTAACAATGAAGGAAGAGAGCTCTATATATAGCCAATTCCTTACCAGGTTCTTGACATTGTTCCTCAAATCAAAATAATGGCAAACAAGATTATACAATGGGCAAAGAATGGTAGGTATGTAGTTGGTGATTCTCATCATATTCTCCACTCCCCCATGATCATTGCTAGCTAAGGTTGCTGATTTTCAAGAAAAGGAGTAGAGTAGCCATGTGCTTGTTCATGTGAAGAGGGATTTGAGAGGGGTGACTCCAATATATAACTCAGCAACTAGCATCTATTAAGTGTAGCATATACAAACACTTAAGTTATAAAATATATGTACACATTATGTATACATATAAGTCCCAATGTCATTTCAATTAGCAATTACTCTACACTAAGTTTATATATATACCTTGTATATACACCTAGGATTTTATACACTTAATTGGTCACAATGTCATTTTAATTAGTTAACCAATAATACAATGTATCAATTTGGGTTACACATATGATACCATATAATCCATGTATATTTCTCTTAATACCAAATATAATTCAATTAGGCATTATTAGTATTTACCAACACAACTGTTATTATAATTATTATAACAACTTATTGAAATCATTTATCAATTAATAATTATTCATTGATATTATTATATGTTGATGAGGCATACATGAATGTTTACTTACACACTTCATGTCACATAAACAATATTATTATTTAACTCTATTAATGCAATTAATCTCACTATATAGTCTACATATAAAATATATAGCCATATTAATATGTCACACTGTATTATGTACAATATTTAAGTAACTACCATATATTAAATGTTTATTATATCGCATGCTTGTATAAAACAATAATCAAGTAAATATAATAATATTATACGTATTAATCTCTTATTCATTAATTATTATTTATGCATAATAATTATTAATCAACACATTATCAGTTAATTACTCATAATTGCAATTAATCAATATGTTCAAATCCGGCTACTATATTCAAATAAATTGAATATTTAATTATTAACAACCTTATCAATTCTCTGATATTAAGGTCTTAGGGTTAGTCCACTAATTTAAATAAACTATTAGTGACTCCCTTTACTCATTTCAATAAATTCACATAACCACATAAGGTTAAAATAAACTCACAAAACTAACTCGTTAAAATTAAATCACATATTTAATTAATAAGGAGTTTAAAATTCATGGTCGTTACAGTTATGTAATATGAACCCTAATGATTATTCTAGGGTATATTTGTATGACTGTATTAAGGTTATCGAATCTTGGGACTAGTAACACCTTTTGAATGAACGACATACGTTTATTATATTTCACATTTAGTTATTGTATGTTGTTTAGAGGTGGATATTTGTATTGTATCGTGACGACCGAATCGGGGTTAGAGAACCCGGATTCGAGGGTGTCACAGGCACCCCCGACTTCCGTGAGAACACGGTTACCGCTTTCTTGATGTTTTCCCAAGTGTGAAGTATGTGTGTGTGTATGTGTATGTGTGTGTGATTTTGGATGAAATCGCTATCTAGTTTTGGATCGAAATCGTTATAAGTGCGTTATTTTGAAAGCAACTTCGAATCTCTTTGAACCTATGCACGAAGAATTTGATTTGAGGAAAAAATCATTTTAGCTTTGGTTTTGATAAGAACCTTTACAGGGTGACGTTTTGAGAAAATATGATTTTCAAACCCTTCGTCAAAGAGGAATCAAGATCTTTCATTACTTTCAATTTTAGCTTAAGGTTTTTTTGCTAACCCGGGTGATTTGAGTTCAATTTTAAAAGATCTTTTGTCATTTTGATTAGAAATCGTTTGTTGGTGATAAACGGGAAGTTAAGCATCAAAATAGAGTCAGGGCGATCCGTGGGCATGAAAGTCATCTCAATAGCCCCAAACACCCGCAATCGCAATTTTCACTATCATAGGGCCTTAAATCCGATTTTTATGGGATGGAACCCTCGATATCGTTTTAAGATCCAAATTTACATTTACAATGGTTGGATAATAACTTTACCATCAAAATCACGTCCATCGTGGAAATTAGGTCATGTCGGGGATCCCGACCCCAACATTCCTAGGCTCACCTCATGATAAACAATATATACATAATGCAAGGAATGTAAGTTTGCAAAAACTTGAACATACATACAATCATATTGTAATAAAGCGGAAGCATGTCATAAATCAAATTTAATTTTTTTTTGCAATCCCAAGAATCACCTTATGCGATATTATTAACTGAGGATGAAGAATAAGGAATTATACCTTCGTAGATTCAACTTTTGAGTAGCTACAAGTTCACCTCTTTGATCCTTCACATTTTTCAAATCCACTTAATCAAACGTTAACTACAAAGTATATGTAGCACTCTAAAGATGATCTACCAAGAGTATATCAATTGGAGAAGTAATTTTTAGATTCTATGAATCTTGGGTGGCTAGCCTTAATTCTCTCTCACACCTAATGATAGACTCCACGACACACTTGCGTGAGGTGGTCGTTGCCCCGATCGTTTCTAGCAAAGTTGTATGATGGATTGCTTGCAACACCTTAACCCCTCGCCTATATGTAGACAATAATCTTTGTACAATTACTTGCGTTCGAAAATATGCGTTGAATGGACACCAACGACACCTTAACGCCTCACTTATATTGAAGTGGTAATCTCGGTACAATCGACGATTGATGCGGTAGAAGAACGTCACACATAACTATGTATTGTTGTATGATAAGTTAAAGTTGAATCTCAAAGAAAAACTAAGAAAATAACTTAGAAATTTTCAAAGAACCAAAAGTAGAGAATAACCTCACAAGTATATTAATAATTTGAATAATGTGTTTTGATTACATCAACTTGGACCTTTATTTATACTACTCAAAATAATCCAAATCCTAATAACAATAGTAACAAATTATTCTAATCCTAATAGAAATTCCAAACCAACATGGAATAGAAATCCCTTGTTTTCATTAAACCAATAGAAACTTAGTTAGAATGCAAATCTATCTAAAAGAATCCTAGTTATATTAGAATTATGAAAAAATCTGAAAAATCCCTAATATTTTAGGAAACAAAATCTTTTTTAATATTTTAGGAAACAAAATCTTGTTTCTAATTTTTGAATTTACTTACAAATTATTTTTCCATGTAATATGTAATCCATGGGTTGCTAGGAATTTATGTTGAATTCTTGACGCTCGAGTCAATAGATTGATGAAAAATTCTGACCCGGTCAGTCTGTCATCGTTCCTCTCCTCTTCAAAAGGATTTGTCCTCAAATGTGGCATCTCCCCCTCTTGAAAAAGATTCGTCCACAAATCTGTTGCTGAGTCAAATATCAGTATTTGAAATTTGTCATGCTTCATACGTAAATTCTCTTGAATTGCTAGATTAAATACAAAACAAAACAAATCAACGTGTATCTTTTGTATAATCAAGGTAAACTCAAGAAACCTAAATTCATATGCATAATCTACTAGAACAAAAATCAAAACACTTCTCTGTATACTCTTCATGCATTATTCAAATTGATTTGCACAATAAATCATGTTTCCCTCCTTGATGAGTATAATCTCATCTCGAATCTGCATAAAACAATCAACCTTTCATTTCCCATTAACGTTAATACATTTAAAATCAAATAATGTTGTCAACGGAGTAAAATGTCACAACCAACTTCACAAGATGAAAACTCAATAGCATATTTATCATGATCACGAACAAACTCAACACATATTAAAGAATTTTTCAAAGTGTTGACACAAAACGGAATATCATCAAAGCAGATATTAACAAATTTCTCATGAAAGAACGCAAAATATAGTTCAACATACGCAATGTAATAGCTAAACCGAATGATCTAACTAGACAAATATATAATACATACTTCACTCCACTCTGTGATAATCACGTTTCAACTCAATATCATATGATAACAAATCATGCAATGAAGATTGCTCTTACGGAACGACATGATTACTATCATTATCAACTAACGACAACTCATGTAAAAATTGACTAGTATGAAAACCTAACTCAACATATGGATAAGAAAACCTAGAATGAATTTCATGCAAGTTTTTATATTGAGAAAGAGAAAACACATCATTATCATAAAATAATTCAACAAAAATCAAATAACCTCCATAGTTTATGATAAAGATGATTCTACCCTCAAAATAGCTAACAAAATTTTTTCCAATGGAAGCATGCAAAACATGTCTTAAATAACTCATGAAAACACTAGATGCATTAGTTAATCTAACAGAAATAACTATCCACCTATACAAATCACATGTTAAAACAATTTTCCATTTTTCACAATCTTTCATGCTAAATTGATTAGGAATTATCATCACATGATCATCTTCAAGTGTAGATAAAACACAAGTACTATGCAATTTATCAATCATAATATCTAAGTAAAGAAAAACATATCGATACTTGTTTACCAATTCAAAATCGATGCACAAACTCGACGTCTTGTCCTCCTTAGGTACTATGACTTCATGAATAGCACACAAACCCATGTCTTCTCTCACGATACCCACTTCCACCAACTCTTCAACCCACCTCGGTAACTCTATCATCTCCTTGGGAATACTATCAGCTGATTGATACTGAATGATAGCACGGGGTATATCATCAACAACCTGTACAAGAGACAAAACAAAACTAGGCAAAGAAGAGTTAACCTTGTTAGTATTCAAAAGCGTCGTCTTGTACGAATGTACAGTCATTGGCTTTTCAAAATACAACTCACTCTCTTTTTCATTGTCACATATTTCTTCTCTCTCTTCTTTATATGCTCATCCTCTCATTTATTTTTCTCTCGTTTATTTTCTAGCTCAATTTTTTCATTCTCTCTTTTCTTTTCTCTCATTCTTTTCAACATTTTCTTTTACATTATCAATCTTTTGAACAATTTCTTTTTGTTGATCTTTTTCACATGTATTTTCTTCCACAAACTCATCTTCTTGATCACTAGAACCCAATAGCTCTCCTTGGACTGCATATTCGACTATATCTTCTTCCTCCCTCGGCTGAACTTGTTCCTTTTTCACCTTAGGAGTATATTGTAGCTGCATCCAATAATCTTCCATCCTCTTAAAGATCTCTTTGATGTCTTCCCTTAAGTTTTTGGATGTCTTAGGAGTGTCTTGGGGTTGTCTACAATGCGAATCCTCTTTGTTTACATGTCTGTGAACCCTCCTATCATCTTCTAATATTGATCTCCTTGAAGGTGGCTCTACATGCCTTTGGGATGTATACTCCTCCCTTTTGTCTCGCTGTATTGGAGCAAATCGCTTTCTCATTGCTGTTTTTAATTCTGTCCATGTCTCAATCGGACTCTCTCCATGTTTTATTTGCTAACATGCCACCATATAATTGCATGATCGGAGAACTCTTGAATTGTCCGTCTGACTTTCCTCCGCTCGGAGTAATCATGACAGTCAAACTCTCACTCTATTTTTCTCTTCCATCTCAGATATGCCTCTGTATCAATATTGCCCTGGAAAGTATTCCTTCGAGACCCATAAGAACTTTCATAATTGTAGCCAAACATGTTTGCTGCAAAACAAGGGTTAGTAGATAAAAATTTTCCTCACACACTACTTTACGTGTTTCACTCAAACAATAATGAATCTCTCGTGTATGCACTCAATTTGGCTTTTACCCTCTAATAAACTCACACACTTGCCTTTTACCTCTAATATTCTCTCTTATAGGATCTTTTTGAATTCACTAAATAAATTCACAGTTTTACAATACGATTCAAAAGTAACTTATCAAGAACAAAATATAGTAGGTATGACTATCGGAATACCACAAAATCACAGATTGATTGCCTTGTACTCCTCTTGTATGCCTCTCTTGAATTTCCGTTTGTTCTTCCCCGAAATTTTTCCTGGACATGGATGATGTTGCTTCGTCGGGATTGATGAATTGTAAATGATAGAATAATCAGATAGTAAAATGGTGTACTACAAGTTTGGTTAGCATAGTATAAATAGAATCTGAATTTTTTCTTTTATACTTTTTTTCAATATATATTTTGACAAAAAATTAAAGATAAGTAACTTGCTAGAAAATCTTAGCTTTGATACCAAATGATAGACTCCACAACACGCTTGCGTGAGGTGTCGTTGTGACACCCCCAAATCCGGGTACTTCAATTCCATAGGATTTGGTGTTCACTGTCCAATAATAACACATCTATCTACCCATAATAAATGAAACTCATAAATAAATACAAATCCTCCCTTTAAGGGGTTACAATATCTGAACGAATAAATCCCAGGTCAACTAACCTTAAACATCAAATACGGAATCATAAATAACAGTTAAGTCTTAACATAACATCATAAGTCTTGAAATAAAACATTCTCAAATAAATAACAAGTCTTCATCACTTGTTCATCTTTCCCTTGCCTTTGCTAGTGGAACGCTCATCGGTTCTTGCTATCTTAGCTGCAATGTTATTATGCAAGAGTGAGCAACGATTGCCCACAAGTATAACAATAATAATAATAATATGCGAGAAATCAATGAGTTCTGAATAATAGAAAGCTCGGCTTTTGAATCAAGAATGAATAACAAGAATCAAAAGTATATCTGAGGGTCACAATACCAAGAACTATGTCCCAGGTTATCAAGTATTTCTACTTTAAATTTTTAACAGTCGTAAGACTATATGGACTCTACTTCTCGTACTTAGGGGGGATCAGCCCTTAGTACCATGTATGTGCACATCTTCTCAACTCTAACGCGTAAATAATTCCCCTATAAAGGGTTGTTCATCTCAGTTTGACATCAGAGTCCGCACCAAAGAAAATTTGGTTTGGATAAGCTCAATAACAGTTCTAGAATTTAGAACGCTCATCAACTATGGACTAGTCGAATCAATAAAGTTTCGCTAGTCTTTCAAGATTCAACAATAAAATGTTACTTAAATCAAATAAGGAATCTCAAAAGTATACAATTGAATAAGCATTGTATAACTGAAGTATTACTTCAAAAGAATTAAGACATCTCATATAGAATCTTGAACTTGAATAACAGGAGTAAGAACATGTTTAATAAAAGGATAGGGTTCATGCTTGCGTGAATGTAGTCAAGATGGGATAAGAAAACTTGCTCAATTAAAAGTAGAGTTAAGAAACTTGCCTCGTGCGTAGTTTAAACAAATACTATTCACGTCCCTCAATTAATCCTACATACCATTACATTCACAACACCAATTAATCGTAACTCAACTAGCATCATGATTAAACTCAACTCTGAATCCGATTATATTAATTATAGACCCACAAATGTTAACTCTTTAATCACATTATCAGACTTCATGAATAACAAGTTTAAAACACGTATTCAACTTATTAATTAATCTCATAATCATCATTGACAAGTTAATAACATGTTTTAACATCTCAATATATGATTAACACGTTATCATGTTCATTACATAAGGTTTTAAATTACATTTCTGAACTCTGAACAATTAAATAAAATTCTCTGGGTCATTCTGTTGGACGGCGCTGCAGCGCCCAGGTTGAACTGGGGACCGGCACTGCGGCGTCGAGCCTACATCAGCAAGCCCTTGGCTTGGCGCTGCAGCATTTGGTTCCTTCACAGAACCGGCGCTGCGGCGCCGTGACATGTCAGCCAGCACTGGCTTGGCGCTGCGGCACTGCAACGTAGTGAAGTTTGACAGAGTTCGCGAAGAACACAGAGAAAAGCCAAATAATGTCAAAATTAAGCTCAAACAACAATGTTAATGTTGCCCATACATTCTGAACTTAACAGAAACATTTAATAACCTTCTTAGCATGCTTTTAACAACTTAAATCACATAAACAACTTGTTAGTTCCCAAAGGCACAATAGTTATCTTGAAGGAAAATTTTAAACTTTTTCTTTGTTTCAAAATACTTGTCAGTATTGAATATACTGACAGCAGTGGAATATATGTTTGCTCCCCTTAAAGATGATGAAGTAATAGTTTGATAAGCAGTTATGGCAGTTATAACAGATATAACAGTTATAGCAGTTAATGAGAGACACAGAGGTTTTAAGTGGTTCAGAGCACACAAGGCTCCTAATCCACTCTTCTACTCCACGAGTAGGAAATCCACTAAAGATGTCTTTACACTTTGAATCACTTAGATTCCTTCAAGGTCAGCAGCCTTGGAACTTCTCTAATTCACTAAGAACTCTTCAAGATCAACAATCTTGGAACTTCTTTAGTTCACTTAGAACTCTTAAGTCCTTTTGACTTGGTACACTTTGAATTGAGAGTTGTATTCTGGGGTGTGCTACTCAGTTGCAATTAAGCATCAGTTTTGAAGAACTGAATAGCGACTGAAGAACTGAATAGCGAAGCAAGATTTTCTCTTTCAGGATCGTAGAGTCTATTCGTTGAGTGTTCTTCAGCGTTCTTAGCTTTCTTTCTTTCTTACTTGCTTTCTTTCTGAATCCTTGTCTGATTTTTTTATCAAGGAGCCCTTGAAATCTAACCATTGAAGGCATCCGTTGTAGCATTAAATGCTTCAGACTATTCTGTGCACTGATGTTGACTTCCTGCTTTTCTGCTGCTTAGCCATCTAGCCCACTGACACAACAGACTGCTATCTCACCTAACACCTGAAAAGATGTTTTTAGTAGGCTTTTAGTCCTTTCCTTAGTTTCTCCAATACGCTTCTTCGATATATACTAAGGATGAATGTAGCATTATTGGGACTAACAATTTGTCAACGTCTATAAGCCTTTCTTCATTTGTTGTTCTTCCTCCTTCATCAGATAGACGAACTTTGATGCTGACAGGAGGGTCACCACAATTGTGGTCTTTGTACCATGATCGTTGTGTGTTGGCTTGCACAGGCTGGACTCAGTCTTGATCGTAGAGAACACTATAATTTTTCTTAAGCTCTTTGATAGACTACGAATTCCACTTGCTTGTCTTGCAGACTCCATGCTTCCGAGAGCACACTGCGATTCTTGACTTAACCTGGAAGGCACTCGGATCATCTCTACAATTCTGAGAGTGGCTTCCAGGACAGACTACGATATTTGGACATCTTCATTGAAGCTCCATGATTCTGCCTTGGCTTCTGTAGGATGCCTTTGACAGACTACGATTCTGTCATGGCTTAACAATTATATCTCAAATAGATCAACCTAACATAGTTTGATCTCTCTTCTATCCATTCATTTACAAAATGATAAACATTAAAGCACAGATCAACCTAACAATTTTGATCTATCATCTAAGTCCTTGTACATATGATCTTTGAAGGACTTTACACTTAAGCATTTATATTTACTTTGAACATCAAATTTGAATATGCAATTCCCAACAATCTCCCATTTTTTTTAGAGAACCAACAAAACAATAAGAAGGTCTCCACTAAGCAATGTTTCTCTTTCTAGGAATTTTTCTTTGCCTTCTCTCTAGCTTTTTCACCTTTTGTCCCCCTTTTGCCCCAACCTAATTTCCCCTACCTTACCAAACTTTCCCGTCTCCTTCTCGTACCATCTTTTTGGGCTTCCTCTTGATTTTCGCGTCTCTACTCTTCCGTCTCCTATTTTCCCTTCTCCCCCCATTTTCGGCCTCAGCAAATCCCTTCCTTCTTTCTCCTGTTCTTGTATTCTCCCGTTCTGTTTCCCTTTGGTCTTCCGTCATGGTTGACCACAACCACCTCTCCGCGGGAAACTCGATTAGCAGTCAATCCCATGATCTCTTCGCCGAATTTGGTGTTTCAGACCCAAATTCTCCCTTTGATTCGGTTGAGATGGTTGAATCTGAGGCAATACCTACCAATGTATCCATTAGCTCTGATGAATCTAACTCCTTATATGCCCATTTGGAGTCAAACCTTGGTTTGGCCATATCCTCGGACACTCAAGATATATTCAAAGCGGCCCAGTATTTTTCTAGGCAAGACCGTGAGGAGGCTATTGCTGAAAGGAAGAAAAATGCCAAACTCATGGAGTACCTATCTGCTTTGGGGTTTCCTCTCGAGGATGTTAACAACCTTTCCTCTATTGGCACCTTTGCTGCTATTGCTAATACCCGTAAGGTGTTTGAATCTTGTCCGGTGTTTGGAAATAGCTACCTGAAGGTCCTCCCTAGTCCGGCTGCTGGAAGCCCTCTGGTCTGCACCTTTTATGTTGGGGAATCTTCCTTGCCGGTTAAGATCAACTCCCCATGCTCGTTGATGACCCCTCCTCTGGCCAAGTCTAGTCCGGCCCCTGTTTCGGACAATGTTAGGCTCTCCCCCTTGGTGGAAAGTTCTATCCCTGGACCTGTTTCTGGGCCTACAAAGTCTTGGAGTGACATTGTTACTAAGAACTCTGCTAAATCCTCTCTAGATTTTTCTTTTTTCAACCCTGCCCCGGTCTCTGAAGATGGTAGTATTTTGGTAAAACCACCTGTGGATGCTCTTCTTAGAGGCAACAAACTTTGGTCTTCTAGTTTAGTGGGGTTTTTCCTTCACTCAAAGCTTCCATATAAGGTTATGGAACCCATTGCTTCCAGAATCTGGGGAAACCTAGGTCTTCTCAAAGTTTTCCTACATGAGAATGGGTATTATATTTTCAAGTTCAAGACTGTTTCAGATAGGGATAATATTCTTGCCTCCGGTCCTTGGCACTTTGCTTCCAAACTCATCGTTTTACAACCTTGGAAGGCTGGAGTTGATTTTGCTAAAACCGAGTGTTCAAAGGTCCCCATGTGGGTCAAGCTGTGCCAAGTTCCCTTCTCTTATTGGTCTGCCGAAGGTATCAATTACATTGCCAGCAGCATTGGAAAACCTCTCTTTGCGGATGAGATGACTGCAAAGCTGGACCCAATGAGTTTTGCTAGAATTTGTATTGAGGTTGATGTTAATTTCTCCTTCCCTAGCTCCATCAATATTGTGGTGTTTAATGAGGATCTCAATGAGGAAGTGGTGGTTCCTATTACGGTGGAGTATCAGAGTAGACCCCCTTCTTGCCAAACTTGTAAAGTTTTTGGTCATTCATCTTTGAAATGTCCCAAATCAAACTACAAATGGATTCCAAAATCTGCTACTTCTGATCTGAACAAAACTGCTACGAGTGGACCTTCCCCCATTGTGCATGTTCCGGACCAAGTGGGCCTTATACAGGTAAATTTGGATGGCCAAGGTGTTAATGACTCTGAATGGGTTGATATATCTAAGAAGGCCTTAATTTCCTTGAACAGAACAGCAGGCAATCTGTATTCTTCTGTGTCTATTGCCACGGAGGCCCTCCATCATACTCAAATTCTGCTCCAGGCCAACCCTCGGGATGATGCTCTTATTGAAAACAAAAAAGTTTGTCTAAGTACTCTCTGGAGGGCTCTTGATTTAGAAGAAACTTTGCTGCAGCAAAAGTCTAGAGTCACTTAGCTGGCTTCAGGAGACAGGAATTCTAAGTTCTTCTCTAATGTGGTCAAGACCAAATGGAACTCAAACAAGATCCTTTCCATCCTGAATGATGAGGGTGAGTTGGTACATGGTCAATTTGCTATTGAAGAAGTAGCTTCAAATTACTTCTACAAGCTCTTCAACCCGGAACCTAACACTTCATCTCAGCCGGACAATGTCAATACCCCTGCTTCTGTTATCAGTCCTGCCCAAGCTGCTAGTCTCTCTACAGCCATTACTGATGATGAAATCTTAAGTCTCTTGCAATCTATGAAGAAAAACAAAAGTCCTGAACCGGATGGGTTTAATGTTAATTTCTTCACTCACTGCTGGGATAGTGTGGGAAAGGACTTCTCTAATTTGGTTAAATATTTTTTCTCCACAAGTTATATGCCTAAGGGTATTAACTCCACGGTAATTGCTTTAATTCCTAAGTGCAGCAACCCTTCTTCTATGGCTGACTTCAGACCCATCTCATGCTGTAATACTATTTATAAATGCATCTCTAAGATCATTGCTTGTAGGCTCAAGGCTGTCTTGCCATTTATCATTGATAATGCCCAATCTGCCTTTATTAAGGGGAGGTATATAAGTGATAATATTCTGCTGGCACAGGAACTATTCAGGAATTACCATAGGTCTTCTGGACCTCCTCGTTGTGCCCTTAAAATCGACCTTAGGAAGGCCTTTGACACTGTTAATTGGGACTTTCTTATTTCTTTTCTTCGCCAATTACACTTTCCCCCTGCTTTCATTAAATGGATTTATGCGTGTATTTCTACAGCTATGTTTTCCATTAAGGTTAATGGCTCTCTTGCTGGCTATTTTGGGAGTTCTAGAGGCTTAAGGCAAGGAGACCCTCTATCCCCTTACCTCTTTGTCATTGTCGTGGAAATGCTTTCCTCTAGGATTTCAAAGGGCTCCACTCTTCCTGCCTTCAAGTTTCATTGGCGAACCAAGAATAACAATCTCACTCCTTTCTTCTTTGCCGATGATATCCTCATCTTCTGCCATGCTAGCATTTTTTTTTTTGCTAAATTTGTTTGTATATTAAATTGCAAAAAATTAAAGATATTACAATGGAGATCAGAGCATAGTCCTTTCTCCCGAGAGGACTAAAACACCTTGAAAAGCCTAGGAAACCCATTGCCTAACCTAAATACATTGTGCCTCACACCCCGAGGCTAGGCAAAGAAAAGCAACAATTATCATAAGACAATAATGTGAGCCCACCCTAACGGAATGAGCCCAATTAAAATCTGCAGCCCAACATTTGAGATTTGAATTTTAAACTAAACGCGGGCCCCATCCCAAATGTCAGCACACACCAACATTGGCAAGGCAAATCAACTCCATGACTAGCAACCATGCACCCACGTGATAGAGCAGCATGACAAAAAGGCGTCAACACATATGCTACAACCGGAACCGTGTGCATCAGCATTACAAAAATAAGTGGGCCCCAATTGAGTGGTCCAAGAACAGCTACACACTCCCAAAGATGGGCCAGTGCCTCTACCGTCCAAAGCCGGTAAAGGTCCAAACTAGCCACCGGAAAATCACAGCTGCAGCAAAACACCATGAACGCCGGCAAGCATAAAAAAAGGTAGAACAGATCCGTCCAGCAAGACATCCACTCTTCCTGCCTTCAAGTTTCATTGGCGAACCAAGAATAACAATCTCACTCATTTCTTCTTTGCCGATGATATCCTCATCTTCTGCCATGCTAGCATTCAATCTATCAGCATTATTTTGTCCTGTATCCAATCTTTCTCGCTCTACCCAGGCCTCATTCCCAACGTTCATAAGAGTCCATGTTTCTTAGCAAATACGGCTCTTAGTGACTCAACTGCCATTCTTTCTCTACTTGGATTTCAAGCTGGGTCCTTCCCTGTCAAATTTCTTGGGGTCCCCCTCATTTCCTCCAAGCTCTCCTATCTTGACTGTCTTCCCCTTATCCATAGAATTACTTCGAGAGTCTCTTCTTGGACTTCTGCTCCCCTTGCCTACTCAGGACGTCTTCAACTTATTAAATCAGTCCTCTTCTCTATCCAATCCTTTTGGAGTAACCACTTCATCCTTCCTAAAGCTGTTTCTAGAGAAATTCAATCCATTCTCTGTCGGTTTCTATGGAAAGGTCCTTCACTGGGGAAATTTGGTGTGCATGTTGCCTGGCATAAACTCTGCCTCCCCACGTCGGAAGGGGGATTAGGGTTAAAGAGTATCATTGAGTGGAACAGATCCTTGATCTTGATGCATTTGCTCTCCATTATCCATTCGGACTCTTCCTCTATTTGGGCTGCTTGGAACAACAGAACTGTTTTGAAAGGGAGGAATTTCTGTTCGTTGAATCCTCCTTTGGATTGCTCTTGGATTTGGAAACAGGTACTCAAGCTAAGGCCTCTTGCTAGGAACCATATTCGCTACTTTGTGGGTAATGGCCTAAATACTAGTCTATGGTATGACCCCTAGATTAATGGTATGACCATCAATCCTAACCACTCCTTGCTTAGAAATTCTGGGTTACCCCATTCTGCCTTGGTTGCTGACATTATTTTGGGCTCATCTTGGAACCTCCCCCAGAGCAACCACCATGAGTTGATTGAGTTTCGTAGGCTTATTATCAACCAACCTTTTCGACCCTTATCTGCTGATCGGATTGAATGGAATGGTCTTCAGCTTATTGGAACTAAAGCAAGGAATATTTGGGATTGCATTAGATCTAAACAACCGAAACCTGTCTGGCACAAGATTGTGTGGCACAAGCTTCATGTTCCCCTGTACTCCTTTATTCTTTGGTTGGGGTTCCTTAATAAACTTCCAACTAACGATATCACTAGACATTACTCCTTGGGGCAAATCTCTACTTGCCCTTTTTGTCATCTTTGTGCTGAAAGTTTCGCTCACCTTTTTTTTGAATGCCCTTAGTCTACTGCTATTCTCCAGCATACCTTGGACTTGGGTGACTGGGCACTGCTAGTATGGACTGGATTAATGTTACAAGTTTTATTATCTCCTTTCAAGGATGTTGGCTCACAAAAAACATTCTTTATTTGACCCTTGATGTCACTTTTTACAAGATCTGGGAGTCGAGGAACATGAAAATTCACACTGACAAACTCACTCCCTCGTCTTGTATTGCAAAGGATGCTGTCCACATCATCAAATCTAGACTATCCTCCTCCTCCTCTTTTATTAAAGCTTTTCTTGATAACAATTTTTATTGTAACTGGACTCTGTAATGGAGTTGGCTTTATTGAGGGTTCCTGACCACTTTATGGGTCCTTGGGATTTTGGTCTGACCTATCTATGTTTTGATTTGGTTGTGTGCTGGTTTTGGGTTTTAGGTTGCTTCAAGGTTCTGGAAATTCCAAGCTGCTCTATGCTCTATGCTTGCTGTGTTGCCATCTGCTGTCCTCGTCTCGATAGACGATTTGGGCTTGCTGTTCTGTAGTGTTGTTTGGCTGGGTTTGATTCGGTGCTTGCTTGCTGTGCCTTTCTTGCTGAGCCGTGATGTGATACTGTTTCTAGAGCTGGGCTTTTAAGTGGCTAGGATGATGTTCTTATCTGGTCTGCTCTTTTGCTGTGTGCTACTGGGTTTGGATTTTTAGTGGTTGGTCTGCTGGTGTGATGTCTCCAGTTGCTGCTGCTGCTGTTATTTGCTGCTATTTCCTCGGTTGATTTGATTTATTTCTTGCTGTGTTGCTTTAGGTTGGTCCAGTTGGCTGCTGGTGGGTCCAGTCTTTAGCCGTTGTTTTGTTTTGCTGTGGGTTGGGTTTTTGGCCCTGGTGTTGAGCACCTGGTTCTGCAGGTTTTGATTTTTGCTGTTTGGGTGCTTGCTTCTTTGGGCGGCTGGGTTCCTTTTGGTTTTGATATTATGCTTTTGCCAGTTGGGCTCCAGTTTTTTTTTCCTGCTTCATGCTGCTTGTCTGTCCTAGTTGGATCTGGCCGGATTGATTTCCTGGTTTTTCTTTTCGTGTGGGGCTGGGCCGGTTTGTCCCCTATGGGTTGCTGCTGTCTATTGTATTGTATTGGTTTTTTTAGCTTTGCCATGTATGGCTTCTGTTTGCTACGGTTGTTGTGTAATAGGGTCGTTTTTCCTTTTTGTTGGCTAAGTTGGTCTGATTTTATAGTCATGACATCATAGGGGTCTGTTCTATAATGTCTATGCTATATCCTATTGGAGTCCTCCAATGTCCCTTGTTTCTTTTCATTTATATAGTTAAAAAATTTAGCAAAAAAAAAAAACAATCTCTCCCTATTTGATGTTGACATAACCAAGGAGATTTGTATCATTGCATCATTTTCTAAATGCAGAGTCCTAGAAAGTAAATATGACTTAGTGTTTCAGTGAGCAGCTGAAATTTCTAGAGAATAAGCATGAATTTATTGATGTTTGAAAAAATATTACAATCTAGCATAGAAACATCAATACAACATTAATTTTGACTTATCTCTATCTTCTTTGCCTCTTGATCTTTGGAGGGTTGGCATGCTCTTCAGCTCTCCTTCTCCTACTAACTTCATCTCTCTATGCAATGTCAGCTAGCTATTCTTGGCTCAACATTTCTGAATTATCATGTCTGTTCATGAAGTTAGGATCTCTAACAGGCATGTTGAGGCCAGTGTGGGATACTCCTTGTGAGCTATGAGCTTGGCCTTGACTTCTTTCATAGGGTTCAGCCATGAGAGATGATGGACGATTTTGCTGCTGTTGATCAAATCATGGAGGCTGATAGCTAGGACTTCTTGTGTTGCTCCTCGACGATTGACCAATGTGAGTTTGCTTTGTTTTGCCTCTTCCTCTGCTGCCTTGGGTTGCTCCTCGATGATTGACCAATGTGAGTTTACTTTGTTTTGCCTCTTCCTCTGCTACTTCTTCCTCTACTTCTGTCTCCTTCCTCATTATTCTCCCCCTTTATGTCAGCATCAAAGGTTCGAATGTCTTCAGAGAGGCGTTGGACTCCTTGCCCCAGCTCATGCATCTGAGAGCGATTGAGTGCAATGTCACTATGATTTTCCTCGACTGAAGCCTTAGTATTTCTTCTCTGTTGCTGAAGCCGCTCCATGGCTTCAGTAGTCTGTTGAATTTGAGTCATACCAAAGATTTGGAATTCTCGTAGTGTGAGGCGCAACTCTTGAATCTGTGTGGTCATAAGAGCATTTTGAGATTCTTGAGTTTTTTGAAGAATCTCCACAGATTCCTTATGCTTTTTCATAGCTGCAAAATGAATGGCATCCCTTTGGCTGAGGCTGTCACCAATTTCCTTGACAATCTCCCTCAACTTCTTGGACAGCTCAGTTGCAAAGTTTCTTGGTAGAGTCTTGACAGAATCGATTATATGGTCGAATCTTTTGTGAAGCGCCAGAGAGTTTTCTTCAAGAATCTCTTCTGTTTCTAGAGCCATATGGTTTGTCAAATCAGCCAGCTCCTCCTTTGTTGGCATTAGGGACAGACGGTCAAGAATTTGCTTGGTATCAAGAGGCTGAGTCGTAGTGTATTCACCCGTCCTTGACATGCTTGCGAGAGCAAGTGCCATGTCAAAGTATTCGTTGTTGGAGGACGAGGGAATGTCTGACTATGTGATAGGGGCTTGTGTTTGGTGTATGGGTGAGGTGTTTGGTTCGGGGGTTTGTGTATGTGGTTCGTTGAGCTGTTCTGGGGACTCTACGATTTTCATGTTAGGTTTATCAATAGGCACTGAATCGTAGTTCGTCGTCCAGAGTTTGTGTCTCAATGGTTGAGCTATCAAGCATGTGCTCGACGATTCTGGTTATTTGCTCAATAACCATGGGTCACTGACAGTTTGATCTACGAGGACAAGTTGGTTATTTGGTTCATCAGGTACAGAGTTTTGGGACTCTGTAACTGGAAACCGATTGAGTGGGTTCAATACCACTTCCAACCACTTTGGCAGTTCATATAATTGATTGAAATGTGGTGATGGAGAGTGGTTGATAATGAAAGAGATGGGAGTAGAATGTACCTCATACTCAGTCTCTGAAGTTGAATCATTTGTGATAAGCTTTTGAGCAAAATTGAGGTTCCTTGGGAAACCATATGCCAGAACTGAAATTGCTGGATAAGCCTTGAACATCCAAAATATATGATCCCAGGAGTTGAGAATCATTGCTCTATGATAGGGCATCATAGGCAAGTAGTTGAACAGCTGATTGTAGTTAGCTGTCCTTTCTCCATCTTGGCCCACATACAGAATCTCAAGTTCATCATCCTTTTCTTTATCACCATCTTCATTATCTTCATCAAGAACTTCCACCACATCTGACATCACATCATCCTCAATGTCCACCATTCCTGCAGCAAGCAGACTCTACGAGCTCTTTATGGACTGGGGGGACTTCAAGATTTTCTATTGGTAGCTCCCCCTCAGCTTCTACATTCTCTGGTTCTTGTGCTTCTATCAGCCCCCCCTCAGCTGTAGCACTCCCTTGAATAGGAACATCATTGTCAGGGTTCATTTCAGGAGTTTCTGGCACATCTTCTTTAGATTGAGTCACATCTTCTACCAGAACCTCCTCTGATTGAACAATAACTTCAGGCTGTACTTTCTCAGCAGCAACACTTGGTTCGGGCATTTCCTCTTCAAGATTATCAAGGGTTATCACAATTATTCCTGGCAAAATCCTTTCAGAGTTGGCTATTTCTTCTTCATGAACTTCATCACCATGAGCACCAGCTTCAGGCATCTCCTCCTCAACTTGATTCACAGCCTGATCAGGTGCAGCAGTGTTGTCTGCATTACTGATATAGGCTATCACATCTTCAATGATTCTGGTCTCTTCCAAGGTTAGACCAGATGCTTGAGGTTGATTGCTTTGTTCAGCCTTCTCAACAGCAATCCCTTTATCATCTTCCTTTAATATTTCCTCATTGGTAAGAACATACTTCTTGACCAACGTTTTCACCCTCTTCTTTGGCTTAGACACAGCCTTTGCACTTTCTTCAGCTTCAGCCTTTTGAGTTTGTTCAGGCTGAGAGGCTGTTGCAGCTTCTCCTTCTGCAGTAGCAGTCAGTCTGGACTCTACGATTGGTGATGACTCCACAATCGTAGTGAGTGAAGACTTCTTTATTTTGTGGCTGTGTTTCTTCTTCCTCTGAGACTCAGAGCTTCCTTCAGCCTTGTCCTCACTTGTCCTCCTCTTCCAGAACCTCTTCTGGTGATTGAGTTGCCTTAGGAGTAATAATTCTGTTAGTGATAAGGCTTCGAAACTCAACATCAGCACCAGGACCCTTTTGGGGTGCATCAGTGGTTGAGCCTTGGGGCTCCTCAGCTACTTGAACACCTTCATTCACTTTCTTTTTCCCTTTGCTCTTTCTGACCAGAGCCACAGGTTCTTCTTGGTTGACCTCTTCATCCTTTTCAGCTTCCTTTACAGTAGATGAAGTTGCAGACATCATTTTTACATTTTCTGCTGGATTCCTCTTCCAATTCTGGAACAGCTGCTGGGTCATCTTCCTATTGGGATTGATGGAGATGCCTTCTTTGTCCACAATCTTATCACCCAGAGCAGACTGTAGAATAATGCTGATAAACCTCCCATAGAGCATTTTGGCAGTGCTCTTGGTCTTCTTAGGGCTGAGCATCCATTTCCCAATCCAATCCATCAGCAAAGCCCCATAATTGAGTTGGAATTTGAAGCGGATGGCTGTCATGAGCTTCAGTTGCTTCTCAGTTAACAGAATCGTGGCCAGAGCCCTTACAACATATGCATTTTCCAACAATGTCAGCAAGGACCTCATATTCTTGGGAAAATTCTTTCTTCTTATAGCCACTCTTTCCTTCAATCTTTGTGTAGCGCATCTTCTTCAGACCGTCATGGAAATCGAGAACATCCATGGACAGAAGACCTTTAGATTTGAATCCTAGGGCTAGCTATATGCTTTTAGTGTTGAGTCGCATCTGTACGCCCTTGACCTTGGTAAGGATAAAGTCCCCTTCAACGACTCCATTGTTGTAAAACTCCTTCACCAGCTTTGGGTAGATCATTGTGCTGGTGCTCAGAGCGTCTTCGAGGCCAGCACTCTTCAGAAGTGAAAGAATCTTGTAAAACTTGGGTTCAGCCTTCTCGAACTCATCGAAGCATAGCTGGTTACCAGAAACAACATTGGAAGCAGCCATTTGATTGAGTATCCTGTGACGAATAGATTTGGCTTAGCTTTTTGAAACTTAGGGTTTCGTTTGAGAAAGAGAGATATAAGCTTTTGAAATTCAAAGGTAAACTGACAAATGACATTTAAAATGAATTTATAACTTCCCTCCATATGTTTTGCATAGTGGGACACGTGTCGAGTTCTGCAAGACTCCACGATTTTAAGTCATGTGGAAAGTTCTATTCTGCCCTTAGCTCCCCCTGAGCTAGTGAGTCCTTGTGAGAGGACTACGATTGCCGAGAACCACTCCACGATTGTTGAGTTCTATCCTCAGCTTGCTCCTTGACCGTTGACTCTACGGTTTTCTGTGATGCATTCTAAAATGACATCTCTTCTGGGTTAAGGTTGCTCAGGAAGGGCCAACCTCTTAGTTTGACACTAAGGATCAGGTTTGTCCCTGAGGCGCTTATCAGAAGGAGTGCTTGGCTTGATAATGCTGTCACCACAGTGAGTTCTTCTGCCATGTTTAGATCACTCCACGATTGTTGTTTCTCCTAGTCATCTCTACGATTTTGACTTAGCCTTTGTATCTGCATAGTTAGCACCCTCTAGAGCATAGAATTTATGGTTGCAAATTTAACATACCTAACTCACTTATCAATTTATTAAATCTGAATTCATCTAAGGGTTTTGTAAACACATCAGCAAGTTGATTTTCAGTAGGGATATATTGCAAAGATATAGTTCCATTTTGAACATGATCCCTAATAAAATGATATCTTATTTCTATATGCTTATTCCTAGAATGCATGACAGGATTATGTGTTATTGCTATGGCACTTGTGTTATCACAATGAACATGTATAAATTTGAAATCAAACCCATAGTCTGCTAGCTGATTCTTTATCCATAAGATTTGAGCACAACAGCTGCCTGTAGCAATATATTCAGCTTCAGCTGTTGAAGTTGATACTCAGTTTTGCTTTTTGTTGAACCAAGACACTAGTCTATTTCCTAGCAGTTGACAAGTGCCACTGGAACTTTTTCTGTCTATTTTGCATCCTGCGAAGTCAACATTTGAATATCCTATCAGTTCAAAGGAGGTCTCTTTGGGATACCAAAGTCCCAAGTAGGGTGTACCTTTAAGATACCTGAAAATCCTTTTTACAGCAGTTAAGTGTGATTCCTTGGGATTAGCTTGAAATCTAGCACATATATATATTACAAACATTATATCTGGTCTACTGGCAGTTAAGTAGAGAAGGGAGCCTATCATACCTCTGTATTGAGTAATGTCAATACATTTACCTTTCTCATCTTTGTCAAGCTTGGTTACTAGAGCAATTGGTGTTTTCATAGGAGAGGATGATTCCATGCCATACTTCTTAAGTAAGTTTTTGATGTACTTGGCTTGGTTTATAAAGATACCTTCATTAGTCTGCTTTACTTGCAGTCCAAGGAAGAAGTTCAGCTCACCCATCATGCTCATTTCGAACTTGCTCTGCATAAGCTTGGCAAATCTCTTGCACAGATTTTCATCAATAGAACCAAAGATAATATCCTCTAAATATATTTGAACTAGTAACACTTTATCTTTGTGCTTCCTAAGAAATAGTGTAGTTTCTACTCTAACGCTAGTGAATCCTTTTTCAATAAGAAAGTTAGTTAGTGTTTCATACCATGCTCTAGGTGTTTGTTTAAGTCCATATAAGGCTTTGTCTAATCTGTAGACATAATTAGAGAGAGTTGGATTGATGAAACCTGGAGGTTGTTCCACATATACTTCTTCTTGAAGTTCACCATTCAGGAATGCACTCTTGACATCCATCTAGAAGACTTTGAACCTCATGTGGGCAGCAAATGCAAGGAATATTCTGATTGCTTCAAGTCTGGCAACAGGTGCAAAGGTCTCATCATAGTCAATGCCTTCTCCTTGAGAATAACATTTGGCCACTATTCTTGCCTTGCTCCTTGTGATCACCCCATCTTCATCCATCTTGTTTCTGAAGACCTATTTGGTGCCAATGACTGGGTGATTCTTTGGTCTTGGAACTAATCTCCAGACTTTGCTTCTTTCGAACTAATTCAGTTCCTCTTGCATAGCTTCAATCTAGCTTGCATCTTGCATTGCATCTTCTATCTTATTGGGTTCTATTTGAGACAGAAAGCTCAAATAGAAACATTCATTCTGAGTTGCAGACCTTGTCTTGATCCTGGCAGTTGGATCTCCAATGATCAGGTCTTGAGTGTGATCTCTTGCCCATCTGTTCCCTGTTGGAACATCTGTTTTGGTGCCTTCTTGTCTGAACTTTTCAATATTGACTTCTGGTTCTTGTTGATCAGAATCGTCGTCTGGTGCAACTCTCTCTACGATTTCTTCTCCAGACTCTACGATTCCACCTTCTGGAACTACAGTCGTGGTGTTGTGCTCGACCACCTCATTCGTAGTGTCTGAATCGCCGATCGTAGTGCCTTGTGGTGCAGACTTGTCTGAGTCTGTTTCATCAAATATAATGTGGATCAAGACTTCAACACTAAGTGTCTTCTTGTTGAACACTCTATATGCTTTGCTGTCTGTGGCATATCTAAGAAAGATTCCTTCGTCTGACTTGGGTTGGAACTTAGTCAGATATTGCTTCCCATTGTTGAGAATGTAGCATGCCCAGCCGAACACATGGAAGTAACTGACATTTGGCTTTCTTCCTTTTCATAGTTCGTAGGGAGTCTTCTTCAACGTAGAGTGTACAAGAGACATGTCTTGAGTGTAGAACACAGTGTTGATGGCTTTTGCCCAGAAGTATTCAGGCAGATGAGCTTCTGCTAGTAGAGTTCTTTCTACTTCTATCAGCATTCTGTTCTTCCTTTCAGCTACTCCATTTTGCTGTGGAGTTCGTGGTGCTGAGAAGTTGTGGCTAATGCCATTGTCTGCACAGAACTGATCAATTTTTGAGAAATTAAACTCTCTACCATGATCACTCCTTATGGCCTTGATAGTCTCTCCTTTTTCATTCATTACCAGTTTGAACATCTTGATCAGTTGGGAGCTTGTTTCATCTTTAGATGTGAGAAAGAACACCCATGTGAATCTGGTGTAGTCATCCACTACGACCAGTGAGTATCTCTTTCCTCCTAGGCACACAGTTGGAATTGGCCCGCAGAGATCCATATGAAGCAACTGTAGGGGCCTGCCAATTGAGTTGACTGCTTTGCCTTTGAACGAGCTCCTTGTTTGCTTTCCAAGCTGGCAGGCGTTGCATGGCCTTTCTTTGACGAAACTGTACTTGGGTAAACCTGCTACAAGATCTTTGGAGGCCAATTTTGACATGCTCTTGAAGTTGAGATGGGATAACCTTCTATGCCAAAGCCAACTTATTTCTTCAGATGCTTTAGCAAGAAAGCATACTTTCTCATCAGAACTTAGTTGAGCAAGGTTGACAGTGTAGACATTTCCTTCTCTTGTTCCGGTTAGCTTGATTGAAGATGTCTCCAGATCTCTGACTAGACACTGGTTGTTGAGAAAGGTGACTTGATGTCCTTTATCACAGAGTTGGTTGATGCTAAGAAGGTTGTGCTTTAGTCCATCTACATAAGCCACTTTGCTGAAGGACACTGCACCATTCCTAGCTGAGCCATATCCTTTCGTCTTGCCAGAGCCATTATCTCCAAAGATAACTGTTGGCTCCTTCTTTTCTGTGTAGTTAGACAGGAGGGCTTTGTTCCCGGTCATATGCCTTGAGCAACCACTGTCCAGATACCATGTTGTGATCGTCGTGCTCATTTCCTGTAGACAGTTAAAGCTTTCATGTTGGTACCCACACTTGCATGGGTCCTACAATGTTAGTATCCTTGGGAACCCAAATCTGCTTGATTTTGGGCCTTCCATGCGCAGTGTTATGATAACATAATGCAACTTTATGACCATTTATACCACATGCAAAACATCTAATATAATGCATGCTTGTATGTGTGTGTGGATTCTTTCTCCATTTGGACTTTTGTGGGTACTTGATGACCTTACCCTTATACTGATTCTTCTTTTTCCATGCAGCCTTGGGATTCACGGTTTGAGCTGAGTGAACCTCAACACCACTATTCATTCATTTAGTCTTTGGCACGATCCATGGTTACTAGGGCAGCCGGTTAACCCATCTGAGTCCCTCCTCTCTAACTCTAGGCTTCCCCTCTTTGCCCGGGTTTCTAGTATCATTGCCTCGGGCTTCTGGTCGCTCCCTCTTAGTAATCATCATGAGGTTCTGCAGTTTAGAAATCTCTTCCATGCCATTCCTCCTCCTTCTGATGCCGAGGACTCTATCCTTTGGGATGGCTGTGATATTAAAGATGTGAAGGCTCATTCTGTTTGGGACTCCATCCGCTCTAGGGCTCCTATTATGGCTTGGTCTAACTTGTTATGGCATACCCTTCACGTCCCTCGTTTTTCTTTCACTCTTTGGCTGGCCTTGAGACGTAGACTCCCAACCAACGATCGCTTCTCAGCCTTTTGCAGTTTCCAGCCTCTTGTTTGCCCTCTTTGTGAGCTTCATACGGAGTTATTCCTACACCTCTTTTTTGGTTGCTCTTACTCGTATACTGTCCTTTCCTCGGTCTTTGCCTTCGGGAATTGGACTAGTTATCCCCGTGATTGGGATAGCTTAATTGAGTTTATCCTTCACTTTAAAGGAGGTTTTATGAATTCTGAGATTTTAAAATTATCCTTCGCCACTACTGTTTACAGAATTTGGGCTGCTAGGAATTCTGGGATTCATAACCAATTGAAGGTGCCTCCTCTTATCCTTGCCCGTGATATTATTGCTGTGATCAAATCTAGGCTGGTTTCTTCCTTGAAATTCCATAAAGCTGTTCTTAATTCTCCCTCCTATAATATTTGGCTGTAATCGGATGGGTGTTTGCTTTAGGATGTGGCTGGAATGCTTGCTGTTTTTTGATTTTTGGTTGCTAGTTGTTTGTTTTCTGGGCTGCAGTTGGGTTGGCTGTATTAAGCTGTATGCAGGCTGGTTCTTTTGCAGGGTTGTTTTGGCACTCTGGTTTTGGTCTAGTTTTGGGTCTTTGGTCTCTCCGGCAGTTTCTCTTTGTCTAGCTTGCTGGTTTCGGACTCGAAGTGATTGCTTGTTTTGCCGTAATGGGCTTGGGCTGTTCTTCTTTGTTTCTTGGGTTGTTTTGGATTTGGTCCCATGAGGAATCTGTTACTTAATCTGGGCTCGAATGGGCTGATGCCATTATTTTTGGTGGCTATTTTCTGTTTTCTGTTTGGGCTGGTTTCATCTTTTTGGTCTTTGGTTCCTCCTATTCTGTATGGGCTTGGTTTCCTGCTGTTTGGCCCTGGATGCCGGGTTTGGCTTGGTTTTTTGCCAGGTGGTTGAAATGTGGCTTCTTTTTGGGCTTGGGATTTGCCTTTGTTTTTGTATTGTTATATGGTTGGTGTTTGGCGTTGGCCTTTGCTTTGTCCGTTGTTCTTTAGTTTATTCCTCATGGGGGTTGTCCCATGAGGATCACTCTAAAGTTTTCTGGGGTTTGCCCCTTTGCTTCTGTTCCTTTATTTTTTTTATATTCACAAACAAATTTAGCGAAAAAAAAGAAGACACCACTATTCCTTCCAAGTTGGTTCATGGAGTCAGTTTTTCCTGACTCTACGATCCTTAGAGGTTGGGTAGTGGTGACTGAGTTAATCTTCTTCTTTCTGAACCCCAGGCCAGCATGGGATCCGTTGTGTCTTGGGACATGACTTGGATCAGAAGAGTAGGGTTGCACTGGTTCTTCCCTCTGTGTGGATTTCACAAATAAAATGCTTCTATTTAGATTAGAAACACTGCTACTATTAGTATCCTTTATCTTTTCCACATTTGATTCTGGGGTAGACTCCCTAAAACCTAAACCTGTTCTATCAGATACACTTCTCTGACTGGAGATCAGGGAGTCATTGGATGAGGAAGACCTATTCCACATAGAGATAGTCTTTTCTAGCTCCTCAATCTTAGAGGTTAGTTTTGACTCTCTTTGTGTGCTTAGTTCATTGGTCTGTCTTAAGATTTTATTCTCAACTTCAAACTTAGAGAGAGAGTCAGAACTGAGTAGAGCTTTTTCCAGTTCTTTCTAGACTTTCTCTTTCTCTTTTTGAAGACTAGAATAATCTTTAGACAGAACTCTGAACCACCTCATATATTGATATAGATCAGATGTTATGTCATGAAGAGCAGTTCTTAAATCATCAATATCTACATCAGGAGTGTTGAAGTCAAATACCTCATCTATGCTTTCCTCAGGATGGTCAGTACTTTTATTGTTGTTTGCATCCTTGGCCATCAGACATAGGTTGGCTGCTTGAGGTTCTTCATCAGCTTCAGACTCAGTATTGGTGTCGTTGTTTGAGTCACTCCATGAACTTCCAGCTACAAGACCTTTGTCTTTCTTCTGATGCTTCTTGTAGCCTTTGAACTCCTTCTTTGGATTTTTTTTTTGCTAAATTTAGACTGAATTAAATAATTGGAGTTACAAGACCTCATGGGAAAACCCCAATCAGACTATAGCGTAGACATCATAGGATATGCCCTATGATGTCATGACTATAGAAGAACCAAAGGCCAAACAAGCCAACAACAAGAAACAACAAATAAAACAAACCCAGTAGGCTAGCAACCTAGAAAGAAAACAGCAGACACAACTGTAGGATCAAACACTCAAAAGCAGCAACATGGAACAAAAACAGGCCACATGCAGCAAAAGCAGACCACACGAAGCATGCACAGCAGAGTACATGCAGCAGCAGGCCAACATGAAGAAACAGGCCCAGCAATAACCCAACATGCATCCAGCATGAGCAGACCAACCCAATTAGCAAGGAGCAGGTCATGATAGAAGCCCAACCACAAGCATGCAAAGGTAGAACAAGAACAGGCCAAAGCATCAACCCGGCCATGACAGTAGCCCATCCACGAAACCAATCCTAAGATAGCCAAAGACAAGGCCTTAAGGAGCACCAGCAAAAACACATGGCAAACCTGCAGCAGCACAGCAGCTCCAAATGGAACACAGCAGCAGATGCAAAGCCAACGAAAGGCACATAGATGCTGTAGAAGAGACCAGCAGATGCACAACACAAGCAAGGGGTGAAAAGCAACCCTTCAAACCAGCAGCCGTAAACAACAGCTAGCAGGAATAACAAAACCCAGCACCAAAAATAGCTGCAAACTCCAGCCAACCCAGCAAGCAAAAACCCCAGTACACCAGACAGACTGCAAACTCCAGCCAACCCAACAGCACTCAACCACAGCAAGTAGACTGCAGCCACCAAGATCAGCAACAGCAAACATAAAACCCAAAAGCAGATTTCAACAGCAACCAACAGAAAAGGTTAAAAACAGTTGCACGGGATATTGTGAAACCAGCAGCCGGAAAAGGGGAATCCACCAAGAGCAGCTAACAAACAGGCAAACTGACAGCAGCACAGACCCGTAGCCCAAACTGGACCAGCTGGTTGCAGAACAAAACAAGGATCCTGGAGCGAACCCAAAAAATACGAGACCCATCCTTATAAAGAGAGGTGATGAAAACATGGTCTTGATTTAAATTTCTGAAATTTGGCATTTGTGTGGAGACCACACTTAAGAAGATGAATAAGGTCTCTGATAATGACCCGAGCAGGAGTGGACTTATTGGAAAAGATCCTAGCGTTCCGTTCTTGCCAGATCCTATAGACAACAATAGCAAACCCAAGGTGTAATAAACTGTGTTGGAATTTGGGGCCAGATATGTTACATATAAAATCAGTGATTGAAGTCCAGCTCCTGCAGAAACCTCTCCACCCACATCTGCGCAGCACATCAACCAAGAGTTGAAAAGAAAAGTTATATTGAAAGAAAAGGTGATGAAAGCTTTTTCTCTCAGAATGACATAGGACACACATGGGACCGCAAGGCCAAAAAGAGTCAGTTTATCAAGAGTCCTTAGACCTTTGTGAAAAGCAAGCCAAAGAAGGAAGGAGTAATGCGGGGGAAGAATTTTATGCCACACAAGACTATGCCACTCCACAGTTCACCCAACTTGACAAATAGAGCTCCAAATGGTAAAGGCTTTAACATCCGTAGCCAGAATACCATTCCAAAGAAGCCCATCCTGGATTTCAGAATTACAAGTCCTAGATATGTCAAAGGATGCTCTAAATTGAATGACATCATTATGGTTTGAGGATGGCAGAGTCCAACGAGATTCATGGATGATACAACTCACAGTAGCATTAGGACTCATACCAGAATTTGTAATCAGAGAGGAGTGAACAGAACGAGCCAAAGGAGAGCAATGTAACCATGGGTCAAACCATAGGCTTGTATTGGCACCATTACCAATAGAGAAGGTGATGTGCCTACAAGCAAGAGACCGAAGTTGGAGAAATTTCCTCCATATCCAAGAACAATCATTAGGAATAGGGATAATCCAGAAATATTTGTTTTTAAGATGGAAGGCCCGGATCCAATCGACCCAAAAGGAAGAAAGAGATGGATTAACCACCTTCCAGAGATGCATCAAAATCAGAGCTTTGTTCCAGTCCTCAAGATTTTTTATAGCAAGACCACTTCATCAAGAGGGAGTGAAATTTTGCTCCAAGCAACTTTAGAGCCATGCTTCTGCATTGAGGGGCCTTTCCAAAGAAATCTAGAAATGGAAGATTTAATGTCTTTCAATACAGAGGCTGGGAAAATAAATTGAGCAGATCAGTAGGCTTGGATAGCGAAGATAACAGATTTAATCAATTGCAATCTACCAGTATAAGAGGGAATTTGTTAGTCCATGAAGAAATTCTGGCTTTGATCCTTTCGAGAAGGGGTTGGCAATCAGAGAGACTGAGCTTGGATGTGATAAGAGGTACCCCTAAGAACTTGGCAGGGAACACACCCAACTAGAATCCCAAAAGAGAGAGGATAACATCAGTTTGATCAGGAGGAACATTTGAGAGGAAACACAAACTTTTCGAGGTGTTAATGTGAAGGCCTGACAGGGAAGCGAATGGTCTAGACAATGCTTGATGATCTGAACAGAATCAAAATCACCATGGTAGAAGATAATGAGATCATCCGCGAAGCATAGATGAGTAAGAGAGACAGCAACAGTTTTCTAATGAAAATGGAAGGATGGGAGCCTTGACGCTTTAGAGAGCAAAAGCGAGAGCACTTCCATAACAATGATAAATAGGTACGGTGACAAAGGGTCACCTTGCCGAAGACCCTTGCCCCCTTTAAAATAGCCACAGAGAAGCTTGTAGTGGTGATGCAAGCTTTAATCCAAAAAAGGAATTTGGGAGGAAAGTTAAACTGTTTTAGTGCAGCCAACACCGAGTCAAAAGCTTTCCTTAAATCAATTTTCAAAGCACATCTAGCTGGACCAGAATTTCGATGATAGTTCCTAAAAAGCTCTTGAGCAAGAAGAATATTGTCCCCAATCCTCCGTCCCTTGATGAAAGCAGATTGGCATGGCGAGATAAGATCTGAAAGAACATTCTTAAGACGGGATGCAATGATCTTTGATATGCACTTGTAAGTAGTATTGCAGCACGAGATAGGCCTAAAATCATTCATGGAGGTTGGGTTAAGGATTTTAGGTACAAGGGCAATGGCCGTAGCATTAGTTCCTCTAAGCAAACAACCGCGGCGAAAAAATAAGTGGATGGCAGTAGTGAAAACAGGACCAACAATGTTCCAAGTAAGGAGAAAGAAGTTCACATTAAAACCGTCAGGGACAGGGCTTTTGTTCTTTTTCATAGACTTTAATGTAGCCAGGATTTTCGTATCAGTTATATCCTTTTCCAGCAATTCAGCTTGGCTTAGGGTCACCTTGGTTTCCACTAATTGCTCCAGAGCTTGGATATCGAGTTCATTACCAAGAGAGGAGCTACCCAGAAGAGAACCAAAATGGTCTACAGCAATACTTTGGACAGCCGAGTGCCCATAACATAAATCACCCTCGGCATTCTCAATTGCTAAGATTTTATTCTGATTCCATCTATTTTTAATTTGGTTAAAGAAGTAACTAGAATTCTTGTCCTCTTCATTAAGCCATTGAATCCTGGATTTCTGCTTTAAAAGTCTCTCTTCACAAAGAAGATCATCCCACAGAGTAGCAGACTGGGTTCGTTGAAGAGCAAGGAGCAAGGGATCAGCAGGATTAACAGAAAGAGCTTGCTGCGTAGCATGAAGAAGGTCTCTAGAATTCGCCACATTTGAAGTGAGATTACCATTGACTCTGTTCAGGTGGATTAAGGATCTCTTAACAGCTCTAAGCTTCCCCGAAAGGATCTGTAAAGGATCACCAGGAATGGGAGCACTCCACGCAGACTTCACCACTTCAAAGAAATTATCCAGCCCAGCCATGAAGTTAAAGAATTGAAAAGGCTTCGGAATGGAAGGAAGAGCTAGTCCCAAACGAACAACCACAGGGCAATGATCAGAGAGCTCACGAGAAGTAAAAAGGGCCTGAGAGTTAGGGAAAGAGCTAAGCCACAAGCTGTTAACCAATACTCTGTCCAACTTTTTGTAAGTGGGACAAGATAGCTGGGAATCCCACCAGGTGTGAAGAGGGCCCGAAGCCCTAAGATCAACTAGAAATAAGTCAGAAAGCAAGTTCTTGAAGTCTTGCATGCCATAATCCCACGAACAAGCACCACCATCAATTTCAAAGAGAGATTGCACAACATTAAAATCACCTAGTAGGGACCAAGATTTATCAATAGACAACGCAATAGCCCTCAAGTCTTTCCATAAAACCTTCCTCTCAGAGGGAGTATTAAGACCATAAATAACAGTAACAAAAAATTGGACATCAAGAGTCAAAGAAGAAACAGAACAATGCATAAGTTGAGACGTTTTAGAAATAATAATAACATCCCAAATACTCGGGTCCCAAAACCAACCCAAATCATACCATTAATATGATAATCATAATTAAAGTGCCATTTCCAATGCTTACATATAGTTTTAGAAATGGATAAGGCTTTAGTGCACTTGACCCTAGTCTCCACAAGGCCCAAAAAGGAGAGACTATGCTTACAGATGAGAGCTTTGACACTAGCCTGCTTAGGGGACATATTTACACCTCTAATATTCATAGAGCAAAAACTTGACATAAAAAATAGAAGAGTTAGTTAGGGGACTTGAGTTAGCAATGAGTGGCCAGGCTTCTTGCAGTTGTAACATAGGTCATTGATCTGCTCCTGACTGCTGATGTTGTTGAATTTCTTAGGTTCGCCGCTTCTTCCTTTGCGCATGAACCTTCTGAGTCTTCTGACCAGCATTGCAACTTCATCATCATCATCATCAGATGCAGATTCACTTTCATCATGAGCTTTGGAGATCTCTTCTATTGCTTTGAGAGCAACTCCCTTATCCTTCTTTCTTTCTTCTGATAGAGTTTCTGCTCGTTGAGTCAGCTCTAGTTCGTAGGTAAGAAGGTTGCCATAGAGTTGTTGGACGGTCATTTCATGCAACTTTGATGCTCTGATTGCAGTGGTTTTGGCATCCCACTTGCTTGGTAAGGACATCATGAACTTGATGATAAGATCTTTGTTAGGATAGACCTTTCCAAAAGCTCGAAGAGAGTTGAGCATCAAGTTGAATCTTTTATAAGTGGAAGTGACATTTTCTCCAGGAACATGGGTAAACATATCATACTGTTGAGTCAGTAGAGATTGCTTATTTTCTCTGACTTCTTCAGTTCCTTCATGTATGATGAGCAATGCTTCCCAGATTTCCTTGGAAGTTTTGAGTTGACCACGTTCTCAAACAGATTGTCTTCTAAAGACTGGAACAAAATGTTCATAGCCTTTTTGTCTAGCTGGACATTTTTCTTCTCGGTGTCAATCCATTCAGCTTTGACCTTGACCACAACCCTGTTTGGATCTTCTGGAGTTGGTGCAAGCCTTGTTGGCATATAAGGCCCATTTAGAACGGTTTCAAATAGATCATCATCCATTAAATCCATATAGGCTTGCATTCGAACTTTCCAGTTGGCAAACTTGTCTCAATTGCACATAGGTGGCTTGCTGCCTCCACCTGTCTTAGTCTCGCTTATCAGCTGTGCCATTGGATCTACTCAAGCTTTGTAGGCTAGTTGAGAGAACCTACTCTGATACCAATTGTTAGTTCCAAAAGGCACAATAGTTATCTAGAAGGGGGGGTTGAATAGATATTTTAAACTTTTTCATTGTTTTAAAATACTTGTCAGTATTGAATATACTGACAGCAGCGAAATATATGTTTGTTCCCCTTAAAGATGATGCAGTAATAGTTTGATAAGCAATTATGGCAGTTATAACAGATATAGAAATTATAGCAGTTAATGAGAGACACAGAGGTTTAAAGTGGTTCAGAGCACACAAGGCTCCTAGTCCACTCTTCTACTCCACGAGTAGGAAATCCACTAAGGATGTCTTTACACTTTGAATCACTTAGATTCCTTCAAGGCCAGCAGCCTTGGAACTTCTCTAGTTCACTAAGAACTCTTCAAGATCAACAATCTTTGAACTTCTTTAGTTCACTTAGAACTCTTCAAGTCCTTCTGACTTAGTACACTTTGAATTGAGAGTTGTATTCTGGGGTGTGCTACTCAGTTGCAATTAAGCATCAGTTCTGAAGAATTGAGTAACGAAGCAAGCTTTTCTCTTTCAAGATCGTAGAGTCTATTCGTTGAGTGTTCTTCAGCGTTCTTAGCTTTCTTTCTTTCTTACTTGCTTTTTTTCTGAATCCTTGTCTGATTTGTTTATCAAGGAGCCCTTGAAATCTAACCGTTAAAGGCATCTGTTGTAGCATTAAATGCTTCAAACTGTTCTGTGCACTGATGTTGACTTCCTGCTTTTCTGCTGCTTAGCCGTCTGGCCCACTGACACAGCAGACTGCTATCTCACCTAACACCTGAAAAGATATTTTTAGTAGGCTTTTAGTCCTTTCCTTAGCTTCTCTAATACGCTTCTTTGATATATACTAAGGATGAATGTAGCATCATTGGGACTATCAATTTGTCAACGTCTATAAGCCTTTCTTCATTTGTTGCTCTTCCTCCTTCATTAGATAGACGAACTTTGATGCTGACAGGAGGGTCACCATGATCGTGGTCTTTATACCATGATCGTTGTGTGTTGGCTTGCACAGGCTGGACTCAGTCTTGATGGTACAGAACACTACAATTTCTCTTAAGCTCTTTGATAGACTACGAATTCCACTTGCTTGTATTGCAGACTCCACGCTTCCGAGAGCACACTGCGATTCTTGACTTAACCCGGCAGGCGCTCGGATCATCTCCACGATTCTGAGAGTGGCTTCTAGGATAGACTACGATCTTTGGACATCTTCATTGAAGCTCCACGATTCTGCCTTGGCTTCTGTAGACTGCCTTTGACAGACTACGATTTTGTCAAGGCTTAACAATAACATCTCAAATAGATCAACCTAACAGATTTGATCTCTCTTCTATCAATTCATTTACAGAATGATAAACATTAAAGCACAGATCAACCTAACAATTTTGATCTATCATCTAAGTCCTTGTACATATGATCTTTGAAGGACTTTACACTTAAGCATTTATATTTACTTTCAACATCAAATTTGAATATGCAATTCCCAACACAACTAATTTAGAACACATAATTTTCATGTTCTTGACATTTTTCATAGTTTTGTTAGTTTTCATGAAATCATACATTACAGATTCGTTATAACACCGAATCAGTCCGTTTAAGTTTCGTTCTCTTCGTTTCTACATAATCATAATCAATCATCAATTTATAGTTTAATATACAATTAAAGCATGAATTTTTGTACATATAAGTTATATTCATGAGTTAACACTCTGTAACTTATAAAACTCCAATGAAAATATGATTATATGGATTTGATTATGCTAAAACAGTTTATAATTGATATAAAACATGTTATAAATATCTATTAACATATATAATCACTATCTCATGCATTAGTCACAAAAAGTTTGTTTACAGAGAACTAAAAAAATAGTTTTTTATGAAGATCTTCAAGAACGTAAATAAAAGTTTGAGAAAAGAGATTACCCTTGCTTTCTTGTTTAGATGATAGGAACTTTCTTTGATTCTTCAATACCTCTTCAATCAATTCTTCTATCAAATTTTCTCCTTTTCTCTCTGAACTTTTTATCTAACTGATGAATATACAAGTAAGGTATGATATAATATACCTTTACGTATAAAAGTAACCAGTGGAACATGGGAAGCGGTTAAGCGCATCAGGCCTTAACTGCTCCCATGTTCTTAAGGCCATATTTGGTTGTTGCAAAAAGGCTCCTTTCCCCTTATTTTAATTAGCTTATTTATTATATAGTTTATTTGTCACACTTTAATTAATCAAATAATATTATTTAAATTCAATTAAATAAAAGATAATATTACACATTAAATCACATCATCACATAATTAAAAAATCTCATTTATTAATTATGACAAATCATTAAATCTCTAATTAATTATTAAATTAATTAGAAATAACATTATAATTATTAAACAACTCATTTAATTAAATAATCTCAATTAAATTCACACTTTGAACTAAAAAATTATTCCACATGAATTTAATCAATGTAACACATATAATTAAATTAATCTATCACAATTCCATCAAATGTTTATTTAACTCAATAAATACTTCAACAAAAATATTTATTTAATTTAATAAATATTTAAAATAAATTACAGAATTCACGTTTGTCACATCTTTCCCCCTTAAAAGGATTCTGTCTTCAGAATCACGATTTAATAAATTCGTCCCGTTACAGTCGTCGCCCCGATCGTTTCTAGCAAAGTTATAGGAAGGATTGCTTGCAATACCATAACCCCTTGCCTATATATAGTGTGACGCCCCTAAAATAGGTCCACACAACCTATTCTGAATCGTCAGAAATACATGGTACAGAATCTAAATACAAATCTTTTATATCAAATTGTCGTGCACAATACGACTGTGAGTTTTAATACGAATACAATACCCACACTCCTTATCAATGATACGTTATATAAAGGTACAATCAATAACTATTTTAGAAATTAAAATATTTGGAAAATGCTTAAAGAAACCTTTGTACATGGGAGGCCATGCTTCTAAGTTATAATAGATATCATAGGACTTGAGAATTAACCTTGGTTGACCCAATAGACCCCAAAGAAGAACGAGAAGATTACTATCTTGTTCATTCCAATGGTGGGTATTCTCTTGCCATATAATTATCTCTATTGTCTCAAACTGAGAATTATATTCTAACGATACTCCAAGATTATATAGGTAATGCTCATAAATATAATCAGCAAGTGGATGTGCACAACCATGTTGTAACGGGAAATTTTTTTATTGAACCGTGATTCTGGGGACAGAATCCTTTTAAGGGGGGAAAGATATGACGAATAAGATTTTTGTAATTTAATTTGAATATTTATTGAATTAAATAAATATTTTTCGATGATTTAATTATTAAGTTAAAAAATTAATTGATGAAATTGTGGTAGATTAATTTAATTATATGTGTTACATTAGTTAAATTAATGTGGTGAATTTTTATATTCAAAGTATGTATTTAATTGAGTTTATTTGATTAAACAAATTATTTAAATAAGCATAATGTTATTCTAATTAAATTAATAATTAATTAAAGATTTAATGATTTGACATAATTAATAAACAAGAATTTTAATTATGTGACTATGTGAATTATTGTGGAATTATGCAATTTTATTTAAATAGGATTATTTGATTAATTGGGTGTGACATTAATTAACTATATAATAGTAAGTTAATTAAAATAAATGGAAAAGGAGCTTTTTAAGTGACAAACCAAACATGGCCTTAAGAACATGGGAGCCGTTAAGGCCATGAAGCATGTGACACCCCCAAATTTGGGTACTTCAATTTTCACGGGACTTGGTGTTCACTGTACAAATATCATCTATTTATCTACCCATAATAAATGCAAACCATGAAATAAATAGAAATAATCCTCTCCTTATAGGGTTACAACATCTGAAAATAAATACATCAATCCCAGGTAATACTAACCTTAAACATCTGTGCGGAACATAACAAATAAATAGTCTTACACAACTTTAATATAGAGCTGAAACATAAACATATAAAATAAACAACAAGTCTTCATCACTTGTTGACCTTGCCCTTGCCTTTGCTAGTAGAAGGCTCTTCGGACCTTTCGTTCTTAACTGCTATGTTATTATTACGCAAGAGTGAGCACGATTGCCCACAAGTATAATAATATGACAACAATATAATAACATGCGAGTGAATCAAAGACATCTGAATAAAGAAACTTAACTTTTAACTCGAGGATAAATAACAGGAATCAAAAGAACATCTGAGGGTCATAAGACCTTGAACTATGTCCTAGGTTGTAAAGTGTTTATACTTTAAACCTTTAACAGTTATAAGACTATGGATTCTACTTCTCGTACTTAGGGAGATCAGCCCTTAGTACCATACTGTGCACAATATCTTAACGCTAAAGCGTAAATAATCCCTTATACAGGGTTGTTCATCTCAGTTTGACATCAGAGTCCGCACCAAAGGAAGTTTGGTTTGGATAGGTTCAATAATAGTTCTAGAATTTAGAACTCTCATCAACTATGGACTAGTCGAATCAATAAGGGTTCGCTAGTCTTATAAGGTTTAACAATAACAACGATATTCAACTTGAATAATAAATCTCAATAGTATACAATCGAATAAGTATTGTATAACTGAAGTAATACTTAAAGGAATAGTAATATCTCATATATAAACCTCAACTTGAATAAACAAGGATAAGAACTTGCTCAATTGATAACTTTGAATTTAGAAAGCTTGTTAATGAAAGTAAAGTTAGGAAACTTGTTTAATAACAATAAATTAGAGATAGGATACTTGCTCAATGTAAAAGTAAGGTTTGAGTTTAGGAAACTTACAAAATATTAAACAAGTTTAAGGATAGAAAACTTGCCTCTTGCACAAGCTACAATTTATAATTCACGTTCTTTATTAAGTCCTACATACCAATACATTCACAATACACATTAATCAATAACGTAATTAGCATCATAAGTTCATTCTCTTTTGTCTAAACTCTGATTATGATTATACTAATCAAATCAAAACATTTGTCATCACAAAATATTAGATTTCACGAACGACTAGCTAACTATGCGTTCAACAGTTCAATTAAACATGTAAGTACCTCATTGACATGTTAAGAATCTATTTTAACATTCCATTATATGTCTAACACATTTTTATGTTCATTAGATTAGGTTACTATTACATTCCCTGGACTAAAATAATTAAAATTCTCATTTCTGGACAAACTACATAGTGGCGCTGCGGCACGACATGCCAGTTCCAGATTCTGAGGTTCGCGAGGAAAACAGAACTTGACCAAAACATCTAATTGATTTATTCACACATGAATTTAAGCATACCCAGATAATATAATACATATATAATCATTACCCAACCCTTTTAGCACTATTTTAATGAGTTAAAATATACAATTATTTGAATCAATCATATAATTTTACTGTTTTTCATACTTTATAAAGTTTTGAAAGAAAAATAAGAAATTCAACGTTACGGATTCGTTATAACACCGAATCCGTTCGTTTAACTTCCGTTTTGTTTGTTTAAACGTGTATAATTATATTAAATCGTCAATTTAAAGTTAAACCATCGATTAATGGCATAAAAATTGTACGTAAGGGCCGTATGGGTCACATATAGAATTTCTATACTCTGTAATTTTAAAAACCCAAATATAACAAAATTCGATGATTTGATCACTAAAGTTATGCATATATGGCATATAATATGTTATAAACACATATGAACACACATGTCTCGAAAAAAGATGGGTTAGATTCTCTCTCTAGATTTTCCTCTCCCTTCTCTCTAAAACTCTAACCACCGTTAACTCCATCCACTGCCTTCTCCTTTTCTGTTGACTCCTTCTTTCCTTTTTTGTCTCCCGCCTCGCTTCACCTAATTTTTCTGTCCTTACCCATATTTTTTGTTTTCCTTTTTTGGCCTCATCTCTGCCCTGCACCCTCTCTCCTCTGCCCGGCCCCTTCCTCCGACTGCAGTGTTCTTTTTCCTCTTCCCTTCCGTTCGGTCTTTACTTTTTGTTCATGTTCTCTCTTCCTTTCCCGTCTTCTTATTCTGGAACCATGGTTGACTTCCACCATCTGTCAGCTGGAAATTTGAAAAGTAGCCAATCCCGCGATTTGTTCGCAGAATTTGGGGTTTCTAACCCTAACTCTCCTCTAGTTACTAGTTGAAATGGTGGAATCTGAGGCTATTCCTTCTAATGTCTCTATTAGCTCAGACAAGTCTATCGCCGTCGATGCTCCATTAGGAGAAAATCTAGGTCCGGTTTCTCTAACGGCTGTTCAGGAGATTTTTAAAGCTGCACAATACTTTTCTAGAAATGATCGTGAAGAAGCACTTGCTGAAAGAAAGAAGAATGCTAAGCTTATGGACTATATTACTGCTTTGGGGCTTCATCTTGAGGATGTGAACAACCTAGCTTCTATTGGATCCCTTGCTGCTATTGAGCGTGCACGCAAGGTGTTTAACAGTTGTCCTGTGTTTGGGAAAAGCTCAGATATTGGGCTTTCTCCTGGGTCTCCTAGCCATTCTGCTCAGCTTCTTAGGGGTCTTCTCGTGCCCACTTTTTATGTTGGAGAGTCCTCCAAGCCCTTGTTGGATATTCCCCTCTCTCGGCCTAGTTTGCCGTCTGGGTCTTCTCGTCAGGTGAATGAGGAAGTTCTCCCTAAAACTTCCGCGGTCGTTGTCAATGCTATTTTAGAAGAAGGCGAGTTGCAATGCTCTCAAAAGATTGCTGCAGGTTCTGGGTCGGCTGGGGTTGCTGCGCCTGCTGCTGCAGGGGGTGCTGTGGTTGGTTCCGGTCCGACTGCTAAGCCCTCTTGGAGTTCTGTTGTGGCTCAAGGGCCTCCAAAATTCGGTTTGGTTCTTGATTATTTTCCTCCTGCCCCTCCTTTGACGGATAATGGTCCTGTCACTATTAAGGCCCCTTCTGAGGTTCTCCAGCTTGGTGCTAATCTTTGGAGCTCTTATCTTGTTGGAAGTTTTATCCACTCTAGGTTACCTTTCAAGCTTGTAGAGGATAGTGTTCATAAGTTATGGGATAATTTTGGTCTGCAGAAGGTGTTTCTTCAGGATAAAGGGTACTTTATTTTTAAGTTTTCTTCTCCTGAGGATCGTGATAATATCCTTGCTCATGGCCCTTGGTACATCTCTAACAAGCTTCTTTGTCTTAAGTATTGGAAGGAGGGGTTAGACTTCCAATCTGATGCTTGTACTAAGGCTCCAGTTTGGGTCAAGTTTCACAATGTCCCTTTGTCTTATTTATCAGGTCCTGGTCTGAGTTATCTTGCTAGTGGGATTGGTAAGCCTCTTTTTGTGGATAAAATTATGGAGAAGTTGGAACCTATGAACTTTGCTAGGATATGTGTTGAGATAACTTCTTCCTCTGCCATGCCTTCCTCCCTTGAAGTCGTTGTTCTTAATGAGGATTCTAAAACTGAGAAAGTGGTATTGGTCAAAGTTGAATATCAGAATAAGCCTCAGTCCTGTTCCCATTGCTAGTCCTTTGGACATTCTCAGGTTAGATGTCCTCTGGCTAATTTTAAATGGGTTCCTAAAGTTCTTGCTACCGTTTCTGAACCGGCTGCTATTGTTGAGCCTTCTGATGTAGTCCCTATTGTTCCGGTGTCTTCTTCTGCTGTTTCTGACTGCTGGACCCTTGTTGCCAAAGGCCCCAAACAGCAGGTTGGCACTTCTGTGCTGTCCTCTTTGCCTCAAAGCCATAATGGTTTTAATCTCCTCTCTCCTTTAGGAACAGCTTCGCTGGAAGGTTTCTCAGACTCGGATTTTACTCCTTCTCCCAACCCTCTTGTGGGTAAGCTGAAACAAATTGATGAGAAAGAAGTAAGGGATCTTAAGAATAAAGTTGTTTTCTCTCTTGAGGTTGGTCAAGCTTCTAAGAAAAAGAAAAAAGGAGGGGGGAGCAGGATTTCCCCAGCTTAATCTCTCTTTATTTTATGTTAAATTTTTGCTCTATGAATATTAGAGGTGTAAATATGTCTCCTAAGAAGACTAGTGTCCATGATCTCATCTGTAATAATAGTATCTCTTTTGTTGGCCTTGTTGAAACTAGGGTCAAGTCACCTAAGGCCAATTCCGTTTCTAAAGCTATTTGTAAGAATTGGTAGTGGCAATTCAATTATGAGTATCATGTGAATGGGAGAATTTGGGTTGGTTGGGACCCAAACTTTTGGAATGTTGATGTTCTTGCTAAGTCTGCGCAATTTATTCACTGTAGGGTCTCCTCTGTTAATCTTAGCTTACAAGGTTTTATTACTATTGTTTATGGTCTTAATACTCTGGGTGAAAGGAGGTTTCTTTGGAATGATCTGAGGGCTATTGCTGCCACCATTAATAAACCATGGTCTCTTCTTGGGGATTTCAATGTGGTGCAGTCTCTGTCTGAGATTGATGGTGGTGCTTGTACATGGGACTATGGAATGCAGGAGTTTAAGGTTTGGCTGAATGATATGCACTTGGTGGACTTAAGGGCTGTTAGCCCTCTTCATACTTGGTGGGATTCTCATCTGTTAAATCCAACTTATAAGAAACTTGACAGAGCTTTGGTTAATAATCTTTGGTTGGATTCCTATCCCAACTCCCAAGCTTTTTTTACTCGCCGTGAGCTTTCTGATCACTGCCCTGTGATTGTCAAATCTGGTTTGCTCTTGCCTATTATCCCTAAGCCTTTTTAGTTCTTCAATTTTATGATTGGTCTGGACAATTATCTTGATGTGGTTCGGTCTACTTGGAGTTATCCCTGCTTTGGTGATCCTTTACAGATTCTCTCTGGGAAGCTTATTACGGTTAAGAGGGCTTTAATTATTTTGAATAAGGCTAATGGTAACCTTTTATCCAATGTTAAGAGGGCTAGGGATATTTTGCATGCTACCCAACGTGCCATTGTGCTCGATCCGGGAGATTCTTCTCTTCTTCAGCTCCAGAGGGCTTAATTTGCTAACTTGTGGGCTGCTCTTCTTTGTGAAGAGAAGCTTTTTAAGCAAAAGTCCAGAGTTCAATGGCTTAAGGAAGGTGATAAAAATACCAGCTATTTTCATAACCAAATGAAGAACAGGTGGAATTCCAACAAAATTTTGGCTATTGAGAATGCTGAGGGTCAAATGTGTCTTGGGCACTCAGCAGTTTAAAGTGTGACTGTGGACCACTTTAGAGATCTTTTGGGCTCTGCTTCTCCTGTTGATTGTCGTATTCTTCATGATCTGGAACCTTTTGTGGCCAACCATGTCTCTCCTCATCAAGCTCGGTTACTTGAAAGTGACGTTTCGGATGTTGAGATTCTGTCCACTCTTAAGCATATGAAGCAGAATAAGAGTCCTGGCCCGGATGGTTTTAATGTGAAATTTTTTATTCATGCCTGGGATATTGTTGGAAGGGTCTTTACTATTGCTATTCAGTCTTTCTTCAATCAAGGATGTCTTCTTCGAGGGTCCAACTCTACTGCTATCGCGCTTGTGCCAAAAGTTCCTAATCCCTCTTCTGTGAATGACTATAGGCCCATCTCTTGCTGTAATATGACTTATAAATGCATATCGAAGATTATTGCGTCTAGGCTCAAGAGCATCCTCCCTTCCATTATTTCTCCCTATCAGTCTGCTTTGTTCCGGGAAGGAGAATAGGTGATAACATTCTTATCGCTCAAGAGCTATTCAGGAATTATCATAGGCCTTTTGGCCCTTCCAGATGTGCCTTGAAGATTGACCTTAGGAAGGCTTTCGACTCTCTCTCCTGGGACTTTCTCTGGGCTGCTCTCAAGCTTTTCCATTTTCCTCCTAAGTTCTTGTTTTGGATCAAGTCTTGTATTTCGACCTCCAACTTCTCTGTTAAGGTTAATGGTGCCTTATGTGGTTACTTTAGTGGGGCAAAGGGGCTTAGGCAAGGTGATCCTCTTTCCCCTTACCTTTTTGTCATTGCTATAGAAGTCCTCTCTCTTTTGCTTGTTAAGGCTTCTAAGCAACCGTCCTTTAAGTTTCACTGGCGAACGACGCCTTTGTCTCTTACCCATCTTTGCTTTGCGGATGACCTTATCATTTTTTGTCATGGTGACATTGGTTCTGTGAAGCTTGTTAAGCCCTGTCTTGATCAGTTCTCGTTGGCCTCTGGATTACACATTAATGCTTTGAAGAGTATGTGTTTTCTATCCCATGTCTCTCCTAATCAAGCTGATCTCATTATAAGCCACCTGGGGTTTCAATTGGGAAAGTTTCCGGCCACCTTCCTGGGTGTCCCTTTGATCACTACTAAATTAAGTCTTGCTGATTGTCGGCCTCTTCTCGATAGAGTCACTTGCAGAATTCGCTCGTGGACTAACAAGTTTCTTTCCTATGCTGGTCGTGTGCAGCTTATCAAATCTGTCATTTTTGCCTCCCAAACCTATTGGTCTTCTCACTTTATTCTTCCTTCTGCTGCTTTGAAAGAGCTTCAGTCCTCTATGTCCAGATTCCTATGGAAAGGCCCTTCTATGGGAAAATATGGTTCCAAAGTTGCTTGGTCAAAAATTTCTCTTCCTTATGCTGAAGGAGGTCTGGCTATTAAGAATCTTGATGATTGGAATAAATCTTTAATCATGATTCATTTATGGAATATTATTAATCTCTCTTCTACCTCTTTTTGGGCTAAGTAGGGTGTATGCTATTCAACTTAAGAATAAGTTCTTCTGGATCACCCCAATTCCAAATGACTGCTCCTGGATTTGGAGAAAAATGCTTCAATGTAGGGATCTTACTTATAGGCATCTCTCCTATGAGATTGGCAATGGAGCTAGGACGAGCCTCTGGTTTGATCCGTGGCTGGGTCATTCCCCTTTGGCCACATCTGTGCATTCGTCTTTGGTTATCAATTCTGGGCTTGGTCCTTCAGCTTCCGTTAGTAGCATTATTCTCAATTCTAGTTGGGTTCTTCCTTCTTCTAATCATCAGGATGTGTTTGCTTTTAGGTCCTCTTTTGATTCTTCTAGAGTTTGCAATTCGGATAATCATGATAGGCTTCTTTGGGATGGTATTGTGGCTAAAGATGTGAAGGCTGCTTCAATTTGGTGCTCTATTCGAAGTGTTGGGACTCCTGTGGGGTGGCATAGCTTGGTGTGGCATAAGATTGTGCCTCCGCGTCACTCTTTTATTCTTTAGCTTGCTTTCCACAATAGGTTGAGAACTCTTGATAGACTGATCCAATTTGGTCTTGATTATGACCCTATATGTGTTCTTTGTTGCAGTCATAGGGAATCTTTCGACCATCTCTTCTTTAACTGCTTATTCTCTTTTTAAATTCTGTTTGCAGTCCTTAGACTTTGTGGTTGGAGAGGTTTCAGTCGGGATTGGTCTACTATCACAGATTATATTTGTAGTTCCTCTTATCCCAGGTTTCGCTTTAATCTTTTACGATTGGGTTTTGCCGTTGTGGTTTATAAGATCTGGGGTGAGCGAAATTCTAGGATCTTTTCCAAAGTTAATACTCCTGCCAGGGTTATTATTCGTGACATTATCCATTTGATTAAGTGTGGGCTTCATACCAATGCTAAATTTCAAAAAATCAGAAATAGGTCTTGTTATCAATCTTTTATTTTGTAACTGGTTGTTTATATGTTGTCCTGCTTCTGGTTATGGGGTCTGATTCTTGCCTTGTATGGATATTGCTGGTTCACTTTGGTGCTGCAATCTCGGTTTAATGCTGGCTTTGTGTGTTCTATTTTGTGTCTCTGCTGGTTCTCTCTATAGTTTATGCTACTGGGTTCTAATTCGTGTATGCTACAGTTTATGCTACTGGGTTTGTTGCTGCTACTGTGTTGCCCTTGGTGTTCTGTTGATGTATTACATCTTTTCACGTGGGCTGTTATTTCTGCAGTCTGCTGCTATTGTTGCTGTGTGTTTTCTGCTAGAGTGCAGATTGTGGTTACTGCTGTGCTGCCTCCTGGGTTTGCTGTGTTCGGCAGTCTTGTTTGTCGGTTTTGGTGGTCTTGTGAAACTAGACTTCTGCTACAGTTTGTGGGTTTGCTGTGTTCGGCAGTCTTGTTTGTTGTGTTTGGCAGTCTGCTGCTATGTGCTGCTATGCCTTCGGCTTGTGGCTGTGGTTTTCTGGCATGCTGCTGCTGCTCCATGTTGCTTTGTGTTGCAGTCTGGCATGCTGCTATGTGCTGCTCCATGTTGCTGCTGGTTTGGGCCGGGGCTCCTTCATGGGAATTTGCTGCCGCTCTTACTCCTGTTGACTGCTGGGATTCCTTGCTCCTTCCTAGTTTGACTGTTGGTTTCGCAGCCTGCTGCTTCTGGGGTTACCTCTGATGTTTTATCATGCTGTTTGTTTGGCATTCCTGTCTTGCCACTTGTTGGGCATTTTCCTTGTAATCTTATATAGTCTTAACATCGTGGGGCCAATCCTTTGATGTTTTTGCTATATTCTGATTGGGTCTCTCCCATGAGGTCTTGTATTTCTCCTTTATTTATTTTTAATTCAGTCTAAATTTAGCAAAAAAAAACACACATATAGCCATATAATGAACAAATATCAATTTTCCCATTCACAGAGAATTTTTAAAGCACGTAAATGGAAAACTCTGTAACTTTTCGTAAACCCAATTAAGGCCTAATTTCATGAATTCAACTATTTTAAACCATTCATACCAAATATAAAACATGTTATAATCATACAATAACACATATATGAGCATACAATCTACAATTGCAAATTCTTCCCATACACAGAGAACTCAGAATATATGTTAATGAAGGAAACATAGTACGTGAAATAAAATTAGGACAAAGGAATTACCCCTTGCAAACTCTGTGAAGACGATATGGATTCTATTTCTCAATCTTTCAATTCTCTCTGTGTATTTCTCTCTAAGTTTCTCTTTGAAATTCTCTCCTTTCTTTGTTTGTAATATGAAATATAAGTCTGATGTATACGGTATATGTATAGTATAGTACATATAATAAGTATAGTGGGTGAGTAATGGGTGAGTGGCGTCAGTTAATCCGTAATGGGTTAACTGGTGCAACTCCCCTTAGGGCCATGTTTGCTAGCTCTCTTATTCTCCCTTTCCATTTATTTTAATAAAGCTCTTATTATATAGTTAATTAATGTCACACCCAATTTAATCAAATAATGTTATTTAAATCAATTAAATTAAATAGCATAAATCCACATTAAATCACATAGTCACATAATTAAAATTCTTATTTGTTAATTATGTCAAATCATAAATCTCTAATTAATTATTAAATTAATTAAAACACATTATGCTTATTAATTAATATATTAAATCAAATAAGCTCAGTTAAGTGCATCATTAAATATAAAATTTTTTCCACATTAATTTAACTAATGTAACACATATAATTAAATTAATCTACCACAAATTCATCAATTAATTATTTAACTCAATAATTAAATCATCAAAAATATTTATTTAATTCAATAAATATTCAAATTAAATTACAAAAATCTCGTTCGTCACAAAGCACTTAACCACTACCCATGTTCTGCCAGTTAAGTCTATACGTATAATTATATTAGTATTATCAGTCTTTTTGAAAACAAGTTAGAGAACACAGAGAGAAAAAGAGAGAAATATTTGAGAGAGATTGAGATTGAAGAAGGTTTGGAGAATTAAAGAAGAGTTTCCTATCATCTAAATTAGAATCAAAGGGTAAGAATCCAAGTTATAATCTCTATTTCTCATGTTCTTGAGTTTTCATAGAAAAATTAGTTTCAGTTCTCTGTAAATGAATTTTTTGACTAATACATGAGAAAGTGATTGATATGTGTTAGGTAGTATGTATAAATCATTATATGATGTTTATAAACTATTTTGGTTGAATTAATCCATTAGATTGTGTTTAAAAAGGAAGTTTTGAGTTTATAGTGAAAAATATTTGAATATGGCTTGTATGTATGAAATTTGATGCCTTAGTTGCATGTAAAACTATAAATTGATGATTTAATATGTTTGTACATGTAAAAACGAAAAGAATGAAACTTAAACGGACTGATTTGGTGTTATAACGAATCTGTAATGTGTGATTTCATGAAAATTGACTAAACTTTGAAAAAATAGCAAAAACATGGAATTTATGGGTATAAATTTAATTGTTTAAGTTGTCAAAATCATGCTATAAGTGTTGGGTTATACTTCTGTAAAGTCTAGAATTGATGGGTATGATTAATTTATTGTTTGAGCAAAGTTTTTCGGTCTATTTTTGGCTCTGTTCTGTGTTATTCGCGAACTGCAGATTCTGAAACTGGCGTGTGGAGCTGCAGCGCCAGTGGAGCTGCAGCGCTAGCTTTAAGCCTAAGATTGGGGCTGCAGCGCCAGTGGAGCTGCAGCGCCAGACTTAAGTTTAAAGTCCGAGCTGTAGCGCCATTTTTAGTTCAAATGGTGAAGCTACATCGCCACTTGGCAGATTTTGCCCAGAAATGAGATTTTAATTGTTCAAGTCCAGGAAATGTAATTGTAACCTAATCTAATGAACATGGAAATGTAATAATCATATAATGAGATGTTAAAATAGATTAGTAACATGCCAATGAAGGTTTTACGTGATTAATTGATGAGTTGAATGAGTACTTAAACTCGTTATTCGTGAAGTCTAATAATGTGTTTAAGAGTTAAGGTTTGTGTATATGGTTGATATAATCAGATTTATAGTTGAGTTAAATGAAAGAGAATATACTCATGACGCTAGTATTGTTATAATTAATTGGTATTGTGACTTTAAATGGTATGTAGGATTAATTGGGGAACGTAAATTGTAATTATAGCTTACGCACGAGGCAAGTTTCCTATCCTTAAACTTGTTTAATATTTTGTAAGTTCTCTAACCCTAAACTTTCTTTGAGCAAGTTTCTTTACCCTAACTCTATTATGATTAAGCAAGTATTCTATCCCTAACTCATTATCATTAAGCAAGTTCCTTATCTAAACTCTTTAAATTGAATAAGCATTCTATTCCTTATTCTTATGTCAAGCAAGTTACTAAATTCAAAGTTATTATTCAATTTGAATATCATTTATTGCTGAACCTTGTAAGACTAGCGAACCCTTATTGATTCGACTAGTCCATAGTTGATGAGCGTTCTAAATTCTAGAACTATTATTGAACCTATCCAAACCAAACTTCCTTTGGCGCGGACTCTGATGTCAAACTAAGATGAACAACCCTGTATAGGGGATTATTTACGCTTTAGCGTTGAGATATTGTGCACAGTATGGTACTAAGGGCTGATCCCCCTAAGTACGAGAAATAGAGTCCATAGTCTTATGACTGTTAAAGGTTTAAAGTATAAATAATTTACAACTTAGGACATAGTTCAAGGTTTTATGACCCTCAGATGTTCTTTTGATTCTCATTATAAACTCTTGATTCAAAATTCGAGTTTCTTATTCAGAAGTCTTTGATTCACTCGCATGTTATTATATTGTTGTTATATTATTATACTTGTGGGAAATTGTGCTCACTCTTGCGTAATAATAACATTGCAGTTAAGAACGAAAGGTCCGAAGAGCCTTCTACTAGCAAAGGCAAGGGCAAGGTCAACAAGTGATGAAGACTTGTTTTTTATTTTATATGTTATTTTTTAAGACTTATGTTAAAGTTGTGTAAGACTGTTTATTTGTTTACGTTTTCGCATTTAAGATTTAAGGTTAGTATGACCTGGGATTGATGTATTTATGTTCAGATGTTGTAACCCCATAAGGGGAGAATTTATTCCTATCTATTGCATGGTTTGCATTTATTATGGGTAGATAGATAGATGATATTTGTACAGTGAACACCAAATCCCGTGGAATTGAAGTACCCGGATTTGGGGGTGTCACAGGTTGGTATCAGAGCTATAGGTTATGAACCTTAGGTGGGGAAAAACCTTAGGACAGTAGCCTTTTAGAGATCGAGAACATAGTAATGATAACTCTTATCGAGTTCTAAGAAAGATAATAAATTATATTTTGTGCTATGTGCTTATACTTATATACTCGAGTATCGATTAGCATCACGTAATAACTAAGACTTAAAATTTTATTTATCAGGATGACAGATGCTGGAGAACCTAGTCAGTCCAGGGACCTTGTACCCCTAGAGGCTAGAGAGGAGGAGCCCCGAGATATCCACGTAGTCTGGGAGCAATTAGTCCGACGAGAGCCATCACCCTTGATCACAGTCATTGGTCAGGAGTATGTGCCGATGTATGATTCAGAGGAGGACTCTGAGGAAGACCCTGAGGAGATTGAGGTTCAGGCTGAGGCAGCCGAAAAGGAGGAGAAAGACCCTGAAGAGTTCCCACTGAGCTCTATCAGTGCTGAGATGTATGACGAGCTGTATGACCGTAACATATAGTTACGTGATACTGTTCAGGAGCTGGGGGAGCGGTCGGTTACTCAACAGTCTACCATCGAGCTGAGGGATGGAGAGGTTGAGGCTCTTCACACGCGGTTGGGAAATGTAGAGTGGGATTTGGCTCACGAGAAGGGCCAAACCGAGCAGAAGTCAGAGGAAATGGAGGAATTGAAGAATGAACTTAAAAGTGAAATCAGCAAGGTTGGCCATAGCAGAGGAGGCCTGGGTAAGGGAATTACGACGAGCAGATCTCGTAGAAGACAACTGTCGGGCGAAGAAGGCCAAGCTTGAGGAGACGTACTCTACACTTCAGTATGCAATTGACGAGGCCCAGGATCGGGTTATGAGGTACCCAATTCAGTTCGAAGGACTACCGTCGTACATGCTAGATCGCAGAACGATGTCCCGGATTATGGAAGAAGAGCCTGGCAAAGCTGTTCGTCGCCTTAATAGGCAGTGATAGGAACATTTTATTTTGTGAAACCTATCTGGTAGTTAATAATGTAAATTCCAATGTGTTTATAAACAGAGGAATATTTTATGTTTTAAATCCTGTAGATTCTTTATCTCGGGATAGTTGATGTAAATAGCAGTGATGCTATCGTGTTATGTTAAAACTTTTGATTTAAGAAAATATCAGAGTTTATTTGAGCTAATGTGTTGACTGATTGTGTCTAAATGTTTAAGTTAAGGTTTAGATATTTAGAGAATTGAATAAAGATCTAATAAGCGTATTTCTTAACAGAAAAATGCCGCCAAGGAGACGACCTAACCGTCAACAGGCCCAAGAAGGGTCAACGAACAACAACAACGACGCCAATGCTAACCCCGTTCAGCAGTTGGCGAACGTACTTGCTGGAGCGCTTAACAACCAACCTCAAGCTCCACCGAACACAACGTTCAAGGACTTCAAGGCGGTGGGACCGCCAGAGTTTAAAGGCACCATGAACTCGATAGAAACTCAAACCTGGGTCATGGAGATGGAAAAAGTTTTCGACGTCGCCAGAGTCAGAGAAGACCAGAAAACCACCTACGCAACGTTCATGCTGAAATCCGAAGCTAGTTATTGGTGGCAAGCAAATAAGGTCCGGGGAGGAGAAGGTGTGATTACCTGGGAGAGGTTCAAAGAGATGTTCTTCGAGATGTACTTGCCGACCAGCTCGCAGAATCAAATGGAGGTTCAGTTCCTGGGACTGAAACAGGGGAATATGTCAGTACCAGAATATGTGGCGAAATTCAATGAGTTGGCTAGGTTTACCACGTATCAAGTGCACACCGATCAGAGGAAGGCAAGGAGGTTTGAGCAGGGCCTGAAGCCCTAGTTGTATAGCAAAGTGTCAATGTTCCAATTGAACACTTTTTCTGGAGTGTTGGAGAAGGTCATTCTCACTGAAGGCGGGAGTGACGCTGTTACAAAGTATAATCAAGATCAGAAAAAGAAGAAGAGTGAAGGTGAAGGAATTAACAAGGCTAGTGGTAACAACACGGGAGGGAGTAATAATCAGAAGAGGAGGTGGAATGATAACTCATCAATTGGGAATCAACAAGGAGGTCAGAAGAAGAGGATCGAAGCTTGTCCGACCTGCGGGAAAGCTCACCTGAGGGTCTGTATGAAGGGAAAACGAGTATACTACAATTGTGGTCAGGAAGGCCACATAGCACCTAACTGTCTGAACCCAAAGAAGGGCGCTTGCTTCACTTGCGGCTCAAAGGACCATCTGGCAAGGGATTGTCCCAAGAAGGGATCTGGAGGGGTAGGATCAGGAGGAAACAGGGGAAACAGCAGTGGAAGTGCTCTAACTATCACGGGACCAACCGCAACCAACCTGATCAACCGCTAGGACCTTCAACATGACCGTGCAGGATGCTGTAAAGTCTCGCGATGTGGTGTCAGGTATCATTCCGATCAATAAAGTTAATGCTTATGTACTATTTGATTCGGGTGCTACTTGTTCATTTATATCTGATGATTTTGCTAAGAACTTAGAATTGCCTATGGACGAGTTAGAATACCCCATGAACATAGAGATTGCGAATAGAGAAGTGATCCCTGTTAAGTACGTACACAAGAACTGTAGGGTGGATATTAAGGGTAACATTATGAACGTAGATCTTATCCCGATTAGGCTTGGGGAATTCGATGTTATTTCGGGAATGGATTGGCTAGTCAGTTATGGGGCTGCAATTGATTGCCAGAAGAAGTGTATCAACCTTATGACCCCATCAAAGGTTGTGTTTTATGGCAGCAAATCACCTAGACAAGCGAGTTGTCTGACGATGATGCAGGCCAGGAAGTTGTTAAGACAAGGCTGTGTAGGATATTTAGCCTACATAGTCGATAGTCGTAAAGAAAACCTGAAAGTGGAAGATATACCAGTCGCGAGGGACTTCTTAGACGTATTTTCGGATGATCTGCCAGGATTTCCGCCAGACAGAGAGGTTGAGTTTGTGATTGATTTGGCACCAGGGATGGCTCCAATATTGAAAGCACCGTACCGGATGGCTCCGGTAGAGATGAAAGAGTTAATGGTACAACTGCAAGAGTTATTAGATAAGAAGTACATCCAACCGAGCGTATCGCCGTGAGGAGCGCCGGTGTTGTTTGTGAAGAAGAAGGACGGGACGGTGCGGCTTTGCATCGACTATAGAGAACTGAATAAGGTCACAATTAAGAATAGATATCCATTACCGAGGATCGACGACCTGTTTGACTAATTGAAGGGAGCAAGATACTTTTCGAAGATAGACTTGAGTAGTGGTTATCATCAACTGAAGGTGAGGCCAGAGGATGTCCCGAAGACAGCATTTAGGACTCGATATGGTCACTACGAATTTCTGGTGATGTCATTTGGTCTGACGAATGCTCCTGCAGCATTCATGGGCTTAATGAATGGAGTGTTCAAATCGTTTTTGGACAAATTCATGGTGGTCTTTATCGACAACATTTTGGTATACTCGAAGACCAAGGAAGAACATGTAGAACATCTGAAGTTAACATTAGAGGCGTTGAGAAGAGAGAAGTTGTATGCCAAATTTTTGAAATGTGAATTCTGGATTGAAAGAGTACAATTTCTTGGATATGTGATCGACAAGGATGAAATTTCGGTAGATCCCTCTAAAGTCGAAGCTGTGATGAACTGGGATCAGCTGAAAACACCGTCGGAAGTGAGGAGTTTTCTTGGATTGGCGGGTTATTATAGAAGATTCATTCAGGACTTTTCCAAGATCGCAACTCCGCTGACGAATTTGACTAGAAAATCGGTGAAATTCGTTTGGACGGAGAAGTGTGAGGAAAGCTTCCAAGAGCTTAAGAGGAGGTTGAGTTCAGCACCTGTGTTATCCCTTCCGGACGACACAGGAAATTTTGTGGTTTATAGTGATGCGTCCCATAAAGGACTTGGCTGTGTGCTTATGCAAACGGCAGGGTCATTGCGTATGCGTCACGATAATTGAAAGACTATGAGAAGGGGTATCCGACCCATGACTTGGAGTTAGCTGCAGTGGTATTTGCTTTGAAAATTTGGAGACACTATCTCTATGGGGAGAAGTGTGAAATATATACAGACCACAAAAGTCTGAAATATATTTTTACACAGAAAGACTTGAATATGCGCCAGAGAAGGTGGCTAGAGCTAATTAGAGACTATGATTGTGAAATTTTATACCATCCGGGTAAGGCTAATGTGGTTGCCGACGCCTTAAGCAGGAAGGGTCGGGAGAAATTGATGATGTTGACTGCTCAGGAAGAGCTAATTTCAGCAATGGAAAAGCTGGAATTGGAAGTGAAGTATCCGATGGAGATTGACGATAAGTTGTTTCAGATGCAAGTTGGTACAAACCTATTGGATAAAGTTAAGGAAGCCCAACTGCAGGACGAAGAATGTGAGAAGGTCAAGAAAAAGATATCTGAAGGAACCGAACCAAGATTCAAGATAGACAGTGAGGGACTACTGAGATTTGAGAACAGAGTGTGGGTACCGTCAGTGCCAGAGATTAAGGATGACATTTTGAGCGAGGCTCATAGCTCACGGTATTCGATTCATCCCGGTAGTACCAAGATGTCCCAGGATCTTCGACAGCACTTCTGGTGGCCGAATTTGAAACGAGATGTTGCTGAGTGTGTTGCAAAGTGTCTGACCTGTCAAAAAGTGAAAGCAGAACATCAAAGACCGAGTGATTTACTACAACCCCTGGAAATCCCAGAATGGAAATGGGAACACATTATAATGGATTTCGTGGTTGGCCTTCCGACGGCTCAGAAAGGCTACGATGCAGTATGAGTTATCGTTGATCGACTGACGAAATTCGCACTTTTCCTTTCGATCAAAATTAGATTCAATTTAGACCAGTTGGCAAGGTTATATGTGAAAGAGATTATTTCGAGGCACGGAGTTCCAGTATCAATTATTTTCGACAGAGATCCGTGCTTCACATCGAACTTCTGGAAGCGACTACAGGAATGAATGGGGACACAATTGAGAATGAGTACGGCTTATCACCCTCTGACAGACGGGTAGAGTGAAAGAACGATCCAGACATTGGAAGATATGTTGAGAGCATGCATCATGGATTTTAAAGGAAATTGGGATGATCACCTACCGCTTGTGGAATTCGGTTACAACAACAGTTACCACGCTAGTATTGGCATACCGCCTTACGAAGCGTTGTATGGAAGAAAATGTAGAACTCCGCTATACTGGGATGAAGTTGGCGAGAGACAATTACTAGGTCCAGAGTTGGTACAATAGACAACAGAGATAGTCAATGTGATTCGGACAAGACTGGTAGCCGCTCAGGATAGGCAAAAGAAATACGCCGATCCACACCGTAAGAACGTTGAGTTTGAATCGGGTAGCTATATGTTCTTGAAAGTCTCTCCCTAGAAGGGAAAGATCAGATTCGGTAAGAAGGGGAAATTGAGCCCGAGGTTCATTGGACCCTTTGAGGTACTGCGAAGGATTGGAGAAGTTATGTATGAGGTAGTCTTACCTCTGGCGCTTAAGAATGTCCACAACGTCTTCCATGTTTCAATTTTACGACCCTACAAACCCGATTACAAACATATAATTGAATATGAACCCCTACATTTTGAGAAAGACTTATCCTATGAAGAAATTCATGTTCAAATTGTTGACAGAAAAGAGCAAGTTCTCATAAACAAGGTTATACCTTCGGTTAAGGTAATTTGGAGGAACCACAACGCTGAAGAAGCTATGTGGGAACTCGAAGAGAATATGATGAAGAATTACCCACATTTATTTACTTAATTTATGTGTATGCGATTCTGAGGACAGAATCTTTATAAGGGGGGAGAATGTAACAGGACGAAATTTAATTAAACCGTGATTCTGGGGACAGAATCCTTTTAAGGGGGGAAAGATGTGACGAACGAGATTTTTGTAATTTAATTTGAATATTTATTGAATTAAATAAATATTTTTCGATGATTTAATTATTGAGTTAAATAATTAATTGATGAAATTGTGGTAGATTAATTTATATGTGTTACATTAGTTAAATTAATGTGGTGAATTTTTATATTCAAAGTATGTATTTAATTGAGCTTATTTGATTAAAAAAATTATTTAAATAAGCATAATGTTATTCTAATTAAATTAATAATTAATTAGAGATTTAATGATTTGACATAATTAATAAACAAGAATTTTAATTATGTGACTATGTGAATTATTGTGGAATTATGCAATTTTATTTAAATAGGATTATTTGATTAATTGGGTGTGACATTAATTAACTATATAATAGTCAGTTAATTAAAATAAATGGAAAATGAGCTTTTTAAGTGACAAACCAAACATGGCCTTAAGAACATGGGAGCAGTTAAAGCCATGAAGCACTTAACCACTACCCATGTTCTGCCAGTTAAGTCTATACGTATAATTATATTAGTATTATCAGTCTTTTTGAAAACAAGTTAGAGAACACAGAGAGAAAAAGAGAGAAAAATTTGAGAGAGATTGAGATTGAAGAAGGTTTGGAGAATCAAAGAAGAGTTTCCTATCATCTAAACAAGAATCAAAGGGTAAGAATCCAAGTTATAATCTTTATTTCTTATGTTCTTGAGTTTTCATAGAAAAATTAGTTTCAGTTTTTTGTAAATGAATTTTGTGACTAATACATGAGAAAGTGATTGATATGTGTTAGGTAGTATGTATAAATCATTATATGATGTTTATAAACTATTTTGGTTGAATTAACCCATTAGATTGTGTTTAAAAAGGAAGTTTTGAGTTTATAGTGAAAAATATTTGAATATGGCTTGTATGTATGAAATTTGATGCCATAGTTGCATGTAAAACTGTAAATTGATTATTTAATATGTTTGTACATGTAAAAACGAAAACAACGAAAATTTAAACGGACTGATTTGGTGTTATAACGAATCTGTAATGTGTGATTTCATGAAAATTGACGAAACTTTGAAAAATAGCAAAAACATGGAATTTATGGGTTTAAATTTAGTTGTTTAAGTTGTCAAAATGATGCTATAAGTGTTGGGTTATACTTCTGTAAAGTCTAGCATTGATGGGTATGATTAATTTATTATTTGAGCAAAGTTTTTGGGTCTATTTTTAGCTCTGTTCTGTGTTATTCGCGAACTGCAGATTTTGAAACTGGCATGTGGAGCTGTAGCGCCAACTTTAAGCCTAAGAGTGGGCTGCAGCATGAGTGGAGCCGCAACGCCAGCTTTAAGCCTATAATTGGGGCTGCATTGCCAGTAGAGCTGCAGCGCCAGACTTAAGCTTAAAGTCCGAGCTGCAGCGCCAGTGGAGCTGCAGCGCTATTTTTAGTTCAAATGGTGAAGCTACAGCGCCACTTGGCAGATTTTGCCCAGAAATGAGATTTTAATTGTTCAAGTCTAGGAAATGTAATTGTAACCTAACCTAATGAACATGGAAATGTAATAATCATATAATGAGATGTTAAAATAGATTAGTAACATGCCAATGAAGGTTTTACGTGATTAATTGATGAGTTGAATGAGTACATAAACTCGTTAGTCGTGAAGTCTAATAATATGTTTAAGAGTTAAGGTTTGTGTATATGGTTGATATAATCAGATTTAGAGTTGAGTTAAATGAAAGAGAATATACTCATGATGCTAGTATTGTTATAATTAATTAGTATTGTGACTTTAAATGGTATGTAGGATTAATTGGGAAACGTGAATTGTAATTATAGCTTACGTACGAGGCAAGTTTCTTATCCTTAAACTTGTTTAATATTTTGCAAGTTCACTAACCCTAAACTTTCTTTGAGCAAGTTTCTTTACTCTAACTCTATTATGATTAAGCAAGTATTCTATTCCTAACTCATTATCATTAAGCAAGTTCCTTATCTAAACTCTTTAAATTGAATAAGCGTTCTATTCCTTATTCTTATGTCAAACAAGTTACTAAATTCAAAGTTATTATTCAATTTGAATATCGTTTATTGTTGAACCTTGTAAGACTAGCGAACCCTTATTGATTCGACTAGTCCATAGTTGATGAGCGTTCTAAATTCTAGAACTATTATTGAACCTATCCAAACCAAACTTCCTTTGGCGCGGACTCTGATGTCAAACTAAGATGAACAACCCTGTATAGGGGATTATTTACGCTTTAGCGTTGAGATATTGTGCACAGTATGGTACTAAGGGCTGATCCCCCTAAGTACGAGAAATAGAGTCCATAGTCTTATGACTGTTAAAGGTTTAAAGTATAAATAATTTACAACCTAGGACATAGTTCAAGGTTTTATGACCCTCAGATGTTCTTTTGATTCTCATTATAAACTCTTGATTCAAAATTCGAGTTTCTTATTCAGAAGTCTTTGATTCACTCGCATGTTATTATATTGTTGTTATATTATTATACTTGTGGGCAATTGTGCTCACTCTTGCGTAATAATAACATTGCAGTTAAGAACGAAAGGTCCGAAGAGCCTTCTACTAGCAAAGGCAAGGGCAAGGTCAACAAGTGATGAAGACTTGTTATTTATTTGATATGTTACTATTTAAGACTTATGTTAAAGTTGTGTAAGTCTGTTTATTTATTTACGTTTCTGCATTTAAGATTTAAGGTTAGTATGACCTGGGATTGATGTATTTATATTCAGATGTTGTAACCCCATAAGGGGAGGATTTATTCCTATCTATTGCATGGTTTGCATTTATTATGGGTAGATAGATAGATGATATTTGTACAATGAACACCAAATCACATGAAATTGAAGTTCCCGGATTTGGGGGTGTCCCACATGTCTTATGATAATACGAAATCGTATGTGATTAGACATCTTGTATGATAGTGGCAACACACCCTTCCAAAGTTGGGTTCATCTCACCCTATTTGGTTCACCAAAATCAACTGTTAAATGACGTATAAAATACGACACACACATTTAAAGTTCTCAATATAATTATTTCCATACTATTTTATGGGAAACTTCAACAGTTATAGACCATCATTTTATTCCCCTGTTATCCCCGCTCGACCCAGCTACACTCTTATTGCCTGAAAAGAATTGTGAAGTAAAAGGATGAGCACAGATAGCCCAGTAAAGAATATCATGACTAAAGATAATTAAATTATTAATAGTCTTCATCAGTAATAAATCAGATATTTAGAACATATGATAGATGATAAAAGTTTTCAACCATAGTTGCAGCGGAATGAACAATCCATTAGAAGAGTCAAATAGACCATAATGTCTATTATCTTCTCCATGTTAAAAGTCACCAACAATATTTTATCCCTGTAATATCAATCAACAGTTCTTGTCCACAATCATGTAAATAGTTCATGATCATAATTATGTTGATAAATTCCTCTTCGCACCCAGGACGAAGATAATTTTCATCACATGTCTTTACCTGTAACACCAAAGATTATGGTTATATTAATTCACAAATCATGTTCATAATCATGTAAATCAACAGTTTCTCCTTGCCACAAAGGCTCAATAGAACTTTCACTCAATGTCCTTGCCACAAAGGCTAAAGACACTTAATAATCGTATCGTCTTTACACCCTAAACCAAAAATATTCAAACGTAACAACATGGTCATGATCATACCAATCAACTATTTATCTTTGCACTACAGGCCAAAGATATTCATTTGTATAATCAGTGGTTATGATCATGCCATACACTTGTCCATCTTTGCAATACGGGCCAAAGATATAAATCAACGGTTCATCTTTGCACTACGGACCAAAGATATCAATCAACAGGTCATCTTTGCACTACAGGCCAAAGATATCAATCAACAGGTCATCTTTGCACTACAAGCCAAAGATATCAATCAACATATCATCTTTGCACTACAGGCCAAAAGATAACTTTCACCACAATTTAAGTTTGAGGATGATGAAAAATAATATAAAGAGCGAATCAAGTGAAGATCAAAATATGGATCCAATTCCTTCATTTATATCAAAATTGAATAAATATTTATTTATCATTATTATCAATATTTTTTATTTTATTCATCAATTATTATTCACAATTAATATTATCGAATTACAATATTAACAACCAGATTGTTCCCAGGAAAGAAGGGACTTTTCGATAAGAATTTCTCCACATTGGCACGCAATTATATAACCTAACCCCTTTTCTCGACAGAACTTTCTAGACATTGTCAATAATGCTATCTAATAATATCATTTCAATAATATGTGTGAAAATTATTGATTTAATAATGTAAAATACTGTGTAGTGGTTACTGTGACAATTATTGAATCAATAATATAAAATATTATGCAATTATTAATGTAGCAATTATTGAATCAATAATATAAGATATTGAACAGTAATTACTATAACAATTATTGAATGAGTGACTTCTTACGTAAGAATCAATAATTAGAAATACTGTGCAATACCGTGTGCTACTGTGCAACAACGCGTATTACTATATTTTTATCACTGGGTATTTCAACAGTTTAACGGTAAAAGTTTTGCCGCTATTCTTATAAAAATGTTACTTTTGTCGCTTTCTATATCCGATAGTTTTCTGTTATGGGGCCCACCAATGACTGCGCCGTCATACGAATATACTCCGACAAAAAGAATATTACCCGACCAAACGAATATTCCTCGAATATTTTATGACAACTTGCTTACTTTGAAAAATTTGCACAAATCACCCATAACTATAACATTTATTCAATTTAACCATTTAATGAATAGAACAATAATTATAAGAAAATTGAATAGTTCTATTTCATAAAATTCATGGTCTTACAATCTCCCCTCCTTATGAAATTTCGTCCCCCAAAATTTACGTACCTGGTAATTCGAAGACGTGATGATACCTTGTTTTCATTTCATATTCTATCTTCCCGATCATTTCTTCTGTATCATGATTTCTCCATTACTCATCTCTTAGATTTCAGATATCATTCTAGAATATATCTTTAAAACAAAGGTTAATTGACATATCTAAGGCTGTAAACGAGTCAAACGGTTCGGGCTCGATTCGGGCTCAACTCGAAAAAATACGAGCGAGACTCGGATTCGTTAATAATATGATCCAAATCTGAGCATTAAAAATAGTTCGAATAAAAATATGAGTAGAATCTGAGCAAGGTTATACTCGACTCGTTTAAGATTCAAACTACTCGAATTCTTGAGTATGATTCGATACATGCTCGATTGATACAAATTCGATTAGATACTCGATATATTCTCTTATAATATATACAAATTTAAATCAAATTAGAATAATTAATTATTATTATTATTATTATTTAATTTTAATTATGATTTTATATTTGTAAAGTGTAATAGTAAATATATTTTCTCATTTCTAAGTAAAATAACAAATTTAATTTATAATTATATTTATTATAAAACAAGTTATTATGTAGAGACTCGAATTCGAGCTTGAATTTGAAGCTCGCGAGTAGTTTGATTATAATTCGAGCCGAGTCGGATCGAATTCGAGTAGTAAATATTAGAGTCGAGTCGAATCTAAGTAGAATTTTTTAAATACAATTCGAATTCGAGTCGAATTCGAGTACGAATTTATCATTTCTAGTTGAATCAGAGTAGCTCTCTGTTTGCTTCGATTCGAGTCGTTTACACCCTTAGACATATCACAATTTGTCAATTTATTAAGTAAGAAAATTCAGCTTAGGTAAGTCACACACTAGCGAAGTATATTACTCGTCTCTCCCCTCCTAGTTTTGGACTCAGATCTCCGCCAGTGACCATATAACCTGGCTTTGATACCATTTATAACGCCCCCAAAATAGGTTCGCACAACTTATTTTGAGTCGCCAGAAATACATGATACAAAATCTAAATACAAATCTTTTATTTTAAATTATCGTGCATAATACGACCACACATAAAGTGCGAGTTTTAATACGAATACAGTACCCACACTCCTTATCAATGATACATTAGATAAAAGTACAGTCAATAACTATTTTAGGAATTAAAATCTTTGGAAAATGCTTAAGGAAACCTTCGTACACGGGAGGCCATGCTTCTAAGTTATAATAGATATCATAGGACTTAAGAATTAACCTTGGTTGACCCAATAGACCCCAAAGAAGAACGAGAAGATTACTATCTTGTTCATTCCAATGGTGGGTATTCTCTTGCCATATAATTATCTCCATTGTGTCAAACTGAGAATTATATTCCAATGATACTCCAAGATTATATAAGTATTGCTCATAGATATAATCAGCAAGTGGATGTGTACAACTGTGACGCCCCCAAATTCTAAAACCGCCACTTGGTCTCTCGAATTCGGTTCATCACGTGCTCATGGTAATATATCACAATAATAATAACTAAATATTGCACAATCACAGCGGAAATTCTATTCTAGAATAATTTACAATGATTTATTATAATTATTCCCCCAAGTCTCGCAACCTACAGTACTTAATAGATAACATAATAATATCAATAAATGACTTATTACATAATCTAACTTAAGCTTAAACATAATCAAATCCAGTCTTACTACATTATCTTAATACAACATTAAAATATTAAAACATAAAAGAGACAAGCTAGTTGGTAGCCTTGCCCTTGCCCTTATCAATGCCCGAAGGTTCGCCATGCTCTGCCTTAACTGAAATGTTTTAGGAAAAAGCAAGAATGAGCACAAATTGCTCAGCAAGTAATATACAACAAGGGTAAATGATATAATTCTCAATTCTCGAAAGGGTATAGGAAAGTTTGATAGTTCAAGGATAGCAAGAATATCAACAGTTCTCAATAACAGTCACTAAGGACAGAATAATATCAATATGATTCAATAATAAATCAATTCAAGATTTCAAGATAACTGAATACTGAGCCGTCACTAAGGACTATGAACTTCCATAGGATTTGACAGTAATAAACTGAAAATCCAACAAAAACAGATACAACAGGTGATCAGCCTAAAGTACCCTCGTTATGCATAACAATCAATCATACTCAAGTGCGCGCGTCGGTTCTCCGACAGTTATAGTTTGTTCTTCTCAGTCATATATAAGATCCCGCACCAATCAATTGGTTTTGGGTCGCTTTTCAATAATGTAAGTCTAGCCGAATCAAATGGCATAGACACTTTCACAATATTCAAGAACAACACTAAGTTCAACATGAATAATAGCTTTAATGAAATAAGAGTTCAAGTATGCTAATTCAATTCAAACGATTAAGTAGGAAACTAGTTCGCAATATACAAAGATAGAATATTCGTATCCAAAGAGATAAGGTTTAGATACTCGCTTACGATATCCGTTAAATAAAGTAGTGCAAGGTTTTAGGATACTTGCATAGTAAAAAGTATAAGTTAGGAAACTTTCACAATCATAGATTTCCTTGCATAAAGTAAATGCGTCGGTTAGGATACTTGCACTTTAAAAGAGTGTAAGTAAGAGAACTTGCCTTTAGCGTAGTTTATCCACGAAAAGAAATCAACACTTTCGAATTCCTATCGTAATACAGTTACGTATATATATGATATTCATTAGTCATATAATTTAACTTCACATTTTCTCTTTGAATATACGATCAACACATAAGCTAAGTTTTACCTAGCTACACAGTTATATAGGATATAATTTCTATCCTTAACGTTCCTTCTTTAGAGTTTAAACGCATTCTCATATTATATAAGATCTCAACAATTAGCAAACATGCTTGCATATTATTAATATCTCATAAGACCACAATCAATACTAAATATATTTCATTTTAGCAAGTTACGGCATCTCCTTAAGTTAACCGTCAAAATCGGGTTCAAGTAACATCATATAATATCACGTAGCATGTATTCATATTTAAAGGATACTTTACATGCTCGTATAACTTTTCCAAATCCAATCGTACATGGTATAGGTTCTTAAGTTAATACTTAAAGCCATTCAAGGACACGAACTCATATGGTCTAACATGGTCGCTTTTAAACACATAAGATATTCATATAACTTGTATTAGTCATGCTCATGAGTACTCGTATTGCATATATGTAGCTAGCATTGTTATTATCTTGAAAACATGCTTTGTTCATGCTAAACTTTAATCATGGCAACTAATCATGGTATATATACATGCTCGAAAAGTCAGAATGTATACATGGTTTTTACATGTCAATATCAACCTTCAAAACTTGTATTTTTGTTAGAAAGGTGCACTAGTTGGGTTCACATGTCCATATTATATCACGGAACCTATATACATAAGTTAGTATGCATTTCATGTGTTTCTAGGTCATACTAACATGTCTCGAAAGTCAGAATATTAACATGCTTCATATATGTTAACGTCGTTCATGAAACTTTAAGTTCGTTTTCAAACTATATGTCGTTTGGTTAACCATGCATGCTAATATACTAAAACATGCTCACATTGCCTCATTAGGTTTATATATATGTATTAATCATGCTTCCATGCTTGTTTAAACAAAAATCAAACAATTAGTTCATAACAGTTTTGTTGCAGAATGCAGAAAAACTGAACACAGAGGCTGGCGCTGCGGCGCGGCTCAGCAGCTCACTACTGGCGCTGCGGCGCGAGTGGCGCTGCGTGCGGCGCTGCGGCGCGGGCTGCGGCGCGTGTGGCGCTGCGGCGCGGGCTGCGGCGCTGCGGCGTCGAGGCAGTTTTCTGCAGTTCAGACTGCAGCGAAATCCGACCAAAAATTTCCCATTTCATCGATTTCAACATACCCAAATGCTATTAGACTTGTTTAACTTACTAACACATACATATATGCTTATATAACAGTCAATAGAAATTATCAATTCCCAATTTTACGAACTCTAACTAATTTCACGAATTTCATGTATTTACAGAAATTAAAGAGGAACAATGGAAATGAAAGACTATTCAGTGGTTCTATCATGTGCGTATGTTCATATAACAATAATATAAGGGTTCTACAAACCAATCATGATCCAATTTGGCATAATCAAGAATTTCAACAAAACTCAGAGAACAACAATGGAGTTCTTTTGACAGAAAATGAAAGTGAAGAATATGGAAATTGTATTATACCTTCTGCTAGAGCTTATTGCTGCCTCACTCCCTCTTTAACTGATATATATATATATGGATACTCACTCTCTACTTTCCTTGCAAGAAATTCTCAGCAAAAGAAATGTGAAGGAGATGAGGCTATATTTATAGAACTCCCATTATACAGACAATGCAATTGTATCCCATATCAAACTAACGGATTATAGGAATGCATGAAGGTTATCAAAGGGTAGGTAATTAGTGGTTGGATTCATCATGAATCCCACTCCCTCCACAATCATGAGCTATGAAATGCTAGTTGCTGAGTTTGGGGAGAAGAAGAAGGAATAGGCCTTAGCTGTATGTCAAGCACGTGAAGAGCAAATGGAACACTTAAAATGAGACAATTGATTTAACTCCTCAGCATTTGCAAATACTACACTTGTATATACACACCATATACATATGTTATATATATATGTACTCTTAGGTTATAATTTAAATCACAATGTACTTCACATAATGTAATAAGTGTAATTTACACACATATAATCCATGTACGTTTATCTTACTGATATAATACAATCGGATACTACCACATTACATTATATCATATATTATTAAATTGTATTAATCAACAATTATTTATAATATATCCATGATACATTATTTTACTGTAAACACACTCACCTTGTCACATAGGCATTATCATGTATTCCTAATATATAGTTTTAATATAACATAATCACATTATACTTCATGTAATATACAGTTTCTATGTGTAATATATTCGCATTGCATTATATAACATAGTTTATGTATATACATGCATGGTCACACTTAAGTGTCTCTCTACACTATATAATATAGTTGTATTCCATATACTTTATATATTCAAGTATTGCACATTTGTACATATCAATATAATTGTTAACCTCCATAACAATTTAATTAACCCTTATATGATTAATTATCACTTTGATATAAATCTTATTATATTTATAAACACGTTGCTCATTATTATTATGTTTCTTGCAATAATAATAATCACATATTATTAATCAATCCTCATTAGTATTTTATAACAGTTAATTAATATTCTTCGATTAACAATTAATATAGATTAATTGTTCGCTTAAATTAATATAATCATTCTTATATTACGCCACTGTGCCACACAAGGCAATCAACGAGTTTATCACAAACTCCACCAATTTCTCAATTATTATAATTATTCAATTATATATAATTGAATTAATTCATCTCATAACACAAAATCATTTATATTCAAATAAATTCTCATTTCCATTAATATATTTATTTAATAATATATGGAACTTCTCGGGTATTACATCCTCCCCCCCTTATAAAAATTCCGTCCCGGAATTGCTACAAGGTTACACAAATAGATGGGGATAGTCCCTCATCATCCTATCTTCTAACTCCCACGTTGCCTCCTCGACATCGTGGTTACGCCAAAGTACTTTTACAGATGAAATAACTTTATTTCTCAAAGTTTGTTCTTTCCTATCTAATATTTGGACAGGAATTTCTTCATACGCCAAGTTCTTCTCCACTTGAATGGGCTCGTAAGAAATCACGTGCTTGTAGTCGGCCTTATACGGTCGCAACACGGAAATGTGAAACACGTTGTGGATGTGCTCCAGTTCGGGTGGCAACGCAACTTTGTATGCCACTTCGCCCACTCGCTTCAGTATCTCGAACGGTCCTATGAATCTTGGACTCAATTTTCCTTTCTTGCCGAAACGAATTTTTCCCTTCCATGGAGATACCTTTAAGAATACGAAACTGCCGACTTTGAAGTCTCGGTCCTGCCGATGCAAATCTGCGTATTTCTTCTGGCGATCTTGAGCTGCTACAAGTCTGGCTCTTATCACTGTCACCACGTCTGCGGTTTGTTGAACTAACTCTGGTCCGAGTATTCGTCGTTCTCCGACTTCGTCCCAACATAACGGCGTTCTGCACTTTCTCCCGTAAAGAGCTTCGTACGGTGGCATGCCAATACTCGCATGGTAGCTATTATTATATGCGAATTCTACTAAGGGTAGGTGGTCGTCCCAATTTCCCTTAAAATCCATCACGCAAGTCCTAAGCATGTCTTCTAGCGTTTGTATTGTTCGCTCACTTTGTCCGTCTGTTTGAGGATGATAAGCTGTACTCAACCTCAACTGCGTTCCCATTCTTTCTTGCAAACTCTTCCAAAAATTGGACGTGAAGCGCGGATCTCGATCAGAGACAATTGACACCGGCACTCCATGTCGTGAAATAATTTCTTTTACATATAGGCTTGCTAATTGGTTCAAACTGTAGCGGATCTTGATCGGTAGAAAGTGTGCGGTCTTCGTTAGTCGATCCACGATAACCCAAATAGCATCATAACCTTTCTGTGTAACTGGAAGCCCTACCACGAAGTCCATGGTAATATGCTCCCATTTCCACTCTGGTATTTCTAATGGTTGTAGTAAACCACTTGGCCGCTGATGTTCTGCTTTAACGCGTTGGCAAGTCAAGCATTTACTGACGCACTCTGCGACTTCCCGTTTCAAATTAGGCCACCAAAAATGTTGCCTTAGATCTCGGTACATCTTTGTGCCTCCCGGATGAACGGAATATGTCGTATTGTGTGCCTCGTGCAAAATCTCTTCCCTCAACTCAGTTACCGCTGGTACCCACACTCTCCCTTCAAATCTCAAAATACCGTCTTTATCCATTCGAAATTTTTCTCCCTCACTTCCTGTGATCCTCTTTCGGATTTTCTCACACTCTTCATCCTTTTCCTGAGCTTCCTTTACTCTATCCAACAACGTCGGACAAGCTTCCATTACAATTAACTTCTCACCAGACTTTTCTGGTCCTTTTACTTCTATCTCCAATTTCTCCATCTCTCTTATCAACTCTTCCTGAGTCGTCAAATTAAACAACTTCTCCCTTCCTTTCCTGCTCAGAGCGTCGGCAACCACATTTGCCTTTCCCGGGTGATAAAGAATATCGCAGTCATAGTCTTTGATTAATTCTAACCACCTTCTCTGCCGCATGTTTAACTCCTTCTGTGTGAAGATATATTTCAGACTTTTGTGGTCCGTGTATATCTCACATTTTTCTCCGTATAGATAATGCCTCCATATCTTTAACGCAAAAACTACTGCCGCTAACTCTAAGTCGTGAGTAGGGTATCGTTTTTCGTAATCCTTTAATTGTCGTGATGCATATGCAATGACCTTGCCATGTTGCATGAGCACACAGCCAAGCCCCTTGTGCGATGCATCACTATACACCACAAAATTTCCCGCATCATCTGGTAATGATAATACAGGTGCTTCGCTCAATCTCCTTTTCAGTTCTTGAAGACTTTCTTCGCATTTGTCGGTCCATACAAATTTCACCGTCTTTCTAGTCAAATTGGTCAACGGGGTTGCTATCTTAGAAAAATCTCGGATAAATCTCCGATAGTACCCAGCTAACCCTAAGAAGCTTCTCACCTCTGTCGGTGTTCTCGGTTGTTCCCAATTACTTACTGCCTCAACCTTCGCAGGGTCTACAGAGATTCCATTCTTATCCACCACGTGGCCTAAGAATTGAACCTTCTCCATCCAAAATTCGCACTTAGAAAATTTTGCATACATCTTCTCCTTCCTTAGTGCCTCCAAAACAATCTTCAGATGTTCGGCGTGTTCTTCCTCTGTCTTTGAGTAGATCAAAATGTCGTCGATAAAAACCACTACAAATTTATCCAAGTATGGCTTGAAAACTCGGTTCATCAAGTCCATAAATGCTGCCGGAGCATTAGTCAATCCGAATGACATTACCAAAAACTCGTAGTGTCCATAACGGGTTCGAAACGCAGTCTTTGGTATGTCCTCATCCCGTACCTTCAGTTGATGATATCCTGTTCGTAGGTCGATCTTTGAGAAACACTTTGCTCCCTTCAGTTGATCAAACAAGTCGTCTATCCTCGGTAACGGATACCGGTTCTTTATCGTTACTCTATTCAATTCTCGATAATCGATACAGAGCCTCATTGATCCGTCCTTCTTCTTAACGAATAGTACTGGTGCTCCCCAAGGAGAAACACTCGGTCGAATGTAACCCTTATCCAATAATTCTTGCAATTGCATCATTAATTCCTTCATTTCTACTGGCGCCATACGATATGGAGCTTTCGAAATCGGTGCCGTTCCCGGTGCTAAGTCTATTACGAATTCGATTTCTCTGTCTGGCGGAAGACCAGGCAGATCGTCCGGAAACACATCTTGGAATTCATTAACTACGTATATATCCTTAATTTCTACTCCCTTCTTCCGAGTATCAACGATGTAAGCTAAATATCCTCCACATCCTTTCCTTAACAATTTCTTGGCCTGCATCATCGTAACGCAACACGATTGCTTAAGCGATGAGCTACCATAAAACACTACCTTAGACTTACTCGGAGTCTGAAGGTTCACACATTTGTTCTGACAGTCAATTATCGCAGCATGGTTATACAACCAATCCATTCCCAGTATTACGTCAAATTCTCCCAATCTAATAGGAATCAAGTCTACGCTCAGTTCATGTTTACTAATATTTGCGTGACAATTTCGATAAACGTATTCTACAGGGATCACTTCCTTATTAGCAACTTCTATGACCAAAGGATTTTCTAATCGTTCACGGGGTGTACTAAGTCTACTAGCAAATTCTTCAGATACAAAAGAACAGGTGGCACCCGAATCAAATAATACATAAGCATTTATATCATTGATTGGGATTATACCTGACACCACGTCCTTCGCAGCCACTGCGTCTTGGACGGTCATGTTAAAGGTTCTGGCGGTTGGGCGGTTGGATTGTGCCGGTCCACCGATCATCAGCTTGTTGCCTCCTTGCTGATTACTACCCCCCCCACTTCCCTTCTTTGGGCAGTCCTTAATTCGGTGCTCCGTCGAGCCACACGCAAAGCATCCTTGTATCTTTTTCGGTTTCAAACAGTTGGGCGAGATGTGCCCTTCCTGTCCGCAGTTGTAGCAAGTGCCACGTCCCTTCCAGCACTCGCCCTGGTGATTCTTCCCACACTTCGGGCATCCTTCAGCCCTCTTCTTGAAACCTCCACGAAAATTCCCTGATTGATTATTATTGTTGTGTTTGTTGTTGTTGTTGTTCTCCCACTTTCTCTTTCCCAAGTTGCTTCCTCCGCTACTGCTTCCTCCCGTACGATTCTCTCCTCCAGTATTCTTTCCTTTCTTTTCTTTGTTATACAGACTTAAGGCCTCACTGCCGCCTTCCGCAATGATTGCCTTCTCCAGTAATGTTGCAAAGGAATCAATTTGAAGAACTGATACCTTATTGAACAGCCATGGCTTCAACCCTTGTTCAAAGCGTCTAGCCTTCCTCTCTTCATCACCAACTTGGTGCTCCGCAAATCGCGCTAGCTCGTTAAACCTAGCCGCGTACTGCGCCACCGTCATCTCACCTTGTTTTAACTCTAGGAATTTCACCTCCATCCTATTCTTCATACTCTTCGGAAAGTAATTCTCGAAAAACAGTGTCTTAAACTTATCCCAAGCTATTATCCCTTCTCCAGCTCTTTGTTGATTAGCCTCCCACCAGTAGTTCGCTTCTCCCCTCATCATGTACGTGGCAAACACCGTCTTCTGATCTTCGCCTACGCTAGCTATAATGAAAGCTTTTTCGATCTCTTTGATCCACGTTTGTGCGACGATTGGGTCGGTAGTTCCCTCGAACTCCGGGGGTCCTACACTCTTAAAGTCTTTAAAGGTTGTTACTGGCACAGTTTGAGGGTTCGGGCGAACGGGTTCATTGTTCCTTCCCCTTAAGGCTTCTCCTAACAAGTCTACCAGTTTCTGGATCGGGTCTACTTGTTCTCTCTCATTGTTAACAGATTCTTCGGGTGCTGTCAATCTACGTCTGGGCGGCATTATCTGCATCACAATTTTTCATTTTATTATTATTCAAGTATATCACTTAAGTATTTCTTTTAATACTAAAAGAATAAATTTATAACACGTTTCTAAAATCAACTCCATTTATATTCATATGCCATTTCATTTTCATTACATGATTTTCCTAGCATACTGCTATAAATGTTATCACATATATCCCCTAATATCACAAAAGACGGGGAATATACCAACCTACTACCATACTACCCCTCTAACAAAAGCTAACTCGGGGTTTACATCATCATCCCACATCTTACACAAAAGATCGGGATTACAACATAGTATATACAATACATAAAGACACAACTAGTACTACCACTAGACTGACTAAGGAAATCTCATCCCATCATCCCGCGCTCCACTGCGCTCTTGTACTCCAACTGTGCTATATACGCAACCAGCTCTCGGCTCAAGGTATGTAGAGTCTGTCCCTGTTCTGCCGGGTAGTGGTACACACCATCAATCACCCTTTCAAAAGCTGAACGGAACACATACCCCATCTTGTTCATCTTTCTCTTCTTGCACCTGACCTCGTCCTCAAGGTCGTCGGCTCTCTCATTGGACGCTTCCCACTTCTCCTCGAAGTGTAACCTATCCATCACCTCCAACTCTAGCTGAGTACGGAGTGCCTCTTTCTCAGTCTTCTCACTCAGCTCCCTCTGCTCAACCTCTTCTAGCTTCTCTGCCAAATCTACATTCCTAGCCACTGACCTGTGAAATAGAGTCCCCATCTGGATCCCTGCCTCCCTACGGTAGGCAATCTCCACCTCTAACTCTTGCATAGCCAGCTTCCTCTGGTGGTCCTCATCCCTCAGCTTCTGGAACTCAGACTCTCTCTCGTGGGCCTCTGCCTCCAGCTCTTGAACTCTACAGTCTAACTCTAGAATACGCTCCTCGTACTCGCCTAACATCTGTTCCTCTATAGTAGCCTCATCAGAGTCCTCTACTGGCTCATCCTCCATCGGCTCCTCCTCTGGATCAGTCTCTATCTCAATCTCGATCTCATCCTCGTCATCAAACTCGGATGGTGCAACTGCCTGCACTGGTGTAGCCTCTAGAGGTGCCTCGTATACTACGTGTATATCCCTGGGCTCCTCCTCTGCACCTCTACTAGGTACCCCTGTGTCTGCCATCCTACACTCACAAACACAAGACAAGAAATAGCATCTCCATTAGAATGTTAAACAAAATATAAGTTCATTGTATAGAATGAAGTTACATTTCATAACAGACTAAGTCTCTCAAGGAAAACTCTACATGAGTTTTATCTCCTTCCTAACTTCTAAGTTCGCCTAAGTTATAGTCTAAGGACACTCGTTCCTAAGGTTTATAACTACAGCTTTGATACCAACCTGTGACGCCCCCAAATTCTAAAACCGCCACTTGGTCTCTCGAATTCGGTTCATCACGTGCTCATGGTAATATATCACAATAATAATAACTAAATATTGCACAATCACAGCGGAAATTCTATTCTAGAATAATTTACAATGATTTATTATAATTATTCCCCCAAGTCTCGCAACCTACAGTACTTAATAGATAACATAATAATATCAATAAATGACTTATTACATAATCTAACTTAAGCTTAAACATAATCAAATCCAGTCTTACTACATTATCTTAATACAACATTAAAATATTAAAACATAAAAGAGACAAGCTAGTTGGTAGCCTTGCCCTTGCCCTTATCAATGCCCGAAGGTTCGCCATGCTCTGCCTTAACTGAAATGTTTTAGGAAAAAGCAAGAATGAGCACAAATTGCTCAGCAAGTAATATACAACAAGGGTAAATGATATAATTCTCAATTCTCGAAAGGGTATAGGAAAGTTTGATAGTTCAAGGATAGCAAGAATATCAACAGTTCTCAATAACAGTCACTAAGGACAGAATAATATCAATATGATTCAATAATAAATCAATTCAAGATTTCAAGATAACTGAATACTGAGCCGTCACTAAGGACTATGAACTTCCATAGGATTTGACAGTAATAAACTGAAAATCCAACAAAAACAGATACAACAGGTGATCAGCCTAAAGTACCCTCGTTATGCATAACAATCAATCATACTCAAGTGCGCGCGTCGGTTCTCCGACAGTTATAGTTTGTTCTTCTCAGTCATATATAAGATCCCGCACCAATCAATTGGTTTTGGGTCGCTTTTCAATAATGTAAGTCTAGCCGAATCAAATGGCATAGACACTTTCACAATATTCAAGAACAACACTAAGTTCAACATGAATAATAGCTTTAATGAAATAAGAGTTCAAGTATGCTAATTCAATTCAAACGATTAAGTAGGAAACTAGTTCGCAATATACAAAGATAGAATATTCGTATCCAAAGAGATAAGGTTTAGATACTCGCTTACGATATCCGTTAAATAAAGTAGTGCAAGGTTTTAGGATACTTGCATAGTAAAAAGTATAAGTTAGGAAACTTTCACAATCATAGATTTCCTTGCATAAAGTAAATGCGTCGGTTAGGATACTTGCACTTTAAAAGAGTGTAAGTAAGAGAACTTGCCTTTAGCGTAGTTTATCCACGAAAAGAAATCAACACTTTCGAATTCCTATCGTAATACAGTTACGTATATATATGATATTCATTAGTCATATAATTTAACTTCACATTTTCTCTTTGAATATACGATCAACACATAAGCTAAGTTTTACCTAGCTACACAGTTATATAGGATATAATTTCTATCCTTAACGTTCCTTCTTTAGAGTTTAAACGCATTCTCATATTATATAAGATCTCAACAATTAGCAAACATGCTTGCATATTATTAATATCTCATAAGACCACAATCAATACTAAATATATTTCATTTTAGCAAGTTACGGCATCTCCTTAAGTTAACCGTCAAAATCGGGTTCAAGTAACATCATATAATATCACGTAGCATGTATTCATATTTAAAGGATACTTTACATGCTCGTATAACTTTTCCAAATCCAATCGTACATGGTATAGGTTCTTAAGTTAATACTTAAAGCCATTCAAGGACACGAACTCATATGGTCTAACATGGTCGCTTTTAAACACATAAGATATTCATATAACTTGTATTAGTCATGCTCATGAGTACTCGTATTGCATATATGTAGCTAGCATTGTTATTATCTTGAAAACATGCTTTGTTCATGCTAAACTTTAATCATGGCAACTAATCATGGTATATATACATGCTCGAAAAGTCAGAATGTATACATGGTTTTTACATGTCAATATCAACCTTCAAAACTTGTATTTTTGTTAGAAAGGTGCACTAGTTGGGTTCACATGTCCATATTATATCACGGAACCTATATACATAAGTTAGTATGCATTTCATGTGTTTCTAGGTCATACTAACATGTCTCGAAAGTCAGAATATTAACATGCTTCATATATGTTAACGTCGTTCATGAAACTTTAAGTTCGTTTTCAAACTATATGTCGTTTGGTTAACCATGCATGCTAATATACTAAAACATGCTCACATTGCCTCATTAGGTTTATATATATGTATTAATCATGCTTCCATGCTTGTTTAAACAAAAATCAAACAATTAGTTCATAACAGTTTTGTTGCAGAATGCAGAAAAACTGAACACAGAGGCTGGCGCTGCGGCGCGGCTCAGCAGCTCACTACTGGCGCTGCGGCGCGAGTGGCGCTGCGTGCGGCGCTGCGGCGCGGGCTGCGGCGCGTGTGGCGCTGCGGCGCGGGCTGCGGCGCTGCGGCGTCGAGGCAGTTTTCTGCAGTTCAGACTGCAGCGAAATCCGACCAAAAACTTCCCATTTCATCGATTTCAACATACCCAAATGCTATTAGACTTGTTTAACTTACTAACACATACATATATGCTTATATAACAGTCAATAGAAATTATCAATTCCCAATTTTACGAACTCTAACTAATTTCACGAATTTCATGTATTTACAGAAATTAAAGAGGAACAATGGAAATGAAAGACTATTCAGTGGTTCTATCATGTGCGTATGTTCATATAACAATAATATAAGGGTTCTACAAACCAATCATGATCCAATTTGGCATAATCAAGAATTTCAACAAAACTCAGAGAACAACAATGGAGTTCTTTTGACAGAAAATGAAAGTGAAGAATATGGAAATTGTATTATACCTTCTGCTAGAGCTTATTGCTGCCTCACTCCCTCTTTAACTGATATATATATATATGGACACTCACTCTCTACTTTCCTTGCCAGAAATTCTCAGCAAAAGAAATGTGAAGGAGATGAGGCTATATTTATAGAACTCCCATTATACAGACAAAGCAATTGTATCCCATATCAAACTAACGGATTATAGGAATGCATGAAGGTTATCAAAGGGTAGGTAATTAGTGGTTGGATTCATCATGAATCCCACTCCCTCCACAATCATGAGCTATGAAATGCTAGTTGCTGAGTTTGGGGAGAAGAAGAAGGAATAGGCCTTAGCTGTATGTCAAGCACGTGAAGAGCAAATGGAACACTTAAAATGAGACAATTGATTTAACTCCTCAGCATTTGCAAATACTACACTTGTATATACACACCATATACATATGTTATATATATATGTACTCTTAGGTTATAATTTAAATCACAATGTACTTCACATAATGTAATAAGTGTAATTTACACACATATAATCCATGTACGTTTATCTTACTGATATAATACAATCGGATACTACCACATTACATTATATCATATATTATTAAATTGTATTAATCAACAATTATTTATAATATATCCATGATACATTATTTTACTGTAAACACACTCACCTTGTCACATAGGCATTATCATGTATTCCTAATATATAGTTTTAATATAACATAATCACATTATACTTCATGTAATATACAGTTTCTATGTGTAATATATTCGCATTGCATTATATAACATAGTTTATGTATATACATGCATGGTCACACTTAAGTGTCTCTCTACACTATATAATATAGTTGTATTCCATATACTTTATATATTCAAGTATTGCACATTTGTACATATCAATATAATTGTTAACCTCCATAACAATTTAATTAACCCTTATATGATTAATTATCACTTTGATATAAATCTTATTATATTTATAAACACGTTGCTCATTATTATTATGTTTCTTGCAATAATAATAATCACATATTATTAATCAATCCTCATTAGTATTTTATAACAGTTAATTAATATTCTTCGATTAACAATTAATATAGATTAATTGTTCGCTTAAATTAATATAATCATTCTTATATTACGCCACTGTGCCACACAAGGCAATCAACGAGTTTATCACAAACTCCACCAATTTCTCAATTATTATAATTATTCAATTATATATAATTGAATTAATTCATCTCATAACACAAAATCATTTATATTCAAATAAATTCTCATTTCCATTAATATATTTATTTAATAATATATGGAACTTCTCGGGTATTACAACAACCATGTCTTATGATAACACGAAATCGTATGTGATTAGACATCTTGTATGATAGTGGCAACACACCCTTCCAAAGTTGGGTTCACCTCACCCTATTTGGTTCACCAAAATCAACTGTTAAATGACGTATAAAATACGACACGCACATTTAAACTTCTCAATATAATTATTTTCATACTATTTTATGGGAAACTTCAACAGTTATAGACCATCGTTCTATTCCCCTGTTATCCCCGCTCGACCCAGCTACACTCTTATTGCCTGAAAAGAATTGTGAAGTAAAAGGATGAGCACAAATAGCCAGTAAAGAATATCATGACTAAAAATAATTAATTTATTAATAGCCTTCATCAGTAATAAATCAGATATTTAGAACATATGGTAGATGATAAAAGTTTTCGACCATAGTTGCAGCGGAACGAATAATCCATTAGAAGAGTCAAATAGACCATAATGTCTATTATCTTCTCCATGTTAAAAGTCACCAACAATATTTTATCCCTGTAACATCAATCAACAGTTCCTGTCCATAATCATGTAAATAGTTCATGATCATAATTATGTTGATAAATTCCTCTTCGCACCCAAGACGAAAATAATTTTCATCACATATCTTTACCTGTAACACCAAAGATTATGGTTATATTAATTCACAAATCATGTTCATAATCATATAAATCAATAGTTTCTCCTTGCCACAAAGGCTCAATAGAACTTTCACTCAATGTCCTTGCCACAAAGGCTAAAGACACTTAATAATCGTATCGTCTTTACACCCTAAACCAAAAATATTCAAACGTAACAACATGGTCATGATCATACCAATCAACTATCTATCTTTGCACTATAGGCCAAAGATATTCATTTGTATAATCAGTGGTCATGATCATGCCATACACTTGTCCATATTTGCACTACGGGCCAAAGATATAAATCAACGGTTCATCTTTGCACTACGGGCCAAAGATATCAATCAACAGTTCATCTTTGCACTACGGGCCAAAAGATAACTTTCACCACAATTTAAGTTTGAGGATGATGAAAAATAATATAAAGAACGAATCAAGTGAGATAAATGATAAATATTAGATATTTATAATTCAATTTATCTAGAGTTCAAGAATATGTAAATTGTCAATATGAAGATCAAAACATGGATCCAATTTCAAGAATAAGATTTATAAAAGATAGTCTGGCAAGGAAAAGAAAATAAATTTCGTCGTGAATAGTACTTTGATATGATAGTACCTTGGATGAATAGTACTCGACATGAATAGTACCCTAGATGAAAAGGTAAAAATTTCATAAGAAAGTTTAGTCCAATATTCCGGTGAAATGATATTAGATAAAGCGCAAAACTCAAGGAATTTCTAATCATTTCAGAAATTATAGAAGCAATACTTACCATAATAAGTTTAAATTTAGGAATATGAAACGAAATAATATTTCTTACATACTATAGAGTATGGAAGAAAATAATACTCCTTCCGAATATTGAACGAAAACAACAACTTTTACGAGAAAAATAATATCCTTTACCTTAATAGGAAAGTAATTCTGACTGGAATAACGGAGATTATGTTGAAAAAATATTGCATTGTTATCAACACTCAAAATATCCTTATACTTACAAGAAATATGCTCATTATTATAGAGAGAGAATTTTCTGATTCTGGTGTGTTTTTCATTTCTATCTAAGCACCCTATTTATAGAAAAATGCCAGAACACCAAGGTTGACAAATGAACATACGGATGATTTTTTTTCCTGCAGCACTCCATCTTTGAAAAAGGCTTCAGCACACCCATGATAACACCAAAAAGGGACACCAACCACATGTTTATATAATATATATATATATATATATATTAAAACATTTATAATTATTAAAAAGAATTTCAATTTCATTTTCTCTCTTCCACCTCATTTTATTTTTATACCATAAATTTATTATAATAATGTTACCATTCAAATTATAAAATTATACTATTATATTATCACATTATACTATTATAATGTAATATTAAAATATTTCCTCCGTCCCAAAATAACTGCTTAGTTTTGACTTTTTAAAGTCAAACTGACTATTTTTTAAAACTATTTTTTGTACCATTTTTGCCAGAATATAGGTGCAGAGGTTATAACAAAAAAAAGTATATACAATTTACTACTAATACCAATTTTTATAATGTTAAAATATATTTATACATGCTTAATTATTAATTTTAAAAATAGTCAATTTGACTAAAAAAAGTCAAAACTGAGCAGTTATTTTGGGACGGAGGGAGTAATATATTTGAATGAATTAATTTTATCGAAAAAGATAAAATGTCAATTTTCAACAAATGTCTCATACTAAAAATTCTTCCATTTATATCAAAATTGAATAAATATTTACTTATCATATTTATCAATATTTTTTATTTTATTCATCAATTATTATTCATAATTAATATTATAGAATTATAATATTAACAACCAGGTCGTTCCTAAGAAAGAGGGTGCTTTCCGATAAGAATTTCTCCTCATTGGCGCGCAGTTATATAACCTAATCCCTTTCCTCTACAGAACTTTCTAGACATTGTCAATAATGCTATCTAATAATATTATTTCAATAATATGTGTGACAATTATTGATTTAATAATGTAAAATACTGTGCAGTGGTTATTGTGACAATTATTGAATCAATAATATAAAATATTATGCAATTATCATTGTAGCAATTATTGAATCAATAATATAAAATATTATGCAATTATTAATGTAGCAATTATTGAATCAATAATATAAGATATTGAATAGTAATTACTGTAACAATTATTGAATGAGTGACTTCTTACGTAAGAATTAATAATTAGAACTACTGTGCAATACCGTGTGTTATTGTAGCAATTATTGAATCAATAATATAAAATATTATGCAATTATTAATGTAGAAATTATTGAATCAATAATATAAGATATTGAACAGTAATTACTGTAATAATTATTGAATGAGTGACTTTTTACGTAAGAATCAATAATTAGAAATATTGTGCAATACCGTGTGCAGGTGCCACAACGCTTATTACTATATTTTTATCACCGGGTATTTCAACAATTTAACGGTAAAAGTTTTGTCGTTATTCTTATAAAAATGTTACTTCTGTCGCTTTCTATATCCGACAGTTTTCTGTTATGGGGCCCACCAATGACTGCGCCGTCGTACGAATATACTCCGACAAAAAGAATATTCCCCGACCAAACGAATATTCCTCGAATATTTTATGACAACTTGCTTACTTTGAAAATTTTTCACAAATCACCCATAACTATAACATTTATTCAATTTAACCATTTACTGAATAGAACAATAATTATAAGAAAATTGAATAGTTCTATTTCATAAAATTTAGGGTCTTACATGTAGACTGTAATCTTGATACAATTGCTCGCGTTTGAAAATATGCATTGAATGGACACCAACGACACCTTAACCCCTGCTTATATTGAAGGGGTAATCTCGGTACAATCGACGATTGATGCGGTAGAAGATGCCACACACAACTATATATTGTTGTATGATAAGTTAAAGTTGAATCTTAAAGAAAAACTAAGAAAATAACTTAGAAATTTTCAAAGAACCAAAAGTAGAGAATAACCTCACAAGTATATTAATAATCTGAATAATGTGTTTTGATTATATCAACTTGGACCTCTATTTATACTACTCAAAATATTCCAAATTCTAATAACAATAGTAACAAATTATTCTAATCCTAATAGGAATTCCAAACCAATGTGGAATAGAAATCCCTTATTTTCATAAACCAATAGAAACTTATTTATAATGCAAATCTATCTAAAAGAATACTAGTTATATTAGAATTATGAAAAAATCTAAAAAATCCCTAATATTTTAGGAAGCAAAATCTTGTTTAATATTTTAGGAAACAAAATCTTGATTCTAATTTCTGAAATTACTTGCAAATTGTCTTTCCATGTAATATGTAATCTATGGGTTGCTAGGAATTTATGTTGAATTCTTGACGCTCGAGTCGATAGATTGACGAAAAATTCTGACCCGGTCAGTCTGTCATCACCTAACTCCTTCGATTGTAGAGAATTCTAGAATTCCAATGACAAATAGGATTTCTCACAAAATAGAGTGAATACTTGTGTCACCTTAATCTACAATAAGGTCTCTCCTTATATAGACTCCACATCCTAAACCTTTTAGGACTTTGAGTTTTAATTTAATTCTTAATGTAATTAAAAACTAAATTATTTAACAATAATAATAATAATAATAAGACTACTCTTATTAATTTATAATTTAGTATTTCTAAAATACTTAATTGTAAATATTAAGCTATTTAATTTATTTTACTAATAAATTAAATATACTTAATTTATTATTATAGAGCCAATTAATTTATAACAACAACAACAACAACAACAACAACAACAACAATAATAATAATAATAATAATAATCTTCTTATTAATTTATAATCTAGTATTTCTCAAAATACTTAATTATAAATATTATTATTTCTCCAAATACTAAATTATTATTATTGAGCCAATTACTTCTAAAATAATATTTCTCTTTTGCGGTGTGACTCTTTAGGTTCAATATTATGCCGATAGTAGAATAAATAAATTAGAATCATTCTAATATTATTTATAATGAATTAAGCTCCTTTAATTCATATATAAATAAATAATATTTACTTTACATCATGAGGGGCACCTTATAAATAATGTATCATGATTATCTGTATAATATGAAATCAATGTTTAATCACATAGAACCTATTCAGTAATAGTTACCATACAATTCAATCCTTCCACCATACAATGTTCCGATTAAACATAAGCCATGGAATTACCGACAAGTCTTATTTATTTAATCATGTGTATTTTGATTCTAAATGCACAACTCTGACTAATGTAAATTAGAAACTCCTTTCTAATTTTCATTCACCCTGGCCAGGAATTCTTGAGTTGTCATTTATCAAATTGCATAGGACATTCTCTCCCTTTACTAGAAGTGGTAGATCATTTGTTGATCATTCACCTATCTCTATGCACACTTAATTATACCCAAACATACCATATATTATACTCTATAGTATTAAGGAATATGACAAAGTATAACTCAGAATTCACAAGATACCATGATGATCTCAAGTCCAATGATCACTTGTACTACTATCACTTTAGCAACTTCTATTATTATAGAGTAAAACTCCATTAGGTGTTCCTTAAGCGTGTCACGTTCAGTGGACTTATTCTTTAATTAGCACCTACATACTTGCTTTAGTGTCTCCACACAAATAATTATGAGATCAATCATCCTCTTCAACAGAGCAAGTATCGTATGTACTAATCTATCCAGAATCAGTAATCCCACTTTAATGATCCATCGATTAAGAACATTTTAGTTTTAAGCTATCAAGAATTTAAATCTCATTAGCATAAACTGTTTTATGATTCTAAAAATATTACTCCAAACTATGGGTTTATCACATTTATTTAATTAAACTTAATTAAATATGGATAAAGAATGCCTTTAATTAAATAAGTTCTTTTATTAATAAATAAACAAGATTACAAAGTAAATGCTTATTACATCTTATGTGATTGGCTTGAGGGCATACTACTTTCAATCTCCCACTTGTACTAAAGCTAATCGCTCTGGCATCTAATACCCATCTTCTCTAAGTGACGATCGAACTGCTGCTGAGTTAATGCTTTAGTAAATGGATATGCAATGTTATTCTGAGAGTCTACTCTCTCTAAGGTGACATCTCCCCTTTTAGTGATTTCTCTAATCAAATTAAAGCGTCGCAATACATGCTTGGGTTTCTGATGAGACTTGGGTCCCTTAGCTTGTGCAACAACTCTAGTGTTGTCATAGTGTATAGGCACTGGTTCTTGTATGCTAGGAAACACTCCAAGTTCTGTAATAAACTTCTTCATCCAAATAGTTTTCTTTGCAGTTTCACTTGCAGCTATATACTCCGCCTCTGTCACTGAATCAACAACTGTTTGCTGCTTAGAACTCTTCTAACTTACTGCGCCACCGTTCAAAGTAAATACATACCCTAATATGGAATTGTTGTCGTCTTTGTCAGTTTGAAAACTTGAGTATGTAAAACTCTTTAGTTTCAAATCAGACCCACCATAAACTAGAAAGACATCCTTAGTTCTTCTTCAGTACTTTAGGATGTTTTTCACCTTTTTCTAGTGTTCTTCTCTAGGATATATCTGATTATCAAGCTTAGTGCATAAGCAACATCAGGTCTCGTATATATCATCCCATGCTTGATAGATCATATTGTCGAAGTATAAGGTATCTTACTCATGCTATCTCTCTCTTCAGGTGTCTTTGGGGACATTTTCTTGGAGAGATACACTCCATGACTGATGGTAAAAGTTCTCTTTTGGAGTTTTGCATGCTAAACCTCTTTAGCATCGAATCAATGTACGTTCCTTGGGTTAAGTAGAGCATCCTTTTAGATCTATCTATATAGATCTTTATCCCCAAAATGTAAGATGTTTCTCCCAAGTCCTTCATAGAGAAATGTTTAGACAACCATATCTGTGACGCCCCCAAAAACAAGTACTTAAAACTTGTATTTGGTTCTACACGATTCTAAATATTAACAAATTTAAAGCATTATTAAATTAAAGTTATTACATCAAAGTGCTTCTATCCCAAGTACGAAAACCTTTAAATAAGTCTTAACAGGATAGGTATGTAATAATGTCACCAAAAAACCTATCTATTACATAAGATCATTCTAGCTAAGCTGACATTTTTCTTTTGCCCTTATCTTTTCCAGAACTCTCAGCTTCATCTTCTTAACTGAAATTTTTATAATAAAGCAAGAATGAGCATTTAATTGCTCAGCAGGTATAATAATCAATAATTAACATGCAAAGAAATAAATGTTTCAGCTAATTCTGCTTTCACAGTAAAACAAGTCTGTAAAACAATTAACATAAACTATGATGATAATCTAATATTTTTGAAACGACGTAGTGATTTAAATATGCTAAGTCGTTTATAGATTGAAGAACTTGTTTTTCTTTTTAAAAGGTTCAATCAGAAATTTTATCTATGAACCAACATGGTCTTACGAGCACGATGGGTGATCAGCCCTTTATGCCCTGCATTAATCAATACTATCTAAGTGGAACAAATACTTTCAGTTCCTCTTTGCCGTTCCCAGGATGCAATATAAAAAGTAACCCCAAGTTAGGGAAGTTCTTGCTCAGTTATAATCCATTTAGAAGAATAAAATAAATGGATAGCTTAATCAAACAATTATATTTCAAGACTTAATATGAAAGAGTTTGAAATATATTAACTGTACATGTATACTGAGTTTTATTCAATGTATACATTGTTATCTCATGCAATTTTCGAAGCTGACTAGAATAAAAATTCTATCTCTATAGCATTATATATAAATAAGAAGAATTAATTGCTTATATATAATTAAATTGGAAATATTACCCCAAATAGTAAATTATAATTTTTATAATAAATATTGCATAAAAGAATTGCAAAAGTTTAAGAAACTTACTCAATTTAGATATGAGAAAGTTAAGAAACTTGCCTTATAAAGAGATTATCATACAATTTTATTTACAGTCATCTCACAATCCCTACAGAATTATATTCACATACATACTCACGTTAGATCATAACATATATCATCAAGATTCATGTATATTTATTATTAATAGTTATTAGTTCATAAACTAAAATTATTTACTCAAATCTCAAATTCCACTTTGTTTAATTTAGGAATTTATTCCATTTTAACCATTCATTACTATTTAATGGTTCCTTAAAATATTAATATGTAAATATTTTACATATTTGAACTTAAACCTTAAATATTCTTTCTCACGAATATTTCACAATTTATATTGCGAGTTCGATTCATAAACAGCTCACATTTAGCTTTTATAGTTAAAATTTAACTTACTATATTATTTCTGGAATATTAATAATTTTTATATTATTTTATTCTTTCACAAGTCGCTCGGATAGTTGCCTCATATAAAAATCTTTAATTTTATTGGTTTACAAATATTAGCGTTTACTATATATATATATATATATATATCGTTACTTGTTGCTCGGCTCAAAAAGGTCATTTTGGGCCTCAAAAATCACAAAATATCACTTTTATGATTTCTGAGAATTTTTAAAGGTCTCTCGATTTATTTTGTCTCACAAAATAATTTTATAAGCCATGCGAGTTTTTATTTTGTCTAAATATGAGATTTTATATTTATTACATATTTATATTGCTTAAATTATTCCCGAAAGTTAGTTTTTGGGCATAAAATCTCATTTTCGGTCAAAACTCACCTCGTAAGGCTTTATTAACTTTAATAAGTTTTAAAACGTTGACAGAACGCGAATCGGAACGTCGAACGTAAAAATCACTCAACGCGTCGACGTTCGTCGTCGCCCAATTTTGTGTTCTGACATGCCTATTCGTCTATTTTTAATTCTCAAACCACAAATCGGATAATAGTGAATTTTTGGTATGTTATAGACCTTATGTCATAGTATTTTTATCAAAAATTAGCTCGCTAAAATAGTTTATAAAAACCCTTCAAAATCTGCCTCAAAATAGCTTGCAAGCCAACTGCACAGCAGCAGCAGCGCCCCCGTGCGACGCCGTGCGGTGTGTGCGCTCGCCCGCGCGCGGCGTGCGGCCTTCAATGGCCTGCTGCTCCTGAAGCACGTCTTATCGAGACGGCTACTTTGCGATTTTCTCCTGCGCTGCTCGTAACTCCGTTTAATCCGATTTTTGGATATGTTGTACATGGTATGGCAAAGTATTTTTAAAAACATATCAGGACTGATATTTGGGCATATTAAGATGTCCGAACGGGGTGCTCAAATTGACTGTTCGCACAGATTTTTCAACTTTTCGTTTAACGCTCAAAAGTCGCCGTAACGCGATTCAACCTAACTTTCTTACTAACTAAGCTTTAGTTAACATAGTACGACTCGTCTAAAGTTTTAGCTCATTTAAATTCCAAGTTTTTGGACATATTTACCCTTTACGGCCATTTATCGAACATGTTATATGCACTCTTTGTTTTATTCAATTTCTTAGCCGTTTATTAACGTTTTTCTCCCATTCCATTCCTATAACATCCCACAACACTAATCTTTCTATTAACATGAATTCATATATATTTCATATACAAAATCAATTAACATAATAAACTTGAATAAGTAAAGTTTACTAACAAAACTTAGTTTTTCAATTCTTTGATTTTAAAATCTATTAACCTCCATATTACACATACATGGATAAGAATAGATTGGATACAATGAAAATCGATTCAAATTCACATACTAAACTACCAAACTCCTATATTGGAAATTTAGTAACTATATATTATACCATTACATAAACTTGAATAAAATTCAAATTCAATTAGGAATTTTGTACCTTTACAATCTTTATCTCCAAGCTTGATACTCTAATCTTTCCTCCAACTCTCCTCCAATCTCTCCAATCTCTCACAAACACAATTTCCTTTACTTAACCATTTGAGAAAAGTTCAAAATTTCCACCACTGTGAGAAGTGGAGCCACCGGTTGGAGAAGAAGAAGAAGAAAAGAGCTTGACTAATTTCTTAAGTCAATTTTCTTGGTGCCTAAGTTTGATTGTGAGTAAACTCTACACTTCCCTCTCCTCTCTCTTTTCACGGCAAAGGCAAAAATTGGAATGGCTTGGAAAGGTTAGTGTGTAACAGTAATGAGTTATTAAGTAATAATCTCTAATTAACTAATTTACTAATTAACTCAATTAATCTCTTCTTATGTTAACTATTTTAATTACCACCCCCTTAGTAATTTAATTAGTTAAATTACTACTTACTCCAACTAACTAATCTCTTGCAAATATATATAAAATATATATTTTAAATATAATATATCTTAATTACATATTTATTTTATAAATATAAATTAAATATGCAATAACATAATAACCCTTGCAATTAATATTAATTGCTTACTTAAGATATTATAAGAAAATATAATATTCTTTACAAGAATTTATTTACCTCATTAAGATATTATAATAATTATAATCTTTTTTCTTTATTAAAATAATTCCATATAAGAATTTATTTTAATACTTTTGGTTATAGCATATAAATAGACATTATATATCTAAACCACCATTTTATTTTCCTATCCCAATTGTTCATAACATTTATTATTTCATTGCTTAATAAAAATACATATACCTAATACATATTTATTAAATCTCATTTACATGCTACATCACACATGCACAATTCACATATAGTAAATAAAAAAATTATTCACTATTTTAATATTATTATTATAACAGAAATATAAGAAATTTTCAGGTTCTTACATTCTTCCCCTCATATACAGATTCTGTCGCCGGAATCACAAAACAAACTTATTCAAACAACTGCGGATAGTTCACTTTCATCTTCCCTTCTAATTCCCAAGTTGCTTCCTCAACATTATGATTTCTCCACAATACCTTTACTGAAGATATTACTTTATTCTGTAAAACTTGCTCCTTCCTATCTAGTATTTGAACAGGAATCTCCTCATAAGTTAAGTCTTTCTCAAACTGAATCGGTTCGTATTCTATCACAAGTCTATAGTGTGACACCCCCAAATCTGGTATCTTAATTTCCACAGAATTTGATGTTCACTGTTCCAATATCATACAACTATCTACCCATAAATAATGAAATTCATTTATTAGATAAATAAATCATCATCTTACATTATCTGAAATAAAAATACATCATAAATCCCAGGTTAAACTTAACCTTAAATCTCTGTTGCGGAAACGTAAATAAATAAGTCTTAAGTCATCACACATAAATCTTGAACTTTAACATTCTTAACATCAACACAAGTCCTCAACACTTGTTAGCTTTTCCTTTGCCCTTGCTACTAGAAGGTACATCACTTCGTTCATTATTAGCTGTAATGTTATTATGCAAGAGTGAGCACTAATGCCCGCAAGTATAAAAATATGACAGAATAATAACATGCGAGTGAAAGAATTCTGAATAACAGAAAGCTCAACATTTGAATCAAGAATATTAATCAAGAGTCAAATTACTTCTCAACTTTTGAAACAAGAATATTAATCGAGAGTCAAATTACTTCTGAGGGTCATTAAGACCTTGAACCGAGTCTTAGGTTGTCAAGTATATTAACCTTTCCAACCTTTAACAGTCATAAGACTATAGACTTTACTTCTCGTACTTAGGGAGATCAGTCCTTCGTACTGATACTGTGCACATTATCTTAACGCTTAAAGCATCTTCATTAATCCCCTATATTAGGGTTGTTCATCTCAGTTTGACATCAGAATTCGCACCAAATAAAGTTGGTTTGGATAACTCAATAAATGATATTCAAATTGAATATTAACTTCTCAAGGTATACAATCGAATAAGTATTGTACACTTAAATGATACTTTTAAAAGAATCATGGCATCTCATGTAAAATTCTAAACTTGGATATTGAAGAGTAAGAATTTGCTCAACAATAGTAATTAAGCATAACAATTGCTTAATTTAAAGAGTTTAGTTTAGGAAACTTGTCCAACAATAATAATAAGTTAGGGATAGAAAACTTGCCTCGTGCACAAGCTACAATTATTTCTCACTTCTTTAATTACTTTTACCTATCACACATTTACAATATCAATTAATCACAGGTTCGATATAATTATTGATTTACAATTAGTGTTCTTTGAACTCATTATTAGGTTTTTCAAATAATGGTTCTCGTTGATTAATTAACTTGTTAATTAATCACATAACTTAAGTTATTAACTTGTATTAACAACTTATTACATACATAACATGTCTTCATGTTTATTAAACTTAAAATAATGTCTTCATATTTATATCACATTATTTAAAGTTTATAAATAATAATTTAAGTCACATAATTAATTCATTAATTAATCACGTAACATAATTTATTAAACTCATATCAACATCCTGTCATATTTACAATATGTTTTCATGTTCATTAGATTAAAAAATTTTTTCTCAAATTTTAACACTTAGCAATTTTTTTCAAAAATTTCAGACTGAGCGCGGCCGCGAGCCATTTAGCCTTGTACCCGGCGCGGCCGCGCGACTACGTTTTTTCCAGAATTTCAAGTTTGCGAAGAACACAGAAATTCGGCCACTTTTTCAAATTTTACACCAATACACTGATTTATAATGTTACCCATGAAGTATAAACTTCACAGGAACATTATATATCACTTATAACATGTTCTTAACATTCCAAGTCATGTAATTACACAAATCAAAGCATAAATTTTCACTGTTCTTCAAAACTTTCAAGAGTTTAATGAAAAACATAAAAAAAATCTCCTTACGGATTCGTTACTACACCGAATCCATTCATTTCAATTCCATTTTCTTTGTTTTAACATATACAATTATATTCATGTATCAATTTAAATATAAACATATGATTTAATCATTAATTTAACCCATATGGGTTATTCACCCATATTCAATACTCTGTAATTTCATAAACCCAATTATTAACAAAATTAGTTGGTGTGATTAGTGTAAGTCATGGATACATGATCCAACACATAATACTAACCTATACGGTCACATATATAATAACCTCACACTTTAATTTTCCAAAAACAAGTACTGACAGAGAAATTTTACAATATCGTAGAAAACTCTGTAACTTTTCGAAAAACTAATTAAGGCCAAATTATATAAAATTGATCATTTAAAACATGTTTATATGTTAGAAAAACACGTTATGATCCCATACCCACATAGATAAAGCCATATCGTAACCCAATTGGGAAACCCAATTTCCAAGAAAACTCTAAACTCGTATATGAAAACTTTAGAAAATATAATTTTAAAAACTTTGAAAGAAGATTACCCTTTGTTAGTATGAAGATAATCAAAGACAACACTCAGGATTCCTAAAATCTCTCTCTCAATCTCTTATTCTTCTTCTCTCTGAAACTTTCTACGTTTTTCTTTCTCTGACTTCTCTAAATTTCTTCTGATAAAATGACTTAGAAAGATAACGTACACATATATATAAATATATAATATATCCGTTGCAATATAACTCCCACAAGGGCCTTGTTTGGCTTCTTCTTCTTTTATTTTCCTATTTATTTTAATAAACTAATTTACTATATAGTTAATTGTCACATCACTTATTAATTAATTAATTTTATTTAAATCAATTAAATAAAATAAGATAATTCACATTAAATCACATTGTCACATAATTAATATTTTTATTTATTAATTATGTTAATTCATTAATTCTTTAATTAATTATTAAATTAACTAAAGTAACATATGCTTATTTAATTAATTCAATTAATCAAATAAACTCAATTAATTAAATACTTTGAACTATTAAATCACTACACATTAATTTAATTAATGTAACATATATAATTAAATTAATCTACCACAAATTCATGACTTAATTATTTAACTCAATAATTAAATCATTAAAAATATTTATTTATTTCAATAAATATTCAAATATCTTTACAAAATTCTCGTTCGTTACATCTTTCACCCCTTAAAAGGATTCTGTCCTCAGAATCATGGTTCGATTAATAATTTCGTCCCATTATATTCTCATAACCAAAATATTTATTTATTTCAATAAATATTCAATCAACTTTGCAAAACTCTCGTTTGTCACATCTTTCCCCCCTCAAAAGGATTCTGTCCCTAGAATCACGTTCACCTATTCAAGAAAATAAGTGTGGATAATTCTGCATCATATTCTCTTCGAGTTCCCACGTAGCTTTTTCAGCGTTGTGGTTCCTCCAAATTACCTTAACAGAAGGTATTACCTTGTTCCTGAGAACTTGCTCTTTCCTGTCAACTATCTGAACAGGAACTTCTTCGTATGATAAATCTTTCTCAAATTGTAGGGGTTCATATTCTATCACATGTTTGTAATCGGGTTTATAACATCGTAATACCGACACATGGAAAACGTTGTGGACATGCTCCAGTGCCGGAGGTAAAGCTACCTCATAGGCTACTTCTCCAATTCTTCGGAGTACCTCAAAGGGTCCAATGAACCTCGGGCTCAATTTTCCCTTCTTTCCAAATTTGATCTTTCCCTTCCAAGGAGAGACCTTCAAAAATACAAAACTACCCGATTCAAACTCTACATTCTTGCGGTGTGGATTGGCGTATTTCTTATGCCTATCCTGAGCCGCTACTAATCTTGTCCGAATCACTTTAACTATTTCTGCCATTTGTTGGACTAACTCTGGTCCTAACAATTGTCTTTCACCAACTTCATCCCAGTACAGTGGAGTTTTGCACTTTATACCGTACAATGCTTCGTAAGGCGGCATACCAATACTAGCGTGGTAACTATTATTATAACCAAATTCTACAAGTGGCAAATGATCTTCACAATTGCCTTTAAAATCTATTATGCATGCTCTAAGCATATCCTCTAATGTTTGGATCGTTCTTTCACTTTGCCCGTCAGTCTGAGGGTGATAAGCGGTGCTCATCCTCAACTGTGTTCCCATGCATTCTTGCAGTCGCTTCCAGAAATTCGATGTGAAGCGCGGATCATGGTCAGAAATAATTGACACTGGCACTCCATACCTCGAAATAATCTCTTTTACATATAACTTCGCCAATTGTTCGAGGTTAAATCTGATTTTGATCGGAAGAAAGTGTGCGGATTTCGTTAATCGATCTACGATAACCCATACTGCGTCATAGCCTTTCTGAGTCGTCGGAAGGCCAACAACAAAATCCATTGTAATATGTTCCCATTTCCATTCTGGGATTTTTAAAGGTTGTAACAAACCACTTGGTCTTTGGTGTTCTGCCTTGACCCTTTGGCAAGTCAGACACTTGGCAACACAATCGGCAACGTCTTTCTTCATATTTGGCCACCAAATGTGTTGTCGTAAATCCTGATACATCTTGGTACTTCCGGGGTGAATGGAATACCTCGAACTATGAGCCTCGCTCAGAATGTCCTCCTTGATTTCTGGTATTGGCGGTACCCAAACTCTACTTTCAAATCTCAACAATCCTTCGCTGTCTATTTTAAATCTAAGTTCAGTCCCTTCAGATATCTTTTTCTTTACTTCCTCACATTCGTTATCCAGGATTTGTGCTTCTTTAATCTTATCCAATAAAGTTGTACCAGCTTGCATCTGGAACAGTTTCTCGTCAGTCTCCATTGGACATCCTACTTCCAATTCCAGCTTTTCCATTGCTGAAATCAATTATTCCTGTGTTGTCAGCATCATCAACTTCTCTCGACCCTTTCTACTTAAGGCGTCGGCTACAACATTCGCTTTGCCTGGGTGGTATAAGATATCACAATCATAATCCTTTATTAACTCTAGCCACATTCTTTGGCGCATATTCAAGTCTTTCTGTGTGAAAATATACTTCAGACTCTTATGGTCTGTATATATTTCACACTTCTCCCCATAGAGATAGTGTCTCCAAATCTTTAAAGCAAATACCACCGCAGCTAATTCCAAATTATGGGTTGGATATCCCTTCTCATAATCTTTCAACTGTTGTGACGCATACGCAATGACTTTGCCATTTTGCATAAGCACACAGCCTAGCCCTTTATGCGACGCATCACTATATACCATAAAATTTCCTGTGTCATTTGGAAGGGATAACACAGGTGCTGTACTTAACCTTCTCTTAAGTTCTTGAAAACTTTCCTCACACTTCTCCGTCCAAACGAATTTCAAAACTTTCTTAGTCAAATTCGTTAATGGAGTTGCGATCTTGGAAAAATCCTGAATGAATCTTCTATAATAACCGGCTAATCCAAGAAAACTTCTTACTTTCGACGGTGTTTTTGGCTTATCCCAATTCATCACTGCTTCGACTTTGGAGGGATCCACCTAAATTCCATCCTTATCAATCACGTGTCCGAGAAATTGCACCCTTTCAATCCAGAATTCACACTTTGAGAATTTGGCATACAACTTCTCTCTTCCTAATACTTCTAACGTCAACTTCAAATGCTCAACATGTTCTTCCTTGGTCTTAGAATAGACTAATATATCATCAATAAAAACCACTACGAAGTTGTCCAAAAATGGCTTGAACACTCCATTCATTAGGCCCATAAATGTTGCAGGCGCATTTGTTAGACCAAATGACATAACCAAAAATTTGTAGTGACCATATCGTGTCCTAAACGCTGTCTTCGGGACATCTTCTGGCCTTACCTTCAACTGATGATAACCACTTCTCAGGTCTATCTTCGAGAAATATCTCGCTCCTTTTAATTGATCAAACAGATCATCAATCGTTGGCAACGGATACCTATTGTTAATGGTAACCTTGTTCAATTCTCTATAGTCAATGCAGAGTCGCATTGTTCCATCCTTCTTCTTAACAAATAATACCGGCGCCCCCCACGGTGATACGCTCGGTTGAATATATTTCTTGTCCAACAGCTCTTGTAGCTGTACCATTAATTCCTTCATTTCTACTGGAGCCATCCGGTACGGTGCTTTCGATATTGGAGCCGTTCCAGGCACCAAATCGATAACAAAATCTACTTCACTGTCAGGCGGAAGTCCTGGCAGATCATCCGGGAAAACATCCATGAAGTCTCTTACGACTAGTATTTCTTCTAACTTTGGATTCTCTTTACGACTATCGACTATGTAGGCTAAATATCCCACACAGCCTTGTCTTAATAACTTCCTTGCCTGCATCATCGTCAGACAACTCGCTTGTCTAGGCCACTTGCTGCCATAAAACACAACCTTTGACGGAGTCATAAGGTTAATACATTTCTTCTGGCAATCAATTACGGCTCCATAATTGAATAGCCAATCCATTCCCAGGATAATGTCAAATTCCCCAAGTTTAATCGGGATCAGATCTACGTTCATAACGTTACCCTTAATATCCACTCTACAGTTCTTGTATATATACTTAACATAAATTACTTCCTTATTCGCAATCTCTATGTTCATAGGGATCTCTAATTCGTCTTTAAGCAATTCTAAATTCCTTGTAAAGTCATCGGATATAAATGAACAAGTAGCACCCGAATCAAATAAAATATAAGCATTGACTTTATTAATCGGAATGATACCTGACACCACATCACGAGACTGCACAGCGTCTTGTACGGTCATGTTAAATGTCCTTGCAGTTGGTCAGTTTGTCGAAGTCGGTCCGGTAATGGTAAGAGGATTTCCACTATTATTTCCCTTATGTCCACCTGACCCTGCCCCTCCAGATGCCTTCTTTGGACAGTCTCTAGCCAAGTGATCCTTTGACCCACATGTGTAGCAGGCGGCCTTCTTAGGGTTAGGGCAGTTAGGTGCTATGTGGCCTTCCTGACCACAATTGTAGCAAACTCTTTTTCCTTTCATGCAGACACCCAAGTGAGTCTTCCCACAGGTTGGGCATGGTTTTAACTTTTTCTTCTGACTACCTTGCTGACTTACAGACGACGGGTTGTCATTCCATTTTCTTTATGATTATTAGTTCCCCCTGTGTGACTGCCACTAGCCTTATTGTTTCCTTCACTATCATTCTTCTTCTTCTTTTGATCCTGATTGTACTTAGACACCGCTTCGCTTCCACCTTTAGCGAGAATGGCCTTCTCTAGAACTCCAACAAAAGTGTTCAATTGAAACATTGACACCTTGCTATACAACCAGGGTTTCAGTCCTTGTTCAAAATGCCTAGCCTTTCTTTCGTCAATATGCACCTGATATTGGGCAAACCTAGACAATTCGTTAAACTTTGCCGCGTAGTCGGGCACAGACATATTCCCCTGCTTCAACTCTAGAAACTGCACCTCCATTTGATTCTGGGAGCTGGTCGGGAAATACATCTCGAAAAACATTTCTTTAAACCTTTCCCAGGTTATTACACCTTCTCCTCCCTTGATCTTATTTGCCTGCCACCAGTAGCTGGCTTCTGATTTTAACATAAATGTCGCGTAGGCGGTCTTCTGGTCCTCCCTAACTCGGGCGACCTCAAAAATTTTCTCCATTTTCATAACCCAAGTCTGAGCTTCTATCGGGTTCATGGAACCCTTAAAATCTGGCGTTCCCACTGCCTTAAAGTCTTGAAATTAGGTGCTCGGTGGAGCTTGAGGCTGATTGTTCATCGCTCCAGCCAACAGATTTACCAACTGCTGAACGGGGTTCGCATTGGCATCATTGTTGTTATTGGTTGACCCTTCTTGGGCATGTCAACGATTTTGTCTCCTTCTTGGCGGCATATTTCTGTTAAGAATATATACTCATTAGATCTTTATTCAATCTCTTAAATATTTAAGACTTAACTCAAATATTTAACATAACCACTTTAACTCTTTTCTTTTCAAATAACCTTTGATATTTTATTTAAATCAAAAGTTTTAAACATAGTACTATAGCATCTCTGCCATTTACTTCAACTATCCCAAGATAAAGAATCTTCTGGATTTAGTTTCTCAAAATATTCCTTTGTTTTTAATCACATCGAAATTTACATTAACTACTTCAAAGAGTATCACATAATGTTAAATACTTTAACATACTCACTTAACCCATATCATCTTGAACAACTTTATTATTTTATTAAAACCAAAAGCTTTTAATACAATACGATAGCATTTCTGCCATTTACATCAACTATCCTGAAATAAAGTTTCTACAGGATTTACATTATCACAATATTCCTTTGTTTATAATCACATCGGAATTTATATTATTTACGATTATTTAAACGTTAACAATATTATATTGTCCTATCACGGCCTACTAAGGCGTCGGACAGCTTCACTACGTTCATCCTCTATAATGCGGGACATAGTCCTGCGATCTAACATATACCCAGGCAGTCCCTCGAACTGAATTGGATATCTCATAACTCGGTCCTGGGCCTTATCCATTGCCCTCAGAAACGTGTAGCACGTCTCTGCAACCTTAACTCTTTTCGCACGCGCATCATCCTCTGCCAGATCTGCACGTCGTGCATTTCTCACCCAAGCTTCTTCCACTATGGCGAGTCTTTCAGATTTCTCTTTCAAATCACTCTTTAACTTTTCTATCTCCTCTGTCTTCTGCTCAGTTTGGCCCTTCTCATGAACCAAATCCCATTCCACATTGCCAAGACGGGTGTGGAGTGTCTTAATCTCACCACCCTGAGCAACTGACTGCTCCCTCAACTCCTGAATTGTATCTCGTAACTCTACGTTGCGATCATACACTAAATCATACATATCAGCACTGACAGAGTTCGGAGGGAACTCCTCAGGGTCTTCCTCCTCCTCTTCCTCTTCAGGGTCTTCCTCTTCCTCCTCCTCGGCTGCCTCAGCCGGGATCTCGATCTCCTCAGGGTCTTCCTCTGAGTCAATCTCTGGCTTATGCTCTTGACCAAAATCTGAAATCACAGGAGATGGCTCTGGCTGTACTAACTGCTCCCAGACAGTATGTATGTCCCGGGGCTCCTCATCTCTAGTCTCTAGGGGTACCACATCCCTGGGCTGACTAGCTCCTCCAGTATCTGACATCCTGACAAAATAAATTTTAAGTCTTAGTTTTTACGTGATGCTAATCAATACTCTAACAAGTATGAACACATAAGCACATAGCACATAACGTAATTTTATTATCTTTCTTAGAACTCAATCAGAGTTGTCATTACTATCTTCACGAAGGCTACTATCCTAAGGTTTTTCCCCCACCTAAGGTTCATAACCTACGGCTCTGATACAAACTTGTGACACCCCCAAATCCGGTATCTTAATTTCCACAGAATTTGGTGTTCACTGTTCCAATATCATACAACTATCTACCCATAAATAATGAAATTCATTTATTAGATAAATAAATCATCATCTTACATCATCTGAAATAAAAATACATCATAAATCCCAGGTTAAACTTAACCTTAAATCTCTGTTGCGGAAACGTAAATAAATAAGTCTTAAGTCATCACACATAAATCTTGAACTTTAACATTCTTAACATCAACACAAATCCTCAACACTTGTTAGCTTTTCTTTTGCCCTTGCTACTAGAAGGTACATCACTTCGTTCATTATTAGCTGCAATGTTATTATGCAAGAGTGAGCACGAATGCCCGCAAGTATAAAAATATGACAGAATAATAATATGCGAGTGAAAGAATTCTGAATAACAGAAAGCTCAACATTTGAATCAAGAATATTAATCAAGAGTCAAATTACTTCTCAACTTTTGAATCAAGAATATTAATCGAGAGTCAAATTACTTCTGAGGGTCATTAAGACCTTGAACCGAGTCTTAGGTTGTCAAGTATATTAACCTTTCCAACCTTTAACAGTCATAAGACTATAGACTTTACTTCTCGTACTTAGGGAGATCAGTCCTTCGTACTGATACTGTGCACATTATCTTAACGCTTAAAGCATCTTCATTAATCCCCTATATTAGGGTTGTTCATCTCAGTTTGACATCAGAATTCGCACCAAATAAAGTTGGTTTGGATAACTCAATAAATGATATTCAAATTGAATATTAACTTCTCAAGGTATACAATCGAATAAGTATTGTACACTTAAATGATACTTTTAAAAGAATCATGGCATCTCATGTAAAATTCTAAACTTGGATATTGAAGAGTAAGAATTTGCTCAACAATAGTAATTAAGCATAACAATTGCTTAATTTAAAGAGTTTAGTTTAGGAAACTTGTCCAACAATAATAATAAGTTAGGGATAGAAAACTTGCCTCGTGCACAAGCTACAATTATTTCTCACTTCTTTAATTACTTTTACCTATCACACATTTACAATATCAATTAATCACAGGTTCGATATAATTATTGATTTACAATTAGTGTTCTTTGAACTCATTATTAGGTTTTTCAAATAATGGTTCTCGTTGATTAATTAACTTGTTAATTAATCACATAACTTAAGTTATTAACTTGTATTAACAACTTATTACATACATAACATGTCTTCATGTTTATTAAACTTAAAATAATGTCTTCATATTTATATCACATTATTTAAAGTTTATAAATAATAATTTAAGTCACATAATTAATTCATTAATTAATCACGTAACATAATTTATTAAACTCATATCAACATCCTGTCATATTTACAATATGTTTTCATGTTCATTAGATTAAAAAAAATTTTCTCAAATTTTAACACTTAGCAATTTTTTTCGAAAATTTCAGACGAGCGCGGCCGCGAGCCATTTAGCCTTGTACCCGGCGCGGCCGTGCGGCTACGTTTTCCCAGAATTTCCAGTTTGCGAAGAACACAGAAATTCGGCCATTTTTTCAAATTTTACACCAATACACTGATTTATAATGTTATCCATGAAGTATAAACTTCACAGGAACATTATATATCACTTATAACATGTTCTTAACATTCCAAGTCATGTAATTACAAAAAATCAAAGCATAAATTTTCACTGTTCTTCAAAACTTTCAAGAGTTTAATGAAAAATATAAAAAAAATCTCCTTACGAATTCGTTACTACACCGAATCCATTCATTTCAATTCTATTTTCTTTGTTTTAACATATACAATTATATTCATGTATCGATTTAAATATAAACATATGATTGAATCATTAATTTAACCCATATGAGTTATTCACCCATATTCAATACGCTGTAATTTCATAAACCCAATTATTAACAAAATTACTTGGTGTGATCAGTGTAAATCATGGATACATGATCCAACACATAATACTAACATATACGGTCACATATATAATAACCTCACACTTTAATTTTCCAAAAACAAGTACTGACAGAGAAATTTTACAATATCGTAGAAAACTCTGTAACTTTTCAAAAAACCAATTAAGGCCAAATTATATAAAATTGATCCTTTAAAACATGTTTATATGTTAGAAAAACACGTTATGATCCCATACCCATATAGATAAAGCCATATCGTAACCCAATTGGGAAACCCAATTTCCAAGAAAACTCTAAACTCGTATATGAAAACTTTAGAAAATATAATTTTAAAAACTTTGAAAGAAGATTACCCTTTGTTAGTATGAAGATAATCAAAGACAACACTCAGGATTCCTCAAATCTCTCTCTCAATCTCTTATTCTTCTTCTCTCTGAAACTTTCTACGTATTTTTTCTCTGACTTCTCTAAATTTCTTCTGATAAAATGACTTAGGAAGATAACGTACACATATATATAAATATATAATATATCCGTTGCAATATAACTCCTACAAGGGCCTTGTTTGGCTTCTTCTTCTTTTATTTTCCTATTTATTTTAATAAACTAATTAATTTTATTTAAATCAATTAAATAAAATAAGATAATTCACATTAAATCACATTATCACATAATTAATATTTTTATTTATTAATTATGTTAATTCATTAATTCTTTAATTAATTATTAAATTAACTAAAGTAACATATGCTTATTTAATTAATTCAATTAATCAAATAAACTCAATTAATTAAATACTTTGAACTATTAAATCACTACACATTAATTTAATTAATGTAACACATAATCAAATTAATCTACCACAAATTCATGACTTAATTATTTAACTCAATAATTAAATCATTAAAAATATTTATTTATTTAAATAAATATTCAAATATCTTTACAAAATTCTCGTTCGTTACATATAGTCTACTTTATACGGTCACAAAACTGACACATGAAAGACATTATGCACATGTTCTAATTCTGGAGGCAAGGCTACTTCACACGCTACCTCATCGACTTTCCTTAAAATCTCAAATGGTCCTATAAAACGAGGGTTCAATTTTTCTTTTTTGCCGAAACGAATCTTTCCTTTCCATGGGGACACTTTTAGAAACACATGTGACCCGACTTTATAATCCCTCTTTTGTCTATGCTGATCCGCATACTTTTTCTGACGATCCTGGGCTGTTATCAATCTCATACGTATTAATTTAACAATCTCTGCAGTTTGTTGTACCAATTCTGGTCCTAACAAACTACATTCTCCAACTTCATCCCAACAAAGAGGTGTTCGACATTGTCTTCCATACAATGCCTCGTATGGCGGCATACCTATACTAACATGGTAGCTATTGTTGTACGCAAATTCCACCAAAGGCAAATGATCATCCCAGCTCCCTTTAAAATCCATCACACAAGCTCGCAGCATATCTTCTAGAGTTTGTATTGTCCTTTCGCTTTGTCCGTCTGTCTGAGGATGATAAGCTGTACTCAATCTTTATTGTGTTCCCATATGTTCTTGCAAACTCCTCCAAAAATTTGAGGTAAATCTGGGATCCCTATCTAACACAATTGATACTAGCACTCCATGTCTAGACACAATTTCTTTGACATACAGCTTGGCTAGTTGATCTAGATTATATTTATTCTTTATTTGCAAAAAGTGTGCCGACTTTGTTGTTAATCGATTTACTATAACCCAAATAGCGTCTAGTCCTTTTTACGTACTCGAAAGTCCTACCACAAAATCCATTGTGATATGTTCCCATTTCTATTCAGGGATTTCCAATGGTTGCAATAATCCACTTGGTTTCTGATGTTCAGCTTTTACTCTCTGGCAAGTCAAACATTTACTTATATATTCTGCAATCTCTCCTTTTATACTTGGCCACCAAAAATACTGTCAAAGGTCTCGATACATCTTTGTACCTTGAACAATGGGCTTCGTATAAAATTTCTTCTTTCAATTCCAACACTGATGGAACCCAAATTCTTCCTTCAAAATGGATTACTCCATTATTATCAACTCTAAACTTGGTTTCTTTTCCTTTAGAGATTTTATCCTTAACCTTCACACACTCCCCATCCCCGAGCTGTGCTTCCTTAATTTTTTCCACTAAAGTTAAACCATCTGCCACAAAATATAACTTGTCCTGTGATTCCAACAAAAATTTCACCTCTAATTCCATTTTCTCCATTGCTACTATTAACTCCTCTTGAGCAGTTAATATCATCAATTTCTCTCGACCTTTCCTACTTAGAGCATCGGCCACAACATTTGCTTTGCCTGGGTCATAAAGAATTTCACAATAATAATCTTTAATCAATTCCAACCACCTTCTTTGCCTCATATTCAATTCTTTTTGTGTGAATATATATTTCAAACTTTTGTGATTTGTGTATATTTCACATTTTTCACCATATAAATATTGTTTCCATATTTTTAAAGCGAACACTACCACTGCTAACTCCAAATCGTGGGTAGGATACCCCTTCTCAAAATCTTTCAACTGTCGAGATACATAAGCAATAACTTTTCCATCTTACATAAGCACACATCTCAATCATTTATGTGAGGCATCACTATAAACCACAAGCGTTGCCCGTATTATCCGGTAAAGATAACACCGGTGCGTTGCTTAATTTCCTTTTAGGTTCTTGAAAACTTACTTCACATTTTCCTGTCCACTCAAATTTCACCGTCTTCCTTGTCAAGTTAGTTAACGGAGTAGCTATCTTTGAGAAATTTTCAATAAATCTCCTATAGTAACCCGCTAATCCTAAGAAACTACGCACCTCAGTTGGCATTTTTGGTTGCTCCCAATTTATCACTGCTTCCACTTTCGCTGGATCTATCGATATTCCTTTATTGTCAATTACATGACCCAAAAACTGAACTCTTTCTAACCAAAATTCACACTTGTTGAACTTCGTATATCATATTGTGAATCATAGCTCCTAACTGAGCTAAAGCTTCCTACATCTCTAACGATATATCCTCAAACTCATTATCCTCTAGAGCTTCATCCAGTTCATCTAGAAATAATCTCTCATTAGGATCATCATTTTCCTCAGGCTCGGAGTCCATCTCTACCACTGGTACTGGTATATGCACATGTTGTGGTTCTATCAGTGGTTGACCTATCTGCTCTTCAAATTCTACCTGGACCTCAGACATCTATAAGAAAATGATAACAATAATTTCATTAGTACTTATTACAGGCATTTATATACAAATAACAATTAACAGTTATCTATACATTATTTTATTATCACTATCATTCTTATAAATGAATTTCTAACATTCATATTACTTAACTCCAGATAAATTATCTCCCTCATTTTCTAACTAATTTATCTTAAGGTTCTAACCCAAGGTAACCCAACCTAAGGCTTTAAACCTACGGCTTTGATACTAACTTGTGATGCCCCCAAAAATAAGTACTTAAAACCTGTATTTGGTGCTACACGATTCTAAATATTAACAAACTTAAAGCATTATTAAATTAAAGTTATTACATCAAAGTGCTTCTATCCCAAGTACGAAAACCTTTAAATAAGTCTTAACATGATATGTATGTAATAATGTCACCCAAAAACCTATCTATTACATAAGATCATTCTAGCTAAGCTGACATTTTTCCTTTGATCTTATCTTTTTCAGAACTCTCAGCTTCATCTTTCTTAACTGAAACAATTATAATAAATCAAGAATGAGTATTTAATTGCTCAGCAAGTATAATAATCAATAATTAACATGCAAAGAAATAAATGTTTTCAGTTGATTCTGCTTTCACAGTAAAATAAGTCTGTAAAGCAATTAACATAAACTGTGATGATAATCTCATATTTTTGAAACGACGTAGTGGATTTAAATATGCTAAGTCGTTTATAAATTCAAGAACTTGCTTTTTTTTAAAAGGTTCAATCAGAAATTTTATCTATGAACCGACATGGTTTTACGAGCACGATGGGTGATCAACCCTTTATGACATGCATTGATCAATACTATCTAAGTGGAACAAATTCCTTCAGTTACTCTTTGTCGTCCCCATGACGCAATATAAAAATAACCCCAAGTTAGGGAAATTCTTGCTCAGTTATAATCCATTTCGAAGAATAAAATAAATGGATAGCTTAATTAAACAATTATATTTCAAGACTTAATATGGAAGAATTTGAAATATATCAACTGTATATGTATATTTAGTTTTATTCAATGTATACATCGTTATCTCATACAATTTTCAAATCTAACTGGAATAAAAATTCTATCTCTATAGCAGTATATATAAACAAGAAGAATTAATTGCTTATATATAATTAAACTGGAAATATTACCCCAAATGAGTAAATTATAATTTTTATAATAAATGTCGCATAAAAGAATTGCAAAAGTTTAAGAAACTTACTCAATTTAGATATGAGAAAGTTAAGAAACTTGCCTTATAAGGAGATTATCACAAAATTTTAATTTTCAGTCACCTCACAATCCATACAGAATTATATTCACATACATACTCATGTTAGATCATAACATATATCATCAACATGCATGTATATTTATTATTAATAGTTATTAGTTCATAAACTAAAATTATTTACTCAAATCTCAAATTCCACCTTGTTTCATTTAGGAATTTATTCCATTTTAACCATTCATTACTATTTAATGGTTCCTTACAATATTAATATGTAAATATTTTACATATTTGAACTTAAACCTTAAATATTCTTTCTCACGAATATTTCACAATTTATATTGCAAGGTAGATTCATAAACAGCTCACATTTAGTTTTTATAGTAAAAATTTAACTTACTATATTATTTCTGGAATAATAATAATATTTATATTATTTTATTCTTTCACAAGTCGCTCAGATAGTTGCCTCATATAAAAATATTTAATTTATTGGTTTACAAATATTAGCGTTTACTATATATATATATATATATATATATATATATATATACCGTTACATGTTGCTCGGCTCAAAAAGGTCATTTTGGGCCTCAGAAATCACAAAATATCACTTTTATGATTTTTGAGAATTTTTAAAGGTCTCTTGGTTTATTTTGTCTCACAAAATAATTTTATAGGCCATGCGAGTTATTATTTTGTCTAAATATGAGATTTATATTTATTACATATTTATATTGCTTAAATTATGCCCGAAAGTTAGTTTTTGGGCCTAAAATCTCATTTTCGGTCAAAACTCGCCTCGTAAGGCTTTATTAACTTTAATAAGTCTTAAAACGTTGACGGAACGCGAATCGGAATGTCGAACGTCAAAATCACTCGACGCATCGACGTTCGTCGTTGCCCAATTTTGTGTTCTGACAGGCCTATTCGCCTGTTTTTAATTTTCAAATCACAAGTCGGATAATAGTGAATTTTTGGTATGTTATAAACCTCATGACATAGTATTTTTACCAAAAATTAGCTCGTTAAAATCGTTCATGAAAACCCTTCAAAATCTTCCTCAAAATAGCTTGCAAGCCAACTGCACAGCAGCAGCAGCGCGCCCACGCGCGGCGTGCGGCCTGTTGTGGCCTGCTGTTCTTGCAGCACTGCTTAGCGAGGCGGCTACTTTGCGATTTTCTCCTGCGCTGCTCGTAACTCCGTTTAATCCAATTTTTGGATATGTTGTACATGGTATGGTAAAATATTTTTTTAAAAAATATCAGGACTAATATTTGGGCATATTAAGCTGTCCGAACGGGGTGCTCAAATTGACCGTTCGCACAGATTTTTGAACTTTTCGTTTAACGTTCCAAAGTTGTCGTAACGCGATTCAACCTAACTTTCTTACTAACTAAGCTTTAGTTAACATATTATGACTCATCTAAAGTTGTAGCTCGTTTAAATTCCAAGTTCTTGGACATATTTACCCTCTACGGCCATTTATCGAACATGTTATGTGCACTCTTTGTTTTATTCGATTTCTTAGCCGTTTATTAACGGTTTTCCTCCATTTCATTCCTATAACATCCCACAACACTAATCTTTCTATTAACATGAATTCATATACAAAATCAATTAACATATTAAACTTGAATAAGTAAAGTTTACTAACAAAACTAAGTTTTTCAATTCTTTGATTTTAAAATCTATTAACCTCCATATTACACATACATGGATAGGAATAGATTGGATACAACGAAAACCCATTCAAATTCGCATACTAAACTACCAAACTCCTATATTGGAAATTTAGTAACTATATATTATACCATTACATAAACTTGAATAAAATTCAAATTCAATTAGGAATTTTGTACCTTTACAATCTTTATCTCAAAGCTTGATACTCTAATCTTTCCTCCAATCTCTCCAAGCTCTCACAAACACAATTTCTTTTACCTAACCATTTGAGAAAAGTTCAAAATTTCCACCATTGTGAGAGAAGTGGAGCCACGGGTTGGTGAAGAAGAAGAAGAAAAGAGCTTGACTAATTTCTTAAGTCAATTTTCTTGGTGCCTAAGTTTGATTGTGAGTAAACTCTACACTTCCCTCTCCTCTCTCTTTTCACGGCAAAGGCAAAAATTGGAATGACTTGGAAAGGTTAGTTTGTAACAGTAATGAGTTATTAAGTAATAATCTCTAATTAACTAATTTACTAATTAACTCAATTAATCTATTCTTATGTTAACTATTTTAATTACCAACCCCTTAGTAATTTAATTAGTTAAATTACTACTTACTCCAACTAACTAATCTCTTGCAAATATATATAAAATATATATTTTAAATATAATATATCTTAATTACATATTCATTTTATAAATACAAAATAAATATGCAATAACATAATAACCCTTGCAATTAATATTAATTACTTACTTAAGATATTATAAGAAAATATAATATAACAAGAATTTATTTACCTCATTAAGATATTATAATAATTATAATCTTCTTTCTGTATTAAAATAATTCCATATAAGAATTTATTTTAATACTTTTGGTTATAGCATATAAATAGACATTATATATCTATACCACCCTTTTTTTTCCTTTCCCAATTGTTCATAACAATTATTATTTCATTGCTTAATAAATACATATACCTAATACATATTTATTAAATCTCATTTACATGCTACATCACACATGCACAATTCATATATAGTAAAATAAAAATAAATTTATTCACTATTTTAATATTATTATTATAACAGAAATATAAGAAATTTTCAGGTTCTTACATTCTTCCCCTCTTATATAGATTCTGTCCCCGGAATCACAAAACAAACTTATTCAAACAACTGTGGATAGTTCACTTTCATCTTCCCTTCTAATTCCCAAGTTGCTTCCTCAACATTATGATTTCTCCATAATACCTTTACTGAAGATATTACTTTATTCCGTAAAACTTGCTCCTTCCTATCTAGTATCTGAACAGGAATCTCCTCATAACTTAAGTCTTCCTCAAACTGAATCGGTTCGTATTCTATCACATGTTTATAGTCTGCTTTATACGGTCACAAAACTGACACATGAAAGACATTATTCACATGTTCCAATTCTGGAGGCAAGGCTACTTCATACGCTACCTCACCGACTTTCCGTAAAATCTCAAATGGTCCTATAAAACGAGGGTTCAATTTTCCTTTCTTGCCAAAACGAATCTTTCCTTTCCATGGGGACACTTTTAGAAACATATGTGACCTGACTTTAAAATCCCTCTTTTGTCTACGCTGATCCGGGTTGCGCCATTTCGGTGTTCACAAAAACGGGCACAAAACACGTGCAAGTATACACGGTCGACAAGTAATAAATTCAATAAGTCGAGATCGTTCCCACGGAGAAAGGAGTCAGGCTTAAACTATCATGCAACAGTCCTATGGTTATTTTCGTCTGCTCAAACGTGTGTCAAAGTGTTCTTTAATTAACTAGACTGATTTTAAAATAAACTTAACTAATTAACAAGCAAGGGGTTCAAATTAGAGAAATATGGGATCCTAACTTCATCTATTGCGTCATCTAGGTTAACAACACCTCAAGTCATTTATGAATAATCACATAGGAATGCTAGCCGGGAGTACGAATGTGAGACATGGCTATCTTTCAATAAACCAAGTCCATATCATATAATATCCATAAAAGAGATAGAAATCACACGAACATCTATTAAACCTAAATCGCTATATGTCTATGCAATTTACAAGCTAAACCGATTTAAGTGCAAGCTCCCTATTGACTACACAAGGCAATACGATATATTTCTATCCGAATTACGAATCACAAAACTTATCAAATGCAAGTTTCACAAACACATGCTAGCATGGCAAAATCTAAGTTTACATATCCTCTTTCGATTCTATATAAACTATTACAGTAGATGTTGATCAAGCATCTAAACATAAAACACAACCATGCTAGGCAAACCATACATTCTCATCCATACATTTCAAAGAGGCATAAAACCCTAGACTAAGCAAATAGAATCCATTAGAATCCCATAATGGTAGTTAGTTCATCTCTTAACCACCAACCATTATGGGATTAAAACCAAGCATTGAAAGCAAGTAATGGAAGAGAGAGAGAGAATAGAGAATGCAAATCTTGTGGCTCCACTTCCAATAGAATACTCAAAGTTCAAGTTCAGACCACACAAGCTCCAAAATGAAACCCTAGAAATGTAAATGCTACTTGAACTAGAAGAGAAGAAGAGTTAAGCTCTCAAGCCCTCCTTAGCTCCTAAACCCTATAAATGTAAGACAATCCCTCTTAATATTAAATGAAGTCTTCGTTCTAATAATTGATAAGTCTCGTTTAAAACAAACCAACCCTTATACAAACACTCACCCGAACAAAGCAAATAAAAATCCAACTTTTAGGACCGGCGCGGCTGCGCGTAGTCCCCTTGCTTTCTTGGCGCGGCCGCTCGAGCACTGCTCTGCTGCTGGTAAAGTTTGGTTGCGGCTGCTTTCTTGCACAATCCCTTGCTCTTTCTTTTATTGCTTCTTGCTCCCTCACGATGCTACTATGAGGTCATTATCTTGTGCCATTTTCCTCATGCCAAGTCCTTCTTGCCTTAGTGCCAGCTTCATGCCATTTTGTCCATTTCCAATTCCATCATGTCTTGTTGGTTGCTTTCCATATAGGCTTTATCCAATTCCTTGCCAAATCATGCTAAACCATGCCATTATTGTGCCATTTCATGCCAAAGGAGCTTCCTGTCTAAAATGCATAACACAAAGATAAAATGCGTTAAAAGACAATAAAGTGCTTGAGTTTGAGCCATAATCATAGTAAGCTGGCATCCAATAAGTAGGTGTAAAACCTACTTATCAAATACCCCCAAACTTGAACTATTGCTTGCCCTCAAGTAAAAACATAAATGCAATTACATGATATGCAACTAACTACATGGAAATGAATCCCACAGTAACAACCTTGATGTGAACTCCCATAAGAAGTGCCTCAGAGAGATAACAAGAACAATGAACAATGTATCGGCTCAAGCTACAGTTATATAGACAGACAATCTGTAAATCACAACCTGTTACTCAGATGTAGTGTGTGTGTGCAATGTCATAAACAAGCTTGACAGAGGTAAAGATTCCACATGCTATACATCTAAGGAAGGAAAATTTAGGTTTTAAATCAAAAAAATTTCATTTATACCAAACAATGACCAAACCAACACATAGATACAAGTTGAAGTGCAACAAGGGCTTATTATGCTTTTATTCTCACATGGGGGCGATATTTGCACTTTTCCCGCTGTTACACCTGACTGTGCAATGCTAGGTCCTCTTAGGCTTTTCAATGATACTCATTTAACGAGCTTTCGACCAACGACTCCCAAACCATAAAGGCCTTAGGGTGCTGGGTGTAGAGACAATCTCCTAGGGCGTACTTGCTCGAGTATCAAAGGCCACAAGACTTCGCTAGCCAAGGTGTTTATTCTATTTTTTTAATTTTTTTTCACAGCTTATTTTCTTTTCTTTTGCTTTTGCTTTTGCTTTTTCTTTTTATTAGCATGCATACCCAAATTTTTCCCTCAAACTTGTATTCTAGTGTTGTTAAAGTCATTATTACTTTTATTACACAATTCTAGCAATTAAAAACAAAAATTTTCCCCTTAGAAGACAAGCATGCACTAATCTAGCCAACAAGCGAGTAAAGACAAGCTGTGCTATCCGGTGACATCCACGCAACAGGTATAGATTACATCATGTATAGAAATATAACTGAGCTTAAGTAACTAACAGGGTTCAAATATCTATCATATCTCAATGTCATCATCGGCCAAATCGGAAGTCAACAGGCTAAACAACGGGATTATGCAATGCAATGCAATTAAACACATACTAATTAACCAAAATGAAATAAAACCGAAATTTTTTTATGCAAAATTTTAAACTAACACAAACTAGAATGCTAACACAAATTAAACTGCAACTACTATATACAACCTAACATGCAATATGCAATTAACTAAATGCAACTACTATGCAATTAACTAAATGCAACTACTATGCAATTAAAACTATATGCAAACATTAAAAATTAAGACTAAATGCAATAACTACTAATTACACCCAATACCCCCAAACTTAACATATTCAATGTCCTCATTGAAGGTAAAGGACAAGGAAACTCCCCTACTAATCGGCATGGCCACCCTCCTCGGGTGGTGGTGTATCTGGCGGCGGGTATGGCAAGTCGAAAGCAAAAATAGGCCACTCCAGCATTGTGCCATGCTGTGCAAACGCCTCAGCTAGCGCACGAGTCAATCCATCAGCAAATACAACAAAGCTCTCATGTAGTGCGTCGATCCTCCTCTCCAAACGTCGATACTAGCGACCCTGCTGTAAGTCACCGGCTGGAGGGGGAGCAGCGGCCTCGTCTGGCTGTGGCTGCGGTGGTGGAACTGGCGGAGGAATTGTCATAATAAAACCTTTGCCCCTCGGTTCTGCTACGCCTCTAGCCCAATCGATAAAATGCTTGATAGTGCTGTGACTGACATCCCCACCTGCCATTTGGATCTGCTCATCGGGCCATTCAAGCCCTGCATCAGCACAGAGATGGGCTACTATGGACGTATGTGGAATGGAACCGATGGTAATGCCTCTCATAAACTTCAACATGCTCTGGTGAATCAGATGGCCTACATTAATGTATTTTCCCGTAATGATCCCCCACAGGATGATGGCTCGCTCGACTGTAACCTCGTACTGGTGCTGGGAGGGCATAATAGTGCCACAGAGGAACAAATTCCATGCCTTAGCGTATCTGTTCATCCCAGAGGCAAGGAACGTGGTGTACTCATTAACGGTGTCCATCTTGATCTTCCAAACTGAGCCTGGCTCACACAAATCACGGATCACTTGATCCAGGTCAGTTCCCAACCTCTCTACCTCGACCCAATTCACCTCTCCTGCCAGGACTGATGGCAAACCTAAAACCTCTCGAATGGCAGCCGGGCAGTAATCAATGGTGTGGCCCCGCATAAAAGATTTGCCGCTTTGCGTGATTTTAGCGTTGGCATAGAATTCACGGACTAACGCCAACGGCATCGGCGGCGGGGTTGCACAAATACCTTGCCACCCCATCTGTCGGATCATGGCTCGCATGTCCCCATCCTTCTTTGTCGACTTCAAGCCCCGCTCCTTGAAAACTATTTTGGCCGCAATCTGATAGTACTCAATTTGGGCCTCGATACTAATGAATTTGGTCAAATCGACGGTGATGTCATCGTTCGAGGCACTGTGAGCAGGCGAACCGGCTTCGAAAGCTGAAGCGGCGGATCGAGAACGCTTTGGACCCATTGTTGATTTTCAACAATTACCCTTTCAAACCCTAGATTAGATGAATATCACACAGATCCCCCAAACTTGAATCTCTGTCCACTGCAACGAATAAACCCTAATTGGCAAATTTAAAGACCAAACCCCTAACTGATTCTCTGCCAAGTATGAGATATGGAATGGAAGCGGGAAGAGTGTGCTTGTATGTGAGAAGGATGAGGATAGTGTATGAGAATTAGGGCTAGGACTATGGATGGAGAGAATTAGGATTCGCAGAAGGGAGGGGATCTGATTATCTGAGAGAGCGTATTGTGAGAGATGGGGAGATCGGTTATAAGGGATATATGAATAAGGGTTTGGAACGGGCAAGTTATATTAAAACAACAAAGAAACGACAGTAAGGGTCGGGCGCAACCGCGCGTGGGCAAGCTTAATATGGGGCGCGGCCGCGCGAGGGCTAAAATTGGAGTCTTTGGATCAGCAGAGGCACGGGCGCGAGAGCTGATGCACTGTGAGGGGCGTGGCCGCGTGAGCTGGAAATCTGTCCAAAAATTTTATTTTTTTTGGCAGCAACATTGTGAAGGCTCAAGAAGCAATTTGAAACACTTGATTTTCCTGCACACTTATCAATCAGAAATATTATATATATATATATATATATATATATATATATTGACTCCATCATGAACAAAATTTCATAAGTAGGATGTATAAACTGTGAAATCCTTAGCAATGCTATGTACTTGAATCATTTCTATGTGAATTCCCAAAAATTTTGCTATAGGCTTATATGCAATGTGCTAACATGTCAAACATATGTTCAATGAGCTTCCAATCACCAAAAATCTATGCAATTATGCCTAAGTTCAAAAATGTAGGCAATGATCGTTCAAATTTGATGAATATGTACAAAGAGCTTCTAACTCCCAAAAATTCATGCAACACGCCTAAAGTTCAAAAATGTATGTAATGAGCATCCTAACACCACAATGTTCAAAAATAGGCACCAATTTTCAAATGCTTAGAATTAAACGGGGGAAGGGAAATGTAGAGATTAGTAACCAGAATTAAACATGAGAGAGAAATATAGAGAAATGTGATGCAAGAATTAAACATGAAGGAGAAGATAGAGATGATGATGCAAGAATTAAAGTGAGGGAGAGATAGAGATGATGGGGTGCCTCCCATCTAGTGCTTGTTTACAGTCCATAAGCTAGAATCTGTCTGATTCGGTCAAGTGGTGGAGAGGATCGAGGCAACATTCTCTCGATTCACCTCGCCGCCATAGTAATGCTTTAGTCTTTGTCCGTTCACCTTAAAGGGCTTATCCGGGTATTGATCATAGATTTCTACAGCGCCATGTGGGAATATGGTTTTCACCGTAAAGGGGCCCGACCATCTTGATTTTAGCTTCCCCAAAAAGAGTCTGAGAGGAGAATTATATAGTAACACTGCCTGCCCTGGCTCAAATACTCTCTCCATAATCTTTCGATAATGCCACCTTTTGACCTTCTCCTTATATAGCTTTGAGTTCTCATAAGCTTGCAATCTGAACTCGTCAAGCTCATTAAGCTGAAGAAGTCTTTTCTCCCCCGCAGCATGTAAATCAAAATTAAGCTTCTTGATGGCCCAGTAGGCCTTATGCTCAAGCTCCATGGGGAGGTGGCAGGTCTTCCCGTATACAAGCTGGTATGGGGACATCCCCAATGGCGTCTTATACTGTAGTCCTATAGGCCCACACCGCATCGTCTAATTTTAGGGACCAATCTTTTCGTGTGGGATTCACAATCTTTTCTAGTATCCTCTTTACCTCGTGATTAGACACTTCTGCCTGGCCATTTGTCTGGGGGTGGTAAGTAGTAGCAATTCAATGATTCACCCCGTATTTGGCTAGGAGTGCAGAAAATTGATGATTGCAAAAGTGTGTACCCTCATCACTGATGATCGCTAGAGGTGTCCCAAAGCGTGTGAATATGCTTTTTTGTAGAAAGCGTAGGACCATCCGAGCATCATTGGTTGGTAAGGCTTCTACCTCTACCCATTTAGACACATAATCGACCGCCAGCAATATGTATAAATTTCCACAAGAAGAGGCAAAAGGCCCCATGAAATCAATTCCCCATACGTCGAAGATTTTAACCTCGAGGATCATATTCAGAGGCATCTCATTTCTCTTGGATATATTCCCCACTCGCTGACAACGGTCGCAGCTCTGGACAAAGTTATGTGCATCCTTAAACAGTGTTGGCCAATAAAAACTGGCCTGAAACACTTTGGCGGCGGTCCTCTCGCCCCCATAATGGCCTCCATACACAGATGAATGGCAGTCTCGCAGTATGCTCTCCATTTCGCTCTCGGGGACGCACTGTCTAATCACCATATCAGCGCACTGTCTAAATAAGTACGGCTCATCCCAATTGTACCATCTCACATCGTGCATAAACTTCTTCTTTTGTACTCTATTGAAGTCAGACGGGATAATGTTGCTCACTAAAAAGTTTATAAAATCCGCGAACCAGGGCATCTCGCCTTTCACCACAAACAACTGCTCGTTAGGGAAAGACTCATTGATCATTACTTTGTCGTTTCTGTCCATCCCCGAATTTTCCAGTCGAGACAAGTGGTTAGCCACTTGGTTCTCGGTCCCTTTTCGGTCCTTAATTTCTAAGTCAAACTCTTGAAGAAGAAGGATCCACCGTATGAGTCTAGGTTTAGCATCCTTTTTTGAAATCAGGTATCTGATCGCAACATGATCTGTATATACAATTACCTTAGTGCTAATCAGATATGACCTGAATTTGTCAAAAGCATAGACTACTGCAAGAAGCTCCTTCTCAGTGGTAGTGTAGTTTAACTGGGCGTCTGTTAGGGTTTTACTTGCGTAATAAATCACATGAAAGATCTTGCCCCTGCACTGTCCCAATACTACCCCCACAGCAAAGTCTCTTGCATCACACATCAGTTCGAAGGGGAGAGACCAGTCTGGTGCTGTAATAACAGGAGCTGTAGTCAGTTTCTTTTTCAAGTGTTCAAAGGCTACCAGGCATTCCTTGTTAAAGTTGAACGGGAGTAAACTACAAAAAGGCTTAGTAATTTTTGAGAAGTCTTTAATGAAACGCCGGTAGAAGCCTACATGGCCCAGGAAACTACGAACTCCCTTTACAGATGATGGTGGCGGTAGGCTTTCTGTGGTCTCTAGTTTAGCTCTATCCACCTCTAGACCTTTCTCAGAAACTTTATGGCCCAGAATAATACCCTCCTTTACCATAAAATGGCATTTCTCCCAGTTTAGAACGAGGTTCGTCTCAACGCATCTCCTCAGCACCAATACCAGATTCTCCAGACAGATGTCGAAGGAGTCCCCAAAGATAGAGAAATCATCCAGAAGACTTCTACGTTGTGTTCGACCATGTCTGAAAATATAGCCATCATACATCGCTGGAATGTGGTTGGTGCATTGCAGAGCCCAAAAGACATCCTTCGAAAAGCAAAAGTGCCATATGGGCACGTGAAGGTGGTCTTTTCTTGCTCCTCGGGGGCTATGACAATTTGATTATACCCAGAGTAATCGTCCAAGAGGCAATAATAATCGTGGCCGGCTAGCCTATCCAGCATTTGATCAATAAACGGGAGAGGGAAATGATCTTTCCTTGTCGCTTTATTCAGTTTGCGGTAATCCATGAAAACTCTCCATCCCGTTACTGTTCTGGTAGGAATAAGATCGTTCTTTTCATTCATCACGACCGTCATGCCCCCTTTCTTTGGGACACACTGCACTGGGCTCACCCAGGAGCTATCTGATATCGGATAGATTATCCCCGCATCTAACCACTTAAGGATCTCTTTTTTGACAACTTCCTTCATGATCGGGTTCAATCTTCTTTGCTGCTCTATTGATGGTTGGCTTTCATCCTCTAAGAGTATTTTATGCATGCAATAAGAGGGGTTGATCCCCTTGATATTTGCTATGGTCGAACCAATAGCTGATGTAAACTCTCTAAGGACCCTCAGCAATTTGCTCTCTTGGTCGGATGATAAGGCAGAGGCGATGATAACCGACAGTGTAGAAGATTCTCCTAGATAAGCATATCTTAAGTGATCCGAAAGAGGTTTCAAGTCAAGTGTGGGAGCCACCTCTAGAGAAGGCTTTAATCGCACTGAGGGCTCCCCCGTTTGTCCAAATGGTTCGATGGGAATTTTAAACTTGCGCATTTGAGGCACCGTATTCAAAATCTGGATGCACTCCACCACATCTATCGATTCCATGTTAGAATCTCCCATAAGCGCACTCTCCAATGGATCCATACCCAGCAAGTGTTCAGATTCTTCCTACAGTATCCGATCGACAGTATCGATTCTAAAACATTCTTCCTTTTTCGTCGAAAACTTCATAGCCTTGAAGACGTTGAATGTCACCTCTTGGTCTTGAATCCTCATAGTTAATTCTCCCTTTTGTACATCTATGAGTGTTCTCCCGGTGGCTAAAAACGGTCTCCCCAGAATAATTGGAATGTTCTTGTCTTCCTCAAAGTCCAGAAATATAAAGTCTGCAGGGAATATGAACTTATCTACCTTCATCAACACGTCCTCAACAATGCCTCGGGGGTAAGTGATGGATCTATCGGTTAGCTATAAAGATATGCTTGTCGGCTTAGGAGCCGGCAAACCCAATTGAGTGAACACCGATAGCGGCATCAAATTTATGCTTGCCCCCAAGTCGCATAGGCACTTGTTGAAGGACAGCTCCCCAATAGAACATGGGATTGTGAAGCTCCCTGGGTCCTTAAGCTTTGGAGGTAACTTTCTCTGTAAGACAGCACTGCACTCCTCTGTCAAGGCTATGGTTTCATAATCTTCTAACCTCTTTTTTCTTGACAGTATCCCCTTCATAAACTTTGCGTAGCTCGATATTTGTTCCAACGCCTCGGCAAAGGGAATATTTATCTGCGATTTCTTGAATACCTCTAAAAATTTGGCAAATTGCTTATCCAGTTTTTGCTTTTGGATCCTCTGTGGATATAGTGCAAGATGGTCTATTACTTGTGGTGGCACATGGATTTTCTCTGTAGATACCTCCTTATCTGCCTCAACTACTTTGCCCCCATCATTCCCATCTTCCAAAACTGTCTCAGAATCTTCTGCATCTTGGAGCTCCCGCGTCAGGTTTTGCTCTTCAATGGGCGCGGCCGCGCGGGCCTCTGGTTCAACAGTTATCTTCCCAGACCTTAATGTGATTGCTTGGCACTACTCTTTGCCATCCCTTTTCCCTGGATTCGCCTCAGTACTGCTAGGAAGAGCCCCTTGCGATCTATTAAGGATTGCATTGGCAATTTGGCCAATTTGAGTTTCTAAAGTCTTGAGAGATACCGCTTGACTCTTAACGAACAACTTTAGCTCCTTGATCTCAGCTCTCTCCTCTGACTGATGACTAGTTGTTGGAGCATGGTGATGTTGTGGTTGATGAAATTCGGGAGGGTGTGACTGTCTCGGTGCATACTTCTGCTGGGATTGCCGTGGTTGAGATTTTGGTTGGTAGGGTTGATATTGTGATGATTGGGCATTTTGGTATGTTTGTTGTTGTTGAGGAGGTTGGTATTGATTTTTTTGTGGTGGTGCATGATATTGAGTTTGAGATGTTTGAGGTTGGGATGATTGACCATTTTGGTAAGGTTGGGGTTATTGAGCATTCTGGATATTACTCCAACTGAAGTTCGGATGGTTGCGATTGTTGGGATGATAGAAGTTTGGGAACTGATTCTGCGGCTTTTGGTAGTTGCTGACAAACTGGACCGACTCGGCAGTGATGGCACACTGCTCAGTCGGGTGTGCTCTGACACACTCACAAACAAATGCAACTTGCTGAACTCTATTCTCAGCCATAGAATCTATCTTCTTGTTCATTGCTGCCAATTGTGCTGACAATGATGTGATTGCATCAACATCCAATACTCCTGCCACTTTAGGTTGAGCCATTCTTGCTGTTGGATTCTGATACTCATTAGCCGCCATTGTTTCAATAAGCTCATAAGCTGTCGGGAAGTCTTTAGTCCATAGAGCTCTTTCCGATACGGCATCAATGATTGGCCTTGACTGCCACCCCAATCCATTATAGAATGAATTTATCACCATCCATTCAGGCATTCCATGGTGCGGGCACTTCCTGATCATTTCTTTGTAGCATTCCCAAGCTTCATACAACGTTTCCCCTTGGAGCTGTGCAAACTGACTCAAAGCACTCCTCATGGAAGCAGTTTTAGCCATAGGAAGAATTTGGTTAGAAATTTCTGAGCACAGTCTTCCCACATGGTGATTGATCTTGAGGGTAATGAGTGCAACCAACTCTTCGCCTTATCCCTTAAGGTGAAAGGGAATAATCGAAGTTTCACCGCCTCATCTGAAATGTTGTTGAACTTAAATGTGTCGCATATCTCTATGAAACTCAGGATATGCTCATTTGGATCTTCTGAAGGTGTACCCCCAAACTGGAGATTGTTCTGAATCATCTGCAGTGTCCCTGGTTTTATCTCAAAAGTATTTGTAGCGATTTCTGGCCGCACTATACTGGACTGTAGATCGGTGGTTTTTGGCATGGAATAGTCCTGTAAGGCTCTATTATTGGCCCTCTGCTCTTCAGCCATTTGATGAGGTTGTTTAGGTCCCTCTTGTGGGTTAGTGTTTCTGATATTTGCTCTCCACGCTCTACCGTTAATGTTCTCTTGACGAGGCACCAACTCGGGATTGGAGGCTCGCGTGTGTATAAACTAACCACAAGTACCTAAAACACAAATAAAAAAATGAAGTTAGAAATGAGATAAGAAGAGATTTGTTCAAGTCAGTCAAATATAACACAAATTGATGTCAATAGTAATAAACTAACACCGATTCCTCTGCAACGGCGCCAAAAACTTGTTGCGCCGTTTCGGTGTTCAAAAAAACGGGCACAAAACACGTGCAAGTATACACGGTCGACAAGTAATAAATTCGATAAGTCGAGATCGTTCCCACGGAGAAAGGAGTCAGGCTTAAACTATCATATATAGTCCTATGGTTATTTTTATCTGCTCAAACGTGTGTCAAAGTGTTCTTTAATTAACTAGACTGATTTTAAAATAAACTTAACTAATTAACAAGCAAGGGGTTCAAATTAGAGAAATATGGGATCCTAACTTCATCTATTGCGTCATCTAGGTTAACAACACCTCAAGTCATGTATGAATAATCACATAGGAATGCTAGTCGGGAGCTCGAATGTGAGACATGGCTATCTTTCAATAAACCAAGTTCATATCATATAATATCCACAAAAGAGATAGAAATAACATGAACATCGATAAAACCTAAATCGCTATATGTCTATGCAATTTACAAGCTAAATCGATTTAAGTGCAAGCTCCCTATTGACTACACATGGACAATACGGTATATTTCTATCCGGATTACGAATCACAAAACTTATCAAATGCAAGTTTCACAAACACATGCTAGCATGGCAAAATCTAAGTTTACATATCCTCTTTCGATTCCATATAAACTATTACAGTAGATGTTGATCAAGCATCTAAACATAAAACACAACCATGCTAGGCAAACCATACATTCTCATCCATACATTTCAAAGAGGTATAAAACCCTAGACTAAGCAAATAGAATCCATTAGAATCCCATAATGGTAGTTAGTTCATCTCTTAACCACCAACCATTATGGGATTAAAACCAAGCATTGAAAGCAAGTAATGGAAGAGAGAGAGAGAGAGAGAGAGAGAGAGAATAGAGATAGTAAATCTTGTGGCTCCACTTCCAATAGAATACTCCGAGCTCAAGTTCAGACCACACAAGCTCCAAAATGAAACCCTAGAAATATAAATGCAACTTGAACTAGAAGAGAAGAATAGTTAAGCTCTCAAGCCTTCCTTAGCTCCTAAACCCTAGAAATGTAAGACAATCCTCTTAAAATTAAATGAAGTCTCCGTTCTAATAATTGATAAGTTTCGTTTAAAATAACCCAACCCTTATACAAACACTTAGCCTAACAAAGCAAATAAAAATCTAACTTTTTGGACCGGCGCGACCGCGCGTGGTCCCCTTGCTTTCTTGGCGCGGCCGCGCGAGCACTGCTCTGCTGCTGGTGAAGTTTGGTTACGACTGCTTTCTTGCACAATCCCTTGCTCTTTCTTTTGTTGCTTCTTGCTCCCTCACGATGCTACTATGAGGTCATTATCTTGTGCCCTTTTCCTCATGCCAAGTCCTTCTTGCCTTAGTGCCAGCTTCATGCCATTTTGTCCATTTCTAATTCCACCATGTCTTATTGGTTGCTTTCCATATTGCCTTTATCCAAATTCTTACCAAATCATGCCAAACCATGCCATTATTGTGCTATTTCATGCCAAAGGAGCTTCCTGTCTAAAATGCATAACACAAAGATAAAATGCGTTAAAAGACAATAAAGTTCTTAAGTTTAAGCTATAATCATAGTAAGCTGGCATCCAATAAGTAGGTGTAAAACCTACTTATCAATCCACATACTTTTTCGGACGATCCTGGGCTGTTATCAATCTCATACGTATTAATTTAACAATCTCTGCAGTTTGTTGTACCAATTCTGGTCCTAACAAACTACGTTCTCCAACTTCATCCCAACAAAGAGGTGTTCGACATTGTCTTCCATACAATGCCTCGTATGGCAGCATACCTATACTAGCATGGTAGTTATTGTTGTACGCAAATTCCACCAAAGGCAAATGATCATCCCAACTCCCTTTAAAATCCATTACACAAGCTCGCAGCATATCTTCTAGAGTTTATATTGTCCTTTCGCTTTGTCCGTCTGTCTGAGGATGATAAGCTGTACTCAATCTTAATTGTTTTCCCACATGTTCTTGAAAACTCCTCCAAAAATTTGAGGTAAATATGGGATCTCTATTTGACACAATTGATACTGGCACTCCATGTTTAGACACAATTTCTTTGATATACAGCTTGGCTAGTTGATCTAGATTATATTTAATCTTTATTGGCAAAAAGTGTGCCGACTTTGTTAATCGATCTACTATAACCCAAATAGCTTCTAGTCCTTTTTGCGTACTCGAAAGTCCTACCACGAAATCCATTGTGATATGTACACATTTCCATTCAGGGATTTCCAATGGTTGCAATAATCCACTTGGTTTCTGATGTTCAGCTTTTACACTCTGACAAATAAAACATTTACTTATATATTCTGCAATCTCTCCTTTCATACTTGGCCACCAAAAATACTGTCGAAGGTCTCGATACATCTTTGTACCCCCAGGGTAAATCGTGTACCTTGAACAATGGGCTTCGTATAAAATTTCTTCTTTCAATTCCAACACTGATGGAACCCAAATTCTTCCTTCAAAATGGATTACTCCATTATTATCAACTCTAAACTTGGTTTCTTTTCCTTAAGAGATTTTCTCCTTAACCTCCACACACTCTCCCCATCCCCGAGCTGTGCTTCCTTAATTTTTTCCACTAAAGTTAAACCATCTGCCATAAAATATAATTTTTCCTGTGATTCCACCGAAAATTTCTCCTCTAATTTCATTTTCTCCATTGCTACTATTAACTCCTCTTGAGCAGTTAATATCATCAATTTCTCTCGACCTTTCCTACTTAGAGCATCGGCCACAACATTTGCTTTGCCTGGGTGATAAAGAATTTCACAATCATAATCTTTAATCAATTCCAACCACCTTCTTTTCCTCATAGTCAATTCTTTTTGTGTGAATATATATTTCAAACTTTTGTGATCTGTGTATTTTTCACACTTTTCACCATATAAATACTGTCTCCATATTTTTAAAGCGAACACTACCGTTGCTAACTCCAAATCATGGGTAGGATACCTCTTCTCAAAATCTTTCACTGTCGAGATGCATAAGCAATAACTTTTCCATGTTGCATAAGCACACATCCTAATCCTTTATGTGAGGCATCACTATAAACCACAAAGTTGCCCGTATTATCTGGTAAAGATAACACCGATGCGTTGCTTAATTTCCTTTTAAGTTCCTAAAAACTTGCTTCACATTTTTCTATCCACTCAAATTTCACCGTCTTCCTTGTCAAGTTAGTTGACGGAGTAGCTATCTTTAAGAAATTTTTAATAAATCTCCTATAGTAACCTGCTAATCCTAAGAAACTACGCACCTCAGTTGGCATTTTTGGTTGCTCCCAATTTATCACTGCTTCCACTTTCGCTGGATCTACCGATATTCCTTTATTGTCAATTACATGACCCAAAAACTGAACTCTTTTTAACCAAAATTCACAGTTGTTGAACTTCGCATATAACTTTTCTTTCCTAAGTGTTTCCAATATAATTCTCAAATTATACTCTACTTGACAGGTATACTGGTCTGACTCTTCCTACCTCTGTAATTCATAAGTCCTTATATTCTGGAGTTCATGATAATCTATTTGCAAATTCTGCAGTTGACTCTCTAGGTATTGGTTTCTATTCTCAGCTACCTGCAACTTAGCTGTCAGATCTATCTTTTGACCCATCAGATTATGAATCATAGTTCCTAACTGAGCTAAAGCTTCCTGCATCTCTGACAATATATCCTCAAACTCATTATCCTCTAGAGCTTCATCCAGTTCATCTAGAAATAATCCCTCATTAGGATCATCATTTTCCTCAGGTTCGAAGTCTATCTCTACCACTGGTACTGGTATATGCACATGTTGTGGTTCTATCGGTGGTTGACCTATCTGCTCTTCAAATTCTACCTGGACCTCAGACATCTATAAGAAAATGATAACAATAATTTCATTAGTACTTATTACAAGCATTTATATACAAATAACAATTAGTAGTTATCTATACATTATTTTATTATCACTATCATTCTTATGAATGAATTTTTAACATTCATACTACTTAACTCCTAGATAAATTATCTCCCTCATTTTCTAACTAATTTATCTTAAGGTTCTAATCCAAGGTAACCCCTTTAAACCTACGATTTTGATACCAACTTGTGACGCCCCCAAAAATAAGTACTTAAAACCTGTATTTAGTGCTACACGATTCTAAATATTAACAAACTTAAAGCATTATTAAATTAAAGTTATTACATCAAAGTGCTTCTATCCCAAGTACGAAAACCTTTAAATAAGTCTTAACATGATAGGTATGTATTAATGTCACCCAACAACCTATCTATTACATAAGATCATTCTAGCTAAGCTGACATTTTTCCTTTGCCCTTATCTTTTCCAGAACTCTCAACTTCATCTTTCTTAACTGAAACATTTATAATAAAAGCAAGAATGAGCATTTAATTGCTCAACAAGTATAATAATCCATAATTAACATGCAAAGAAATAAATGTTTTCAGCTGATTCTGCTTTCACAGTAAAAAAGTCTGTAAAGCAATTAGCATAAACTGTGATGATAATCTTATATTTTTGAAACGACGTAGTGATTTAAATATGCTAAGTCATTTATAAATTCAAGAACTTGCTTTTCTTTTTAAAAGGTTCAATCAGAAATTTTATCTGTGAACCAACATGGTCTTACGAACATGATGGGAGATCAGCCTTTTATGCCCTGCATTGATCAATACTATGTAGATGGAACTGATTCTTTCAGTTCCTCTTTGCCGTCCCCAGGATGCAATATAAAAATAACCCCAAGTTAGGGAAGTTTTGCTCAGTTATAATCCATTTAAAAGAATAAAATAAATGGATAGCTTAATTAAACAATTATATTTCAAGACTTAATATGAAAGAATTTGAAATATATCAACTGTACATGTATACTGAGTTTTATTCAATGTATACATCGTTATCTCATGCAATTTTCGAAGCTGACTGGAATAAAAATTCTATCTCTATAGCATTATTTATAAACAAGAAGAATTAATTGCTTATATATAATTAAACTGGAAATATTACCCCAAATGAGTAAATTATGATTTTTATAATAACTGTCGCATAAAAGAATTGCAAAAGTTTAAGAAACTTACTCAATTTAGATACGAGAAAGTTAAGAAACTTGCCTTATAAGGAGATTATCACACAATTTTAATTTTCAGTCACCTCACTATCCCTCCAGAATTATATTCACATACATACTCACGTTAGATCATAACATATATCATCAACATGCAAGTACATTTATTATTAATAATTATTAGTTCATAAACTAACATTATTTACTCAAATCTCAAATTCCACCTTGTTTCATTTAGGAATTTATTCCAGTTTAACCATTCATTACTATTTAATGGTTCCTTACAATATTAATATGTAAATATTTTACATATTTGAACTTAAACCTTAAATATTCTTTCTCACGAATATTTCACAATTTATATTGCGAATTCGGTTCATAAATAGCTCACATTTAGCTTTTATAGTAAAAATTTAACTTACTATATTATTTCTGGAATAATAATAATTTTTATATTATTTTATTCTTTCACAAGTCGCTCGGATAGTTGCCTCATATAAAAATCTTTAATTTATTGGTTTACAAATATTAGCATTTACTATATATATATATATATATATATATTAGAGATATATATATACCGTTACATGTTGCTCGGCTCAAAAAGGTCATTTTGAGCCTCAGAAACCACAAAATATCACTTTTATGATTTATTAGAATTTTTAAAGGTCTCTCGGTTTATTTTGTCTCACAAAATAATTTTATAGGCCATGCGAGTTTTTATTTTGTCTAAATATGAGATTTTATATTTATTACATATTTATATTGCTTAAATTATGCCCGAAAGTTTATTTTTGGGCATAAAATCTCATTTCCGGTAAAAACTTGTCTCGTAAGGCTTTATTAACTTTAATAAGTCTTAAAACATTGACGGAACGCGAATCGGAACGTCGAACGTCAAAATCGCTCGATGCGTCGACGTTCGTCATCGTCCAATTTTGTGTTCTGACATGCCTATTCACCTCTTTTTAATTCTCAAACCACAAGTTAACATATTATGACTCGTCTAAAGTTTTAGCTCTTTAAATTCCAAGTTCTTGGACATATTTACCCTCTACGACCATTTATCGAACATGTTATGCGCACTCTTTGTTTTATTCGATTTCTTAGCCGTTTATTAACGGTTTCCCCCCATTCTATTCCTATAACATCCCACAACACTAATCTTTTTCTATTAACATGAATTCATATATATTTCATATACAAAATCAATTAACATAATAAACTTGAATAAGTAAAGTTTACTAACAAAACTTAGTTTTTCAATTCTTTGATTTTAAAAGCTATTAACCTCCATATTACACATACATGGATAGGAATAGATTGGATACAATGAAAACCCATTCAAATTCACATACTAAACTACCAAACTCCTATATTGGAAATTTAGTAACTATATATTATACCATTACATAAACTTGAATAAAATTCAAATTCAAATAGGAATTTGTACCTTTACAATCTTTATCTCCAAGCTTGATACTCTAATCTTTCCTCCAATCTCTCCAAGCTCTCACAAACACAATTTCCTTTACTTAACCAGTTGAGAAAAATTCAAAATTTCCACCACTGTGAGAGAAGTGGAGCTACGGGTTGGAGAAGAAGAAGAAGAAGAAGAAAAGAGCTTGACTAATTTCTTAAGTCAATTTTCTTGGTGCCTAAGTTTGATTGTGAGTAAACTCTACACTTCCTTCTCCTCTCTCTTTTCACGGCAAAGGCAAAAATTGGAATGGCTTGGAAAGGTTAGTTTGTAACAGTAATGAGTTATTAAGTAATAATCTCTAATTAACTAATTTACTAATTAACTCAATTAATCTTTTCTTATGTTAACTATTTTAATTACCACCCCTTAATAATTTAATTATTTAAATTACTACTTACTTCAACTAACTAATCTCTTGCAAATATATATTTTAAATATAATATATCTTAATTACATATTCATTTTATAAATACAAAATAAATATGCAATAACATAATAACCCTTGCAATTAATATTAATTGCTTACTTAAGATATTATAAGAAAATATAATATCCTTCTCTTCATTCTCATAAATTCAAACAAGAATTTATTTACCTCATTAAGATATTATAACAATTATAATCTTCTTTCTGTATTAAAATAATTCCATATAAGAATTTATTTTAATACTTTTGGTTATAACATATAAATAGACATTATATATCTAAACCACCATTTTATTTTCCTATCCCAATTGTTCATAACAATTATTATTTCATTGCTTAATAAATACATATATACATATTTATTAAATCTCATTTACATGCTACATCACACATGCACAATTCACATATAGTAAATAAAAAAAAATTATTCACTATTTTAATATTATTATTATAACAGAAATATAAGAAAATTTCAGGTTCTTACAATATCTTTACTGATTGTAGGATTGGTATATCATTCCTTATAAGTAGTTTATGAAAGTAGTATGCATACAAGCCAATCATGTATGATGATAAATCACATACTTTGTAAACGATCTTATTTATGTATTTATTAATAAAATTATTCATTTATTAAAAGCATTTAATTATCTACATGATGCTGTTTTTATAATATATAAATAACTCATAGTTTTAAGCAATGCTTTTAGAATCATGATGTTGATCATGCTAATGAAATCTAAATTCTTAGAAAACTTAAAACTAAAATAGTTCCCAATCGTTGGATTATTAAAAAGGGGATTAGTAAATCCGAATAGATTGGTACATATGTTGCTTGCTCATTGGATGAGAATGATTGACCTCATGATCATTTGTGTGGAGATACTAAAGCAAGTATGTAGGTGCTTATTGGAGAATAAGTACACTAAACGTGACTCACTAAGGAATACCTAATGTAGTTTTACTCGCATGTCATTAGAAATTCCTAATGTGATAGTAGTACAAGTGATCCTCACACTTGAGATCATTATATTATCTTGTGTGTAATGAATTATACTTTGACTTATTCCTTAAGACCCTTAGGATATATCAAAGGGTATGCTTGAGTGTAATAAGTTACAGATGGAGATAACGAATGATCAATAAAGAATCTACCGCTTCTAGTAAAAGAAGAGATATGTCCTATGTGATTCGTTAAATGACAACCCAGTAGTCCTTGGCTAATGCAGAATGAAATTAGAAAGGAGTTTCTAATTTGTATTATTTGAAGTCGTGCATTTTCGGTCGAAATACATATAATTAAATAAAATAAGACTTGACAATAATTCCATGTCTTATATTTAATTGAGACATTGTATGGTGAAAGGATTAAATTATACGGTAACTATTAACTCAAATGTTCTTTTATTAAATAGATTATTAGTTTAATTTATTTATTTAAATAAGATTAAAATTGTTCTAATTGATTTATTCACAACCGGTTTAATATGGAGAACTTAAATGGTCACACCATAAAAGGAAGAATAATTATTTAAGAAGGTAATTGCATAATCTTAATAATATGTTAAGTGTAATTAATTTAATCTATGATGATAAAATAAATTAAATAACTTAATATTTATTATTTAATATTTTAGAAATATTAAATATAAATTAATAAGAGAAGTCTTATTAATATTATTACAATTATTATTATTTTAATTTCTAAAGGAGTTTAGAAATTAATTTAATATCCTTCAACTCGGGAGTACGTAGGAAGCCATTCATGGTGCGGTCTGACCTTCAAGAAAAAAAACAAAAACCAATAAAAAACCAGTCCCAAGACACCGAAATTCCTATAAAACCCAAATATTATCAAGCCTCCCTAGTCAACAGGCCCTGTTGAGGTACTCTCCGACATCTCAATGTCAATCCATCAAGGAGTAGTTCATAATACATCAAAACATCAAGTCATGAAAAAGTGGTAATCACTCAGCAATAACAATATATATCCAACGGGGAAATGAATTAAAACATATTTCTCTATTATATAATATTGTTTGATATATACAATGTATCCTGTACATGACAAAAATGGTTGATCTAGTATGTACAGAAAAATGAAAGTTAGTCTATAAACTCATGGATAAATGGGATAGCAAGGCCAACATGGCTTCCCTCTCAGAAGATGGAGGAGCATCTGTAAGCTTATGTCCCATGGTCTCCATGCGGGCTAGAAGATCCATAGCCATCTGCATAGTACTACTATGACCATTTATGAAGGCACTCATATCTGCGATAAGGTTGTGTGTATATGACCTGAGTGCAGTGTTATCAGCAATATAAACATCCCGGGTAGCTAGGGCCTCATCCTTCTCAATAAAAGCAACATCCCGGGCGACTAAAGCCTCCTCAATCTCAATAAAAGCGGCATCCATGGTAGCTCAAGCCTCTTCTCTATCAACAAAAGTTGCATCCCTGCTAGAAAGGGCTGTCAACATCAGCACTCTAGCCTGATCCTGATCAAAGTTCATCAGAGCTAATGAATCTATAAAAGCTAGATCTGTCCCTGTTGGAATGCTTGGGGGGGGGGGGGTCACTGACCAAAGATACTCAAACCAGCAAATAAATCATCCTCGGTGGGAGAATCAGGATCCTCTATAGGCTCCTCCTCATCAGAATCAATGCTCAGATCTGAGTGAATAACCGCAGCCAATGCAATATCTGCCTCCAACCATGCAGAATAATCTGGAGAATGATCCGGATGGCTAGTACAAAAATCAGCCCTCTCCCTACGAGTCCAACAATCAAAAGTCTTGGTGAGGTCAGCTGACGATAAAGATGAAGCTGATATCCGCTGATCCATAGCCCCCTCAAAGTGGTGGATGCTCTGAAACTGATCAAACTATCCCATGACAGCCATCGGATGATATGTGGTCACCCCTCTCAAACCTGCTAAGCGTAGGTAATCTATGCCGACTGAATGAGTAATGAAGCTGTAAGGGGAGCTAAGGCCTAAGCAGGGCAAGATCGAAAAGGGATGCTGGATCGCCATCAAAAAGGTCAACCATGATGCAGCATCTGTACACTCCGCAGGCCGAAAAGAGTAGGACCTAGATATCTAATGAGTAAAGAAGTACCCATGATGTCTGAAAGTGCCGATGGGTCTCAAATGTGTCATGAACCACATATATAGCAAAATGGCACTGCCTTTGAAAAACCCCACAGGATGGGTATGGCAAAATGTGGCCGACCTCAAGGTCTCCGCCAATATCATTGGCAAGATAGTACAACCCTATCTGAGAGCACGAACCACTACCATCAGACCAATGTCCAAGTGGTCCATATAAAGTGGCATGTACAGATAAGCTGTGACGCACATCAATAGAACATCCACGAGTGCAAACTGCCACTCATCTGTAGGGATGATAAAGTCTCCTGAATATCGCTCGCAGCTATCCAGCAGGCCAAAGTAATCGATCAAGAAGTCCAGGGACACCACATGCCCTGCAGTAATCTCATTAGTGATGACTGCGCCTCAGACCAGTCATGAACTGTCGTCTCATATCACTGAGGGTCGTCCTAGCATAAAGGAAGAACTAATGCCAAACCTGTGATGCGCTCATACTCCTTCAGCGTAGGAGTCAGCTCGTGGATGCCAAATCTAAAAACCTGACGCTCAGGTATCTAACAGGATAACATGCTGTCCACAAAGCCCAGTAAAACCTGAAAAGCTAAAATGGCCAAAGAATACCCCAGCATCTGATCAACTGTCGCCCTGTCTGTGGGAGACAAACTGTCATACCAAGATCTCAAAGAAGATGCTATCAATGAAGATGGCAGGTGCTCGATACGGCTGACGGTAGATGAAGACATCTGTAGAACTGTATCATGAGACCATCTAGGGGTCAAATCTAGACTCACCTGTCTAAGTGCATGTCCATGATATAATACATGCATAATGACAATGATAAATGACAATAGGATGCAATAGATAGGAAATATCATGCATTTCTAAAATACACTATCTACTGAAAGCATAATCTCTGTCTGCTCATAAAATGCAAAATAAAAAGTATAGGGAAATGGGGCACAACCGCCCAATGACTAACAGAGGCCTATCAAAAGATATAACGAGAAATGGGGCACAACCGCCAACAAAGGCTTATCAAAAGATATAGCGAGAAAGCTATCCAAAGAAGTCTATAATATTTGCATCCAGGCGATCAACCTACTGTAGCTCCTCCTGAGTCACTAAATCTCGGCCAGTAAGAATATCTGGTCGATACAGAGGAGGATCGGCACCTGTATAACTGCCAGAATATGGACCTGGTGAGGAGCCAGCTCCGGAGCTGGAAGGATCAAACGAATCTGCCTCTGAAGGATCCCTGCCAAGATGCCTGATGAAAAACTGAGCCCGCTTCAACCACTGGGTCAATCCTAAAATTTGCTCCAAATAAGTAGGCTCTCTGAGGCAAGCTATCCAATCTGTCATCATAACAGACCCTGGCACTATATCTGCCATAAACTGGGTAGCACGAGTCTGAGCCCCAATAGTGCGAGGACTTAACCATCGATGAAATGCCTACTGACTGTGAAGACCCTCTGACAGGGTAAAGCCATCTATGCCTACCAGGGGAATATCTGTGACTGGCTGAGCTAAGGGCCAATGATGCCAAGCAGGAAGAATAAAGGGAATGCGGATCTCTCCCATGACGCTTCAGATAGCGCGCTCTCCCAAATAGAGCTCCCAACCTCCCTCGATCAAAAAGGGAATCCGACAAGTGGCTAATGTAAACTCCAGTCCGGTCAAAAATCCAACCTTGAAGCCGACTGTCAGATAGTCCGGGGTGTAAGGAACCCACGTGATAGAGTCGGCAGTCAACAGCTCTAGCTGCAAGCGGGAATGGGTAAATCCCTCTGCTACAGGGACCTCCGTCAAAGTGGAATGATGCCAACATCGTTCTTGCAGATATGTTTCCAAGCCCAAAGTAATGGCAGGGCGTAGGCAAGGGAGCCTCTTATATGCCCAAAACTAGAAGTGTAAAAATCAAACGACCTCAGTGATAAAGTTGATAAACACAAATGAGAAAATTTGAAAGGTGAAAGAGAAATTACTCAACAGCAGGAAGGGGTAAAAACCTAGCCAAGCATCCGTCATGCCCTTAGAGCGTAGACACATCCCACGAAGAAAGTAAGCGAAGGTGTAGGTGCCCCAATTAAAATCCCTGATGCGCTCCACGTACCGAATAGCGCTAACCAGAGCGAAAGAGACCGTTAAGGAGTTGTCTGCAATGAAACAACCCCTGATGATCACCAAGAACGACCAAAGAATGCAAGCTCTAACCCTCTGATCATCAAGCAGAGGCTGAGTCAAAGCCCCGCTCTGGGCATCAACACTCAAGGGACCAGAACGGACAGTCCGACCCTTGATGGCCATTGCAGGAACTTCCAAAAGGGATCTAACGGCAGCAGGTGAAATGTCAGCCACTAAAGGCACTAGCTCCCCTGCAAACTTTATCCCCATAATGAACTGCCAATCCATCGGTGTCATCATCACCTCACAGTCCAACAGATAGAGAGACTGGGTCTGGTGGAACCAGCGCTCAGATAATGCTCGCAGATAACCCCAAGGGCAACGACGGGGAGGAATAGAAAAGAAGGCCTCAAAACCCCAAGTGTTGACGATGGCATGATACTCTGGATGTAGAGTATGATATAAATAATGGACTCTGAACTAGTTACCCCTGGGCTACGTAAATCTGAGAACCTAAATTAAATAGCAAGTCCAGATTAAACATGTGCCCTGAAATGGCAAAAAGAAGAAAAGTCTAGATTGAATGAAAACTTCAGTCACCTTATTGGCGTGAAGGTATATCGAGGGATGGTGTCTCAAATCGCCCAGAAGCTCCCGAAGCGGCACAATGATGGATGGAAGCTCCCTACGCGGAGCATGAGCTAGAATAAGATCCACAAATAGGGCATACTCGTCGTCCACATCATCCGGCCTCTCAGCCTGGATCGGACGAATCACAGACTCAACCAACGGACGAGGCAGCCGGGCTGGACGAGGTTGGGGAACATTAGAAGCTCTCCTCCGCCTCATACCTACAGAGACCCTACTAGCAATGTATGGTCTATCTGGTTCCATAACCTGGACAAAGTCTCCAAATCACCTCAGAAAGGGTGAGGTAAGCCTTGAAACTTACGGCCTGTTAAGATTAAATCATTGCTTCATGCATATTTTAAGTCGTAAAGCATGCATTAGTTAACATACACCCCCAGTAGGGTTAAAATTGCATGTTCATTAAATGCTCAGGCTTTTAAAAAAATTTCGCCAGAGTTCCCTTCGTAAAATGGATTGTCCGCATGCACATAGGCATAACTAGGTGGCCATTCAGTAGCACACCTACCCAAAAACATGAACAGTTCATATATATGAAAAAAATCAAAATGAAACTCCCCATGGCACCTAAATTACCATGTGTATTTTTTGTTTAAAATTCAGGCTCATTGGCCCTCAAATAGGATGAGTAAACTGGCCAAAAAGGGAGCAAAATGACTGTCTCAGAAATCAATTTTTTTCACATCAAAACGTTCGACGTAGTAAAACATGCATATTTACTAAGTTTGAAAATTTTTATCAAGTCATATAAGCATGCATATTCGCTATATTGTGTTTAGAAGCATACTATATGAAATCTAACGTTCTAATGGTCAAAACTTGAAAAGAAAGAATGTAAATGTTACCAGAGATGTGCAGAAGGATTGTACGATGACGAAATTTAAAAAAAGCTGCCCCAACTCAATAGATCTGAAGAAGAAATCTCAGATTTTCTTTATAGTTCAAACTTGAAAATGAATTATGAAAGCCACGGGGGGTCAAGTTATACTCGAAGGGAGCATCAACTCCACCTGCGACAGCCGCAAGTGGACTTGAGGCTCCCTAAGGTGGGTCCCACCCCCTCCGGTTTGGTCCAATTAAAGTTAAAGCAAAGTTTACAGAAGCTGAAAAGTCAAATCAGGGAAAAAACTGCTACGCAATTGAGCGAAATGGCCTGAAACCCTGATTCTAAGCGCTAAGCTCCTGAGGAAGGAAGAAACTTCATGTAAGCCATTGGTAGAAGCCCTGATGTTTCAGAGTGCCGATGATGAAAACTACTGAAAACTGCCTCTGTCAGAACATCGGGAAGGTCCGGCGTTGTGAACAGTGGGTTTTGATTGCGTCAAAGTATCCAGATTTGTCCGAGGGTATGACCTATCAGAAAGATACCCCAACATTGAGATCAATTAGGCCTGACATTTCAAACCGTTGGTGATAACTCCAGCGTGGCATCGGGAACGAGCCGGTGGTGAAAGCCATTGAAAACTACTTCAGCGAGGTTCATATTGACTGACATTGTAAATCGTTGGCGACAAATCCAATGCGGCATTAAGAAAGATAAGCCCACATAGAGATTAATTAGGTTTGACATTGCAAAACGTTGGCGATAACTAAAACGAAGCATCGGGAATGAGCCGGTGATGGAAGCCGTTGATAACTGCTTCAACGAAGGTCAGAGTATCTGAAATTATAAATCGTTGGCGACAACTCCAACGAAGCATCGAGAACGAGCTGGTGGTGAAATCTGTTGATAACTGCTTCAACGAGGTTCAGAGTATTGCCAGTGCAGACCGTTGGCGATAACTCCAGCGTAGCATCTAGAGAAATCCGATGATGAGAACCATGGAGAAATTTCTCCCCAGAGAGGACAGATGAGGGAATCTGTTATAAAAATCCTCTGCTGGAACACCGAGAAGGATCGATGGTTCAACCGACCGCTGTAAACTACTGTTCGAGTAGGCACCGAGAAGGTTTGGTGATGGTCAAACTTTGCAAACTACCATTCGAGTAGGCACCGAGAAGGTTCGGTGATGGTCAAACATTGACAACTATCGTTCGAGTAGGCATCAATAGAGTTTAATGAGAGCTATCATGGACGACATCATCCCCAGCAGGAGTGGCAGGAATAGTCAGTGATGGAATGCCGTGGCAGCTAACACCACAAGAGCATATAGCATTCATAACATGGCATATCGTGCATTGCATTACATTTGTATATGTCATGTTTCCAGTGTCTAGCAGTCTTTATCCTATTCATTCCATTGCATTGCATAAAAATGATAAATAGGGGCATTTGTAGACACTTAAAATTTTGCATTCCTGTTACTAGCCCTGTAAGAGGGCAAAACTATCTTTTACCTTCCAGAGATAATCCTGGAAGTCCAAATCAACTATAATAACCCCGGCGACAACACCGGGAGATCAAACTTAGCCCTGGCAACAACACTGGGAGACCAAAGTCAACCCAATGACAACATCGGGATGTCAAGTTAAACCCCAGAAGCAACCCCAGAAGGTACAGCAGCCCTGAAAACAACACTGGGAGATCAAACTCAGCCCCGGCGACAACATCGGGATATCAAGTCAAGCCCCAGCAACAACTCCGGGAGATACCAGCCTCGACTACAACACCGGGAGACCAAATCAACCTTCAGAGACAGCCCCGAAGCATCAAATCAACCTCAGAGACAACCCTAGGAGACCAAGTCAACCTCGGAGACAACCCTAAGGACGAACAGAGTCAGCTGGGATCAAACCTCGAAGATAACCCCTAGAAAACAGTCAAAAACCTTTGTTAATCCTGGAAACAACCCCTGGAAGGGCAAAATGATTATTTTACCGACTTGACACAAAATCAATTCAAAACCCCGATTTTATTCTCCCAATACGTTTTCATACGTATATTCTACAACATATCAAGTTTTAACCGGTGGAAACGAAGTTTTGAAGCCCTCCGAGTGGCATAAAGCCCGTAACGCTGCCCATTGTAAGTTTTTTTAGGATCAGAAGTTGTTTACTATTTTATCATACATATGTGAACGTACATATAAAGTTATAGCTTCTGGTTTCGCCTGAATTTCAAATACGTTGCCTTTCTAGCTTACTTTTAAGTATATATAAGTATATATATAAGTTTTTCTTTGCTTGCACAACCTGGATTGCTAATCCGTGACTTTTTACCGCTTTCTTATGTATATAACTATATATATATATATTATTTCTTTTGGTCTAGATTGCTAATTCGTGGCCTTTGTAGCTTTATTATATATACAACTGACTATATATATACTAACATTCAATTCAGTCAAGCCTGGATTGCTAATCTGTGGCTTTTTATCGCTTTTATATATATAACTATATAACTATATATATATATATATATATATATATATATCTATACTAACTTGTTTAGCCTGGATTGCTAATTTATGGCCTTTTCAGCTTTAATATATATATACTAACTGTATTTATTAACATTTCATTGAGTTAGGCCTGAATTGCTAATTCGTGGCCTTTTATATATATTTACATTTATCAGTCGAACCTGGATTGGAAATTCGTGGCTCTTTATATATATATATATATATATATAAGTATATATATTCTTTATTCAATGTGATTAAATATCTGTTTCAATTATTCGTTCGATATGAATCTATTTTAATGTAAATTTTGTGGTTTAGATTCATCTAAATCTAACCATTTCTAACTTTTAACCGGTTCAAAATCGGTCAAACCGGAACCGAGGAGCTAGAATGGCTAAGATTTATTTAAATCTAGCTTTCTTTCTAGTTTTGTAAATATTCAAGCCACTACGCGACCCTAGATCAATATCTAGTGGGAACGGGAAGCTTTGGCTACGCGCATGCAAGGATTTAACTGATGAATCCTTTGTCTTGCGACGTCTAGAGTACCATTTGCATTATATGTCAATATCTTTGTTGTGCAGGCTTTTTGATATTATTATGTGAGCCTAGGATCATGGGATCTAAGATCACTCACACTGATCTAAATCTGATTCCCACGATGGACAACTCCGCATTGTAAATACATCCTACCAATTTTTCTTGTAAATGTAAATCAGATGGACCTTAAAATGGTTATCCGGATTTAAGGTCCCAACATAGTGAAATGTAGTTTGTAGTGCTAGGGTCACTTGGATGGCTTTCATGCCCATAAGAAGACCGACCCTTGTATATACATTCTGTGGTCGAGGATGCTTCGTATCCTAACAATAAACATCCAAATCAAGCCGAATGCGGAATAAAATAAAAAATAGAAGTATCAAAAGGCTTTAATTCCTATGCGAGCGAAAGGGTTTGAAAACCATCTTTCAAAATGTCATTTTCATATTTTATCTAAAATGGACTTTTCAAACAAATCAAACCCTTCGTATATAGGTCCAACGAAGCACGACACTACTTTCAAATCAAACACGTAGGCTCAATTACTTCCAGCATACACACACACATTACAAATAAAAAAGGGAAAATTGAAAAGATGTGGTAACCATGTTTCACGAAAGTTGGGCCTAACACCTTCCCCCCGCTTAACTAAGCCCCCGAACTTTATGAAACTCGGTTTCCAAGGCCAAGTTTTGACAGCGTCCAGTAATTGGGCCTACTTGCAAAAAATCAAACAAAACTCGGTTGAGTTATTTAAAAAAAATTAGAATTGTCCTAATTAATTTATTCACAGCCGGTTTAATATGGAGAACCTAAAGGGTCACACCATAAAAGGACGAATATTTATTTAAGAAGCAAATAGCATAATCGTAATAATAAGTTAAGTGTATTTAATTTAATCTATGGTGATAGAATAAATTAAATAGCTTAATATTTTAGAAATATTAAATATAAATTAATAAGAGGAGTCTTCTTATTATTATTACTATTATTATTAATTTGAATTCCTAAAGGAGTTTGGGAATTAATTAATTAAAGTACTCTCCCATATTCCTAATAAAATTAGGAGGTAAATTAATTAAACTCCTTTAATTTATTTAGGAGGGTTGCCTACATCTATAAATAAGAGAAGTCTTATTTTGATTTAGGGCTAATTCAATTCCAATTGTTGGGAGAGCACACATTTTCTAGAAAGAGAGAAAACTAGGGTTTTGCCAATAACCCACCTTCTTAATACTTGTTCATCCTTGTTGGATCACCTCTAGAGGCCAAACACTTGGGTGACTGACGTTGATCAAAGGAAGGAATCACACACGGTAGATTCAAGTCGAACAAGAAAAGGATTGGAGTTGAACTCGTACCTGAGGAAGCACGAATATTCAAGGGTATGATTCGTTCTTCATCTCTTTAGATTAAATTAATAATTGCGCATAAAGGATGATCCGGGTTCATGGTTTGTAAAATTTTAAAACTCTATTTTTACACTTCCACTGCTATGTATGTGATTGTTGCATGCTATTTTGATCTAAAAACCTAACAGAATTGACTATGAATAAACCTTCTCACCAGTAGCAATGCTTAAGTCCATTCAGATTTTACTTGCGATTGTAGCTTATTATGAATACAAAATCTGGCAAATGGACGTGAAAATGACCTTCCTCAATGGGAAACTAGAAGAGGATGTATACATGATATACCCAGAGGGTTTAGTTTCAAAATATGGAACAAATTCAGTCTGTAAGCTACAACGATCCATTTATGGATTAAAGTAAGCTTCTTGAAGATGGAACATCCGTTTTGATGAGACAATCAAAGATTTTGATTTTATCAAAAACGAGGATGAACTATGTGTACAAGAAGGTTAGTGGGAAGGATGTGACATTCCTTGTACTATATGTTAATGATAAACTATTAGGTTTGTTTGAAATTGTGGGTGCAATCAAATTGCAAAATTAGCGGAAGCATGGTATATCAGAGTTTAAAAAAAATCTACAAGCAAATTACCCGGATCATCCTTTATGCACAGTTATTAATTAAAACGAAATAGAATGAGATTTAATTCATACCTTTGTAGAATTAAGCTTCCACAGGTACGAGTTCAACTACTTGTTCTTCGTGATCTCCTTGAATCTCTGGGATTGATTCCTTCCTTTGATCAACGTTAGCCACCCAAGTGTTGGGCTTCTAGAGGTGATCCACAAAGGAAGAGAAATTGTTCAAGAAGGAGGGTGGTTGGCTAAACCCTAGTTTTTTATTCTCTATAGAAAAGGAGTACTCTCCAACAATTAAAATTACATCAACTGATATGTAACATAAGACTCCTTTTATATAGATATTGATCAACCCTTCTAATCCAATTAGAAATTGGGTTTCATTTAATTAATTAAACTTCTTTAATTAATTAGGCTTCCCAACACACTGGGAATAATTAATTAAACTCCTTTAATTAATTTGCCTCCTAATCTTATTAGGAATAAATGAGAGTACTAATATTAAATTAATTTCTAAACTCCTTTAAAAATTAAAATAATAATAATTATAATAATATTAATAAGACTCCTCTTATTAATTTATATTTAATATTTCTAAAATATTAAATAATAAACATTAAGCTATTTAATTTATTCTATCACCATAGATTAAATTAATTACACTTAACATATTATTACGATTATGTCATTACCTTTTTAAATAATTATTCTTCCTTTTATGGTGTGACCCTTTAGGTTCTCTATATTAAACCGGTTGTGAATAAATTAATTAGAACAATTCTAATCTTATTTAAATAAATAAATAAAATTAATAATCTATTTCAATAAATAATATTTATTCTATAATAGGGATAAGCCTCCCTAGCGATCAATGACTTTCCAAATAATATAGATTTCAACATTAATCATAAAAGAACCTTTGAGTTAATAGTTACCGTACAATTCAATCCTTCTACCATACAATGTCCCAATTAAATATAAGACATGAAATTATTGTCAAGTCTTATTTTATTTAATTATATGTATTTCGATCAAAAATGCACAACTCCAAATAATGCAAATTAGAAACTCCTTTCTAATTTCATTTTGCTTTAGCCAAGGACTACTGGGTTGTCATTTCACATAGGACATATCTCTTCTTTTACTAGAAACAGTAGATTCTTTATTGATCATTCATTATCTTCATCTGTAACTTATTACACCCAAGCATACCCTTTGATAGATCCTAAGGGTCTTAAGGAATAAGCCAAAGTATAATTCATTACACACAAGATATTATGATGATCTCAAGTCTGAGAATCACTTGTAATACTATCACATTAGGAATTCCTATTAACAGGCGAGTAAAACTCTATTAGGTATTTCTTAGCGAGTCACATTCAGTGTACTTATTCTCCAATAAGCACCTACATACTTGCTTTAGTGTCTCCACACAAATGATCATGAGATCAATCATCCTTATCCAATGAGGAAGCAACATATGTACCATTCTACCCGGATTTACTAATCCACTTTTTAGTAATCCAACGATTAGGAACTATTTTAGTTTTAAGCTTTCTAAGAATTTAGATCTCATTAGCATGATCAACATCATGATTCTAAAAGCATTTCTTAAAACTATGGGTTATTTACATATTATAAAAGCAGCATCATGTAGATAATTAAATGCCTTTAATAAATGAATACTTTTATTAATAAATAAATAAGATTGTTTACAAAGTATATGCTTTATCATCATACATGATTAGCTTGTATGCATACTACTTTCAATCTCACTCTTGCACTAAAGCCAATTGCCATAGTATCTCATACCCATCTTCTCTAAGTGACGATCAAACTGTTGTTGTGTTAAAACTTTAGTAAATGGATCTGCAATGTTGTCTTGAGAGTCTACACGCTCCAAAGTGACGCCTCCTCTTTCAATAATCTCCCTAATCAAGTGAAATCGCAACAACACGTGTTTGTTTGGATTTTTGATGAGACTTGGGTTCCTTAGCCTGCGCAACAGCTCCGATGTTGTCACAGTATAAGGGGACTGCTCCTCCAATGCTAGGAACCACACCAAGTTTTGTTATGAACTTCTTCATCCAAACAACCTCATTTACGGCTTCACTTGCAGCTATGTACTCTGTCTCTATCATAGAATCAGCAACTGTTTATTGTTTGAAACTCTTCCAACTCACTGCGACTCCGTTCAGGGTAAATACATATCCCAAAACAGATTTACTATCATCTTGGTCCGTTTGAAAACTTGAGTCTGTGAAGCCCTCAAGTTTTAATTTAGACCCACCGTAGACAAGAAATACATCCTTAGTTCTTCGTAAGTACTTTATAATATTTTTCACTTCCTTCCAGTGCTCTTTTAATGGATTAGACTGATATCTGCTTGTTACAGTAAGTGCATGAGCGACATCCGGTCTAGTACATATCATACCGTACATGATAGATCATATTACTAAAGCATAAGGAATCTTACTCATATGGTCTCTCTCCTCAAGTGTCTTTGGGGCCTGTTTATTAGAGAGATGTATTTCATGGCTCATCGGCATGAGTCCTCTTTTAGAATCTTCCATGATAAACCTCTTTAGCATCGAGTCAATGTACGTTTCTTGGGATAAGCCAAGCATCCTTTGAAATCTATCTCTATAGATTTTTATCCCCAAAATATAGGATGCTTCTTTCAAGTCCTTATTGGAAAAGTGTTTAGATAACCAGATTTTAATTGAATGTAGCATAGGAATATCATTCCCTATCAGTAATATATCATCAACATATAATACAAGGAATGAAACAGCGCTCCCACTAACCTTCTTGTACACACATGGTTCATCCTCATTTTTGATAAAATCAAACTCTTTGATTGTCTCATCAAAACAGATGTTCCATCTACAAGAAGCTTGCTTCAATCCATAAATGGATCGTTGCAGCTTACAGACTTGATTTGTTCTAACCTTTGAAACAAATCCCTCTGGCTATGTCATATACACAGCCTCCTCAAGTTTCCCATTGAGGAAGGCTGACATCCAACTTACTCTTGTGAAAATTCTCAACAAATTGTGAGAAGGTCTCAGGGAGTGACTGCAAGACTAAGTCTTAACTTAACTCCCCATGCATAAGGAACCCAAGCTGTCCAAGGCATTCAATCAGATTGATCACCCTTAGGATATAAGTCTCAACGACAGTGCCCTCGTTCATCCAAGGTTGAAAGAGCTCCTTAGATATCTCATATCTAGCAGTCCTACTTTGTTCACCATACAACTCCTTAAGGTTAAGCAACATAGTAGGAGCATCCATGTTTTCATGCTGACGCTGAAGCTCGTTATTTATGGATGCAAGCATGATGCATTGAGCCACAGATGCATCATATTGCCACTTTACAATAATGGCAATCTCTTCCTCAGAGACTTTTTCTGGAACAGTTCCAGGGATAGGTGAATTTAGGACATTAAAAATCTTTTCAGTGGTGAGAATTATTATCAGATTTCTTAACCAGTCCGTGTAATTCGGTCCGGTTATTTTGTTAGCATCAAGTATGTTACGCAGTAAAATTAGTGATTTCAAAAATTTTAAATTTCTACATGTGAAAAGACAACATTTTAGCAAACATTCATTTAATTAATTTTACATACCAAGATAAATTAGGTCTTATTTTAAATTGGTATCTCCCATTATTTTCTTCAAACTATATTACCCTCACTTATATAGTTCAGCAAAATCTAATTAAAGATTTGCTAATGAGAATAAGGATCCTATTTCAAATGTATATAGCCTTGTGGATAGCACAACAAACTATATATAAATAAATAGGTAGACAACTCTTTGTCAATTACATCAACATGTAACTCCTTTTATTTTGTTTCTCAGATTATTTTGATCAAGTGGTAACACATCCGAATCAAAATTATCTAAGTTAAGTCCAACCTAGCACTTCCATATATTCAAAAAAGAAAATTATTGTCCTTATGGATAGCACAACAAAATAATATTGTTCAATTTTTTTTATAAGCATCAAATGTAATTAAATTAACATCTTAAATACTTAATACTTGCCTTGTGGATAGCACAACAAACTCATAATAAATATTTAATACTATATTAATTTTATCATGCTAGAAAGCGACGTTCGATATTCCAAATATCTTTGAACACTTTAGACTTAAAAATAATTTCTTTGAGGGGTTTGTTATTATTAGTCTCATCTTGTTTAGCGCGCATGCACACACACACACACACACACACACACACACATATATATATATAAATATATAATACGCGTCATTTTATTAAAACATGCGAAGCATGTTTGCATAAAATATAATATATATAAAACTAGCATGCACATATAGAATACTATATTCTACCCGGATTGATTATGGACTTTTATTATAGTTTGATTCACTAGAGCCACCAAGTGAACCAAAAGGACAAACCTAGGAGTGCAAGAATTAAATTTAAATATAACTATTACATTTAAACCCGGGCTTCATACAAATTGGTCTTCAAGCGCTCCTTGCTCCTTATTCTCCAATTCTTCAAGATAATTATAACTAGTCCTATTACAAAAAATATTTAATTTAAATAGAAACCTTAATCAGTAGTAAAGGGGAAGTACATAGGAGGGAGATATAATTTTACATCAAAAAAAATTAGAGAAGACGTGGTACACAGATCCCATTTAATAAAACTCATTCATTCAAGCATTCAACTAAAATAAAATCTAATCACATTGGTCAATAGTCCATAATTAACCCCATTTATTTTCATACATATCATCATATGCATCAATAAATAAAATATTTAATATATACATTGATATCGATTTAATGGGCAATCCTAGTTAGTTTCGAAAATCAATTTCAACTCTAATTAGTTATCATGGAATCCAATTCCTAATCTAATTAGTTAGCATGAAATCCAATTCTAATTAAAATAAACATCTATTTTAATCCAATTCCAAATCTAATAAACTTCTTTATTAATCTGGAATTACAAAAAAACCTTTAATTTTAATTTTTAATTAAAATAAACCTTTTATCTTAATTTTAAAATATATATATATATATATATATTTTCTTGTAGGGTGGCGCTGCAGCGGCTAGTGAACTTGTGACGCCCCCAAATCCGGGTTCCCTAAACTCAGGTTTGGTGCTCACAATCCATCATACATATCACATCTAACTACCCATTCATTAATGAAATACATCATTCATATCATTACTTAATATAACTTACTAGTAATTACCTGTGCCTGAAGGCACGACGTAACGAAAAATTAATTTAAAATAATTTTCAAAGTTTATTAATAATAATAATATGAAAATAATAATATGTTATATGAAAATAACTTATTATAAATAATAATAATAATAATAATAATAATAATAATAATAATAATAATAATAATAATAATTGTGACGCCCCCAAAATAGGTCCAGTCAACCCAACCCATTCTGAGTCGCCAAATACATGGTACAGAATTCAAATACAAACTTTATATTATACGGGCGTGCAAAATACGACCACACAACTGTGAGTGTCAATACAAATATGTAGAAAATATTAATATTCAAACTAAGTCCTCATTACAATTATTATCACACTATTTATCAGAAATAGTGAGGACTACTACTGCTCTAACTCGGACCATCACTCTGTCCCCCGACTAGTCCCTGCGACATTCTCATTTCCTGAAGAGGACAACAGATGAAAAGGGTGAGCTCAACTAGCTCAGTAAAGAATATTATGACTAAGATAATGAAAAATAAATTATCGTTAGCCTTCAATAAATCAGATAAAATATAATGGACAACCAATTTTAGATCAATATTCGCAGCGGAAATAACAATTCATTAGAAGAGTTAAGTAGAGAATGAAGTCTACTATCTTCTATGATTTAAAAGTCCATCATCAATATTTTATCCCTGTAACATCAATCAATATACATCTCGAATCAATATTCATCTTTGCACTACAGGCCAAAGATATTCATTTGTATCATCAGTGGTCATGTTTATCTCAACACCTGTCATCTTTGCACTACGGCCAAAGATATTCATCAGGTAATCATTCATCTTTGCTCTACAGGCCAAAGATATTCAGTTATATTACCACTTAGGACTGAGGATGATGAAAAACCATATAAATAGCGAATCCAGTGAAATAAAAGATAAGATTAAGGATTCGTATTTTAGTTTATCAAAGTTCAAAAATATTCCATAATAATACTTTGTGGAGCAAAATTCAAGAATGAAGCTCAAAACTTAGATCCAATCAAAGATAGTAACTATAACAAACAATTTGGACAAATAGAAGAAAATTTAATTTTTCCGTGAATAGTGCCGTATACGTGAATAGTAATCCCGACGAAAAAAAATAAGAATTTCATAATAAAATCCATGCCAATATTTTGGTATAATGATATTGAAAAGAATAACATCATTTATGAAAGAAAATAACATCCCTTACCTCAAAAGGATTGTACTTCTGACAGGAATATCGGATATAATATCGAAGGAAACTTGCACTGAATACTAACACTCAAAGTATTGAAATACTCACAAAAATACGTTCGATATTATAGAGAGAGAAAACTTCTGATTCTAGTGTGATTTTCAATTCTAACCTAAGCACCCTATTTATAGGAAAAGCTTAGGATGCCAAAGTAGACTTTTGAATAAAATAATATTATTTTTTTTCCTCCAACCGCCGGCTGCTCTCCCAAAAAGCCATCAGCATATTTTTTTTCCAACCAAAAGTGGGGCCCACCCTTTTATTAAAAAAATATATTTATTTTTTGAAACTTCAATAATTCATAATATATAGCCCTTTTGTCAGAAAAATACAAATTCTATGTCTTTTAATAGGAAATTTAATTCTCTACAACTTTGCAGAAGGAAGTTTTCCCAAATTCCAAACATAAATTATCCGAAATCCATAAACAGATGATTTTTCACACCAAAATACTGATAAAAATACTTCAATGCTAATTCCTTCTTTAATATCCATAAAATAAATATTTTCTTATCATATAAATCAATAATTAATTATTCACAAATAATATTGCAGAACTACAATATTGACAACCAGGTCGTCCCTAGGAAAGAGGGGGCCTTCCGATAAGGACTTCTCCTTACTGGCGCGCAATTAAATAACCCCTCCTAGACAGAACTTCCTTAGACATTGTCAATAATGCTATCTAATAATATTATGCAAATAATATGAATTATTGAGTTGATAATGTGAAATACGTGACAATTATTGAATCAATAATACCAAAATATCAACTGTACCCATTATTGAATCAATCATATAAAATAGCAACGTAGCAATTATTGAGTCAATAAAATATCAATGCAACAATTATTGAGTCAATAAAATATTATGCAATTATTGAATCAATAATAAAATATTGAACAGTAATTACTGTAACAATTATTGAGTAATGACTTCTCACGTAAGACTCAATAATTCGAAATACTGTGCAATACCGTGTGCTATTGTGCAACACCGCGTATCACTGTATTTTAACCACCGGGTATTTCAACAGTACTAACTGTAACAACTACGCCGTTGTTTTATAAAAAGGTTATTTCTGTCGCTTTCTATATCCGACAGTTATTCCGTTGTGGGGCCCACAAATAGCTGCGCCGTCGTACGAATATTCCCCGACAACAAGAATATTCCACGACCAAACGAATATTTCCCGACAACAAGAATATTTTATACCCACTTGCTCATTTTAAAGTATTTGCACATTTCACCCATAACTTTTTGTATTTATCAAATCAACACCTTACTATTTCAAAATAATATATAAAGAAAATTAAATCTTTATTCATAAAAGTTGGGGTCTTACAACCTCCCCTCCTTATGAAATTTCGTCCTCGAAATTGACGTACGTACCTGTTATGTCGAAAAGGTGAGGATACCTCGCTTTCATTTCCGATTCCAACTCCCAGGTCATTTCCTCAGTAGCATGGTTTCTCCACAAAACTTTAACTTGAGGTATAATTTTCGAGCGTAGGACATGCTCCTTCCTATCCAAGATCTTGACAAGTACCTCCTCGTACGTTAAATCTTCGGCTATCTCGTCTGGTTCTAACTCAATAATGCGGTTTGGATCCTTTACATATTTACGTAACACGGATATGTGAAACACGTTATGAACACGAGACATGCTTGGAGGTAAAGCGAGTCTATAGGCCACATTTTCTACTCAGTCAAGAATCTCAAATGGACCAATAAATCGTGGATTGAGCTTTTCTCTCTTCCCAAACCTCGTAACGCCTTTGCACGGAGCAATACGTAACAATACATGGTCCCCAACGTTAAATTTCACGTCCTTTCGATGAAGATCCGCATAACTCTTTTGTCGATCTTGTGCGATTTGTATTCGTTGTCGGATCATTTGAATTTTTTCTGAAGTCATACGTACCAACTCCGGTCCCAACAATGTTGCTTCACCCACCTCATTCCAGCATACTGGAGAACGACACTTTCTCCCATACAACGCTTCGAATGGAGCTACGTCTATACTTGCCTGATAACTGTTGTTGTAGGAGAATTCCACCAATGGTAAGTACTTATCCCAACTCCCTTTGAAGTCTAGAACACAGAGTCTCAATAGATCTTCAAGAGTTTGGATAGTCCTTTCTGATTGTCCGTCTGTTTGAGGATGATAAGCCGAACTGAATCGTAAATCCGTGCCCAGAGCTTTCTGCAAACTGATCCAAAATCGTGAATTGAATCTTGGATCACGATCCGAAACTATGGATACTGGTATGCCATGCAATCTCACAATCTCATTCATGTACATATGAGCAAGACGTTCAAGGGAATAAGTTTCTCGTATCGGTAAAAAATGAGCAGACTTGGTTAATCTATCAACAATAACCCAAATCGCATCTATGCCTTGAGAAACCTTGGGAAGACCCGTAACGAAATCCATCGTAATGTGTTCCCACTTCCATTTTGGAATCTCCAGTGGTTGCAATGGACCCTTCGGCACTTGATGCTCTGCCTTTACACGTTGACAAGTTAAACATCTCGAAATAAACTCCGCGATCTCTCTCTTCATATTGCTCTACCAAAATGTATGTCGAAGATCACGATACATTTTGGTACTCCCAGGATGGATTGCGAATGGTGTTGTGTGCCTCCATCATGATTCTATGCTTCAAGTCAGAATCGTTAGGAACACACAGTCTGGAGTTGACTCGAAGTATTCCCTCTTCATCGATTCTTGATTCTGGAATGGCACCTTCTTCTTCATCTTCATCAGCTCCGCATCCGTAGCTTGAGCAGCTATAACTTTATCAATCAAAACTGGTTCTACGCGTATACTTGACATCATCGCACTCGTTCCCACATATGATCTTCTACTCAACGCGTCAGCTACCACGTTCGCTTTTCCAGGATGGTATTGGATGGTATGATCGTAATCTTTCAACAGCTCAAGCCAACGTCGTTGCCGCATATTGAGTTCCTTCTGAGTGAAGAAATATTTAAGGCCCTTATGATCCGTATAAATCTCCACTTTCTCTCCGTACAAGTAATGTCTCCAGATCTTCAACGCGAAAACGACAGCTGCCAACTCTAGATCATGAGTAGGATAATTCCTCTCATATTCTTTGAGTTGTCGCGAGGCATAGGCTATGACTTTCCCATGCTGCATGAGAATACATCCTAACCCTTTTCCCGAAGCATAGCTGTAGATAACAAATCCATCCGAACCAGATGGTATTGTCAGAACAGGTGTCGAGATAAGTCTTCTCTTGAGCTCTTGGAAGCACTTCTCGCAATCCTTGCTCCAAACGAATTTTGTATCTTTCCGAGTTAACTGAGTTAATGGAGTAGCGATTCGAGAAAATCCCTCTACGAACCTCCGATAATAACCAGCTAAGCCCAGAAAGCTTCGTACTTCGGTCACCGACTTAGGTTGCTCCCAACTTTGTATTGCTTCAATCTTCGTCGGGTCAACAGATACTCCACATTTCGATACCACGTGCCCAAGAAATGCTACTTCCTCAAGCCAGAACTCGCATTTCTTCAGCTTGGCATATAGCTTGTTCTCACGAAGCTTTTGAAGTACCAGCTTCAAGTGGTGCTCATGATCTTCACAGCTTTTAGAATATATAAGGATGTCATCAATAAAGACAACAACGAATTGATCCAAATACTCCTTGAATACAAGGTTCATCATATCCATGAAAGCAGCAGGAGCATTAGTCAATCCAAAAGACATGACTAAGAACTCATAATGCCCGTACCGAGTTCTAAAAGCAGTCTTTGGAATATCCTCAGTTTTAATCTTCAGCTGATGATATCCAGAACGAAGATCAATCTTTGAAAAGAATTGTGCTCCTTGCAATTGGTCGAACAGGTCATCAATACGAGGTAGCGGATACCTATTCTTGATGGTGACATGGTTCAACTCCCGATAGTCAATACAAAGTCGCATACTCCCGTCTTTCTTCTTTATGAATAAAACAGGAGCACCCCAAGGAGACGTACTAGGACGAATAAAACCGATGTCTAACAACTCCTGTAGTTGGACCTTTAACTCCTGAAGTTCAATAGGAGTCATTCGATATGGGGTTTTAGAAATGGGTTTTGTACCGGGTTCAAGGTCAATAAAAAATTCAACTTCACGTTCTGGGGGTAGACCGGGAAGTTCTTCAGGAAATACATCAGGAAACTCATTAACAACGGAAATATCATTCAAATCTGATGTATTCTGGTTTAGATCAGTGACATGAGCTAAGAAAGCTTGACATCCGTTTTTCAATAAACGAATAGCCTTGTGATTTGAAATGATATTGACTGATTTTAGTGGTTTGGGGGTTTGGATTCGCACAACAGGTTGATTAGGAATATGAAAACTAACAACCTTACGAAAACAATCAATTTTGGCATGGTAAGTGGTTAACCAGTCAATTCCTAAAATCACGTCAAATGCAAGTATTTTCAAAGATATCAGATCGACAGGTAAGGTAAGGGTACCAATCTGAATCAAGCAAGATTTGTAAACCGTAGATGTAACGAAGGTTTCTCCTAACGGAGTTTCAACAAATAAGTCAAAGTCTAATTTATCAGAAGTCAAGTTCAAACGTTGAGCACAAGCAGGTGAAATAAAAGAATGGGTAGCACCGGTATCTAACAAGGTGTAAACTTCGCAAGAGTTTATGATTAGCTTACCCGTAATCACCTCGTGTGGATTCCTCACGTTTTGAGCTGTCACGACAAACGCTCTTCCAGGAATCACCGACTTTGACTTGTCCGAAACCGCCTTTGGAATCACCACCCCCGCTGGATTTGGTTTCGTAATAGGACAATCTCGAGCTATATGTCCTTCTTTTCCATAGTTATAACATGCTTTGAATTGTTGTGGGCAGTTTGGGCTGATGTGTCCCTCTTTCCCGCACTTATAGCATACGACCGGTGGTCGTTCTCCTCCCCTCGAAACAGTTGATGCTGGTGCTGATGTCGACGTCTTCACGTTCTCATTGTTGTACCTTCTCTTCTTGAAATCTTCCCCCGATTCGCTTCTTCTACTATCATAGCCACGATTACCACCGGAGTGGTTACCGCTCCTGTCATACTTTCCTCCTCGCTGGTTGTCATTGCTCCGATGACTGCTGCCACCGGTACGACCTTGGTTGTGGTCCCTTGGTTGAACATAATCATTATTTCGTTCTAACAACTGGGCCCTGTTCACTACATCCGAATATAGAGAAAATTTATGAGAAATGAGGTATTGACGTATTTCGGGTTTCAAACCTCTTAGAAACATCCGCGTCATACGTTCCTCATTCTCCATCAAATGAGGTGCAAACCTGGACAGCTCCGCGAACTTAGCCTCGTACTGGGATACCGTCATATTATTTTGTTCGAGTCTGATAAATTCTACTTCCTTCATATGACGAATACTTTCAGGAAAGTACTTGTCATTGAACAGTTTCTGGAACGCTTCCCAAAACATCTTGAGTGCGGCAGGCTGGGTACGCTTCACAGATTCCCACCAATAATCTGCCTCTCCACGGAACATAAACGTGGCGAATAGAACCTTCTGTTCCTCTGTACATCCCAAGACATCAAATATCTTGGTAATTTGTTTAATCCACGTCTCCGTCTTGATTGGATCCGGCTTTCCCAGAAACTCTGGTGGTCCTAATTCTTTGAACTGCTTGGCAGTGACACTTCGCGAGTTGTTATTATCTCCACCTGTACGTTGCACACGAGTCTCCCTCGTCTGGTTTTGCATAAACTGCAAAAAACTTCTAAACATCTCATCGTTTATCGCCTGACCAGCATTGTTTTCAGGATGAACATTGCCTTCTTGTTGCACGTTCTCCTAGTTAGTGATTAAAGGTGTCTCCACGGTCTCATTCACTTCGTTGTTAACATTCTCAGCTGCCATTCTCAAATACTGCCATAAAACAAGGGTTAATTAAACAAATAACATATCACATATTAACCCTATGCTCCGACTGATCAATTAAATACCACATAAGCTTAGGTAGGACATACTAGTGAAGGATTTACTCGTCTCTCCCCTCCTAGTTCTATTCCCCCGATCTCCGCCAGAGATCATATCCCTAAGCTCTGATACCAACTGTGACCCCCCCAGAATAGGTCCAGTCAACCCAACCCATTCTGAGTCGCCAAATACATGGTACAGAATTCAAATCCAAACTTTATATCATACGGTCGTGCAAAATACGACCACACAACTGTGAGTGTCAATACAAATATGTAGAAAATATTAATATTTAAACTAAGTCCTCATTACAATTATTATCACACTATTTATCAGAAATAGTGAGGACTACTACTGCTCTAACTCGGACCATCACTCTGTCCCCCGACTAGTCCCTGCGACATTCTCATTTCCTGAAGAGGACAACAGATGAAAAGGGTGAGCTCAACTAGCTCAGTAAAGAATATTATGACTAAGATAATGGAAAATAAATTATCGTTAGCCTTCAATAAATCAGATAAAATATAATGGACAACCAATTTTAGATCATTATTCGCAGCGGAAATAACAATTCATTAGAAGAGTTAAGTAGAGAATGAAGTCTACTATCTTCTATGATTTAAAAGTCCATCATCAATATTTTATCCCTGTAACATCAATCAATATACATCTCGAATCAATATTCATCTTTGCACTACAGGCCAAAGATATTCATTTGTATCATCAGTGGTCATGTTCATCTCAACACCTGTCATCTTTGCACTATGGCCAAAGATATTCATCAGGTAATCATTCATCTTTGCTCTACAGGCCAAAGATATTCAGTTATATTACCACTTAGGACTGAGGATGATGAAAAACCATATAAATAGCGAATCCAGTGAAATAAAAGATAAGATTAAGGATTCGTATTTTAGTTTATCAAAGTTCAAAAATATTCCATAATAATACTTTGTGGAGCAAAATTCAAGAATGAAGCTCAAAACTTAGATCCAATCAAAGATAGTAACTATAACAAACAATTTGGACAAATAGAAGAAAATTTAATTTTCCCGTGAATAGTGCCGTATACGTGAATAGTAATCCCGACGAAAAAAAATAAGAATTTCATAATAAAATCCATGCCAATATTTTGGTATAATGATATTGAAAAGAATAACATCATTTATGAAAGAAAATAACATCCCTTACCTCAAAAGGATTGTACTTCTGACAGGAATATCGGATATAATATCGAAGGAAACTTGCACTGAATACTAACACTCAAAGTATTGAAATACTCACAAAAATACGTTCGATATTATAGAGAGAGAAAACTTCTGATTCTGGTGTGATTTTCAATTCTAACCTAAGCACCCTATTTATAGGAAAAGCTTAGGATGCCAAAGTAGACTTTTGAATAAAATAATATTATTTTTTTTCCTCCAACCGCCGGCTGCTCTCCCAAAAAGCCATCAGCATATTTTTTTTCCAACCAAAAGTGGGGCCCACCCTTTTATTAAAAAAAAAAATATTTTCTGAAACTTCAATAATTCATAATAAATAGTCCTTTTGTCAGAAAAATACAAATTCTATGTTTTTTTATAGGAAATTTAATTCTCTACAACTTTGCAAAAGGAAGTTTTCCCAAATTCCAAACATAAATTATCCGAAATCCATAAACAGATGATTTTTGACACCAAAATACTGATAAAAATACTTCAGTGCTAATTCCTTCTTTAATATCCACAAAATAAATATTTCTTTATTATATAAATCAATAATTAATTATTCACAAATAATATTACAGAACTACAATATTGACAACCAGATCGTTCCCAGGAAAGAGGGGGCCTTCCGATAAGGACTTCTCCTTACTGGCGCGCAATTAAATAACCCCTCCTAGACAGAACTTCCTTAGACATTGTCAATAATGCTATCTAATAATATTATTCAAATAATATGAATTATTGAGTTGATAATGTGAAATACTGTGCAGTGACAATTATTGAATCAATAATACCAAAATATCAACTGTAGCCATTATTGAATCAATCATATAAAATAGCAACGTAGCAATTATTGAGTCAATAAAATATCAATGCAACAATTATTGAGTCAATAAAATATTATGCAATTATTGAATCACTAATAAAATATTGAACAGTAATTACTGTAACAATTATTGAGTAATGACTTCTCACGTAAGATTCAATAATTCAAAATACTGTGCAATACCGTGTGCTATTGTGCAATACCGTGTATCACTGTATTTTAACCACCGGGTATTTTAACAGTACTAACTGTAACAATTACACCGTTATTTTATAAAAAAGTTATTTCTGTCGCTTTCTATATCCGACAGTTATTCCGTTGTGGAGCCCACAAATAGCTGCGCCATCGTACGAATATTCCCCGACAACAAGAATATTCCACGACCAAACGAATATTCCCTGACAACAAGAACATTTTATTCCCACTTGCTCATTTTAAAATATTTGCACATTTCACCCATAACTTTTCGTATTTATCAAATCAACACCATACTATTTTAAAATAATATATAAAAAAATTAAATCTTTATTCATAAAAGTTGGGGTCTTATAATACTTTGAAAACATGATTTTCTAGTATACCAATCCAGCAAAAACATGATTTTCTATTTTACCCTAGAAATAAAATTAAGAGATTGAAACACATATGGGTTTCGTAAGTATCTGTGTATGGAAAGATATGGGAGGAGGGAAGTGGCTTACCTCCTCTTAAACCCAGCTACCAAATTTGTTGAAATATATTAATTGTTTTGAAAATACCAAATAGGCTCATGCAATTTCTTAAGTCTAGACAATAAAAATAAGTAAACTGATTTTCACTTTAATGAAAATTAAACAGATAAGACACAAATTCAAAGTTAAAACTACACGCATACATGAACTCTTAGTTTACTCTCAAGGCTTCTATATATCCTTTTTGACATTCTATTCTGCACCATGCAATACAACTTAAGAGACCATTTCACTTGATAATTAAGACTATCCTATTATGCATTCGGTTGACGTTGTCGAATGAAAGCTGAAATAGCACTTGCCAATATTCAATTTTAAAAGAAAAATAAATTTGTCATCTCACTCAATAATTTTGCATGTCATAAGACAATAATCCGTATTGCATCAAATTTACATTTCAACTTACCATTTGTACAAAATTATACATAAATAATTGTGAAGGTAGGAAACCACTACAAAAACTTCAGAGTTTGAACCACATTATGCAAGTGCTTTTCAGGTACACAAATGAAAATTTCCCTCTTAGCAAATTACTCAACTTTTGGAGCACAAATTCCCACCTACTACAATCAGAGAACCAAAAAAAAATACAAAAAACAACTATATTAAGGTGTAGTTTATCATAAGATGAAATATACAAATGCTAGCACACAAAAATGAACACAAAACATAAAATTATGTATGTAAATTTGAGCACTGCATGCATAGAATCACTGCGAGAGCCCTTCATGGAAGGTTGTTTCTCGGTAAGAGAAGGTTGCATTCTCTGTATAGCAGCTTGAAGATCAATTCCATCAAAAACATGAAGAGCCCCTTCCACATTTCTTTTTTGATATTCCAACCTTCCTAGAAGAGCTCGTGCTTCCTGTATAATTACAATAATAGCCTCTGAGGTCCTATATTATACATGCATAAGAGTATTGCTAGAGCCAGCCTCTCTACTTTAATATTAAAATTTAAAAGAACCAAAATCTTTGAACCTAACTTGAGAAGTTGGTTTACATTTCCTTTCTGTTTTATATTTCGAATACAAAAAATTAGTAAAGATAAATCCTTCCATTTCATTATAGACATTTCAACGCTCACTTGAAGCAAATATATCAAATCTTAGCAGGAAATACAGATTAGGTACCCATTTATCTAACTTCTTTCTTTATTGAAACCACATTCGCTGATAAATCAAGATGTAAGAAAGTAAGGCATGAACTTTAAATTTATAAAGAATTTTTTTACAAAGGCCAAACCTCGAAATTGAGTGATAAACCCTCACGTAAGGCAGACTCTGCCTCTTGAATATTTCTCTCATCAAGCTTCGCTTCGACTGTATTTGTTTCAATGCAAACCCCATTTGCACAGATTTTTCGAACCGTAGAATCATCAAGCTGACCCGATTCTGCTGATACATTTTCTGACATATCTGCTTTTAGCTTTGCTCACCAAAACAAACACAATTGAAGAAACCCCATCAATTACTTATCTGCATTCCATACACATCAAGAGAAATGGAAAGCAATCAATTACTTATCTTGTGCAAAGATTGTAGACGACATGGAAAGCCAAAAAAACTTTTTTAAGTTAATTAATCACGATTACACATGGCGTTTGCTGTTCAACAATTAGTTACTTAATTTTTGCAGTTATCCATCAAATAAATGTTTCTAGCAAACTTCTAGTTGAAGATTATATGATTTTTTTTCATGAAGAACCAACAATTTTGTTTTCCTTTTTGTGGAAAACTAATGCATCACTATCAAATCAATATATAACAACATTTGCTCAGCCAGAACTGAATAATTAATCACAACCAAAACTAAATTTGGGAACTTCTAATGTCAGCAAATATATGCAGTCTACCATTACAAAACTAACCAGTGAAACTACTTCAAATGTGAAGATATGAAGACGCCTCAAAATTTGTTCGAAGATGTCAGCAGTGCCAATTTCACGATAATCAGAAGAAAAGGTGCAAAAGTAATTGAATAATGAAAACCAACCATGTAGCTCCCAGTAGACTGGCCTCCAGCAGTCCAGCCCTCAGCCTCTATTGAAGTTCCTGCTTCATCCATCCAACCTTTAAAAAAAATAGCCATGTATAATACACAGTACATTAGTCTACGCAAAAAAGTTAAAACCATAAAATCAAATTCAAGCAGTATATCAAACCAAAGTTGGTAAGATGATAAAACGCCAAAGTGAAATTGCACACATCATAAATGAAGACTGCAGCAGCATTATTATATGTAGACCATAACTCCAATTATTCAAATTGAAAGAATTATGGAGTGCAAGAGAGAAAAAAAAACTTGAAATGGGTGTTTGTATGTTACATACTTATAATCAAATATACACACTGTTTCACAACCACATAGAAAGCTTCAATTTTGTGCCCAATTATCAGTTAATAACAGAAATAGAAATCAAAAGGGAAACTTTTTTTTTGCAAAAATCAAATTAAAATGTTGAATTAACAATACCCATGAGATTCTTAATAAACCCAATACAAAACAAAACAAAAACAAAAACAAAAACAAAATAGAAAAGAATGGCATTCAGAAATGTAATAATGTATACAAAAAGGGTAGATCTCAAACCTTTTATACCAGCGTTCAACTCTTAGCTGCTGAAGAATTTGGTCAAAAGGAAACAAATGAACTATATTTTCTTCTTTAAACTGTACTCTGAAACCCTCCCTGCAACAAAATTGATTCAGTGAATATATCAAAATCAATAATTTAAAAAATGTAAAATAAAATGAAGAAAGCACTGGGAGGCATCTTAGGTTTGTTAGGGTCCTTGGCAGCCTTGCCCTTTTAACCGAAAGAGGCACCGGATCTGGGGAAAAAAGAAGAAGGAATTTAGCTGTCAGAGTTTTTGGAGTCTACCATGGATCGACCTCCTTTCATGGCGATTCCTGCAACGATAAGATTGAATTAAAAAAAAAACTACACGATGATAGAACACGTACAAAAAATAGGTAGAAATCAACTTGAAATAGATCAGACGTAGCGGTTTAGTGACCAAATAGAGTTAGGGTTAGGGTTCGAGAGCGAAAGGGGCAGAATAGAGAAAGAGAGGAGGGGAAACAATTTCGGGGGAAAGGGGAAGAAACTGAAGAGATTAAAGAGGATACAACGAAGAGGAGACGGTCTGAGGGGCTGAGAAAGAGGAAGAGATAGATTGGGCGGGATTTTTTTTGTTAGGGGAAATGTGAGCCGTTAGATTAAATTAGAGTGAATCTCAGTCCTTATTGTGCTTTGTTAATTTAAGGATTTAAAATGGGTTGTGTTTTATTAATATAGATAACCATATCACAGGTTAACTAACCTTAACATAACTTACATACCCTTAGCTATTCAAAAGGTTTACATAATTAATTTACATAATGTAATATAACCATTAAAAGTCAATAATAACTACTCTTGAGCCTTGCTTTTGCCTTTGTCCCTGTTAGAACCTTCTGCTACCTCGGCCTTAGCTGAAATATTTTATTTAAGCAGGGGTGAGCAACGAGTTTGCTCAGCAAGTTAAAGTATACAATAAAGGATATATGTCATGAATAGAAGAGTCTAGCTTCTATAGAACTTCAACAATAATCAAAAGATTTCGAAGTAGCTAAATAAGAATTCATTTTCAATAACAAGACTTTCTTAAATTTCATGCTGAATAGCATATCAAGGATGAAAGAGTAAAATTCTTTCAAAGATTCAATCATATTCAAGTGAATAAGAAATTTAACAATACTGCGATAATATTCAATAAAGTGGGATATTCCCAGATTTAATGCTGAGTGATCACAAATGGATCATGAACTAATAGAGGAATCATTAGTTATTAAAACTAAATTACCTCAAGGATATAAGTTAGTTATAAAAACTAAACTATACTCCTCTGCAAATACTTGAAGCGACCAACTTCATTGTACCTTATATTATAAATAATACTCAAAATAGCGCATGGGTCATTTTACGATAATAAAGTTTGTTCATCTCAGTCTTACATCATGAGTCCGTACCACAAAAATATGATTTGGATTACTTTCAAAGAAATACTATGATTTCAACATATAATATTAATATTGATCTTGCCAAAATCAATGGCATAGATCTTTTAATAATAAATCAGTTCATAATAAATAGAACGTTTCATGCTTTAACAAATATTAGTCTCGCCAAAATAATTAACTAAGACATATCTCGTAAACAGTTCAAATAATAGAACAAGAATCAATTGCACTATGTGCGAATAATAATAATCATTATATATGTGAATAACTAACAATAATTATTCACTAATCAAGCTTTGAAATTAATAACTTAAGTTGAGTTAGGAAACTTGCAATAAGTGATAATATTCAATAATAATCTTAGATGTGGAATAATCAACAATAATTATCCACTAACATGCTTGAAAAATAATAACTCGAGTTTGAGTTAGGGAACTTGCCTGATTCATTGTCTACTGCTACGCAATTTAAGTTAACTTCTTTTGTAAGGCTTATCATTAATAAGATCGATCTCTCAATTAGCATCATATATCTTACCTATAGTAATTTATCTAACATATAATCACATAATCAAATATTAGATAACGCCTTAACACCATATGTATTCACAAGTCTAAACCTAGCACACATCTTGTTTTTAATAGTATTCAATATAGTATACTCAGTGGTTTCCCACAAACAATCAACAAATTAGTTTCCGTCTCGTCTACACTATATTTCATAGCGAGTTAGATCGGTTGCTAATTCGTATATACCTCTGCTCCCTGAAGGAATCGTTTAGCCCAGATACTATACATCAACCATTAAAAAGTACGACTGTACTACTTTAGATTTAACACTTACTCTTTCATTTTATAAGTTCTTATTATAACTCGATAACCTGTTCACGAATTCAGCAAACCGAATACATCAATTCAGCAAGCCGAATCCAAACTGCATTCCCTTTCCTAACATATTCAATTTCCAGAATGCTCCTTCTCGTTTCAGATTCTGGTTGCTGTCCTTAGGCATTGTGGGTGGAGAGGGTTTAGTAGGAGTTGGGTTTCTATCACTGGCTTCATCTCTAGCTCTTCTTGCAAAAACTTTCACTACAATCTTCTCCACCTTGGGTTTGCTATCGTGGTCTATAGAATCTGGGCTGAAAGAAATGCTAGGATTTTCTCTCATGTCTCCACCCCTGCTCGAATTATTATTAAAGATATTATTAATTTAATTAAATATGGTCTTCATTCAAATGCTAAATTTTAAAAAATTAAGTCAAGATTCTGTTATAGATCTCTTGTGTTGTAACTGTGCTGTTCCTGTGATTGCTTTGGAGTGGCGGGTTTGGTTCTTATGCTGCGGCTGTGTTCTATTGCCTTGTTTCCTGTTTCTTGGCATCATGATTTGGTTTCCTTGGCTGGGATTCCTTGCTGGCTATTTGCTCTTTATCTGCTACTTTTGGGTTACTGCTGTTGCTTTTGATTTTCATTGGTTTGTTGCTGCTGCTGCTGATGTTGTATGGTTTGCTGTTTCGGATGTTGTGAATTTCTTTTGCCTGTTCGTTTGCTGTTGAATCTGGGATTTTTGCTGCTGTTGCTGCAGTTCTGCTACTGATTCCTGCAGTTGGTTTCCTGCAGTTGGTTTGGTCTGTCTTGGGCCAGTTTGCTGCAGGTGCTACTGTTGCTATTTTTGTTGCTGGAAATCTGTTTGGTCATTTTGGCTGCTGCAGGTTTTGGTTGGCTGGGTTATCCCGCTTGCTGCTCTATTATTTTTTGTTCATGTTGGGTCGGCTGGGTTATCCCGCTTGTTGCTATTTGCTGCAGCATGCTAGTCTGAGGTTTGATTTGGTGGGTATGTTTTGTGGATCAGTCGGCCCGCTGCTGCTGATTTTTGGCTGGCTCTTTGTGGACTGTTGCCGGTAATCCTTACTTGTTTCGCAAATTTCTACATCTTGGTGCTACAGTTTGATGCTGCTGCGGTTTGGGACTGGGTTCCTTCTTTGGAATCCTAAGGTTTTTGTTGATGCGGTCGGCTATCATGCTGCTATCAGGTTCTATCAGATTCTTTGATGCGGCGAACGGTTAGCATTTGCATGTCTGATGGTTTGGGTTACGACAGTTCCTTGGTTCCCGGTTTGCAATTTACTTGAATAGATTTTGGGGGTTGGGCTTATGGTGTTTTTTCTTGTTGTTTGCTTGGCATAACTTGTTTTGCCATCTTTGTTGGGTGTCCACCTTGTAATCTTATATAGTCTTAACATCATAGGGCATGTCCTATGGCGTCTTCGCTATATTCTGATTGGGTCTCTCCCAAGTGCTCTTGTACTTCTTCTTTTATTTATTAAATTATGTCTAAATTTAGCAAAAAAATAATAATTATACTATCTACATCATATAGTCCATGAAATATCTAATTTAACAAACTACATTTAAAGTAACTTTATTTCTTTATATAATTCATTTTAAACATTTATTAAATCAATAAATAATTTATTTTAATTGTTTACACTTTACTAATTAACTCACTTAATCATTTTAAAAGGTCATACACCTAATATCTTATCACAAATGACCAAAACCCCCATCAAAAATATGCATGAACCATATTTAGGGATTTCAAGTCATAATATCATATTTTCCATATTTTTAACATTACAAACATATTTAATTCATTTATTCATAACTAAATCATTTCCATGAAAAATATCAAATCATCTTATTATTTTTTTATCTTTTAGCTACACATATATACATATATTCTATACACCAAAAATATTTTTTCTGGAATTTTTCAATTTCCTTTAGTATTTTTTAAAAGTCTGTTTTTAGTTCGTAACTTAAGAAATTAGCTATATCATGCTCAACTCCAACAATTTCCAACTCTTGACAGAATCTTACATGTATTAACATGAACTTCCAGTTTAAATTCCTTGGCCATCGGAGTTATAGAACTCCAGTTATAGCGGTTTTCGTCAGAAAAACCCAAATATTGAAATGACCATAACTCGGTCGATTTAAGTCAGAATAAGCTCATCTTAATTTGGACAGTAGATACTTTATATCATATATTTTCATGTCCCAAAAATTTTGAATTTATTTCATTAAATAAGTTGCCGAAACTGCCCTGGCAGTTTTGGGCAGATCGTTTTTTGTTATTTTTCAAATTTTTCCTACTTTGCTAAAAACAGTCCACACAAAAATTTACAACACCTTTTTCAGTGATTCCACTTGAAAATGTTAGAAGACTCATAGATATAACTCTAGGACTTGACCACACTCAAAAACTCGAAATATAATGAGAGATATGGTTGTTTGAATTTCATAATTCGTTTTTCTCAAAAATCTGATTTTCAATCCTTTGTGATTTCTAAGAAAACTTTCATGTTCTCACACATTAACCAACATAACCCATCATAATACATACTAATATCTCTTATACTCATGGATCTACCATGATTTATGATCTATTTCATGAAACATTCACCAAACACTAGGTCAAACACAACAAATGCTAAGAAAAAATAGGGTTTTCTAACTTTTTGAAAAACCTAGTTTCCATTTTTTACTTTAGATCCAACTTTTGATCCTCAAAAGGGTTAGATCTAAACATATAACACTTATAAACACATAGATCTAAGGTTTTAAACCTCAAGATCATAACTTTACATCATCAAAAATCAAATCAAACAAAAAGGAAATAAACTATATTAAGTAGGAATCTCTTATACCTTAGCTTGGTTTTCCTTCCTTCTTCTTCCTAATTTGGTTAAAGAACTATGAAACTAACAAAACTCCCTTTCTCTCTTCTTCTTCCCACTGAATTTCCCCCCTCTCTCTCTTTCTTTCTTTTGTTCTTTTTAGCAAGTTAATGAAATGAAATAAAAACAAATGGTATATTTGATTATATTGTTTGTAAAAGATGAAGAGATATAATATGTATATCTATTCTTATCTTCCAATCTCTTACTCTTCCTCTCTCTCATTAAGTTAGTGGTTGCTTGCATGTTTAGGCAAAAGGGGTGGTTAAATGAAAGGATGACACCTAATAAGGGTTGTTCACCAACTAAAGTAAGGAAATCATTACATTCCTCCCCCTTCTTTCCTTCTCTCATATCCGGCCACATGGGCCCTTTTTCCTCTCCATTTTTGTTTTTTTTATGCTTTAATTAACTTACTTAATTTCCAAAAATGTCCCCTCTCCCATTGGGCTAAGTTTGGGCTTTTAAATAAATTCTTTTGGGTTTTCATTTAATTATTTTGGGCCATGTAAATCACTATGGTTCCAATTCTTTAATTTATCTTACCCTAATCATTTAATTAGGGTTTCCATTCCTCATATTTGTAAATCAATTCCTTACTCATGTACATTTAATTTCATAACCCCAATTAGACTTACTTTACTTAGGTTATAAAATTAATTAATAGAGATGTATAAAATAAATCTCTTAGGGTTAGTATATATACTAACATTCTCCTAAATTATAAACCCTTAGGTTATTTAATTATCATACCTAATATATGTATTAGGTTACATAATTTTATTCTTAATTCTCTTTTTATATATAAAATAAATGTATACACATTATATAATATATTTTTATTTAATCACGTACAAAATCCACATAAGTCAAAACATAATCCACTAGTGTATTAACTTAATAGTCCTAATTGGCTTAATAAGTTATGACCACTCACATAATCACTATATATAATTCATATCAATAATTAATTACTTAAAGATTGTAAATCTTTTTTAATTTACCATTCCAGGTTAACATTCAAGCTATGTTAATTTTTAACATAACTTATCTTACTCTTCCTTAATTAAAATGATTAAGTATTCATCTTAGTTAATAAATAAATTAACTATCTAGCTTAATTCACATATTCACTTATATGGTTCAAGTACTTTCTAAAAAAAATTTATTTGTAAAAATTATACATATAATCATGTAAAATTCTTGGTCCTTACAGAACTAGCATCTGGCGCAGCCGCGCCACGTCACCAAAAACTGAGATAGCTAGTTGGCGTTGCTGCGCTGCTGAAGTACTAGCTTCAGGCGCTGCAGCGCCACATCAGCATCAGGAACACAGAGCCGGTGCTGCGGCGCTTCTGCAAGCCCTATGACCGGCGCAGCACCACCACTAGGCAGTGTCCGTTTTCTAGTTCGTGAATTGTGCAGTTTTCTCCAAAAAAACATAACTCCTATCTAACTATTATGCCCAATTAAATTATTCAAAATACATATCAGTATATATATCAAATCTAAACAGTTAATAACTCGCATAAAGGTTTGGCTCTGATACCACTGTTAGGTTTGTTTGAAACTGTGGGCGCAATTAAATTGCAAAATTAGCGGAAGCATGGTATATCAGAGTTTAAAAAATTTCCACAAACTAATTACCCGGATCATCCTTTATGCACAGTTATTAATTAAAATGAAATAGAAGGAGATTAGATTCCTACCCTTGTAGAACTAAGCTTCCACAAGTACGAGTTCAACTCGTTGTTCTTCGTGATCTCCTTCAATCCCCGGGATTGACTCATTCCTTTGATCAACGTTAGCCACCCAAGTGTTTGGCCTCTAGAGGTGATCCACCAAGGAAGAGGAATTGTTTAAGAAGGAGGGTGGTTGGCTAAACCCTAGTTTTCTATTCTCTATAGAAAAGGAGTACTCTCCAACAATTGGAATTACATCAACTGATATCTAACATAAGACTCCTCTTATATAGATATTGGTCAACCCTTTTAATCCAATTAGAAATTGGGTTTCATTTAATTAATTAAACTCCTTTAATTAATTAGGTTTTCCAACACATTGGGAATAATTAATTAAACTCCTTTAATTAATTTGCCTTCTAATCTTATTAGGAATAAATGAGAGTACTATATATTAGGTCATTCGTAGTTCAGGCTTTGCCTGAATGGTTTGAGAAGTGTTTATTTTGGGTTTGAGCTTGGGTTTGATGGGTTTTTTGAATTTTTTGTTTGGTTTGACCGCACCGTATGGTTGCCTACGTACTTCCGGGTTGGGGAAGATCAGGTCATTCGTAGTTCAGGCTTTTCTATTGAAAACCTGAGCTGATTTGATTTTTTTTTCACAGGACCATGATGATGGCTTGCCAGTGTCTCAGACATAGTACCTTTTCACGGTGTCTGAATTGATGAGCTGGGGAAATTCTTTCCCATCCATTTCTTCCAATCTGATGGCTCCTCCTGTCAACACTTCTTTGACAATGAAAGGGCCTTCCCAATTTGGGGCAAACTTTCCTTTGGCTTCACCTTGATTGGCAAGGACTTTCTTCAGTACCAAGTTATTTTCTTTGAATTACCAGAGTCAAACTTTCTTGTTATATGACTGAGCAATTCTTTGCTGATATAACTGCTCGTGAAAGATGGCTATAGTCTTTTTTTCATCTATCAGGGACAAATGGTGGTACCATTCTTGCAACCACTGGTCTTCCTCCATCTGAGTGTCTATCAACACTCTCAGGGATTCCATTTCTACTTCTATGGGGAGTACTACTTCCATACCATAGACCAATGAATAGGGGGTAGCCCCAGTAGAAGTACGCATTGACGTTCTGTATGCTAACAGAGTCAGAGGCAACAAGTCAGGCCATCCTTTGTGATTGGCGGACATTTTCTGTATGATCTTCTTGATATTTTTGTTGGTCGCTTCAACAACACCATTCATCTTGGGCCGATATATGACAGAATTGAGATGCTTGATATGGAACTTACTGTATAACTCTCTCATCATCTGGTTGTTTAGATTCTTGGCATTGTCTGATACGATCACCTCTGGTTGTCCATATCGACAGATAGCATTGTTTCTGATGAAACCAATGATTATCTCTTTGGTGACTTTGGGAAAAGAGGCAGCTTCAACCCATTTGGTGAAGTAATCGATCATGGTGAAGATGAATCGATGACCATTACTGGCTTTGGGTTCTATTGACCCAATCACATCCATTCCCCACATAGAAAAGGGCCATGGCGAACTCATATTGTGTAGTTCATTTGGAAGAGCGTGGATGGCATTTCCATGGACTTGGCATTGGTAACATCTCCTTACATGATGATCAGCACAGTCAGCTTTGAGAGAAATCCAGTAATGCCCTGTTCTCAATATCTTCCTAGCAAGTAAATGACCTCTCATGTGTGGACCACATACTCCACCGTGGATTTCATCCATCAGTATCTGAGCTTGATCCTTATCTAGGCATCTTAAAAGGCCTATTCCAGCATCCCTTTTATAGAGTGCATCTCCGCTCAGATAGAACTTCATAGCCATCTTATGAATCCTTTTTCGTTCAGCATGACTTTCCCCAGCGGGCGTAGATCTATCTCGCAGATATTCTTTTATATCTTGGTACCAAGGCTGTTTGATAGGAGGTATTTCATCTGATACTTCTCCAACGTAATTCCCATATGTCGGGGTCTTTTGGCTTGTGAATTTGATGTCGAGAATTCCCATCCTATCAGATATGTGGATCAAGGAAGCCAATCCATTGCATCAGCGAAGTCATTCCTACCTCGAGGGATGTAGATGAAGGTTATCTCTTCAAACTCTGTGGATATCTTGATAACCTGCTGATGATAAGGCAACAAATGCAATTCTTTGGTATGATATGCCCCGATAGTTTGTTTGATAACCAACTCATAATCCCCAAAGACTAGTAAACATTTGATACCCATGGACTGGGCTAGTTTTAACCCCATTATGCAGCCTTCATACTCAACTGTGTTGTTGGTGTTAACAAACTGCAACTTGATAGCCACAAGATACTGTTCTCCTGTACAAGATACAAGGACTGCCCCTGCTCCGACTCCTTCCATGTTTGTAGCTCCATCAAAATATATTTCCAATATTGGACCTTATTTTCTTGAGGGATTTGTTGAATTGTTATGATCCCATCATCCGAGAAATAATTTTCCAAGGGTTTAAAATCCCCTGACAGTGCTTCGGCCAGTTGATCTGTAATTTCTTGACCTTTGATAGACTTTTGAGTCACGTAGACAATGTCAAACTGTTGTAGAATCAACTACCATTTGGACAACTGGTAATTCAACATAGGTTTGCTGAATACGTACTTCAGTGGATCTATGCGGGGTATGAGATAGGTCGTGTGCCCATGCAGATAATGTTGTAATCTCATGGTGGCCCTTGCTAACGCACAACATGTCTTTTCAATCAAAGTGTACTTTTGTTCACTGCTGCTGATTTTTTTTGCTGAGGTAATAGATAGCTCTTTGATTGCTTCTATCATCCTTCTGTCCCAGCATACATCCCGTTGCATTGGCATTGACTGACAGGTACATAAACAGGGGAACCTCATCCCTTGGGGGTACCAAGATAGGTGCTTCGATCAACTGCGTCTTGATGGAAAGGAATGCTTCTTGACAATCTTCATTCCATTTTATGGAGGAATTCTTCCTTAGCAGCTTAAAGATGGGTTCACAGGTTGCTGCGAGTTGAGAGATGAATTTGCTTATAAAATTGATTCTCCCCAGGAATACCCATATTTCCTTTTCTGTTTGGGGCACGAGCATCTCGGTGATAGCTTTAGTCTTGGCGGGATCCAGTTCAATGCCTCTGTTGCTTACTAGAAATCCCAACAACTTACCTGATTTGACACCAAAAGCACATTTGGCCGGATTCAGCTTTAGGTTATACTTGCATAACCTATTGAAAAGCTTTTTGAGATGGCTGATATGGTCATCTTCCCTTTGGGATTTGACGATGATGTCAATCCACATAGACCTCTATTTATATATTCATTATGTCGTGAAATAGGGCCATCATGGCTCGCTAATATGTGGCACCGACATTGATAAGGTCGAAAGACAAACGTCTATAATAGAAAGTTCCTTAGGGAGTGATGAAGGCTGTTTTCTCCCTGTCCTCTTCATCCACCATGATTTGATGGTATCTGACAAAACAATTAACAAAAGAATACATACCATACTGTGCCGTGTTGTCTATCAGTATGTGGATAAAAGGTACTGGGAAGTTATCCTTGAGACAAGCCTTGTTCAAATCCCAATAATCCACGCATACTCGTACCTTTCCTCCGTGCTTAGGCACAGGAACTATATTGGATAACCACTTTGGGTAAGTTGATACAATGATGATACCAGCTTTGAATTGCTTGACAATTTCTTCTTTGACTTTCAGACTCCATTCAGGTTTCAATCGCCTGAGCTTTTGCTTGACTGGCTTAAATTCATCTTTAATAGGCAGTCGATGGATGACAATGTCTGTAGATAAACCAATCATATCTTTATGTGACCATGCAAACACATCCTGGAAATGCGTTAAGAGTTCAACCAGGTCGGCTTTTTGGTTTTGGGTAAGGTCCATGCCTATCTGGATTTCTTTATGGTTTTCTGAGGTTCCGATATTGACAGTGGTGGTTTGATTGAGGTTTGGTTTGGGTTTGTCTTCGACCCATTCTTTGATCTCCTCGAGCACCTCATAGTTATCTATCTCCTCTTGATCAATCTCCATCAAGTCGAAGTCCAGTTCTACATCAAAGTTGTAGTCACTGCGAAAATTTGGCATCTCATTAGTAGGGACAAACAAATCAATTCTAGAGTCCTGAAAACAAAATGCTTTCAATTTAATATATGAAACTATTTAATCATATAAAGCACTTAGCAAAGGCATGACAAAAGTAACTGCTATTGCTGTGCAACAAAAATAAGCAGTAAATAAAACCACGTTTCAAGGCAAATGGACTTTCTGCCCTTTTACCCTTTTTGAATGAGGCATGGAGTGTTGCTCCAATTGTCTAAAGTCAAGTCCTCATGAATAGGGAGGATAAAGGAGTTGTGGTCGTCTGCCTTCTCTTTGATGACGACTGGACATCCTTTATATAAGGGTCGGGGTTCTTTTTTGAACTTCTACCCTTATCCCTCTTGATGCGAGGGATTCATATTTGATCTTCTGAATCATCATCGTCTGGGATATTATCATTCATACCCTCATAGTGCACCAGAAAATACATGTTTGCAAATGGGTCTCGTCCTTCATGCAAGAACTTTTCTTTGCCCTTTTTGCTTTCCCATCAGGCTTTGGGAGTCTTCTCTCACTAATCGGTTTGACCTGAGGAAACAGCATACCTGACACAGCAGCAGTAATCTTCCTCGTTGGTTTCACAAACCCTGCATCAGTGAGGTTTGGCAGCAGGATAGTGGAAGCAGGAACCGTTGGATGCTTATGCAGGTTCCGATGGTTTGATCTGTATGAATAACCCAATCCGACTTTCCCTAACTGGCTAGGGATTTGCACTGGACTTCTGATTCCTTACTAATTTTTCCCTAACCCTTCTCTAGGGCAGAATCCCAAGGATACCATTTCCTAAGCATTGAGTCATTACTTTGGGGGAAACTTCTTATTTCAAGGGTGGTGCCCCAACAGGTAAGTATTGATTATTGCTCACCTCCAAAGCTTGAAAACTAATAGGCTCAATCCCTTCATCGAGACTGATTACCGGCATATCGCTATGTGTGCAGACATGATATTCTTGCTCAGCATTTACAGTGATTAGATTGCCATCAATAATGTACTTGAGTTGTTGATGAAGGGTGGATGGAACTACTCCTGCCATGTGGATCCACAGACTTCCCAATAACAAATTATATCAAGTGGTAATGTTGAGTACCTGGAAGGATATATAAAAAGTATGGGGACCAATCTCCAGTGGAAGCACAATCTCTCCCACAGCCTCTCGACGAGATCCATCGAAAGCTCGAATGACTACATGACTAGTGAAGATTCGGTTTGTATTGATCTTCATTCTCTCCAAGGTGTCGTAGGGGCAGATGTTCAGGGATGATCCCCCATCTATCAGCACACCCCCAATCACATACCTTGAGAATATTACTGCTATGTGCAGTGACTTGCAATGACCCATCCCTTCTACGGGTATATCATCGTCAGTGAAAGATATCACATTGTTGTTGAAAATGTGCTCTATCATGTGATGAAATTTCTCAGTATCTACCGTCTTCGGTAGATGTGCTTCCTCCAGTACTTTCACCAGAATGTTGCGATGATCCTCCGAGGATAAGACCAGATCCAGAGTGGATATTTGTCGGGGTGCCTCTTTCAAGCTTTGCACCACTTTGATCTCACTATGCCCCATTTTGATGAGGAATTCTTCAATTTTCTCTTCAGCCACTCTCCCTTTAGCTTTAATAACTGAATTGATCACCCGCTGAGGCAGGTACATCGGGTTTTCCTTTGATATACTGGCAATGTTGTTTGATGTTAAACCTTCATATTTCCCATAGTTCCATGGGACTTTCTTCAAGCTGGTTAATATTGCGGTCTGAAGCGCAATATTAGAGGCTCGGGCACAGCCGCCTTTACGGGGTTCTTTCCTTCTTGGACCCCTTTTCCCTGCAGTATCAGGGGCGTTATGGCTATATCCTTCTCACAGGAAATGACAGTCACTACTTCTTTTCGATTCCCTGCCATGGGAATAAAGAGTGTTTCCTCATCAGGATAACCATAATCTTAATTTACCTTCATCAGCTCACCACTCTCAATCAAATTTTGAATTAGATGACGCAGTCTCCAACAATCTTAGGTGTGATGACCAGGCGTGTTAGAATGATATTGACAGATCTTATCAGGTTTGAACTTTCGGGATCAAGGATCCACCGGGGGTAACAAATCTGTGACCATCCCTTTGTTGATCAACATTTGGAGGATTTCTTTCATAGGCTGATTCAAATTAATGAAATTCCTCTTGAAGGCGGATTCCCTGTTAGCTTGGAATATTTCTTCCTTTGCAACCTTGTCGGCCCGGGGTTCACGCTTATTAAACTGGTAATGATCCATCATAGCAATGGGGCTAATTTCAGGCATAGGAAGATTTACTTCATGCTGGTTGGTCTGATTTATCCACTATCATGTTATCTGATGTTGATACACTACCAGCTCTGGCAACGGTCCAACCTGTTCCTTGATGGACTTGATTTCTTGTTCTATCTAGAATTGCCTTTCTAAGAACTCCCAATTGTCTGGGTTATTGGTACTTGCTTGGGTTGACTCTCCAACATACTATAGGAATTTGGATCCTTTTCTATTTCCCATGCCTATCATATTAACGCTCTCCTCATTGTGTTGAGGAAGGGGATTATCTTAAACATGTGGTTGTTCTTGGGTTGTAAGCACAATCTCCCCGTTATCTATCAGGTCTTGGATTTTATTCTTGAGGGACCACCAATCTTGTGTGTCGTGGCCCGATGCTCCCGAATGATAATCACACTTCTTACCTGGGTCAAAATTCCGTCCGCTTGAACAAGCTGGGGGAAGGAGCTGAACAATCTTTTTTTATGCTGTCAGAAGCTTCGACACATTTTCCAGTGAATCCCCTAAAGGGGTGAACGTTCTTCGACATCTGACATCTCCAGCTTTTTGAAAGGGAGGATTAACAGGTTGTGTAAAAGCCTTGAAAGGGGAATTATTTATTCTTTGAATGGCAAGTTGCTTGAATTGCCTCTCTGATTCTGTCCCTGAAGTATCAAGGACATATCCTCTTCTTTCTTCTTGTGTACTCTTCGAGGATTTCTCCCATAGCTTCCAAATTGAATATGCTCGGCCACGGCCACCGAGGCGATAAGGTCTTTGATCTTTCCAGATTTTAGACCCATTTCGGCCATTTCTCCCTGTTTGATCATCTCCAAGAATGGTTTCAATATACCTGCTAGGACCCTCTTGTAGTATGGAGCTTCCTGGATGTCTATGAAAGTCATGACTATCTCAGTCTCTGTTATAGGTGGAGTGACTTGTGCATCCATCCGTCTCCATCGTTGGGCATACTCTCTGAATGACTAAGTATTCTGCTTCTTGATTTTGGTCACCTGATATTGACCAGGAGCCATCTGGGATTGAAAGCTATATTAATTTAGGAAGGCATGTGCTAGCTCTTCCTAGCTATGGATTTTGGAATTGTCCAGTCGAGCATACCAAGCTCTAGCCTCTCCGGTCAGACTCTTCTAGAATAACTGCATTCTGAGCTTCTCGTCCTCTGCATAGGATCCGAGTTCACTAATGAATACTTTCAAATGGGTGTAGGGATCTTCTAATCCATCATATTTTTCAAAATCAGGGACTTGAAATTTGTCTGGATATCGAGCCCCTAGAAATATACATAAATCTGAGTAGTTCACACTCCCAAATGCCCCAATTCCTTTGATGGACCAGATTGTTTCTTCCAATTATTTGACCTTTTTCATAATATCACCAGCTTCCTGCTCTTTGCTGAGGTTGATGATTTCAGGGGTTTTGTTGGTCAGATTTTTGTTTTGGAGCTCAGGGTTCTGAGTATCTTTCTTGCCGGTATCTTGACTGCTATCGGGTGTAGATGATTCTATTTGACCGGGAATTTGTTCACCCTAAAGACTTTTGCTTTGCTCTTTAAGAAAAATAGCCAATTCCCTTATCTGGTTCTTTAGTCCTTCGAACTCTTCCCTAGAGACAGGGGTGGATTCAGGTTAAGCACTTGAAGCCGTGACTAGAGATGGGCTTAGTGCCTTTTTTGATTTTGATCCGGTAATAGGACCACTGTTCTTCTACAATAAAAGTAGGTATGTTAATTTTGATGTATATATCAATAGGATGCATGTTATGCAATGTGTTTATTTTTTATGTTTTTTAATCTTTTCCTGTAAAACAAATGTCAGTTGTTTTGATGACAGGATTTACAAGACATGAAATGTATATTTACATTGAATCTTGAAATTTACATTTGGATTGGAAAATTTACATTGAATTGAAAGGGGAATGCATGAAGAGACTTCACTTCAGATTTGGTTTATCAGAGGCTGACCTATCTTAGGCTGCTCTAGCGATTTTTCGGCATGAAAGTCCCCAGATCATCGCAATTTACTAGAGGGGAAATTAATCCGGCCTTTCAATTGGAGCGGATCTGAGTGGTGTCTTACCTGAGCCTCGCAGGATTAATCTCATTTGAGTCCAGTAATCAATCACCGACGAGTTCGCTTCCTGGTGGAGGAATCACACAACATACATTCACATACATCGTGTCTCACCGTATGAAATAATGACATTGTGCGAAGCACTAGCATAAAGCAGTAAAACATTTATTTACATCCATTCAATGTAAACACAACATCCACACACACGCAGATAAAAAGGGAAATTTTGAAAAGATTTAAGTGCGGCTTAAGCCCTCTACTATCCCCAGCACAGTCGCCACCTGTCGACGTCGAAAAAAAATCTTTGGACAGATCTTCCTCTTCCTAAATTTGAATGTCTTCTACCCTTGTTTGTCTTATCTATTTTATAAAGGGTGAATTTTTTTGGAAAAGACCAACATGTATCATGTCGACGATTTGAAAGGTTTACAGAGTCGCTAGTTGGTATATTTTGAAATGGTTGTACCAACTCAATTGAGTTTTATTTGATTTTTTGCAAGTAGGCCCAATTACTGGACGCTGTTAAAATATGTCCTTGGAAACCGAGATTGATAAAGTTCGGGGGCTTAGTTAAGTAGGGGAAAGGTGTTAGGCACCCCCCGATTTCAGTAAAACACGGTTACCGCATCTTTTCAATTTTCCCTTTTTTATTTGTAATGTGTGTGTGTATGTTAGAAGTAATTGAGCCTACGTGTTTGATTTGAAAGTAGTGTTGTGCTTCGTTGGACCTATATACGAATGGTTTGATTTGTTTGAAAAGTCCGTTTTTGACAAGATATGAAAATGACGTTTTGAAAAATGGTTTCAAACCCTTTCGCTCGCATAGGAATTGAAGCCTTTTGATACATCCATTTTTTATTTTATTTCGCATTCGGCTTGATTTGGATGTTCATTATTGGGTTGCGAAGCATCCTTGACCACAGAATGTATATACAAGTGTCGGTTTTCTTATGGGCATGAAAACCATCCAAGTGACCCTAGCACTATAAACTACATTTCACTATGTTGGGGCCTTAAATTCGGATAACCGTTTTAAGGTCCATCTGATTTACATTTACAAGAAAAACTGGCAGGATGTATTTACAATGCAGAGTTGTCTATCGTGGGAATCGGATTTAGATCCGTGTGAGTGATCTTAGATCCCATGATTCCTAGGCTCACAGAATAATTAATATCAAAAAGCCTGCACAACAAAGATATTGACATATAATGTAAATGGTACTCTAGACGTCGCAAGACGAAGGATGCATTAGTTAAATCCTTGCATGCGCGTAGCCAAAGCTTCCCGTTCCCACTAGATATTGATCTAGGGTCGCGTAGTCGCTTGAATATTTACAAAACTAGAAGAAAAACTAGATTTAAATAAATCTTTGCCATTCTAGCTCCCTGGTTCCAGTTTGACCGATTTTAAATCGTTTGAAAGTTAGAAATGGTTAGATTTAGATGAATCTAAACCACAAAATTTACATTAAAATAGATTCATATCAAATGAATAATTGAAACAAATATTTAATCACATTGAATAAAGAATATATATATACTTATATATATATATATATATTTATATTTCTCAGTCGGTCCTGGATTGTTCATAACCTACTACTCTGATACCAACCTGTGCAACCCCAAATCCGGGTACTTCAATTTCACGGGATTTGGTGCTCACTATCTAAATAAAACATACATCTAACTAATAATAAGGAATGCAAAATAAATTACAACCTCATCATTAAATAAAATCTTCCTTATGAAAAAGGATTACAACCTTAGTCCAACATTATCCCAGGTTTGCTAACCTTAACATAACAAATAAGTGCGGGAATAAAATATCATAAATAAAATCTTATTACAATCAAATTCAAAGATAACAAGTCTTCACTTGTTCATCTTAACTTTCCCTTTACTTATTGACGGTACGTCAACGTTCTCGGCTTTAACTGCAAGCGATTATTAAATATGCAAGAGGGAGCAAACAAAAGCTCACTTAGAATACAACAACAATATAACATAACTGAATAACTTCAAAAGATTTGAATAACTTTACTTCCATCAACAATAAAGAATTGAATAATAATTCTTTCATCAATATTTAGAGTTTTGAATATTGAAATCATTTGAGGGTCATAAGACCTTGAACTATTTCCTAGGTTATAAACATTTTTGTTTAAAACCTTTAACAGTCATTTAGACTATGAACTTTAACTCGCATTTAGAGGGATCAACCCTTCGTACCATGTATTGTGCACAAACATTTAACGCTTTTGTGTAGTAACCTCCCCTAATAAATAGGTTGTTCATCTCAGTATTTGATATAAGTCCGCACCAAAGAAAGTTTGGTTTGGATAGCTAAGAGAAAATTTGGAGTTTTCAACTATCATCAACTAGGGAGTAGTTGAAGCGACTCACAAAATTTAATAGTTCGATAATATAAGAGTTATGAACCAAATATAAGTCATAATAATAGATTTCACAACAACTAGGCATGCTTTAGAAATAACTTAAAGCATTTGAAAGATTAAGTAGATCTTGCTTGAACAATTAAGTCAAGATCGCATTACTTCAATAATAAGTTCAATACTTGTTCATTATGAATATCAGAATACAACATAACTTGTACAATAGTTAACAAGTTAAGAATCGAAAACAAATTTACATGATACAAAGAGTAAAGATTCGATAACTTGCATAAACGTATAAGAAAGGTTTAGGAAACTTGCTCAATATGAATAACAAGTTTAGGGTTTAGAAAACTTGCCTAAAGCGCAAGCTATACTTACAATTACAATTCACTCCCACAATTATCCTACATTTTACATTATGTTTATAACACCAATTAGTACATCACCAAGACGTTTAAATTGTTGAACTTCTTACTCAAGTTCAACTTAGCAACATGGTTTACAACTTAAGTCGCTAAATAAACACATACGTGAGTCTAAACTCACAATCATGCACCTCATACACGTATAACACTTTAAAACTATCATGTCGTACCTTATAAAATTAATATCCATGTACACATATAATATATCAAGATGAGACTTCAAAATATTTAAAACATATTAAAAATATGTTATCTCTTTGTCTAATACACTTAACATGTCATTAATTTAAGTTAGCTAAGCAAGCACTGCACAAAACTACTCGGAGCACAAAACAAATTCCCGGACAGCCTCTACCCCCGCTGGGGCGGTGTTCCCAAGGCAAAATCCCCGTTGGGGCGGGCCCCCCCGCTGATGGGTTCCCCCCTGCTCGCGATCGTGTAGAGAAATAAGCCAATTTGGCTTATTTCTTCGCACCTAAGTCTGATTTTTATCAACATAATGTATATAAAATTTTATGAAAACAAAATCTTAAAGTTTTAACATGATTATAACATTCATAAACACTACAACACATAATCAAAACACAATTTTCATGATTTTTGAAGAAAACACCATTATTAAACGTTCTTGACGAAAATTGATACTGTGAGTTTATTTTTAAACCAAATCACGTAATTCAAATTGTATTAACTCTATTTCTTAACATATTATCATAATCCATGATCAATTTAAACAATAATTACCAATCAAACATCAATTTTGATAATTTAAAAGACTATTTTCGAAGTACGTTCACTGTAAATTTCTATGAACATGATTTCTTCATGTTCATCATATTTACATGAATTCAAACACTTAGACAACTATATGAATCATATATAAACATATATATACATATACATCACATATATACATCATAACCAAGTAATTTTCATGAAAAATATATTATAGAGAATTTCTTTTTGAAAAACATGGAAGATAAAAAAAACACAATATAAAGAAATTGAAACTTAGAGATTATACCCTTGATGATGAGAAGAAGGTGAATATTGTGTTGATGTTTTGCTTTTGATCAAGCTCTCTCACTTTCCTCTTCTTCTTCTTCTTCCTCTCTCTAAGTATTCTCTCTCTAACTTTTCTACTCTGTTATTCTCTTTGTTTTCTATAACACTGACTAACTCTTGTTTTAACTAACGTATATTGATATATTATACTTATAATACATATATAATATATCTATAACTGACAACTACTAATTAACCCACAATAAATATAATAATTATAATTAATACATGAGTTACAAATTTGAAATTTAAAAAGTCCCTAAGGCTTGTTTGGCCAAAACAACTTTATTTTAAAAATAGATTATTAGTAACTAACGCCCTGTTTGGTAAAACGAGATTAAAACAGGTGCAAGGGTCTCGTTTGGGTAAAACGGATTTATAACAATTTTTTATTCTTTTAATAAATCTTTTTACACATAGTTTAAATGTTACACTTTATTTAATTAAATTTCAACCTTCTAATTTAATTAAATAAAAGCTAACATCAATTATCCATATAACAATTGCCACATAACAATTATAATTATTCGCTAATTATAATTTCATGCAACGATTATCACATAAAATACATCTAATTTAATTATCTCAATTATCTCAATTAAATTAGAATTATACGATAAAATCATTACACATCCATTAAATTAAATATTAAATATTTATTTAATTAATATATTACACTTAATTAATTTACTCCATGATCATCACATAATTTATTTATTTAATTCAATAAATAAATTTATTAAAATATTTATTTAATTCAATAAATATTAAAATTTAATATAAAAAATTCTCATTCGTTATAATCTTCCCTCCTTAAAAGGATTCTGTCCCCAGAATCACACATAAAAAAAATCTCATCTGTTATATTCTTCCTCCTTTAAAAAGATTCTGTCCCCAGAATCGGTATACAAGAAATTACACAAATAGATGGGGATAAGTTTTCTTCATTACATCTTCGAGTTCCCACGTGGCTTCTTCAGCACTGTCGTTCCTCCAAATTACCTTAACAGAAGGTATCACTTTATTTCTAAGTAGTTGTTCCTTTCTATCAACTATTTGAACATGCACTTCTTCATATGTTAAGTCTTTATCAAACTGTAAAAGCTAGTATTCTATTACATGCTTGTAGTCGTGTTTGTACGGTCGCAACACGGAAATATAGAAAACGTTATGTATATTGTCTAGCTCCAGAGGTAACGCAACCTCGTAAGCCACTTCTCCCACCTTTCGCAGTATCTCAAAAGGTCCAATAAATCGGGGACTCAGCTTCCCCTTTTTGCCAAATCGGATCTTCCCCTTCCAGGGAGATACCTTCAGGAAAATGAAGCTTACTGGGAAAAATTCTCGATTTTGGCGATGTTGATCGGCATACTTCTTTTGTCTATCTTGAGCAACAACCAATCTCGTTTTGATCAGCTTCACAATTTCAGCGGTTTGTTGTACTAATTCTAGTCTCAACAGCTGGCGTTCACCGAATTCATCCCAGCATAATGGGGTTCTGCACTTCCTGTCGTATAACGCTTCGTAAGGTGGCATGCCAATACTCGCATTATAACTATTATTGTAGGCGAACTCCACCAACGGTAGATGATAATCCCAGTTTCCTTTGAAGTCCATAACGCAAGCTCTCAACATGTCCTCTAGCGTCTGGATCGTTTCTCTCGCTCTGGCCATCGGTCTGAGGATGGTATGCCGTACTCATTCGTAATTGCGTTCCCAGACATTCTTGTAAACGTTTCCAGAAATTCGATGTAAAACGCGGATCTCTGTAGGACACAATCGACACCGGAACACCGTGTCGAGAAATAATCTGCTTAACATACAACTTTGGTAACTGATCCAAGTTAAACTTAATCTTGATCGGTAGGAAATGGGCTGACTTTGTCAGTAGATCAACAATAACCCATATCGCATCGAAACCCTTCTGAGTTGTTGGAAGACCAACCACAAAGTCCATCGTGATATGCTCCCACTTCCATTCTGAAATTTTTAACGGTTGTAGCAATCCACTTGGTCTCTGGTGTTCTGCCTTAACTTTTTGGCACGTTAGGCATTTCGCAACGCATTCAGCAACGTCCCTCTTCATATTCGGCCACCAAAAATGATGTCTGAGATCCTGGTACATCTTCGTACTCCTAGGGTGAATCGAATATCTCAAATTGTGAGCTTCGTTCAAAACCTCCTCTTTAACTTCTGGTACTAGTGGTACCCTAGATTCTTCCTTCAAATCGTAACAGTCCTTCGTTATCGATTTTGAACTTGATTTCTTCACCATCGGTTATTCTCTTCCGGATCTTCTCTCAATCTTCGTTGTGAAGTTGTGCCTCTTTCACTTTGTCTACTAGAGTAGATCTAGTAGTTACTTGAAACATCTTCTAATCCGATTCCTTTGGATACTTCACTTCCAGTTCTAACTTAGCCATCTCTGTTATTAACTGATCCTGATCAGTTAACATGTTCAACTTCTCCCGACCCTTCCTGCTTAAAGCGTCGGCGACGACGTTAGCTTTACCCGGATGGTAAAGTATCTTGCAGTCGTAGTCCTTGATCAGTTCCAACCATCTTCTTTGGCGAATGTTCAAATCCTTCTAGGTGAAGATATACTTCAAACTCTTATGATCCGTGTATATCTCACAACTTTTTCCATAAAGGTAGTGTCTCCAAATCTTTAGAGAAAACACTACTGCCGCCAATTCTAAGTCATGGGTCGGATACCCTTTCTCGTAGTCCTTCAGCTGACGTGATGTATAGGCAATAACTTTGCCATTCTGCATCAGCACGCAGCCTAATCCCTTATGTTAGGCATCGCTATAAACTACAAAATTCCTCGTACTATCCGGCAATGACAATACCGGCGCAGTACTCAACCTTTTCTTCAGTTCCTGGAAACTTTCCTCACACTTTTCCATCCAAACAAACTTAATTGTTTTACTAGTCAAATTCGTCAATGGAGTTACGATTATAGAAAAGTCTTGGATAAATTGTCGATAATAACCTGCCAATCCCAAGAAACTCCTCACTTCAGATGACGTCTTTGGCTGATCCCAATTAATCACGGCTTCAACCTTCGACGGATCTACCGAAATCCCATCTTTGTTAATCACGTGGCCAAGAAATTGCACACGTTCTAACTAGAATTCGCACTTCGAGAATTTTACGTAAAGCTTCTCTTGTCTCAGCGATTCTAAGGTCAGCCTTAAGTGTTCAGTGTGTTCCTCCTCGGTCTTAGAATAAACTAAGATGTTATCTATGAACACCACTACGAACGTATCTAGGAATGGATTAAACACTCTATTCATTAAGTTCATAAATGCAGCTGGGGCATTCGTTAGACCAAATGACATCACTAAAAACTCGTAATGACCATACCGAGTTCTAAAAGCCGTCTTCGGTATATCTTCCCTTCTCACCTTCAACTGATGATATCCCCTTCTCAAATCAATTTTTGAGAAGTATCTAGCACCCTTCAGTTGATCGAATAAGTCATCGATCCAAGGTAAAGGATACCTATTCTTGATCGTAACTTTATTCAATTCCCTATAATTAATACAAAGCCGCATCGATCCATCCTTCTTCTTCATGAATAAAAATGGCGCTCCCCACGATGAAACGCTCGGCTGAATATACTTCTTGTCCAGCAATTCCTGCAGTTGAACCATCAACTCCTTTACCTCGACTGGAGCCATTCTGTACGGAGCTTTCAAAATTGGAGCAATTCCTGGCGCTAAGTCGATTACGAACTCTGTCTCTCTATCTAGTGGAAGTCCTGGCAAATCATTCGGAAATACGTCCACAAACTCCCTATCCACTGATATCTCCTCTACCTTCGGGATTTCCTTACGAGTATCTACTATGTAGGCTAGATATCCTGCACAGCTTTGCGTCAAAAGTTTCTTGGCTTGCATGATCGTCAGATAACTCGCTTGTCTAGGCAATTTGCTACCATAGAATACCAACTTCGACAGAGTCGTAAGGTTTATCCACTTCTTCTGACAGTCGATTATCGCCCCATGGCTGAACAACCAATCCATACCCAAAATCACATCGAATTCCCCAAGTTTTATCGAAATCAAATCTACCCTCAATTCCTGACCCTTAATGTCCAATCAACAGTTCTTGTATACAATCCTAATAGGAATAACCTCTCTATTCACAATCTCTATGTTCAAGGGATAAACTAATTCCTCTTTAGGTAAGTCTAGGGTCTTAGCAAATTCATCAGATATGAATGAACAAGTAGCACCCGAATCAAATAATACATAAGCATTTATACTATTGACCGGAATAATACCCGACACCACATCTTTTGACTGCACAGCATCCTGCACCGTCATGTCGAATGTGCGGGCAGTGGGCCGAACGGCCTGTAGTGGTCCAGTGATAGTCACAGTGCTGCCGCTGCCATTTCCTCCATTCCCTATTGACCCTGCTGCTGTCTTCTTCTGGCAACTTCGAGCCATGTGATCCTTGGATCCACCTATGTAGCAAGCTCCCTTCTTTGGGTTAGGGCAATTAGGCTCAATGTGGCCTTCCTGACCACAGTTGAAGCATACCCGCCTTCCCTTCATGTACACTCCAGTGTGATTCTTCCCGCATGTCCCACATGCTTTGATCTTCTTCTTCTGCTGGTTTCCCTGTTGACTTCTAGCAGAGGTGTTGTCGTTCCATTTCATTTTCTAGTTGATAGCCCCGCTACCACCAGCCTTGGGTTCTGTCTCATTCTTCTTCTTTTTTTCCTGATTGAACTTGGTTACCGCGTCGATTCCTCCTTCAGCGAGAATGGCCTTTTCCAGTACAGCTGCAAACGTATTCAGCTGAAACATGGAGACCTTGATGTAGAGCCAGGGCTTCAGTCCCCGCTCAAACCTTCTCGCCTTCCTAGCATCAGTACTGACTTAGTATGTAGTGAACCTGGCCAGCTCGTTAAACTTTGCAGCGTATTCCGACACCGTCATCCCTCCCTGCTTAAGCTCTAGAAACTGGACCTCTATCTGGTCCTGAGAGCTAACGGGGAAGTACATTTCAAAGAACATCTCTTTGAAATGATCCCACGCTGTAACACCTTCTCCTTCTCTGGTCTTATTGGCCTGCCACCAGAAGTTAGCATCCGACTTTAACATAAAAGTTGCAAAAGCCGTCTTCTGGTCCTCGCTAACTCTAGCCACTTCGAAGACCTTCTCCATCTCCATTACCTTAAATTCCTTAAACGTCGTACCTTGCGCCTGCGGCTGATTCGCAAGTGCTCCCGTCAGCAGGTTCACTAACTATTGAACCGAGTTGGGATTCGGCCCATCGTTATTGTTGTTGTTGTTGTTGTTGTTCGTCGAAACCCTCTGGGTTTTGACGTGTAGGTCTTCTTCTAGGAGGCATTTTCTGTTAAGAAATATTCTTATTAGATTCTTTACTCAATTCTAAGTATTCAAGTTCATACTTAAACATTTAAATAATTCCATTCACATGGAACACATAGCATATCAATAAACTTCTTTATTCATTCATTCGTTGTTTTTAAAAAAAAACATAGAATATATATAGCATCTCTGCTATTACATCATCTTTCCTGAACTGGAACAAGTTGCAGGATTACGTTATTATCTTATCCCATTATTATCTCAATTAACCAATTTACATTTATTTATTATATAGAGAAACATATAAATAAAGACTCTTCTATCTAGACATATTAAGACGTCGCATAGCCTCTTTGCGTTCTTCCTCCATCACTCGAAATGCTGTTCTGCGATCCACCATGTACTATGGTAAACCTTAAAACTGAGCAGGGTAATAGAAGACACGATCCTGGGCCCTATCTATAGTCATATAGAAAGCGTATTCCGTCTCCCTCAACTTGGCCTTCTTTGTTTGAGCCTCGTCTTCAGCTCGATCGGCACGTTGAGTAGCCCTCAAGCTTATTTCCTCCGCTCTGGCACGCTTTGCTGACTCCTCCTGGATATCGTGCTTCAACTTCGCTAGTTCAGCCCGTGCATCGTCTCTATCACTCTCTGCGTGGATTAGATCCCATTTCACGTTTCCAACCTCAATGTCTAGCTCTTCAATAGTCTCGTCCCGCTGCTGTATGGTTACTTCGAGCTCTCTGACTCGACCATGTAGCTCCACGTTAGGTCGTAGATCGCCTCGTACATCTCAGCACTAATAGAGTGAGGTGGGAATTCCTCCTCGGGATCCTCCTCCTCCTCTGACTTCTCCGACTCATCCTCGTCCTCATCATCTCGGTCAGATACCGGCTCATGCTCCGGACCAACTGTGGTGATCAATGGAGATAACTCTCTCCTAACCAACTGCTCCCAGACAACATGGATGTCTCGGGGCTCCTCATCCCTCAGCATCTGAGGTAACTCCTCTCTAGCCTGACTGGACTCTCCAACATTCGTCATCCTGACAAGAAAATTTTAAAGTTTAATTATTAAGTGATTATCGGTCGACACTCTTCGAATACTAGAACGTAAACACATAGCACATAAGGTAATTTAATATCTTTACCTATCACCACTATCTTTTCGATCTTCCTATAAGGCTACTACCTAAGGTTTTTCCCCCACCTAAGGTTCATAACCAACTGCTCTGATACCAACCTGTGACACCCCCAAATCCAGGTACTTTGATTCCACTGGATTTGGTGCTCACTATCTAAATAAAACATACATCTACCCAATAATAAGGAATGCAAAATAAATTACAACCTCATCAATAAATAAAATCTTCCTTATGATCTTAGTCCAAAATTATCCCAGGTTTGCTAACCTTAAAATAACAAATAAGTGCGGAAATAAAATATCATAAACGAAATCTTATTACAATCAAATTCAAAGATAACAAGTCTTCACTTGTTCATCTTGCCTTTCCATTTACTTGTTGACGGTACGCCAACGTTCTCGGCTTTAACTGAAAGGGATTATTAATTATGCAAGAGTGAGCAAACAAAAGCTTACTTAGAATACGACAACAATATAATATAACTGAATAACTTCAAAAGATTTGAATTACTTTACTTCCATCAACAATAAAGAATTGAATAATAATTCTTTTATCAATATTTAGAGTTTTGAATATTGAAATCATCTGAGGGTCATAAGACCTTGAACTATGTCCTAGGTTATAAACATTTTCGTTTAAAACCTTTAACAGTCATTTAGACTATGGACTCTAACTCATATTTAGGGGGATCAACCTTCCGTACCATATATTGTGCACAAATATTTAACGCTTTCGCGTAGTAACCTCCCCTAATAAATTGGGTTGTTCATCTCAGTATTTAATACAAGTTCGCATCAAAGAAAGTTTGGTTTGGATAACTAAGAGGAAATTTAGAGTTTTCAACTATCATCAACGAGGGAGTAGTTGAATCGACTCATAAAATTTAATAGTTCGATAATATAAGAGTTATGAACCAAATATATGTCATAACAATAGATTTCACAATAACTAGGAATGCTTTAGAAATAACTTAAAGCATTTGAAAGATTAAGTAGATCTTGCTTGAACAAATAAGTCAAGATCGCATTACTTCAATAATAAGTTCAATACTTGTTCATTATGAATATCAGAATACAACATAACTTGTATAATAATTAACAAGTTAAGAATCGGAAACAAATTTGCATGATATAAAGATTAAGGATTCGATAACTTGCATAAACGTAAAAGAAAGGTTTAGGGAACTTGCTCAATATGAATAACAAGTTTAGGGTTTAGAAAACTTGCCTAAAGCGCAAGCTACACTTTACAATTACAATTCACTCCCACAATTATCCTACATTTTACATTATATTTATAACATCAATTAGTACCTCACCAAGACGTTTAAATTGTTGAACTTCTTACTCAAGTTCAACTTAGCAACATGGTTTACAACTTAAGTCGCTAATTAAACACATACGTGAGTCTAAACTCATAATCATGCACCTCATACACGTATAGCACTTTAAAACTATCATGTCGTAACTCATGAAAGTAATATATCCATGCACACATATAATATATCAAGATGAGACTTCAAAATATTTAAAACATATTAAAAATATGTTATCTCATTGTCTAATACACTTAACATGTCAATAATTTAAGTTAGCTAAACAAACACTGCACAGAAACTACTCGGAGCGCAAAATAGTACAACTTCTACCCCCGCTGGGGTGGGGTTCCCAAGGCAAAATCCCCGCTGGGGCTGGCCCCCCTGCTGATGGGTTCCCCCCAGCTCGCGATCGTGAAGAGAAATAAGCCAATTTGGCTTATTTCTTCGTACTAAAGTCCGATTTTTATAAACATAATGTATATAAAACTTTATGAAAACAAAATCTTAAAGTTTTAACATGATTATAACATTCAGAAACACTACAACACATAATCAAAACACAATTTTCATGATTTTTGAAAGAAAACACTATTATTAAAAGTTCTTGACGAAAATTGATACTGTGAGTTTGTTTTTAAACCAAATCACGTAATTCAAATTGTATTAACTCTATTTCTTAACATATTATCATAATCCATGACCAATTTAAACAATAATTACCAATCAAACATCAATTTTGATAATTTAAAAGACTATTTTCGAAATAAGTTCACTTTAAATTTCTATGAACATGATTTCTTTATGTTCATCATATTTACATGAATTCAAACACTTAGACAACTATATGAATCATATATAAACATATATATACATATATATCACATATATACATTATAACCAAGTAATTTTCATGAAAAATATATTATAGAGAAGTTCTTTTTGAAAAATATGGAATGCTAAAAAAAACACAATATAAAGAAATTAAAACTTAGAGATTATACTCTTGATGATGAGAAGAAGATGAAGATTGTGTTGATGTTTTGCTTTTGATCAAGCTCTCTCTCTTTCTTCTTCTTCCTCTTCCTCTCTCTAAGTATTCTCTCTCTAACTTTTCTACTCTGTTATTCTCTTTGTTTTCTATAACACTGACTAACTCTTGTTTTAACTAACGTATATTGATATATTATACTTATAATACATATATAATAGATCTATAACTGACAACTACTAATTAACCCACAATAAATATAATAATTATAATTAATACATGAGTTACAAATTTGAAATTTAAAAAGCCCTAAGACTTGTTTGGCCAAAACAACTTTATTTTAAAAACAGATTATTAGTAACTAAGGCCCTGTTTGGCAAAACGAGATTAAAACAGGTGCATGGGCCTCGTTTGGGTAAAACGGATTTAAAACAATTTTTTATTCTTTTAATAAATTCTTTAACACATAGTTTAAATGTTATACTTTATTTAATTAAATTTCAACCTTCTAATTTAATTAAATAAAAGCTAACATCAATTATCCATATAACAATTATAATTACTCGCTAATTATAATTTCATGCAACGATTATCACATAATACATCTAATTTAATTATCTCAATTAAATTAGAATCACACCATAAAATCATTACACATCCATTAAATTAAATATTAAATATTCATTTAATTAATATATTACACTTAATTAATTTACTCCATGATCATCACATAATTTATTTATTTAACTCAATAAATAAATCAATTAAAATATTTATTTAATTCAATAAATATTAAAATTTAATATATAAAATTCTCATTCATTACAAGTCTACTCACGGCACCCGCGGGTAGAGGTGCGGCTCCCCGAGTGGGCCCCGCTCCTGTGGGTCTCGTTGTCTCGAAGGACGTGCACTCTGACCAACGCGATGTCTGCTTCGAACCTTCATAACTTTCAATCCGAATTTCGTTTGAGGTGTGCTATACCTTTCTGAAAATTCCTTTCCGAGAGATACACAATGACATGGGATTTGACATTTTTCGAATCCAAGAAGATGGGTTCATAACCAGATCTTTGTTTTTTCGCAATCTATCCGTTAAGCTGTATTGTGCTATTTTCACTCGAAATTGATGTTATGGCTCTTTCTGACCCTCATTGCATCGATTTGGCTTGATTTTAACTTCAATTGGTGTTAAGTCAATAAAATGACCATTTTGCCCTTCCAGGGGTTGTCTTCAGGATTGACAAAGTTTTCGACTGTTTTCTCTTAGTCTCCGAGGTTTGATCCCAGCCGACTCTGTTCGTCCTCAAGTGTGACACCCCCAGAATAGGTCCAATCCAACCAACCCATTCTAGATCGCCAAATACATGGTACAGAATCCAAATACAACTTTTATATCACACGGCCGTGCAAAATACGACCACACAACTGTGAGTGTCAATACAAAATATATAAAAAATATAAACATTCAAACTAAGTCCTCATTACAATTATTATCACACTATTTTATAAAAATAGTGAGGACTACTACTGCTCTAACTAGGACCATCACTCTGTCCCCCGACTAGTCCCTGCGACATTCTCATTTCCTGAAGAGGACAATAGATGAAAAGGTTGAGCTCAACTAGCCCAGTAAAGAATATTATGACTAAGATAATAAAGAACAATTTATCGTTAGTCTTCAACAAATCAGATAAAATATTATGGACAACAAGTTTTAGATCAACAACTGCTGCGAAAATAACAATGCATCAGAAGAATTAAGTAGGAAATAATGTCTACTATCTTCTATGATTTGAAAGTCCATAATCAATATTTTATCCCTATAACATCAATCAATATATATCTTGAATCAAATATTCATCTTTGCACTATGGGCCAAAGATATTCATCAGGTAATCATTCATCTTTGCACTACAGGCCAAAGATATTCTTTTGTATCACCATTTAAGACTGAAGATGATGAAAAATATTTTAAAGGACGAATCCAGTGAGATAAAAGACAAAAATTAGGGATTCGTAATTTAGTTTATCCAAGTTCAAGAATACTCCATAATAATTAATTGTGGAGTAAAAATTCAAGAATGAAGATCAAAACTTGGATCCAATCAAAGATAGGAACCATAATAGCCAACTTGGACAAAAAAAAGAAAATTTAATTTTTCTGTGAATAGTACCGTATTCGTGAATAGTGACGTATACGTGAATAGTAACTCCAATATGAAAAGATAAAAAATTTCACAAAAAAATTCATACCAATATTTCGGTGTCATGATATTGAAAGAAATAACATCATTTTTGAAAAAAAAAATAACATCCTTTACCTCAAAAGAGCAGTATTTCTAACTGAAATATTGGATATAATACTGAAGGAAACTTGCACTAAATAGCAACACTCAAAGTATCGAAATACTCACAAAAATACGGTCGATATTATAGAGAAAGAAACTTATGATTCTGGTGTGATTTTCAAATTCTAATTCAGCACCCTATTTATAGAAAAATGCTTAGAATGCCAAAATAAAAAATTTAATAAAATATTATATTTATTAAAAATCTTCTGCACACCTCCTTGACCAATTCATCAGCCCACACAAGTGGGGCCCACCATCAAAAAAAAAGTTTTTATTAAAAAAAATATTAATAACCCCAAAAATTAATTATTTCAGAATTTCAATAATTCATAATAAATAGCCCTTACTAGACAGAACTTTCTTAGACATTGCCAATAATGTTATCTAATAATATTATTCAAATAATATGAATTATTGATCTGATAATGAGAAATACTGTGCAGTGACAATTATTGAATTAATAATAATATAAAAATACTGTGTAATACCGTGTGCTACTGTGCAACAACGCATATTACTTTACTTTATCCATCGGGTATTCCAACAGTATTAACGGTAACAACTACACCATTATTTATAAAAACTTATTCTTGTCGTTTTCTTCATCCGACAGTTTTTCGTTATGGGGCCCACAACTGGCTACGTCGTCTTACGAATATTCCCCGACAGCAATAATATTCCACGACCAAACGAATATTCCCCGACAACAATGAATATTTTATAACCACTTGCTTATTTAAAATATTTGCGCATTTTACCCATACACTGTCAGGTATTTCAACAGTTTTAACGGTAACAACTACACCGTTATTTATAAAAACTTATTCTTGTCGTTTTCTTCATCCGACAGTTTTTCGTTATGGGGCCCACAATTGGTTGCGCCGTCGTACGAATATTCCCCGGCAGCAAGAATATTCCACAACTAAACGAATATTCCTCGACAACAATGAATATTTTATAACCACTTGCTTATTTAAAATATTTGCGCATTTTACCCATAACATTCCACATTATCAAATTAACCCCTGACTATTTCAAAATAATATATAGAGGAAATTCAATTTTTTGTTCATAAAAGTTGAGGTCTTACAACCTCCCCTCCTTATAAAATTTCGTCCTTCGAAATTAACGTGCGTACCTGGTGTTTCTAACAGGTGAGGATACCTCGCTTTCATTTCCGATTCCAACTCCCAGGTCATTTCCTCAATAGCATGGTTCCTCCAGAAAACTTTGACTTGTGGTATAACCTTTGTGCGTAGGACATGCTCCTTCCTATCCAAAATCTTGACAGGTACCTCCTCGTACGTTAAATCTTCGGCTATGTCGTCCGGTTCTAACTCAATAATGTGGCTCGGGTCTTTCACATATTTACGTAACACAGATATGTGAAACATGTTATAAACACGAGACATGCTTGGAGATAATGCGAGTCTATAGCCCACATTTTCTACTCGGTCAAGAATCTCAAATGGACCAATGAATCGTGGATTGAGCTTTCCTCTCTTCCCAAACCTCGTAACTCCTTTCCACGGAGCAACACGTAACAATACATGGTCCCCAACATTAAATTCCATGTCCTTTCGATGAAGATCCGTCATAACTCTTTTGTCGATCATGTGTCGTTTGTATACGTTGTCGGATCATTTGGATCTTTTCCGTAGTCATACGTACTAACTCCGGTCGCAACAATGTTGCCTCACCCACCTCATCCAAACATACTGGAGAACAAAACTTTCTTCTATACAACGCCTCGAATGGAGCCACACCTATACTTGCCTGATAACTGTTGTTGTAGGAGAATTCCACCAATGGTAGGTACTTATCCCAACTCCCTTTGAAGTCTAGAACACAGAGTCTCAATAGATCTTCAAGAGTTTGAATAGTCCTTTTCGATTGCCCGTCCGTTTGAGGATGATATGCCGAACTGAATTGTAAGTCCATGCCCATAGCTTTCTGCAAGCTAACCCAAAATCGTGAAGTGAATCTTGGGTCGCGATCCAAAACTATGGATACTGGCATGCCATGCAATCTCACAATCTCATTCATGTACATACGAGCAAGACGTTCAAGGGAATAGGTCTCCCGTATCTGCAAGAAATGAGCAGACTTGGTTAATCTATAAACAATAACCCAAATCGCATCTATGCCTTGAGAAACCTTGGGAAGACCCGTAACGAAATCCATGGTAATGTGTTCCCACTTCCACTTTGGAATCTCAAGTGGTTGCAATGGTCCCTTCGGCACTTGTTGCTCCGCCTTTACACGTTGACAAGTTAAACATCTTGAAATAAACTCCGCGATCTCTCTCTTCATATTGCTCCACCAAAATGTATGTCAAAGATCACTATACATTTTGGTACTTCCAGGATGGATTGCAAATGGTGTGTTGTGTGCCTCCATCATGATTCTATACTTCAAATCAGAATAGTTAGGAACACAAAGTCTGGAGTTGACTTGGAGTATTCCTTCTTCATTGATTCTTGCTTCTGGAACCGCACCTTCTTGCACCTTCTTCTTCAACTTCATCAGCTCCGGATCTGTAGCTTTAGCAGCTTTAACTTTATCAATCAAAGCTGGTTCTATGCGTATACTTGACATCATCATGTGGGTCTCCAAAGTCTTGAACTCTATCTCCGTCTTTTGTAATTCACAGAGAATAGGCCTTTGTGTGGACATCATCGCAGTCGTTTTTGCATATGATCTTCTACTCAACGCGTCAGCTACCACGTTCTCTTTTCCCGGATAGGTATTGGATGGTATGATTGTAATCTTTCAACAGCTCAAGCCAACGTCGTTGCCGCATGTTGAGTTCCTTTTGAGTGAAGAAATATTTAAGGCTCTTATGATCCGTATAAATCTCCACTTTCTCCCCGTACGGGTAGTGTCTCCAGATCTTTAACGCGAAAACGACTGCTGCCAACTCTAGATCATGAGTAGGATAATTCCTCTCATATTTCTTGAGTTATCGCGAGGCATAGGCTATGACTTTCCCATGTTGCATGAGAACACATCCTAACCATTTGCCCGAAGCATCGCTGTAGATAACAAATCCATCCGAACCAGATGGTATTGTCAGAACAGGTGCCGAGATAAGTCTCCTCTTGAGCTCTTGGAAGCTCTTCTCGCATTCCTCGCTCCATACGAATTTTGTATCTTTTTGATTCAACTGAGTTAATGGAGTAGCGATTCGAGAAAATCCTTCCACGAATCTCCGATAATAACCAGCTAAGCCCAGAAAGCTACGTTCGATATGGAGTTTTAGAAATAGGTTTTGTACCGGGCTCAAGGTCAATAAAGAATTCAACTTCATGTTCTGGGGCTAGAACGGGAAGTTCTTTGGGAAATACATCAGGAAACTCATTAACAACAAAAATATTATTCAAATCTGACGTATTCTGGTTTAGATCAGTGACATGAGCTAAGAAAGCTTGACATCCGTTTTTCAATAAACGAATAGCTTTGTGACTTGAAATGACATTGACTAATTTTAGTGGTTTGGTGGTTTGAATTCCCACAACAGGTTGGTTAGGAATATGAAAACTAACAACCTTAAGAAAATAATCAATTTTGGCATGATATGTGGTTAACCAATCAATTCCTAAAATCACGTCAAATGCAAGTATTTTCAAAAATATAAGATCAACAGGTAGGGTGAGGGTACCAATCTGAATCAAGCAAGATTTGTAAACTGTAGATGTAACGAAGGTTTCTCCCAACTGGAGTCTCAACAGATAAAGTCAAAGTCTAATTTCTCAGGTGTCAAGTTTAAACGTTGAGCACAAGTTGGTGATATAAAAGAATGGGTAGCACCGGTATCTAACAAAGTATAAACTTCGCAAGAGTTTATGATTAGCTTACCCGTGATCACCTCGTTCGGGTTCCTCGTATTTTGGACAGTCACGATAAACGCTCTTCCAGGAACCACCGACTTTGACTTGTCCGAAACCGGCTTTGGAATCACCACCGCTGGACTTGGTTTCGCTACAGGACAATCTTGAGCTACATGTCCTTCCTTTCCACAGTTATAGCATGCCTTGAATTGTTGTGGGCAATTTGGGCTGATGTGTCCCTCTTTCTCGCATTTATAGCATATGACCGATGCTCCCCTAGAAACAGTTGATGCTGGTGCTGATGTCGACGTCTTCACGTTTTCATTGTTGTAACTTCTCTTCTTGAAATCTCCCCCCGCCTCATTTCTTCTATTATCATGGCCACGGTTACCACCGGAGTGGTTACTGCTTCTGTCATGATACTTTCCACCCCGCTGGTTGTCATTGCTCCGATGACTACTACCACTGGTACGATCCTGGTTGTGGTCCCTTAGTTGAACGGACTCATTATCTCGTTCTAATAACTGAGCCCTGTTTACTACAGCAGAATAGAGAGAAAATTTGTGAGAAATGAGGTATTGACGAATTTCAGGTTTCAAACCTCTAAGAAACATCCGCGTCATACGTTCCTCATTCTCTACCAAATGAGGTGCAAACCTGGACAACTCCGCGAACTTAGCTTCGTACTGGGACACAGTTATGTTGTTTTATTCCAGTCTGATAAACTCTACCTCCTTCATATGACGAATACTTTCAGAAAAGTACTTGTCATTGAACAGTTTCTGGAACTCCTCTCAAGACATCTTGAGTGCGGCAGGCTGGGTACGCTTCACAGACTCCCACCAGTAATCTGCCTCTCCACGGAACATAAATGTGGCGAATGGAACCTTCTATTCCTCCGTGCATCCCAAGACATCAAATATCTTGGTAATTTTCTTAACCCACGTCTCTGCCTTGATTGGATCTGGCTTTTCCGGAAACTCTGGTGGTCCCAACTCTTTGAACTGCTTGGCAGTGACAATCCGCGTGTTGTTATTATTTTCATCTGTATTTTGCACACGAGTCTCCCTCGTCTGGTTTTGCATGAACAGCAAAAAGCTTCTAAACATCTCATCGTTTATCGTCTGATCAGTGTTGTTTTCAAAAGGAACATTGTCTTCCTATTGCACGTTCTCTTGGTTGGTGATTAAAGGTGTCTCCACGGTCTCATTCACTCCATTGTTAACATTCTCAACTGTCATTCTCAAATACTGCCATAAAACAAGGGTTAATTAAAAAAATTAACATATCACATATTAACCCTATGCTCCGAATGACCAATTAAATACCACATAAACTTAGGTAGGACACACTAGTGAAGGATTTACTCGTCTCTCCCCTCCTAGTTCTATTCCCCGATCTCCGCCAGAGACCATATCCCTAAGCTCTGATACCAACTGTGACGCCCCCAGAAAAGGTCCAATCCAACCAACCCATTCTGGATCGGCTAAATACATGGTACAGAATCCAAATACAACTTTTATATCACACGGTCGTGCGAAATACGACCACACAACTATGAGTGTCAATACAAATATGTAGAAAATATAAACATTCAAACTAAGTCCTCATTACAATTATTATCACACTATTTTATAAAAATAGTGAGGACTATTACTGCTCTAACTCGGACCATCACTCTGTCCCCCCGACAAGTCCCTGCGACTTTCTCATTTCCTGAAGAGGACAATAGATGAAAAGGGTGAGCTCAACTAGCCCAGTAAAGAATATTATGACAAAGATAACAAAGAAGAATTTATCAGATAAAATATTATGGACCACAAGTTTTAGATCAACAACTGCAGCGGAAATAACAATGCATCAGAAGAATTAAGTAGGAAATAATGTGTACTATCTTCTATGATTTGAAAGTCCATAATCAATATTTTATCCCTATAACATCAATCAATATATATATCTTGAATCAAATATTCATCTTTGCACTACGAGCCAAAGATATTCATCAGGTAATCATTCATCTTTGCACTACAGGCCAAAGATATTCATCAAATAATCACCCATCTTTGCACTAAAGGTCAAAAATATTCTTTTGTATCACCATTTAAGACTGAAGATGATGAAAAATATTTTAAAGAACGAATACAGTGAGATAAAGGACAAAAATTAGGGATTCGTAATTTAGTTTATCCAAGTTCAAGAATACTCCATAATAATTAATTGTGGAGCAAAATTCAAGAATGAAGATCAAAACTTGGATCCAATCAAAGATAGGAACCATAATAGCCAAATTGGACAAAGAAAAGAAAATTTTATTTTTCTGTGAATAGTACCGTATTCGTGAATAGTGCCGTATACATAAATAGTAACTCCAATATGAAAAGGTAAAAATTTCACAATAAAATTCATACCAATATTTCGGTGTCATGAAATTGAAAGAAATAACATTATTTTTGAAAAAAAAAAATAACATCCCTTACTTCAAAAGAACAGTATTTCTGATTGGAATATCAGATATAATACTGAAGAAAACTTGCACTGAATAGCAACACTCAAAGTATCGAAATACTCACAAAAATACGGTCGATATTATAGAGAAAGAAACTTATGATTCTGGTGTGATTTTCAAATTCTAATTCAGCACCCTATTTATAGGAAAATGCTTAGAACGCCAAAACAGAAAATTTAATAAAATATTATATTTATTAAAAATCTTTCGCACACCTCCTTGACCAATTCATCAGCACACACAAGTGGGGCCCACCATCAAAAAAATATTTTTATTAAAAAAAATATTTATAACCCCAAAAATCAATTATTTCGGAACTTCAATAATTCATAATAAATAGCCCTTACTAGACAGAACTTACTTAGACATTGCCAATAATGTTATCTAATAATATTATTCAAATAATATGAATTATTGATCTGATAATGGGAAATACTGTGCAATGACAATTATTGAATTAATAATAATATAAAAATACTGTGTAATACCGTGTGCTACTGTGCAACAACGCGTATTACTTTACTTTACCCATCGGGTATTCCAACAGTGTTAACGGTAACAACTACACCGTTATTTATAAAAACTTATTCTTGTCATTTTTTTCATCAGACAGTTTTCCATTATAGGGCCCACAATTGGCTGCGCCGTCGTACGAATATTCCCCGACAACAAGAATATTCCATAACCAAACGAATATTCCCTGACAACAATGAATATTTTATAACCACTTGCTTATTTAAAATATTTGCGCATTTTACCTATAACATTCCACATTATCAAATTAACTCCTGACTATTTCAAAATAATATATAGAGGAAATTCAATTTTTTATTCATAAAAGTTGGGGTCTTACATCAGGGTTATCTCCGAGGTTGACTTGGTCTCCCAGGGTTGTCTCTAGGGTTGATTTAATGCTTCGGGGCTGTCTCCGAAGGTTGATTTGGTCTCCTGGTGTTGTTGTCGGGCCTGGTATCTCCCGAGGTTGTTGCTGGGGCTTGATTTGATATCCCGTTGTTGTCGCCGGGGCTGAGTTTGATCTTCCGGTGTTGTTACCAGGATTACTGCCTCTTGGGGTTTTTATCGGGGTTTGACTTGACATCCCGGTGTTATCGCCGAGCTGACTTTGGTCTCCAGGTGTTGTTGCCGGGGCTAAGTTTGATCTCCCGGTGTTATCACCGGGATTATTGTAGTTGATTTGTACTTCCATGGTTGTCTCTGAAATGTAAAAGACGGTTTTGCCCTCTTGCAGGGCTAGTAATAGGAATGCAAAATTTTGAGTGTTTACAATATAATTTTCGCTTCAATGAGGGTTGTTCATCTCAGTAGATTTATAAGAGTCCGCACCATGATAATTAGTTTGGATAGCTTTCTAACAAATGATATTAGTCTAGCCTGAGTCAAATGGCTTAGACAACTTTTACAATACATTAGGAATGATAAGTTCAATGCTTACAACAAAATCAAAATATAAAATTGAATTTCGAATAGTAATAGATATTTGCTCGATGTAAATATGGTTGATATAACAACAATTCGAATTTGCACAATATTCAAAGTTATGAGAGTTAGGGAACTTGCCTTATGCGTAGTTTACCAACATATAGCTTATCAACACCTTGAATTCCTATTGTATCATAGTTATATATATACATATATTCTCATTAGTTAATCAAACTCTATACATAACTCAACATTCTAATACATGTCTGATCCCGTAAGTTAATGACACATATCAAGTTCTATCTTGGTCACAAAATCAGATCACACAATCAACATTGATTTCTCTTTGAAAACTTTATCAAAACTTATAAGAAAATTTGTTAAATATTGATTCAATGTAGCCACGATATACTTAATCACTTAGAACATTATTTTCAACATGTATTGTAGTCTAAAACACCAATATATGCATGCTACAATTCTCAGATTACCACCAAAACAGTCAGACAAAACTGCAAGCAGGAGCAGCTGCGCTGCAGTTAGGCTTGGGGTGGGCGCAGTTGCGTCGTCCCCTGGCCAGACCAGAGCTGAACTTTGGTTTTCCTGATCTTATCTCATTTTTTAGCATACTGAGATGTTAACACATAGCATATACACATGTTAAAGGGTCTTGGGTTTCACTACGGCCATTTCAAGGTCATTTTTTACTCATTATGGTCTTAGTTGTAATTTCTAGTGAATTAAGGCCAAATAAGTTCATGAAATCACGAGGCCAACTATATTAACCATCTATTCATACAAGAAGGTTATACAACCTGAAATATGCATTCTCGCATGTGTTCACATCATTTATACATAGCTACACTAGTTCATTACTTGGAAATTTGTTTAAATTCATGCTTGAACGATCTTATGTTATGTCATACTAGATGAACTCACATATAGATCATGTTTAGGGATATGAGAGTAATATCATGTATGTCCAACATTTTAGAATATAAATATCATTATGTTTACGTATATTAGTTTCAAAATATCTAAATCCGCCTTTAAAAGTCGTTTTAAACCAAGTCAAAGCAATCTAACACATACGAAGCAACTTTGAATTTTATGTCATGCATAGCTAGGCTACATATACATGCTAAGAAGGTTATAATCTGAGGTACGCAAGTTTTGTCAAAGTTTATTTTCAAAACTCTAAGGTTTTTTTTAGAAAACGCATACTAATGCAAGCTAGAACACTCATACTATGTAAAGGAACCTAAGTCTACAAGTCAGGCCCATTTTCATGCATGTTTAAGTCATATTAGCATGTTAGAATTTATTAGATTTGTAACAAAAATCAAAATTTCTTGCTGGTGCACGGCGCAGCTGCGCTGGTTTGAAGATGGGTGCAGCTGCGCCCTTCCTAGGTAGTTCCAGGAAAGGCTCTGCAACTGCAAAACTCAATAAAAAACACTCAATTCTATAATGTAGCATGCTCAGATCAACCATAATGACTCCACATCACACACGAAACTCATCTAACACAAGGTCTTTAATTACCAAACTAATTAACAAGTAATTCAAGTTAAATTCTAAGAATTTGTAAAACTTGAAATTAAGAACACATATGAACATTACCTTCTTTGAATGCTTAAAATTGCTATCTATAGCTCGTCAAACCTCTGATTGCTCTTTTAAACCACAACACTTACTTACTATATGAACCAAAGCTCATAAATTTCAAATGTAGAGAATGAAGAAGAAGCTCCAATTTATAGAGAAAGCTTTACCCAATCGAACATTGAATCAAACCAATGGAATAGAGAAGGAAATGTTGGGCAAAGAAAAGTTTGTGGAATAGTGGTTAACTACTCTCATCAACCCACTCCCTTAGCTATCATTTGATTTCACTGAGTTTGAGAATGGAAGGTAGGCTAGGCCAATGGTTGTTCACGCGATGAAGGAGATGAGACACTAATTATGGGACACTCCTATTAGAACTCAGCATTAGTAAAAATGGTACTAGTATACTTAGGTTTGACTCCCTTCTTGGCTTATAAAGTGTAATTTAAATGATTTAATGCTATTACCTTGTGATAAGTTAGGGTCACATGTACATATAATCATATAGTCCATGTACATTGGGTTAGTCCAAATAATATTTAAAACAGGTCTGAATATAATTCTGTTGGGTACTAACAACCCATTATTTTTATAACACTTTATAATTTCAATTACATATAAATATATAAATAAATAATTAATAGTAAGTATTTACTTGAATTTATTTCCTCCCATACATTTAAAATACACATTTATTTGTCCCACCACACATCATGATGTCACATAAGCTCCTTTATATAGCTTAGTAGAATTGTATGATTTAACTCACTTTTATTATATAGTTTTATATAATATTTATTCACCTTCCAATGTCACACCTTATTTTATATTAAATGGATGTAACAACTTTATTATATATTACTACACATTATCATAGCATTTAATTATTTACTTATTAATTTAATATAATAATACTAATCAACCCCAATATTAAATCATTCCTTCATTAATTTACTTAATGAATTTCTTAATCTTACGTTATGCCACACTAGGCATATTGCACAAGCTTAAACTAAGCCTTTCATCAATTCCACCATAATAAATAGTTGTCACATACTTAACTTAATTTAATTGAGTTATTATATCCCATGTCACAACAATATTTATTTATATTCAAATAAATATTTAAACCTTTATTAAATTAATTATTAATATTATTCATGAAATTCACGTATATTACATCCTCCCCCCTTATAAAAATTCCGACCTCGGAATTGGTACAAGGTTACACAAATAGATGGGGATAATCCATCCTCATCTTATCCTCTAATTCCCACGTAGCCTCCTCGACGTTATGGTTTCTCCAAGTTACTTTCATAAAAGATATATCTTTATTTCTCAAAGTTTGTTCTTTCCTATCTACTATTTGGACAAGGATTTCTTCATATATCAAATTCTTCTCTACTTGAATGGGCTCATAGGATATCACGTGCTTATAGTCGGGCTTGTATGGACGTAACACGAAAATGTGAAACACGTTGTGGATGTTTTCTAGTTCAGGCAGTAAAGCTACCTTATACGCCACTTTGCCCACTATCTTCAATACTTCGAATGGTCCTATGAACCTCAGACTCAATTTCCCTTTCTTTTTGAATCGTATCTTCCATTTTTAAGGAGATACTTTCAAAAACACGAAATTACCGACTTCAAAGTCTTGGTCCTGGTGATGCAAATCTGCGTATTTCTTCTGGCAATCTTGAGCTGCTACCAATATGGCTCTTATTGTCGTCACTACATCTGCCGTCTGTTGAACTACTTTTGGTCCCAAAATTTATTGTTCTCCGACCTCATCCCAACACAACAGTGTTCGACACTTTCTTCCATAGAAGGCTTCGTATGGTGGCATACCGATACTCGCGTGATTACTGTTATCATATGCGAATTCTACTAAGGGTAAGTGGTCATCCCAGTTTCCCTTGAAATCCATCACGCAAGCTCTAAGAATATCCTCCAGCGTTTGTATTGTTCGTTCACTCTATCCGTCTGTCTGAGGATGATAAGCAGTACTCAACCTTAACTGTGTTCCCATCCTCTCTTGAAAGCTTTTCCAAAAATTTGACGTAAAGCGTGGATCTCGATCAGATACAATTGATACCAGCACTCCATATCGTGAAACGATTTCCTTTACGTACAGACTTGTTAACTGATTAAGATTGAATCGTATTTTAATTGGTAGAAAGTGAGCTGTCTTTGTAAGTCAATCCACGATGACCCAAATGGCATCATAACCCTTATGTGTGACTGGGAGTCCTACCACGAAGTCGTTCGTAATGTGCTCTGATTTCCACTCTGATATTTCCAGCGACTGAAGTAGACCACTCGGCCTCTGGTGCTCTGCTTTGACTCGTTGATAGGTAAGAAATCTACTGACGCACTCTGAAACCTCCCGTTTCAGATTGGGCCACCAAAAGTGCTGTCGAAGATCTCAATACATTTTTGTGCCTCCTAGATGAAGAGAGTATGTCGTATTATGCACTTCATGCAAGATCTCCTCTCTCAGTTCTGTTATAGCTGACACCCATACTCGACATTCAAATCTCAATATACCGATATCCATCTTACACTTTTCTTATTCATCTTCTACTATCCTCTTCCTTATTTTCTTCGTATTCTCCATCCTTCTCTTGTGATTCCTTTATCCTATCTAATAATGTCGGATGAGCTTCCATTACTAATAATTTTCCCTCGGACCTTTCAGGTTCCTTCACTTCTATTTCTAATCTCTCTATTTCTTTTATTAGCTTCGTTTGAGATGTCAATACAAATAACTTCTCCCTTCCCTTTCTACTCAATGCACCGGCCACTATATTTGCCTTTCCCGGGTGATAAAGATCTTCGCAGTCATAATCCTTGATTAATTCTAACCACCTCCTTTATCGCATATTTAACTCCTTTTGTGTGAAGATATATTTCAGACTCTTGTGGTCTGCGTATATATCACATTTTTCCTCGTACAAATAGTGCCTCTAAATCTTCAACGCAAAAACTACTATCGCTAACTCCAAGTCATGGGTAGGGTATCGCTTTTCGTAATCCTTCAATTGTCGTGGCGCATACACAATGACCTTGCCATGTTGCATTAGCACACAACCAAGTGCCTTGTGCGATGCATCACTATACACCACGAAGCCTCCCGCATCATCCGATAGTGATAATATAGGTGCCTCGCTTAGCCTCTTCTTCAACTCTTTGAAACTTTCTTCGCATTTTTCCTCGTTAGATTGGTAAACGGGGTCACTATCTTAAAAAAATCTTGGATAAATCTTCGATAGTACCTGGCTAACCCTAAGAAACTTCTTACCACCGTAGGTGTCTTCAGCTGTTCCCAATTACTCACTGCCTCCACCTTCGCAAAGTCCACTGAAATCCCATTCTTGTCTATCACGTGTCCTAGAAACTGGACTTTCTCCATCCAAAATTCACACTTTGAAAATTTTGCATACATCTTCTCCCTTCTTAGTGCTTCTAATACCATCCGTAGATGTTCGGCATGTTCTTCCTTGGTCCTTGACTAAATCAGGATGTCATCACTGAAAACTACCACAAACTTATCCAAGTATGGCTTGAAAACTATGTTCATCAAGTCCATGAATGCTGCTGGAGCATTAGTCAATCCAAATGACATCACCAAAAACTCGTAATATCCATATCGGGTTCAGAATGCCGTCCTCAGTATGACCTCTTTTTGTACCTTTAATTGATGATAACCCGTTAGCAGATCTATCTTAGAAAAACACTTTGCTCCCTTCAATTGATCGAAAAGGTTATCTATTCTTGGTAACGGATATCTATTCTTAATCATTACTCTATTCAATTCTCGGTAGTCAATACAGAGCCTCATCGATCCATCATTCTTCTTAACAAACAACACCGGTGCACCCCAAAGAGACACACTCGGCTGAATATAACCCTTATCTAGCAACACTTGCAATTGTATCATCAATTCCTTCATTTCTACCGACGCCATACGATATAGAGCTTTTGAAATCGGTGTAGTTCCCGGTGCTAAGTCTATTACGAATTTGATTTCTCTGTTTGGCGGAAGGCCAGGCAGATCGTCAGGAAATACGTCTTGAAATTCCCTTACTACCGATATATCTTGCATTTCTACTCCCTTTTTCCGAGTATCCACAATAAAGGCTAAATAACATACAAATCCTTTTCTTAACAATTTCTTGGACTGCATCATCATAAGGCAACATGATTGCCTAAGCGATGAGCTACCATAAAACACTACCTTAGACCAATTTGGAGTTTGAAGGTTTACGCTTTTCTTTTGACAATCAATTATCGCAGCATGGTTATATAACTAATCCATTCCTAGTATCACGTCAAATTCTCCCAATCTAATCGGAATCAAGTCTACGCTTAGTTTTTGTCCTCTAAGGTTTGCACAATAATTTCGGTAAACAAACTCTACGGGGATTACTTCTTTATTCGCAACTTCTATGTTCATTAGGTTTTCTAATCATTCTTGTGGTAAGTTTAATCGACTAGCAAAATCTTCAGACACAAAGGAACAGGTAGCTCCTGAATCAAATAATATATAAGCATTTATATTATTGATTGGGATAATACCTGACACCACATCCTTCGCAGTTATTGCATCCTGGACGGTCATGTTAAATGTTCTGGCAGTTGGTCGGTTGGATTGCGTCGGTCCGCCAATCATCAGCTTGCTGCCTCCTCCCTGATTGTTGCTTCATTTCTTTGGGCAGTTCTTGATCTGATGCTCGGTCGAGCCACAAGCAAAATATCCCTTAATCTTTTTTGATTTTGGATAGTTCGGTGAAATGTGCCCCTCCTGGCCGTAGCTATAGCAGACGTTGCGTCCTTTTCAGCACTCCCCATGGTGGTTCTTCCCACATCTTGAACAAGCTTCACTTCTTTTCTTAAATCCTCCAGGATGGCTTCTGGATTGATTGTTGCTTCTGTTGTTGTTGTTGTTATTGTTATTGTTGTCATCCCACTTCTTTTTTTTAGATTGCTTCCCCCACTACTGCTTCCCCCATGACTTTCTCCCCTAGTATTCTTGTTCTTCTTCTCCTTGTTGTATTGGCTCAATGCCTCGCTACCTCCCTCAGCAATGATAGCCTTCTCCAACAGTGTAACAAATGAGTCGATTTAAAGTACCGACACTTTTTTGAATAACCACGGCTTTAGTCCTAATTCAAAATGTCAGACTTTCCTCTCTTCGGTGTCCACTTGATGCATGGCAAATCTAGGGAGTTCGTAGAATCTTTTCGCATACTAGGCTACTGTCATATCTCCTTTCTTCAGTTCCAAAAACTTCACCTCCATCCTATTCTTGATGCTCTTAGAAAAGTAATTTTCGAAGAATAAGGTTTTGAACCTTTCCCAGGTTATAACTCCTTCTCCCACTCTCTACTAATTAGCATCCCACCAATAGCCTTCATCATGTACATGGCGAACACCGTCTTCTGATCTTCACCCACACGAGCAATGGCGAAGGTTTTCTCCATCTATTTGATCCATGTTTGCGCCTCGATAGGATCGGTAGTACCCCTAAATTCTGACGGCCCTACGCTCCTAAAATCTTTGAAGTTGGTTACCGGAACCGCTTGCAGGTTATTGCGTATTGGTTCATTGTTTCTCCCTCAAAAGGCTTCTTCTAACAAGTCGACTAGACGTTGAACATGGTCTACTCGCTCTCTCTCATTATTGACCGATTCCTCCGTTGCTGTTAGTCTATGTCTGGGTGGCATTTTCTACATCATAAAATTTCATTCTTATTATCTAATTATATTCTTTAAGTATTTCGTTAATGCAAAATAAAACAAAATTTTATAACACATTTTCTGGAATAAGAACATTTATATTCATATGCAAAATCATTACATCGATATGATCATTTCCTAGCATACTTCTATAAATGTCATTATCTATCCCCTAATATCATAAAAGGTGGGGAAACACTAACATACTACCCCTCTAACATTAATCTAATCGGGGTTTACATAACTATACCATATCTCACACAAAAGATTGGGATTTCACAACAATACATACACAACATATCTATACTACTGAACACCTAACTAAACAAACTATCCTAACATCCCGCGCTCCACTGCGCTCTTGTACTCAAACTGCCCAATGTGTGCTACCAAATCCTTACTTATGGTATGTCAGGTTTGTCCTTGCTCCGTTGGGTAATGGACACCATTGATCAAAATATCCGTGGCAATACGAAAGGCGCAACCCAGCTTGTTCATCTTCCTCTTCTTGCATCTCACCTTTCCTCTAGGTCATTGGCCCTAGCATCGGCTCCTTCCTACTTCTCCTCGAAGTGGATCCTCTCCATGACCTCCATCTCTAGCTATGTGCGAAGAGCTTCTTTTTCTGTCTTCTCTCTCAGTTCCCTCTCCTTGGACTGTCCTAGCTGCCCTACCAGCTCTGCATTATAGAATACCAAATGGTGTACTAGAGCTCCTAGCTGTGTCCCTACTTCCTTGCGATATGCAAGTTCGACCTCTAGCTCCTGTATCTCAAGTTTCCTCGTATAGTCCTCATCCTTCATTTTCTACATCTCTGCCTATCTCTCCTGAGCCTCGGTCTCTAACTCCTCAACTCTGCATTCTTACTCCAAAATTCGCTCCTCATATTCTCCCAACATCCGGTCCTCAATGTAGCATCGTCGGAATCTCCCACGGGCTCATCCTCCATGGGTTCCTCATCGGGATCCGACTCTCTGGGATCTGGCTCCATCTCCTCGTCATCCTCATCATCGACAGGGGGCATTGCCAATGTGACACCCCCAAATTCGTGTACTTCAATTTCCACGGGATTTAGTGTTCACTGTACAAATACCACATATCTATCTACCCATAATAAATACAAACCATGAAATAGATAAAAACATCTCCATCATCTCCCCTTATGGGGTTACAACATCTGAATAATAAATACACAATTAAATCCCAGGTCATACTAACCTTAAATCTCAAATGTGAAAACGTAAATAATTAAATAAGTCTTAAACACCACAACATAAGTCTTAGACAAATATTATCAAATAAACAACAAGTCTTTATCACTTGTTGACTTTGCCTTTGCCTTTGCTAATGGAAGGCTCGTCGGACCTTTCGTTCTTAACTGCAATGTTATTATGCAAGTGTGAGCACGATTGCCCACAAGTATACAATATAACAATAAAATAACATGCGAGAGAAGTCAAAGAAGTTTGAATAACAGAAAGCTTGGCTTTTGAATCAAAAATGAATAACAAGAATCAAAAGTATATCTGAGGGTTATAAGACCTTGAACTATGTCCTAGGTTGTTAAGTATTTCTACTTTAAACCTTTAACAGTCATTAGACTATATGGACTCTACTACTAGTACTTAGGGGGATCAGCCATTAGTACCATATTGTGCACAATAACTGTAACGCCCCCAAAATAGGTTCAATACTCAACCCATTTTGAGTCGCCAAATACATGGTCCAGAATCCAAATACAATCTTTTATAACATACGGTCGTACAAAATACGACCACAAAAATTGTGAGATTCTGTGACACCCCCAAATCCGGGTACTTCAATTTCCACGGGACTTGGTGTTCACTGTACAAATATCATCTATCTATCTACCCATAATAAATGCAAACCATGAAATAGATAGAAATAAATCCTCCCCTTATGGGGTTACAACATCTGAAAATAAGTACATCAATCCCAGGTCATACTAACCTTAAACATCTATGCGGAACATAAATAATAAATAGTCTTACACAACTTTAACATAAGTCTGAAACATAAACACATAAAATAAACAACAAGGCTTCATCACTTATTGACCTTGCCCTTGCCTTTGCTAGTAGAAGGCTCGTCGGACCTTTCGTTCTTAACTGCTATGTTATTATTACGCAAAAGTGAGCATGATTGCCCACAAGTATAATAATATGATAACAATATAATAACATGCGAGTGAATCAAAGACATCTGAATAAAGAAACTCAACGTTTGACTCGAGGATAAATAACAGGAATCAAAAGAACATCTGAGGGTCATAAGACCTTGAACTATGTCCTAGGTTGTAAAGTGTTTATACTTTAAACCTTTAACAGTCATAAGACTATGGACTCTACTTCTCGTACTTAGGGGGATCAGCCCTTAGTACCATACTGTGCACAATATCTCAACTCTAAAGCGTAAATAATCCCCTTTTACAGGGTTGTTCATCTCAATTTTGACATCAGAGTCCGCACCAAAGGAAGTTTGGTTTGGATAAGATCAATAAGTATTCTAGAATTTAGAACGTACATCAACTATGGACTAGTCGAATCAATAAGGGTTCACTAGTCCTATAAGGTTCAACAATAAACTATGCTCAAATCGAATAATAAATTCTCAATAGTATACAATTGAATAAGTATTGTATAACTGAATCATGCTTTCAAAAGAGTTATAACATCTAATATGAAATTTTGAACTTTAACAATTAAGAACAAGAGCTTGCTCGATATAGAACACAAGTTTAAGACTTGATAAATGAATAACTTAAAATTTAAGAAACTTGCTTAATAACAATAAGTTAGAGATAGGATACTTGCTCAATGTAAAAGTAAGGTTTGAGTTTAGAAAACTTGCCTCTTGCACAAGCTACAATTTATAATTCACGTTCTTTATTAAGTCCTACATACCAATACATTCACAATACAAATTAATCAATAACGTAACTAGCATCACAAGTTCATTCTCTTTTGTCTAAACTCTAATTATGATTATACTAATCAAATCACAACATTTATCTTCACAAAATATTAGATTTCACGAACGACTAGCTAACTATGCGTTCAACAGTTCAATTAAACATGTAAGTACCTCATTGACATGTTAAGAATCTATTTTAAAATTCCATTATATGTCTAATACATTTTTATGTTCATTAGATTAGGTTACTATTACATTTCCTGGACCAAAACAATTAAAATTCTCATTTCTGAACAAACTACATAGTGGCGCTGCGGCGCCACCATATAAGCTATCCTTGGCGCTGCGGCGCAGCTGACGCTGCTGCTCGGACCTTAAGGTCTGGAGCTGGCGCTGCGGTGCAACATACCAGTTCCAAATTTTGAGGTTCGGGAGGAAAACAGAACTTGGCCAAAAATATCTAATTAATTTATTCGCACATGAATTTAAGCATACCCTGACACTATAATACACATATAATCATTACCCAACCTTTTTAACACGATTTTAATGAGTTAAAACATACAATTATTTGAATCAATCATATAATTTCACTGTTTTTCATACTTTGTAAAGTTTTGAAGGAAAACAAGAAATTCAACGTTACCGATTCGTTATAACACCGAATCCATTCGTTCAACTTCTATTTTGTTCGTTTAAACATACACAATCATAATCACGTGTCAATTTAAGTTAAATAAACGCATAAGGTGTGTAGATTTTGTACATAAGGGCCATATGGGCCATATGTACAATTTCTACACTCTGTAACTTTTTGAAAACCCAATTATCAACAAAATTCCATGGTATGACCACTGAAAATCATGTATATGTGATATATAACATGTTATTAACATATACTAACACATATACGATCACATCTTAAGTTAATTATCAAAAACAGTTCTTATCAGAGGATATTTAAAAGTACGTAAATGAAACTCTGAAATTTTTGCAGAACTTTGATTAAGGCATATAATCATGAATTTGATTGTTTTAAAACATACATAAGTTATAGAAAGTATGTTATGAGCATCAGTTAACATGTATATGATCATAACTCAAGTAATTAACACCAATTTTATTCACAGAGAACTCAAGTTGGCTTTTTATGGAAGAAACATATATATACATAAATATAAAGGTTGAATCAAGAGGTTACCCTTGCTAACTCTGTGAAGATGATGCACTTTAATTCTTTAATTCTTTTCAACTCTCTCTCAATTCTCTCCTTTTCTCCTGGAACTTAGTGTCTTACAAAATATATGAACTGATATGTATATGTAAGTTAATATATTATACGTGTAATTAGAAGTCGTGGGTTATGGGTCGTCAGTTAATCCCATAATGGGTTAACTGGCTCCAACCCCCACTATGGCTTTGTTTGCTTGCTCCTTATATTCTTCTTTTCCCATTAATTTAATTAAAGCTTTATAATATAGTTTTAATGTCACACCCAATTTAATCAAATAATGTGATTTAAATCAATTAAATAAAATAGCATAAATCCACATTAAATCACATAGTCAAATAATTAAAATTCTTATTTATTGATTATGTCAAATAATTAAATCTCTAATTAATTATTAAATTAATTAGAATAATATTATACTTATTAATTAATATGTTAATCAAATAAGCTCAATTAAATTCATACTTTGAATATAAAAATTTACCACATTAATTTAACTAATGTAACACAAATAATTAAATTAATCTACCACAATTTCATCAATTAATTATTTAACTCAATAATTAAATCATCAAAAAATATTTATTTAATTCAATAAATATTCAAATTAAATTATAAAAATCTCGTTCGTCACACATCTTTCCCCCTTAAAAGGATTCTGTCCCCAGAATCACGGTTCAATTAAATTTCATCCCGTTACAGTTTCATTACAAATCGTATATTCCAAATATAAACACTCAAATTCATTCCTTATTCATTACAATTATTGTTCTACTATTTTATAGAATAGTGAGGACTTCTACAGATCTAACTCTGATCATCACACTGTTCCCCGACTAGTCCCCTCGATATTCTCATTTCCTGAAGAGAACAATGAAAGAAAAGGGTGAGCTCGACTAGCCCAGTAAAGAATATTATGACTAAGATAATGGAAAATAAATTATCGTTAGTCTTCAACAAATCAGATAAAATATTATGGACAACAAGTTTTAGATCAATAACTGCAGCGGAAATAACAATTCATTAGAAGAGTTAAGTAGAGAATGATGTCTACTATCTTCTATGATTTAAAAGTCTATCATCCATATTTTATCACTGTAACATCAATCAATATATATCTCGAATTAAATATTCATCTTTGCACTACGGGCCAAAGATATTCATTTGTATCACCAGTGATCATGTTCATCTCAACACCTGTCCATCGTTGCATTACAGGCCAAAGATATTTATTAGGTAATCATTCATCTTTGCACTACAGGCCAAAGATATTTATCAAATAATCATTCATCTTTACACTACAGGCCAAAGATATTCGTTTGTATCATTATTTAAGACTGAGGATGATAAAAAATAATATAAGGAACGAATCCAGTGAGATAAAGGACAAAGATTAGGAATTGTAATTTAGTTTATCCAAGTTCAATAATACTCCGTAATAATCAATTGTAGAGCAAAATTCAAGAATGAAGTTCAAAACTTGGATCCAATCAAAGATAATTTGGATAACAATATATTTTTTTTACCGTAACTAGTAACTCGTGAATAGTAACTCGTCATGAAAAGATAAAAATTCATAAAAAGTTCAGACCAATATTCCAGTGAAATGATATTAGATGAAGCGCAAAACTCAAAGAATTTCTGATCATTTCAGGAATTATAGAAGCAATACTTACCGTAGTAAGTTCAGATTTAGGAATATGACATGAAATATTATCACTTTCATAATATGGAATATGAAAGAAAATAATATTCTTTATGAATATTGAAAGAAATAACATCATTTATGAGAAAAATAATATTCTTTACCTTAACAGGAGAGTAGTTTTGACTGGAATATCGGATATTATGCTGACAAAAACTTGCACTGTTATCAACACTCAAAGTATCTAAATACTAACAAAAAATACGCTCGATATTATAGAGAAAAAATTTTCTGATTCTGGTGTGATTTTCATTTCTAACTAAGCATCCTATTTGTAGGAAAATGCCAGAACACCAAAGCTAACTTAATTAATCAACGGATGAATTTTCAAGCCCATCACTTTTGAAAAAATAATCAGCACACCACCATTCAAAGCCTCCACCAAAAATTCCACCAACCACATGTCTTATATATATATATATATATATATTAAAACATTTATAATTATTAAAGAATTCCAATTCCATTTTTTTTCTTCCACCTCATTTTATTTTTACACCATAAAAATTACGTCATCATTATAAAATTATATGATTATATTATCATATTATCATATTATACTATTATAATGTAATATTATAATAATATATTTGAATAAATATTTTATCGGAGAAGATAAAATATCAACTTTCAACAATTGTCTCTTTTGCTAAAAATTCCTCCATTTATATCAAAATTGAATAAATATTTACTTATCATTTTTGTCAATAATTAATTATTATTTACAAATAATATTACAGAATCACAATAATGACAACCAAGTAGTTCCCAGGAAAGAGGGGGGCTTTTCGATAAGGATTTCTCCTTATTGGTGCGCAATTAGATTAACTAACACATTTCCTAGACAGAACTTCCTAGACATTGCCAATAATGCTGTCTAATAATATTATTTCAATAATATGAATTATTGATTTGATAATGTGAAATACTGTGTAGTGGTTACTGTGACAATTATTAAATCAATAATATAAAATATCAACGGTAGCAATTATTGAATCAATAATATAAAATATTGAACAGTAATTACTGTAACAATTATTGAATAATGACTTCTTACGTAAGAACCAATAATTCAAAATACTGTGCAATACCGTGTGCTACTGTGCAACAACGCGTATTACTGTATTTTTATCACCGGGTATTTCAACAATTTAACGGTAACAGTTTTACCGTTATTTTTATAAAATTTACTTCTATCGCTTTTTATATTCGACATTCATTCCGTTATGGGATCCACCAATGACTGCGCCGTCATACGAATATTCTCCGACAAAAAGAATATTCCTCGACCAAACGAATATTCCCCGACACAACGAATATTTTATAACCACTTGCTCACTTTGTAAAATTTGCACATACCACCCATAACTTACCACATTTATCAAATCAACACCTTACTATTTCAAAATAATGTATAAAAAAAATTAAATCTTTATTCATAAAAGTTGGGGTCTTACAACCTCCCTTCCTTATGAAATTTCGTCCTCGAAATTGACATACGTACCTGGTATGTCGAAAAGGTGAGGATACCTCGCTTTCATTTCTGATTCTAACTCAATAATGTGGTTTGGGTCTTTCACGTATTTACAAAGCATGGATATGTGAAAAACGTTATGAACACGAGACGTGCTTGGCAGTAAAGCGAGTCTATAGGTCACAATTCCTACTCGATCAAGGATTTCAAATGGACCAATAAATCATGGATTGAGCTTTCCTCTCTTTCCGCATCTCGTAACTCCTTTCCATGGAGCAACACGTAACAATACATGATCTTCGACATTAAATTCTACGTCTCTTCGATGAAGATCCACATAACTCTTTTGTCGATCTTGTGCCGTTTGTATACGTTGTCGGATTATTTGAATCTTTTCCATAGTCATACGTACTAACTCTGGTCGTAACAATGTTGCTTCACCCACCTCGTCCCAGCATACTGGAGAATGACACTTTCGTCCATACAACGCATTGAATGGATCCATGCCTATACTTTCCCTAATAACTGTTATTGTAGGTGAATTCCACCAATGGTAAGTACTTATCCCAACTTCCTTTGAAGTCTAGAACACAAAGTCTCAATAGATTTTTAAGAGTTTGAATAGTCCTTTCCGATTGTCCGTCTGTTTGTGGATGATATGCAGAACTGAATTGTAAATCTGTGCCCATAGCTTTCTGCAAACTGACCTAAAATCATGAAGTAAATTTGGGGTCATGATCCAAAACTATGGATACTGGCATGCCATGCAATCTCACAATCTCATTTACGTACATACGAGCAAGATGTTCAAGTGAATAAGTCTCTCGTATAGGCAAGAAATGAGAAGACTTGGTTAATCTATCGACAAAAACCCAAATCGCATCTATACCTTGAGAAACCTTGGGAAGACCCGTAACAAAATCCATGGTAATGTGTTCCCACTTCCATTTTGGAATCTCAAGTGGTTGCAATGGACCCTTTGGCACTTGATGCTCCGCCTTGACATGTTGACACGTTAAACACCTCGAGATAAACTCCGCGATCTCTCTCTTTATATTGCTCCACCAAAATATATGTCAAAGATCACGATACATTTTGGTACTTCCAGGATGGATTGCAAACGGTGTGTTGTGTGCCTCCATCATGATTCTATACTTCAAATCAGAATCATTAGGAACACAAAGTCTGGAGTTGACTCGAAGTATTCCTTCTTCATCGATTCTTGCTTCTGGAATAGCACCTTCTGCACTTTATTCTTCATCTTTATCAGCTCCGAGTCTGTAGCTTGAGCAGCTTTAACTTTATCAATCAAAGTTGGTTCTACACGTATACTTGACATCATCACGTGGGTCCCCGGAGTCTTGAACTCTATCTCTATCCTTTGTAAGTCACACAAAATGGGCCTTTGTGTTGACAACATCATACTCATTCCCGCATATGATCTTCTACTTAACGCGCTCCTCGTTCGCTTTTCCAGGATGGTATTGGATGGTATGGTCGTAATCTTTCAACAGCTCAAGCCAACATCATTGCCGCATGTTGAGTTCCTTCTGGGTGAAGAAATATTTGAGGCTCTTATGATCCGTATAGATCTCCACTTTCTCTCCATACAGGTAGTGTCTCCAAATCGTTAATGCAAAAACGACAGCTGCCAACTCTAGATCATGAGTAGGATAATTCCTCTCATATTCTTTGAGTTGTCGCGAGGCATAGGCTATGACTTTTCTATGTTGCAGGAGAACACATCCTAACCCTTTGCCCGAAGCATCGCTGTAAATGACAAATCCTATCGAACCAGATGGTATCGTCAGAACAGGTGCCGAAATGATTCTCCTCTTGAGCTCTTGAAAGCTCTTCTCGCATTCCTCGTTCCATACGAATTTTATATCTTTCCGAGTCAGCTGAGTTAATGGAGTAGCGATTCGAAAAAATTCTTCCACGAATCTCCGATAATAACCAGCTAAGCCCAGAAAGCTATGTACTTCGGTCACCGACTTAGGTTGCTCCCAACTTTTTATTGCTTCCATCTTCGCCGGGTCAATAGATACTCCATGTTTTGATACCACGTGCCCAAGGAATGCTACTTCCTCAAGCCAGAACTCGCATTTCTTCAACTTGGCATATAGCTTGTTATCACGAAGCATTTGAAGTACCAGCTTCAAGTGGTGCTCATGATCTTCACGGCTTTTGGAATAGATGAGGATGTCATCAATAAAGACAAACACGAACTGATCCAAATATTCGTTGAGTACACGGTTCATCATATCCATGAAAGCAGCAGGAGCATTAGTCAATCCAAAAGACATGACTAAGAATACATAATGCCCGTACCGAGTTCTGAAGGCAGTCTTCGAAATATCCTCAGTTTTAATCTTTAACTGATGATATCCAGAATGAAGATCGATCTTTGAAAAGAATTGTGCGCCTTGCATGTAAGACCCCAACTTTTATAAATAAAAATTTAATTTCCTCTATATATTATTTTGATATAGTAAGGTGTTGATTTGATAAATGTGGTAAGTTATGGATGGAATGTGCAAATTTTACAAAGTAAGCAAGTGGTCATAATATATTCGTTGTGTCGGGGAATATTCTTTTGTCGGAGAATATTCGTACGACGGCGCAGCCATTGGTGGACCCCACAACAGAATAATTGTCGGATATAGAAAGAGACAGAAATAACATTTTCACGGCAAAACTTTTACCGTTAAACTGTTAAAATACCCGGTGATAAAAATACAGTAATACGCATTGTTGCAAAGTAGCACACGGTATTGCACAATATCTTTGATTATTGATGCTTACGTAAGAAGTCACTCAGTATTTAATAATTGTTACAGTATTTACTGTTTAATATTTTATATTATTGACTCAATAATTGCTGCATTGATATTTTATTGACTCAATAATTGCTACGTTGCTATTTTTTTATTCAATAATGGCTACAGTTGATATTTTGTAGTATTGATTCAATAATTGTCGTTGCACAGTATTTCACGTTATCAACTCAATAATTCATATTATTTGAATAATATTATTAGATAGCATTATTGACAATGTCTAAGGAAGTTCTGTCTAGGAGGGGTTATTTAATTGCGCGCCAGTAAGGAGAAGTCCTTATCGGAAGGCCCCCTCTTTCCTGGGAACGACCTGGTTGTCATTATTGTGATTCTGTAATATTAATTTATATAATAATTGATGAATGGTTGATAAAAATATTTTCATTGTGTTGGAAATATTAATGTTAGTAGAAATCGACATTTATTTCGATAATAGTTAATTTTCGGATGTTAAATTGACCTAACGGAGAATTAATCAGATAAATGAGCAATTAATGGGTGGTTAACATGTGGGACCCACTTATTGGTGGATAATAAATAGTTGGTGGGTAGTTGCAGGGGTGGAGGTGCAAGATTTATAAACTTGAGGGACTAAATTAAAAATTTAGGCAAAGATGGAGGTACTAAAGTGTAATTGTCCAACCTTTTTCTAGCCTATAAATAGCAAGCTAATTTCATTCATTTCTCACCATTCTTGAAGAACAAAGTTATTATAGTGAGAAAAATTATAGAGAGAAAAAGAAGAAGAGTATTCTGCTACTACACTACTCCAGTATCCAATCTTCTACTGAAGTAAGGGGTGTTATTTCTTTTATATTCATAAAGAATGCTATTTTCTTTCAATACTCGTAAGGGTTGTTACTCTATTCTTTATTGATCTGTGGGAGTAACCTGTCTACGCGGATTACCGCATGCATGGTGAATAACCCTTTGTATTCATTCTTTGTTGATCTGTGGGAGTAACCTGTCTACGCGGATTACCGCATGCCTGGTGAAAACCTTTTGTATTCATTCAATTCCTTAATAATCTGTGGGAATAATCTGTTTACGCGGATTACCGCATGCGTGGTGAATCACCCTTCGTATTCATTTCTATTAAATTGTGGAAATGATCTGTCTACGCGGATTACCGCATGACGGGTGAAAATCCAATTACAGTTTCGTATATTCATTCATACTCGTATGAAATATTATTTCACTGAAATATTGGTCTGAACTTGTTATGAAATTTTTATTTTTTTATGACAAGTTACTATTCACGGGTTACTATTCATGAGTTACTATTCACGGTAAAAAAAAAATATTTTTTTTTTATCTTTGATTGGATCCAAGTTTGAAACTTCATTCTTGAATTTTGCTCCACAATTGATTATTACGGAGTATTCATGAACTTGGATAAATTAAATTACGAATTCCTAATTTTTGTCCTTTATCTCACTGGATTCGTTTTTATATTATTTTTCATCATCCTCAGTCTTAAATGATGATACAAATGAATATCTTTGGCCTGTAGTGCAAAGATGAATGATTATTTGATGAATATCTTTGGCCTGTAGTGCAAAGATGATTACCTGATGAATATCTTTGGCCCGTAGTGCAAAGATGGACAGGAGTTGAGATGAACATGATCACTGGTGATATAAATGAATATCTTTAGCCTGTAGTGCAAAGATGAATATTTGATTCGAGATATATATTGATTGATGTTACAGGGATAAAATATTGATGATGGACTTTAAATCATAGAAGATAGTAGACTTCATTCTCTGCTTAACTCTTCTAATGATTTGTTATTTCCGCTGCGAATATTGATCTAAAACTTGTTGTCCATAATATTTTATCTGAACTGTTGAAGACTAACGATAATTTATTTTTCATTATCTTAGTCATAATATTCTTTACTGGGCTAGTTGAGCTCACCCTTTTCTTCCATTGTTCTCTTCAGGAAATGAGAATATTGCGGGTACTAGTCGGGGAATGGAGTGATGGTCCGAGTTAGAGCAGTAGTAGTCCTCACTATTTCTGATAAATAGTGTGATCATAATTGTAATGAGGACTTAGTTTGAATCTTAATATTTTCTACATATTTGTACTGAGACTCACAGTTGTGTGGTCGTATTTTGCACGACCGTATGATATAAAGTTTGTATTTGAATTCTGTACCATGTATTTGGCGACTCAGAATGGGTTGGGTTGAATGGACCTATTCTGGGGGCGTCACAGTTGGTATCAGAGCTTAGGGATATGATCTCTGGCGGAGATCTGGGAATAGAACTAGGAGGGGAGAGACGAGTAAATCCTTCGCTAGTGTTTGTCCTACCTAAGCTTATGTGGTATTTATTTTGTCGGTCGGAACATAGGGTTGATATGTGATATGTTAATTTATTTGATTAACCCTTGTTTTATGGCAGTATTTGAGAATGGCAGCTGAAAATCTTAACAATGGAGTGAATGAGACCGTTGAGACACCTTTAATCACCAACCAAGAGAACGTACAACAGGAAGGCAACAATTCTCCTGTAAACAACCCTACCGAAGAAATGATAAATGACGGGATGTTCAGAAGTTTTTTGCAGTTCATGCAAAACCAGACGAGGGAGACTCGTGTTCATAATACAGGTGGAAATAATAACTCGCGGCTTGTCACTGCCAGGCAGTTTAAAGAGTTGGGACCACCAGAGTTTCAGGGAAAGCCAGATCCAATCAAGGCAGAGACGTGGGTTAAGCAGATTACCAAGATATTTGATGTCTTGGGATGCACGGAGGAACAGAAGGTTTCATTCGCCACGTTTATGTTTCGTGGAGAGGCAGATTACTGGTGGGAATCTGTGAAGCGTACCCAGCCTGCCGCACTCAAGATGTCTTGGGAGACGTTTCAGAAACTATTCAATGACAAGTACTTTCCAGAAAGTATTCGTCACATGAAAGAGGTAGAGTTTATCAGACTAGAACAGAACAACATGACGGTGTCCCAGTACGAGGCTAAGTTCGCGGAGTTATCCCGGTTTGCACCTCATTTGGTGGAGAATGAGGAACGTATGACGCGGATGTTTCTGAGAGGTTTGAAACCCGAGATTCGTCAATACCTCATTTCTCACAAATTTTCTTTATATTCGGATGTAGTGAACAGGGCCCAGTTATTAGAACGAGATAGTGATTACGTTCAACCAAAGGACAACAACCAAGGTCGTACCGGTGGCAGCAGTCATCGAAACAATGACAACCAGCAGGGAGGAAAGCATCATGACAGAAGCGGTAACCACTCCGGTGGTAATCGTGGCCATGATAATAGAAGAAGTGAGTCGGGGGGAGATTTCAAGAAGAGAAGGTACAACAATGAGAACGTGAAGACGTCAACAGCAGCACCAACTGTTTCTAGGGGCGGAGAACGACCGCCAGTCGTATGCTATAAATGCGGGCAAGAGGGACACATCAGTCCTAACTGCACACAACAATCTAAGGTGTGTTATAACTGTGGAAAGGAAGGACATATAGCTCGAGTGTGTCCTGTGGCGAAACCAAGTCCAGCAGGGGTAGTGATCCCTAAGGCTGTTCCGGACAAGTCAAAGTCGGTAGTTCCTGGAAGAGCTTTTGTCGTGACTGCCCAGCAAGCAAGGAACCCGAAAGAGGTTATTACGGGTAAGCTAATCATAAACTCTTGCGAAGTTTACACCTTGTTAGATACCGGTGCTACCCATTCATTTATTTCACCTGCTTGTGCTCAACGTTTGAACTTGACTTCTGATAAATTAGACTTTGACTTATCTGTTGAAACTCCGTTAGGAGAAACCTTTGTTACATCTACAGTTTACAAATCTTGCTTGATTCAGATTGGTACCCTTACCTTACCTGTTGATCTTATATCTTTGAAAATACTTGCATTTGACGTGATTTTAGGAATTGACTGGTTAACCACATACCATGCCAAAATTGATTGTTTTCGTAAGGTTGTTAGTTTCATATTCCTAATCAACCTGTTGTGCGAATCCAAACCACCAAACCACTAAAATCAGTCAATATCATTTCAAATCCCAAGGCTATTCGTTTATTGAAAAACGGATGTCAAGCTTTCTTAGCTCATGTCACTGATCTAAATCAGAATACATCAGATTTGAATGATATTTCCGTTGTTAATGAGTTTCCTGATGTATTTCCCGAAGAACTTCCCGGTCTACCCCCAGAACGTGAAGTTGAATTCTTTATTGACCTTGAGCCCGGTACAAAGCCCATTTCTAAAACCCCATATCGAATGGCTCCTATTGAACTTCAGGAGTTAAAGGTCCAATTACAAGAGTTGTTAGATATCGGTTTTATTCGTCCTAGTACGTCTCCTTGGGGTGCTCCTGTTTTATTCGTAAAGAAGAAAGACGGGAGTATGCGACTTTGTATTGACTATCGGGAGTTGAACCATGTCACCATTAAGAATAGGTATCCGTTACCTCGTATTGATGACCTGTTCGACCAGTTGCAAGGAGCGCAATTTTTTTCAAAGATCGATCTTCGTTCTGGATATCATCAGTTGAAGATTAAAACTGAGGATATTCCAAAGACTGCTTTCAGAACACGGTACGGGCATTATGAGTTCTTAGTCATGTCTTTTGGATTGACTAATGCTCCTGCTGCTTTCATGGATATGATGAACCGTGTATTCAAAGAATATTTAGATCAGTTTGTGGTTGTCTTTATTGATGACATCCTCATCTATTCTAAAAGCCGTGAAGATCATAACCACCACTTGAAGATGGTACTTCAAAGGCTTCGTGATAACAAGCTTTATGCCAAATTGAAGAAATGCGAGTTCTGGCTTGAGGAAGTAGCATTCCTTGGGCACGTGGTATCAAAACATGGGGTATCTGTTGACCCGGCGAAGATTGAAGCAATACAAAGTTGGGAACAACCTAAATCGGTGACCGAAGTACGTAGCTTTCTGGGCTTAGCTGGTTATTATCGGAGATTCGTGGAAGAATTTTCTCGAATCGCTACTCCATTAACTCAGCTGACTCGGAAAGATACAAAATTCGTATGGAACGAGGAATGCGAGAAGAGCTTTCAAGAGCTCAAGAGGAGACTCATTTCGGCACCTGTTCTGACAATACCATCTGGTTCGGATGGATTTGTCATTTACAGCGATGCTTCGGGCAAGGGGTTAGGATGTGTTCTCATGCAACATGGGAAAGTCATAGCCTATGCCTCACGACAACTCAAAGAATATGAGAGGAATTATCCTACTCATGATCTAGAGTTGGCAGCAGTCGTTTTTGCGTTGAAGATATGGAGACACTACCTGTATGGGGAGAAAGTGGAGATCTATACAGATCATAAGAGCCTCAAATATTTCTTTACCCAGAAGGAACTTAACATGCGGCAACGACGTTGGCTTGAGTTGTTGAAAGATTACGACCATACCATCCAATATCATCCTGGAAAAGCAAACGTGGTAGCAGACGCGTTAAGTAGAAGATCATATGCGGGAATGAGTGCGATGCTGTCAACACAAAGGCCCATTTTGTGTGACTTACAAAGGATGGAGATAGAGTTCAAGATTCCGGGGACCCACATGATGATGTCAAGTTTACGCGTAGAACCAGCTTTAATTGATAAAGTTAAAGCTGCTCAATCTACAAATCCGGAGTTGATGAAGATGAAGAAGAAGGCGCAAGAAGGTGCAATTCCAGAAGCAAGAATCGATGAAGAGGGAATACTTCGAGTCAACTCCAGACTTTGTGTTCCTAACGATTCTGACTTGAAGTATAGAATCATGATGGAGGCACACAACACACCGTTTGCGATCCATCCTGGGAGTACTAAAATGTATCGTGATCTTCGACATACATTTTGGTGGAGCAATATGAAGAGAGAGATCGCGGAGTTCATCTCTAGATGTTTAACTTGTCAACGTGTAAAGGCAGAGCATCAAGTACCGAAGGGTCCATTGCAACCACTGGAGATTCCGAAATGGAAGTGGGAACACATTACCATGGATTTCGTTACGGGTCTTCCCAAGATTTCTCAAGGCATAGATGCAATTTGGGTTATTGTCGATAGATTAACTAAGTCTGCTCATTTCTTGCCTATACGAGAAACTTATTCACTGGAACGTCTTGCTCATATGTACATAAATGAGATTGTGAGATTGCATGGCATGCCAGTATCCATAATTTCGGATCGTGACCCAAGATTTACTTCACGATTTTGGGTCAGTTTGCAGAAAGCTATGGGCACTGATCTACGATTCAGTTCTGCATATCATCCTCAAACTGACGGGCAATCGGAAAGGACTATTCAAACTCTTGAAGATCTATTGAGACTCTGTGTTCTAGATTTCAAAGGGAGTTGGGACAAGTACTTACCATTGGTGGAATTCTCCTACAACAACAGTTATCAGGCAAGTATAGGCATGGCTCCATTCGAGGCGTTGTATGGACGAAAGTGTCGTTCTCCAGTATGTTGGGACGAGGTGGGTGAAGCAACATTGTTAGGACCGGAGTTAGTACGTATGACTACGGAAAAGATTCAAATAATCCGACAACGTATACAAACGGCACAAGATCGACAAAAGAGTTATGCGGATCTTCATCGAAGAGACGTAGAATTTAATGTCGGAGATCATGTATTGTTACGTGTTGCTCCATGGAAAGGAGTTACGAGATTCGGGAAGAGAGGAAAGCTCAATCCACGATTCATTGGTCCATATGAGATCCTTGACCGAGTAGGAAAGGTGGCCTATAGACTCGCTTTACCTCCAAGCATGTCTCGTGTTCATAACGTTTTTCACATATCCATGTTACGTAAATATGTGAAAGACCTAAATCACATTATTGAGTTAGAACCAGACGAGATAGCCGAAGATTTAACGTACGAGGAGGTACCTGTCAAGATCTTGGATAAGAAGGAACATGTCCTACACTCGAAGATTATACCTCAAGTTAAAGTTTTGTGGAGGAACCATGATATCGAGGAAATGACCTGGGAGTTAGAATCGGAAATGAAAGCGAGGTATCCTCACCTTTTCGACATACCAGGTACGTACGTCAATTTCGAGGACGAAATTTCATAAGGAGGGGAGGTTGTAAGACCCCAACTTTTATAAATAAAAATTTAATTTCCTCTATATATTATTTTGATATAGTAAGGTGTTGATTTGATAAATGTGGTAAGTTATGGATGGAATGTGCAAATTTTACAAAGTAAGCAAGTGGTCATAATATATTCGTTGTGTCGGGGAATATTCTTTTGTCGGAGAATATTCGTACGACGGCGCAGCCATTGGTGGACCCCACAACAGAATAATTGTCGGATATAGAAAGCGACAGAAATAACATTTTCACGGCAAAACTTTTACCGTTAAACTGTTAAAATACCCGGTGATAAAAATACAGTAATACGCATTGTTGCAAAGTAGCACACGGTATTGCACAATATCTTTGATTATTGATGCTTACGTAAGAAGTCACTCAGTATTTAATAATTGTTACAGTATTTACTGTTTAATATTTTATATTATTGACTCAATAATTGCTGCATTGATATTTTATTGACTCAATAATTGCTACGTTGCTATTTTTTTATTCAATAATGGCTACAATTGATATTTTGTAGTATTGATTCAATAATTGTCGTTGCACAGTATTTCACGTTATCAACTCAATAATTCATATTATTTGAATAATATTATTAGATAGCATTATTGACAATGTCTAAGGAAGTTCTGTCTAGGAGGGGTTATTTAATTGCGCGCCAGTAAGGAGAAGTCCTTATCGGAAGGCCCCCTCTTTCCTGGGAACGACCTGGTTGTCATTATTGTGATTCTGTAATATTAATTTATATAATAATTGATGAATGGTTGATAAAAATATTTTCATTGTGTTGGAAATATTAATGTTAGTAGAAATCGACATTTATTTCGATAATAGTTAATTTTCGGATGTTAAATTGACCTAACGGAGAATTAATCAGATAAATGAGCAATTAATGGGTGGTTAACATGTGGGACCCACTTATTGGTGAATAATAAATAGTTGGTGGGTAGTTGCAGGGGTGGAGGTGCAAGATTTATAAACTTGAGGGACTAAATTAAAAATTTAGGCAAAGATGGAGGTACTAAAGTGTAATTGTCCAACCTTTTTCTAGCCTATAAATAGCAAGCTAATTTCATTCATTTCTCACCATTCTTGAAGAACAAAGTTATTATAGTGAGAAAAATTATAGAGAGAAAAAGAAGAAGAGTATTCTGCTACTACACTACTCCAGTATCCAATCTTCTACTGAAGTAAGGGGTGTTATTTCTTTTATATTCATAAAGAATGCTATTTTCTTTCAATACTCGTAAGGGTTGTTACTCTATTCTTTATTGATCTGTGGGAGTAACCTGTCTACGCGGATTACCGCATGCATGGTGAATAACCCTTTGTATTCATTCTTTGTTGATCTGTGGGAGTAACCTGTCTACGCGGATTACCGCATGCCTGGTGAAAACCTTTTGTATTCATTCAATTCCTTAATAATCTGTGGGAATAATCTGTTTACGCGGATTACCGCATGCGTGGTGAATCACCCTTCGTATTCATTTCTATTAAATTGTGGAAATGATCTGTCTACGCGGATTACCGCATGACGGGTGAAAATCCAATTACAGTTTCGTATATTCATTCATACTCGTATGAAATATTATTTCACTGAAATATTGGTCTGAACTTGTTATGAAATTTTTATTTTTTTATGACAAGTTACTATTCACGGGTTACTATTCATGAGTTACTATTCACGGTAAAAAAAAAATATTTTTTTTTTATCTTTGATTGGATCCAAGTTTGAAACTTCATTCTTGAATTTTGCTCCACAATTGATTATTACGGAGTATTCATGAACTTGGATAAATTAAATTACGAATTCCTAATTTTTGTCCTTTATCTCACTGGATTCGTTTTTATATTATTTTTCATCATCCTCAGTCTTAAATGATGATACAAATGAATATCTTTGGCCTGTAGTGCAAAGATGAATGATTATTTGATGAATATCTTTGGCCTGTAGTGCAAAGATGATTACCTGATGAATATCTTTGGCCCGTAGTGCAAAGATGGACAGGAGTTGAGATGAACATGATCACTGGTGATATAAATGAATATCTTTAGCCTGTAGTGCAAAGATGAATATTTGATTCGAGATATATATTGATTGATGTTACAGGGATAAAATATTGATGATGGACTTTAAATCATAGAAGATAGTAGACTTCATTCTCTGCTTAACTCTTCTAATGATTTGTTATTTCCGCTGCGAATATTGATCTAAAACTTGTTGTCCATAATATTTTATCTGAACTGTTGAAGACTAACGATAATTTATTTTTCATTATCTTAGTCATAATATTCTTTACTGGGCTAGTTGAGCTCACCCTTTTCTTCCATTGTTCTCTTCAGGAAATGAGAATATTGCGGGTACTAGTCGGGGAATGGAGTGATGGTCCGAGTTAGAGCAGTAGTAGTCCTCACTATTTCTGATAAATAGTGTGATCATAATTGTAATGAGGACTTAGTTTGAATCTTAATATTTTCTACATATTTGTACTGAGACTCACAGTTGTGTGGTCGTATTTTGCACGACCGTATGATATAAAGTTTGTATTTGAATTCTGTACCATGTATTTGGCGACTCAGAATGGGTTGGGTTGAATGGACCTATTCTGGGGGCGTCACATTGCAACTGGTCGAACAGGTCATCAATACGAGGTAATGGATACCTATTCTTGATGGTGACATGGTTCAACTCCCAATAGTCAATACAAAGTCGCATACTCCCATCTTTCCTTTTTACGAATAAAATAGGAGCACCCCAAGAAGATGTACTAGGACGTATAAAACCGATGTCTAACAACTCCTGTAGTTGCACCTTTAACTCCTGAAGTTTAATAGGAGCCATTCGATATAGGGTTTTAGAAATGGGCTTTGTACCAGGTTCAAGGTCAATAAAGAATTCAACTTCACGTTCTGGGGGTAGACCGGGAAGTTCTTCAGGAAATTCATCAGGAAACTCATTAACAACAGAAATATCATTCAAATCTGACGTATTCTGGTTTAAATTAGTGACATGGGCTAATAAGAAAGCTTGACATCCATTTTTCAATAAACGAATAGCTTTATGACTTGAAATGACATTGATTGATTTTAGTGGTTTGGTTGTTTGAATTCGCACAACAGGTTGGTTAAGAATATGAAAACTAACAACCTTACGAAAACAATCAATTTTGGCATGATAAGTGGTTAACCAGTCAATTCCTAAAATCACATTAAATGCAAGTATTTTCAAAGATATAAGATCAATAGGTAGGGTGAGGGTGCCAATTTGAATCAAACAAGATTTGTAAACCATAGATGTAATGAAGGTTTCCCCTAACGGAGTTTCAACAGATAAGTCAAAGTCTAATTTTTCAGAAGTCAAGTTCAAACATTGAGCACAAGCAAGTGAAATAAAAGAATGGGTAGAACCGGTATCGAATAAGGTATAGACCTCGCAAGAGTTTATGATTAACTTACCCGTAACGACCTCGTTCGGGTTCCTCGCTTGTTGGGTAGTCACGACAAATGCTATGCCAAGAACCACCGACTTCGTCTTGTCCGGGCCGGCCTTTGGAGTTACCATCCCCGCTGGACTTGGTTTCGTTACAGGACAAACTCGAGCTATGTGACCTTCCTTTACACAGTTATAACACACCTTGGATTAATGTGTGCAGTTGGGACTGATGTGTCCCTCTTGCCCGCATTTATAGCGTACGACCGACGGTCGTTCTCCTCCCCTAGAAACAGTTGATGCTGGTGCTGCTGTTGACGTTTACATGTTCTCATTGTTGTACCTTCTCTTCTTGAAATCTCCCCCAGACTCACTTCTTCTATTATCATGGCCATGATTACCACCAGAGTGGTTACCGCTTCTGTCATGATACTTTCCTCTCTACTGGTTATCATTGTTCCGATGACTGCTGCCACCAGTACGACCTTGGTTATTGTCCCTTGGTTGAACATAATCATTATCCCGTTCTAATAATTGGGCCCTGTTCAACACATCTGAATATAAAGAAAGTTTGTGAGAAATGAGGTACTGACGAATTTCGGGTTTCAAACCTCTTAGAAACATCCGCGTCATACGTTCCTCATTATCAACCAAATGAGATACGAACCGGGATAACTCCGCGAACTTAGCCTCATACTGGGACACAGTCACGTTGTTCTGTTCCAGTTTGATAAACTCTACCTCCTTCATATGACGAATACTTTCTGGAAAGTACTTGTCATTAAACAGTTTCTGGAACTCCTCTTAAGACATCTTGAGTGCGGCAGGCTGGGTACGCTTCATAGATTCCCACCAGTAATCTGCCTCTCCACGGAATATAAACGTGGCGAATGGAACCTTTTGCTCCTCCGTGTATCCCAAGACATCAAATATCTTGGTAATTTACTTAGCCCATGTCTCTGCCTTGATTGGATTTGGCTTTCCCTGATACTCTGGTGGTCCCAACTCTTTGAACTGCTTGGCAGTGATAAGCCACGAGTTGTTATTATTTCTACCTGTATTATGAACACGAGTCTCCCTCGTCTGGTTTTGCATAAACTGTAAAAAGCTTCTAAACATCCCATCGTTCATCGTTTGATCGGTGGTGTCGTTTACAAGAGGAATATTGCCTTCCTGTTGCACGTTCTCCTGGTTAGTGATTAAAGGTGTCTCAACGATCTCATTCACTCCATTGTTTAGATTTTTAGCTGCAAATGCTGCCATAAAACAAGGGTTAATCAAACAAATTAACATATCACATATTAACCCTATGTTCCAACCGACCAATTAAATACCAAATAAGCTTAGGTAGGATACACACTAGCAAAGGATTTACTCGTCTCTCCCCTCCTAGTTCTATCCCCAAATCTCCGCCAGAGATCATATCCCTAAGCTCTGATACCAACTGTGACGCCCCCAAAATAGGTTCAATAGTCAACCCATTCTGAGTCGCCAAATACATGGTACAGAATTCAAATACAATCTTTTATAACATACAATCGTGCAAAATACGACCACACAAACTGTGAGTTTCATTACAAATCGTATATGATACGAAATATAAACACTCAAATTCATTCCTTATCAGCAGTGACAAACGAATCAAATTTTGGAGTCTTAAAAAAAAATTCGTTCAGTTTAATATATAAAACTATTTAAACATACAAAGCATTTAGCAAAGCATGACAAAAGTTACAGGGCAGAAGGACTCTCTGCCCTTTTACCCTTTTTGAATGAGGCAAGGGACACTGCTCCAATTGTTCAATGTCAAGTCCTCATGAATAGGGAGGATAAAGGAGTTGTGCTCATCTGCCTCATCTCTGATGACGACTGAGACATCCTTCAGATCAGAACCGTGATTATTCTTTGAACTGCTACCCTTTACTTTCTTGATGTGAGGAATTCAAATCTGGTCTTCTTTGTCACTGTCTGGGATGTCATCATTCATACCTTCGTAGTGCATCAGAAAATACATGTTAGCAAATGGGTCTCGTCCTTCGTGCATGAACTTTTCTTTCCCCTTCTTGCTCTCCCCATCAGGCTTTGGGGCTTTTCTTTCACTTATCGGTATGACTGGAGGAAACAACATGGTTGACACAACAACAGGAATCTTCCTCATTAGCTTTACAAATCCAGCATCAATAAGGTTTGGCAGCAGGATCGTGGAAGTAGAAACCTTTGGATGCTTGTGTGGGTTTCGATGGTTTGACCCGGATGAATAGCCCAATTCGGCTTTCCCTAATTGGCTCGGGATTTGTATCGGACTTTTGATACCTTGCTGATTCTTTCCTAACTCTTCTCCAGGGAGAAAACCCAAAGATACCATCTCATATCCCACCGTCATTACTTCAGGGGAAACTTTTGGTTTTAGAGATGGTGCCCGTTGGTAGGTACTGAATATTGCTTACTTCTAATGCTTGAAAACTTGCAGGCTCAACCCTTTCATCCAAACTTATCACCGGCATGTCTCCCTATATGCAGACAGGGTACTCTGGTTCGATATTTACCGTGATTAGGTTACCATTGATAATGTACTTAAGCTGCTGATAGAGGGTGGATGGAACTGCTTCTGCCATGTGGATCCACGGCTTTCCCAATAACAAATTGTATCCGGTAGTAATGTTGAGTACCTAGAAATATATATAGAAAGTGTGGGGACCAATCTCCAGTGGAAGTTCAATATCTCCCATAGCTTCTCGGCGAGACCCATCGAAAGCCCGGATAACCACATGACTGGTTATGATCCGATTTGGGGTTATCTTCATTCTCTTTAAGGTATCGTAGAGACAGATGTGTAGGGACAATCCTCCATCTAGAAGCATACCTCCAATCACACATCCTGATGACATCACTGCTATGTGCAGTGACATCACTGCTATGTGCAGTGACATCACTGCTATGTGCAGTGACATCACTGCTATGTGCAGTGACATCACTGCTATGTGCAGTGACATCACTGCTATGTGCAGTGACATCACTGCTATGTGCAGTGACTTGCAATGACCTGTCCCCTCAGCGGGTATATTATCATCATCGATAAAAGATATCACATTATTGTTAAAGATATGTTCTATCACATGACGGAATTTCTCAGTATCGACCGTCTTTGGTAGATGGGGCTTCCTCCAGTACTTTCACCAAAATATCGCGATGATCCACCGAGGATAAGACTAGATCTAGGATGAATATCTGTTTAGCTACCTCTTTCAATCTTTGCACCACCTTGATCTCGTTATGCCCCATTTTGATGAGGAATTCTTTGATTTTCTCTTCAGCCACTTTCTCTTTAGCCTTAATGATTGAGTTGATCACCCGCTGGGCAGGTACAATGGATTCTCCTTGGATATGCTGGCAATATTGTTTGAGGTGGAACCTTCATCCTTCTCATAGTTCCATGGGACTCTTTTCAGATTGATCATTGGATATTGCGGTCTGAAGGGTAATATTAAAGGTTCGGGTGCAGCTACCTTCACAGGATTCGGTGCTTCTTGGACCCTTTTCCCAGGCAGTATTAAGGGTGTCCCAACTAGCTCCTTCTCATAAAAAATAACAGCTACTGTTCCCTGATTCCATGCCATGGGAATAAAGAGTGTTTCATCATCGGGATAGCCGTAATGTTGATTTGCTTTTATCAGCTCACCATTTTCAATCATATTCTGAATCAGGTAACGAAATCCCCAGCAGTCTTCGGTGTCATGACCGGGTGCATTGAAATGATACTGGCAGATTCTTTCAGGCTTGATTTTTCTAGATCGAGGGTCACCGGGGGTAACAAATCTGCAACCATTCCCTCATTGATCAGCATTTGGAGGATTTCCTTCATTGGCTGGTTCAGATTAGTGAAACTCCTCTGGAAGGCGAATTCCCTATCAACTTGGAACTTTTCCTCCTTGGCCACCTTGTCGGCCCAGGGTTCATGCTCATGAAACCAGTAATGATCCCTCATAGCAATGGGGCTAATTTTTGGTGTAGGAGGACTTGCTTCATGCTGGTTGGTCTGATTGATCAGATGTATGGTTACCTGATGTTGATACACGACCAAATTCGCTAACTGTCCAATCTGTTCTTTAATGGACTTGATTTCCTGTTCCATCAGGAACTGCTTTTCTGAGAGCTCCCAACTGTTTGGGCTATTGATACTTGATTGAGTTGATTCTCTAACATAACGAAGGTATTTGGATCTTTTTCCACTCTTCGTGCTAATCATGTTGACACTCTCCTCTTTGTGTTAAAGGAAAGGATTATCCTGCACGTGCGGTTGCTCTAGTTTTGTCACCACAATCTCCCCGTTGTCTATCAAGTCTTGGATTTTGTGCTTAAGAGACCAACAGTCATGTGTATCTTGGCTCGGGGATCCGGAATGGTATGCACACTTTTTACTTGGGTCAAAATTTCGTCCACCGGTACTGGTTGGTGGAAGGAGTTGAACAATCTTCTTCTATGCTGTCAACAGTTTTAGCACATTCTCGAGTGAATCCCCTAAAGAGGTGAACGTTCTCCAACGTCTGGCCTCCGCAATTTTTTGAAATGGAGGATTAGAAGGTTGGGCTGGAGCTTGAAAAGGGGGATAGTTCCTCCTTTGAATGGGCATGCTGCTCGAATCGCCCCTCTGATTCTGTCCTTGCAGTACTAAGGACACTTCTTCTTCTTTCTTCTTGTGTGCTCTCCGGGGATTACTCCCATAACTCCCAGATTGGATATGCTTGGCAAAAACTTCCAAGGCGGTAAGATCCTTTATCTTCCCATATTTCAGCCCCATTTCAGCCATTTCTCCGTGCTTGATCATCTCCGAGAATGGTTTTCCTATGCCTGCTAGGACCCTTTCGTAGTACAGAGCTTCTTGAATGTCGATGAAGGTCATGACTATCTTAGACTCAGTCATAGGCGGGGTGACTTGTACTGCCACCCGCCTCCATCGTTGGGCATATTCTCTAAATGACTAGATATTTTACTTTTTGATTTTGGTGATTTAATATCTGTCTGGAGACATCTGGGACTGAAAGTTGTATTGATTGAGAAAAGCATGAGCTAGCCCTTCCCAGCTGTTAATTTTGGAATTTTCCAATATGCCATACCAGGCTCTAGCCTCTCCGATCATACCCTTCTGGAACAGTTGCATCCTAAGCTTTTTGTCCTCTACATAGGATCCAAGCTCTCTAATGAATACCTTCAAATGAGTGTATGGATCTCCTAATCCATTATATTTCTTAAAATCAGGGACTTGAAATTTTTTTGGATAACGAGCCCCTGGGAATATACATAAGTCTGAATAATTGACACTCCCAAATGCCCCAGTCCCTTTGATGGACTGGATGGTTTCTTTCATCTGTTAGACTTTTTTTAGAATATTACCAGCTTCTTTCTCTTTGTTGAGGTTGATGACTTCAGGGGTTTTGTTGGTCATATCTTGGTTCTATGGTTCAGGAATTTGAGTGTCTTTCTTTCCCTTGAAGGCCTTTACTTTGTTCTTTCAAGAAAATAGCCAATTCTGCTATCTAGTTTTTTAATCCTTCAAACTCTTCCCTAGAAACAGGGGGGAAATCTGGCTGAGCACTTGAAGTCATGTCTGAAAATAGCTTTAGTGCTTTCTTAGATTTTGACCTGGTAACGGGACTAATTTTTACCTACAACAAAACATAAGTGTGTCAATTTCCTGATGTAGGTATCAGCCGAATAAATGCTATGCAATATGTTTATTTTTAGGTTTTTAATCTTATCCTATAAAATAAAGGTCAGTTGCTTTGATGACAAGATAACATGACAGGATTTATAATGAAATCTATATTTACATTGTGAAATTTACATTGGAATTTGGAAAATTGACATTGAATTGAAAGAGGAAGGAATGAAGAAGCTTCCTTTTGGATTTGGTTAATCAGAGGTTGACCTATCTTTGGCTACTCTCGCGGCTTTTTGGCATAAAGGTCCCCAGATCATCGCAATCTACTAGAGGAGAAATTAATCCGATCTTTCAATTGGAGTGGATCTGAGTGGTGCCTTTCTTGAGCCTTGCATAATTAGTCTTCGTTGAGTTCAGTAATCAAACACCGACAGGTTTGCCTCCTGGTGGAGGAATTACACAGCGTACATTCACATACATCGTGTCTCATCGTATGAAATTGATGACATTGTGTGAAGCACTAATATAAAGTATTAAAGCATTCATTCACATCCATTCAATATAAAACGCAGCATCCACACACATGCAGATATAAAAGGAAATTTTAAAAAGCTTTGAACGCGGCCTTAGCCCTCTATTGTCCCCAGCAGAGTCGCCACCTGTTAACGTTGGGAAAAATCCGGTCCGACTTTGGACCCGATCTTTCTCTCTTTCTAAGTCTTTTGTTTTCTACTCTTATTACTTGGTCTGTTTTATTGAAGGGTGAAGTTTTTTAGGAAAAGGCCAACATGTATCATGTATACGATTTGAACGGTTTACAGAGTCGTCAATTGGTAGATTTGAAATGGTTGTACCATTTCCAAGCTACTTTTGTTCCGGGTAGGCGAATTGGGGACAATATTCTTGTTGGCCAGGAGCTTTTCAGAAATTATCATAGAAACTCGGGGTCTGCTCGTTGTGCTCTAAAAATTGACCTAAAGAAATCCTTCGACTCTGTTCCTGGGATTTTATTTTTGAGGCTATGAAACTCTTCAATTTCCCTCCAAAATTTGTTTTCTGGATAAAGGCCTGCGCTACTTCTGCTTCCTTTTCGGTGAAGGTTAATTGGGGCCTGTATGGTTACTTTAATGGTGCAAAAGGCCTTCGTCAAGGAGATCCTTTATCCCCTTGTCTGTTCGTTTTGGTGATGGAAGTCCTTTCTCTCATGCTCTCTAAGGCAACTGGGGTTCCTGGTTTCAAGTTCCATTGGAAAACAAGGAACATCCAGCTTTCTCACTTATGCTTTGTTGACGATCTATTACTGTTCTGCCACGGGGACCTTAGGTCTATCAACATCCTGAAGGAATATCTTGAAAATTTCTCTTCTATCTCGGGATTGTTCCTTAACCCAGAAAAAAGCATGTGCTACATATCTAATGTCCCTCCCGATACTGTAAATGATATTCTCTCATCCTTGGGATTCCAATTGGGGACGTTTCTAGGTAAAATTCCTTGGGGTCCCTCTCCTCACTTCTAAACTCTCTCTGGCCGACTACAGACCTCTACTTGATAAAATTACTAGCAGGATTACCTCTTGGACCAATAGATTCCTCTCATATGTGGGAAGGCTTCAGCTGATCAAATCCATTATCTTTGCCATGCAAGCTTTCTGGTCTTCCCACTTTATTCTTCCTGCTGCTGCCTTAAAAGATTTAAAGAGTACCTTCAGTCGGTTTCTTTGGAAAGGTCCTGCTCTTTTGAAACATGGTACTAAAGTAGCTTGGGCTAAGGTTTCTCTCCCTCTTTCTGAAGGCTGTCTAGGCATTAAGAAGATTGATGAATGGAACATTGCATCCATTCTTGTCCACTTATGGAATGTCGTCTACCCTTCATCATCCTCTGTTTGGGCTAAGTGGGTCAGATCGTATTCTTTAAAAAATAAGTTCTTCTGGTGCATGGAGGTACCAAACGATTGCTCCTGGATTTGGAGAAAAGTCCTTTCCCAAAGACTCTTGGCTTTGCGCCATATCCGTTTCTCTATAGGTAATGGAGGCCTTACAAAATTGTGGTTTGACCCTTGGATTTCGGGTAAGACTCTGGCCTCTTCAAACACTGGTCTGGGTCCTTTAGCTATGGTCAGTAGCATTATTTCAAACTCTAGATGGCAGCTCCCTACCTCTAACCATCAATCAGTTATTGAGTTTAGACAGAATTTTAATTTTGCTACGGTATGCCACTCTGATAGAGAATGACAACCTCTTTTGGGATAACCTAAATTCTTCCAATATATCCTCGTCAACCCTCTGGCATTCCACCCGATGTTTTGGGCAGACAGTGGCTTGGCACAAGTTGGTGTGGCACAAGTTTCTCCCTCCAAGATACTCATTTTTCATGTGGCTTACTTTTCAAAATGGTTTGCAAACTAAGGATAGGCTGGCTAATTTTGGGCTTGATGTTAACACCCAATGCCTTTTGTGTAACACTCATAATGAAACTTTCAATCATCTTTTTTTCAACTGTTCCTACTCCTTTCATCTTCTCTTTTCTGTGATGCGGGAATGCGGATGGAAGGGTTTCTCTCGTTGCTGGTCTTCCATTTCAAATTTCATAATTTCTTGTCCCAACTCTCCTTTGCACCTTGGGATTCTTCATTTAGGATTAGCAGCCACTTCTTATCACATTTGGCAGGAACGTAATGCTCAGTTTCATGGTATTAGACCCAGGCCTGTTAGGCTCATTGCTCACAATGTTCTTCAGATCATTAAGAGTAAACTGCACTCGGTTAATAAATTCCAAAAAGTGAAAGATCGGCCATGCTTCTCTCGACTGGCTCTTTAATATATTATGGTTTCTTGTGTTTTGTTTCTCTGCATCCCAGGATGTTGTTTCCAAATCTGGTCCAATTTCTGCTAGTGATTGATTATCTTAATGCTGGGCCTAATTTTAATCTGCTGGCGTGATGTTACGGGTCTATGTTGCTGCCTTCATGGCTTGCAGTTGTCTAAGGCGGGTTTTGTTTGATTTTGGATTTCGGATTGGTTGGCTTTCGGTCTGGGACCTGATCTAGGTTTCGGCTAGGTCTAGGATGGGCTTCGGCTTAGGCTTGGTGAGGTCTGTTTGGTTATTTGGCATCGGCATGGTGGGTTTTGGCTTGAGCTTTGGCTAAGCCCATTTTGGGGTTTTGATGCTGCTCCTTTTCGTGATGTTGGTGTTGCAGTCTGCTGCCCTTGGGTTTCTCTTATACAGCTGATCGGTTTGTTCTGTCATTTGTTGTGGGCTGCTTGGATTTTCTTCATGCTCCTCATACCCATTTGCTGGTTCTCTTGTCTGGCTTCTAGTTGTTGTTGCTGGTCAGTCCTCCTTGCTGCTGTTAGTTGCTTTGGTGCTGCTCTCTATGGTTCTACTGCTCTTTCCCTTGGGTCTTGGTTGGTCCTATGCATGGGCTGCTTTATATGGTTTGGTTTGGGCCGCCTGGTTTGGGCATCATAGTGCTTGTCTCCACTGCCTCCTCTCCACTATTGTGCAGCTTCGGGATTCATTATTTCTGGACATCTGAGTCGTACTGAGATATCTAGGTTATTGTTTCATCTGTGAGCTGCATTATTTTGTTGTGTGCTGCTATGTCATGGTTTTTAGGCCTCGTTTGGCATTTTTATGTTTCCTGTTGTGTTTATTGGTTCTGGCTTTGGCTTATTTGGTTTCATTTGTATCTTCATGTTTGTTGTGACTTGGTATTCTGATATAGTCATGACATCATAGGGCCTGTCCTATGATGTCTATGCTATATTCTGTTTGGGTTTCCCATGAGGTTTGTAATCCCCTTTTATTTTTATACAGTCTAATTTCAACGAAAAAAAGAAATGGTTGTACCAACTCAACCGAGTTTTGTTTGCAAGTAGGCCTAATTATTGGATAATGTCAAAACTTGATCTTTAAAACCGAAATTCTAAAGTTCGGGGGCTTGGTTAAGTAGGGGGAAGGTGTTAGGCACCCCCCCCAACTCCCGTGAAAACACGGTACCACATCTTTTCAATATTTCCCTTTTTATTTGCAATGTGTGTGTGTGGATACTGAAAGTAATTGAGCCTACGTTTGTTTGATTTGAAAGTATGGGCGTGCTTCGTTGAACCTATATACGAAGGGTTTGATTTGCAAAAGTCCTTTTTTAGACAAGATATGAAAATGATATTTTGAAAGGTTGATTTTCAAACCCTTACGCTTACGTAGGAATTGAAGTATGTTGATACTTCCATTTTAGCCTTCGACTCGATTTGAATGGTGATTGTCGGGCTGCGAAGCATCCTCGACCACAAAATACATACAAGTGTCGATCTTCTCATGGGTATGACAGCCATCAGAGTGACTCTAGCACGACAAATGTGACACCCCCAAATTCGGGTACTTCGTTTTCACAAGATTTGGTATTCACTTTCTAAATAGAACATACATCTACCCATAATAAGGAATTTCAAAATAAATTACAACCTTCATAAATACTTAAATAAAAATCTTCCTTATAAAAGGATTACAACCTTGTCCAAAATAAATCCCAAGGTTTAATCTAACCTTGACATAAACATTTAATGCGAAAAATAAAAACATAACTTAAAGTCTTATTACAATTCAATCAACAATTAAAACAAGTCTTCACTTGTTCAGCTTTCCTTTGCCTTTACTAGTTGACGGAGCGTCAACACTTTCAACCGTAGTTGCAATGGTTATTTAATATGCAAGAGTGAGCAAACAACAGCTCACTGGAATTCAACAATAATAAAGATATAATTAAATAGCTTCAATAGATTTGAAGAACTTTACTTTCATCAACAATAAAGAATTGAATAATAATCCTTTCATTAATAATTAGAATTTTGAATATTGAAATCATCTGAGGGTCATAAGACTTTGAACTTTTGTCCTAGGTTATAAACATTTCTATTTAAAACCTTTAATAGTCATTTAGACTATGGACCTTAACTCGTACTTAGGGGGATCAGCCCTTCGTACCATGTATTGTGCACAAACATCTTAACGCTTTTGCATAGTAACCTCCCCTAGTAAATAGGGTTGTTCATCTCAGTATTTGAATACAAGTCCGCACCAAAGAAAGTTTGGTTTGGATAAGCTTAGAAGGGTAATTTAGAATTCAACGTTCATCAACTAAGGAATAGTTGAATCGACTTACAATAATCAAGAATAATTCACAAATAAAAGATTATTGATAACTTATATGCTTTAGAATCAAACTTAAAGCATTTAAAAGACAATATAGACTCTGCTTGAACAATTAAGTCAAGGTCATGTTAATTCAATAATAAACTTTGATAATATTTACTCAATATGAAATTTATAAAGAGTACGAATAATTAGCATCATTATGATCAATAAAAATAACTCAAGTAAGGTTTGAGTTTAGAGGACTTGCACAATATAAGAATTAAAGAACTTGTATATAATTTGACGAGTTTAAGGATAGAAAACTTGCCTCAAGCACAAACTACTATTAAAATCACGTTCTTTAATACTTCCTACACATATATTTAATCACAATAATCTAAATTAGTTAACACATAACTAATTCACATAATTAGTTAACCCATCTAGGTTAACTCATTCTTGTTTAATTATTAAGTTAATAATTTATTAATCACATCACATAATCATATTACTTGCTCACATAATTAAATCAAATAATAATTATGTACTCATATTATAATTAAACAAATTATAATTTAAACATTCACTTTAATTATAATTACATCTTATATTAATCAAATTATAATTAAACAAATTATAATTTATAATCAATCAAACTACATCATTAAATTATAGTTAAACAAATTATAATTTAAATTAACATTCAATTGATTAAAATTAATCAAATTATAATTATAATTTAAACCTTTGCTTTAATTATAATTAATCCAATTATAATTACATATTATATTTTATTCATATAATATATTACTATTCATTTAGCATTTTAATGTATGCCTATTATGTCATAAAATTTATTACATACAATTAGCTTTTTATGATAAAACAAAATACATAAAAAAATAACACATCTTGACTTTCTGCACCCCCCCCCCCCCCCGGCGCCGGGACGGGGGTTTTGACCTTGATAGGGCCGTCGGGGCGGGCCTCCTGCAGGGTCGGCAGACTTGTTCGCGAACTGTGCAGAGAAAAAGCCAATTTGGCTTATTTCTCCATATCGAGTTCTGAATTCAGCCAATATAATACATATAACACTTTACATAAAATATCATATTAAAGTTTCTAACTTGTTTTAACACATTAAATCATTAAAACACATAATAAAAACTCAATTACATAATTTTTGAATAAAAGCCATTGTTAAGTGTTCTTGATAAAATTGAACACTAAATTTTTGTTTTTAAATCAATTCACACAATTTCAAGCATAGTAATTAAATCCTTAAACATGCTATCATCATCTACAATTAATTTAAACAAAAAGAACAATCAAACATGGATTCCTTTGATTTTTAAGAGAAAACTATACATATATATAATTTCAAAATACTTTCAATGTACTCTTTGAAGAACATGAATTCCTCATGTTCATCATATATGTATGAATTAACAACTAAACCAAGCATACAATCATACATAAACATGCTATAAAACAATATATATATATATATATATATATATATATATATATAAACTATGATCATACAATTTTCATGAAATTTCATGTTTACAGAGAATCACTATATGAAAAACATAAAACAAAATATATAAACTGAATTTAGAGGTAATACCCTTTGATTAGTGCTAGGAGAAAAGATGAAGATGATGGTGTTGAATTTCTCAAACTTGTTTCTTCTTCTCCTTCTCTCTTCTTCCTTTTCTCTCTATCTCTTCTCTCTTCTCTTTATTCTCTTTTCTTCGTTTTGTTCTAACACTAACTAACCTTTCTAACTAACGTATAATATAATACATATATTATACATATAACATATATACATATAACTAATCATATAATAATTATAATAATTGACAATTAAATCTCATAATAATTACATCAGTTATAAATTTTTGAAAATCAAAAGTCATAAGGCTTTGTTTGGCAAAAATAGTTTATTTTTAAAAAACTAACTTTTTGAGCTTAAGGCCCTGTTTGGTAAAACAAGATTAAAACAAAAGTAAGGGCCTTGTTTGGGTAAAACTTATTTAAAAGCCCTTTTTTTATTCTTTTAATAAATCCTTTAACACATATTTTAATGTTACACTTTAATTAATTAAATCCTTAACATCTAATTTAATTAATTAAAAGCTAACATCAATTAACCACATAAAAATATTACATAACAATTATAATTACTCACTAATTATAATCTCATGTAACAATCATCACATAAACTTCATCTAATTTAATTATCTCAATTAAATTAGAACTACTCCATAAAATCATCACACATCAATTAAATAAAATATTAAATATTAATTTAATTAATATATAACACTTAATTAAATCACTCCACAATAATCACATTATTTATTTATTTAACTAAATAAATAAATCAAATATAATATTTATTTAATTCAATAAATATTTATAATTAATATATAAAATTCTCATTCGTTACAACAAACCATTCTTTTATTATGTTTGAGACCTTAAACCCGGATAACCGTTTTAAGGTCTTTCGGATGTACATTTTTAAAGAAACAACTGACAGGGTACATTTGTAATATGGAGTTTGTCCATTGTGAAAATCAGATTCTGATCAGTTTGATCATGAATCCCACATTCATAGGCTCACAAATAGAGGCCAAGAGAACCTGCACATCACAGATATTTACAGAAAATGTATATTTACACCCAGACGTTGCAAAGACCAAGGATTCAACAGTCAAACCTTGGCATGCGCGTAGCCAAACTTCTCGTTCCCACTAGATAAAAATCTGAGGGTCGCGAGGTTGCTTTAATATATAACAAAACTAGAAAGAAAACTAGATTTAAAGAAATCTTATCAATTCTAGCTTCGTTTTGGTTGGACCTATTTTGAACCGTTTGGAAGGTAGAAAAGGCTAGATTTATATAAATCTACTTGGCCCAATTTACATTAAAACAAATTAATATCAAATGAATAATTGAAGCAGATATTTAATCATTTTGAATAAAGAATATATATATATATATAAAAGCTGGAAAGGGAGACGGATTTCCATCTCAGGCCCGGACAGGAATGTAAATATATATAAAGCTGTAAAGGGCGATGGATTTGCAATCCCAAGCCCAGACAGGAATGTAAATATATATATATATATATATATATATATATATATATTTATAAAAGCTGTAAAAAAGAGCCACGAAATAATCCAGGCCTGACAAAAAAAGTAAATTTTTATATATATATATATATATATATATATATATATATATTTATAAAAGCTATAAAATAGCCACAGAATAACCCAGGCTTGACAGAATGTAAATATATATATAGCAAAGCTGTAAAGAGCCACGAAATGATCCAGGCTCGATAGAATGTAAATATATATATATATATATATATATATATATATATATATATATATATATATATATATAAACGTGGTAAAGAGCCACGAATTTCTCTAGGCTCAACTGGATTATAAATATATATATATATATATATTTATAAAAGCGGTAAAAAGGCCCCGGATTTCCAATCCAGGCCAAACTGAAATATAAATGTTAATATATACAGTTAGTATATATATATTAAAGCAATAAAGGCCACAAATTTAGTAATCCAGGCCAAACAAAGTTAGAAAAATTTATATATATATATATATATATAGTTATATATATAAAAGCAGTAACAACCACAGATTTGTAATCTGGGCTTGATAGAATTGAAAATTAGTATATATATAGTCAAATATATACATAATAAAGCCAAAAAGGCCACGAGTCGTCGAGAAAATTAATACATATGTATATATATATATATATATATATATATATATATAAAAAAGCGATTAAAAGCCACGGATCGACGATCCAGGCTATGCAAATGCAAAAACAAACATATATATGTACTAAAATGTACTAAAAAGTAAGCAAAAACGGCCACGGAACTGTGTTCCGGGCAAAATCAGAAGATAAAACTTTACGTGCACGTGTATAAATACGCAATGAAGTAGGAAACAAGTTCTGATCTTAAAAATACTTATAATGGACTGCTACACGGGCTCTTTGCCACTTCATAGGCTTCAAACATGCGTTTCCACCAGTTAATTTTTGGTATGTTATAGTATATGAGTATACCTACGTGTTAGAGTAAAAAAAATCTATGTTTGGAGTACTAGAAGTTGGGCTAGGAAACGAAATGGACGGAGTTTCAAAGCGTTTTCTATTTTTTTGGAAACGGGGTAGGCTTGTATTTAAAGACTCAATGGTAGCGGGTCTACCCATGGCAGCCGCGGGTCTACTTTTGGCTCCATGTGGCAGGCCCCACCCGGTGGGTCTTGCTGTCTTGAAGTACGTGCAATCCAAGAAACGCGATGTCAGGTTTAAAACTTTCTAACTTTTGATCAAAGTGTCCGTTTGAGGCATGCTATACCTTTTCGAAAAACCCTCGACGACAGCGTCACAATGGCATAGGACTTAACCTTTTTCGAGTCCAAGAAGACGGGTTCATAATCGGATCTTCGTTTCTTCGCAGTTTATCCGTTGAGTTGTATTGTGCTGCTTTCACTCGGGATTAATGTTATGGTTCTTTCTGGCCTTGATTGCATCAATTCAGCTTGATTTTGATCGAATGGGCTTCAAGTTGGTAGAATGACCATTTTCCCCTCCAGGGGTTGTTTCCTATACTGGCACGGGCTTCGACTATTTTCTAAAGGTTGTTTCTGAGGTTTTTATCCCAGCCGACTCTGTTTGTCCCCAGGGTTGTCTCCGAGGCTGACTTGGATTCCCAGGGTTGTATCTGGGGATGATGTGATACTTCGGGGTTGTCTCCGAAGGTTGAATTGATCTCCCGGTGTTGTCGTCGGGGCTCTTGTACCTCCCAAGTTGTAACCGGGGCTTGACTTGACATCTCGGTGTTGCCAGGGTTTGACTTGACATCCCGGTATAGTAACCAAGAGTTGATCTTGACATCCCGGGGTTGTCATCGGGGCTGCTGACATCCCGTTATGGTCACCGGGGCTTCACTTGACATTCCGGTGTTGCTGGGGTTTGACTTGACATCCTGGTATAGTGATCAGGCTTTACATCCCAGGGTTGTCACCGAGGCTTTTTGACATCCTGGTATAGTCACCGGGGCTTCACTTGACATCCTGTGTTGTTGGGGTTTGACTTGACATCCTGGTATAGTGACCGGGGTTAAGCTTGACATCCCAGGGTTGTCACCGGGGATGCTTGACATCTCGATATGGTCACCGCACCTTCACTTGTCATCCTGGTGTTGCCAAGGTTTGACTTGACATCTCGGTATAGTGACCGGAGTTGAGCTTTACATCCCGGGGGTGTCACCGGGGCTGCTGACATCCCGGTATGGTCACAAGGACTTCACTTGACATTCTGGTGTTGTTGGGGTTTGACTTGACATCCCGATATAGTGACCGGGGTTGAGCTTGACATCCCGGGGTTGTCACCGGGGCTGCTTGACATCCCGGTATGGTCACTGGGGCTTCATTTGTCATCTTGGTGTTGCCGGGGTTTGACTGACGTCCTGGTATAGTGATCGGGGATGAGCTTGACATCCCGGGGTTGTCACCGGGGCTGGTTGACATCCTGGTATGGTCACCGAGGCTTCACTTGACATCCCGGTGTTGTCAGGGTTTAACTTGACATCCCGGTATAGTGATCGGGAGAAAAAGACGATTTTCCCTTCCTGTAGGGTTAGTAACAGGAATGCAAAATTTTGAGTACCTACACACCACTGATGGACTGCTAAGATGTTCATGAAGCTTGACATTCTTGAGTACTTAGCAGTCTATCACATCTCCTTGGTACAGCTGATCTTTGTAGTTGATGCTTGACTTCATCTGATTTCAGCATAGCACACTATCACCATTGAGGATCAGCTAAGTCTTTGCACTTTAGGTAGACCTCTTCTGGTACTTAGCATCCTTTGAACACTGGTTGTCTTGTGTGCAAATTCTACTCTGCATCTACTTCTCTTCAGCTCAGATTGTTCATGGTGAATCGTAGAGTGGCTCTGGAGATCTGCTTTCTGGTCTGCCACTCTATCTCTTGTCTTCTTGGCCTTCTCGGCTCTCAGCACAGATGCCATTATGGTTGGCATTCTCCTTCGTGTTGAGTGAAGCTTTTAGCAGTTAAAGCTCTTCATCATATGTGCTTCACTCCTACTTTGGTAGTCTCACTGCCACTGAGACATTTTCTCTGTTAAGCTCTGTAGAACTCTCGTCGAGTCAACAACTCGTCACCTTTGAAGCTTCAACTGTTATATACTCCTCCATTAACTTCCCTTTGGAATATATCCGTTGGAAGCTATTTGAAATGCTACAAGGATTCTGAGTTATTTGATGCAGACTGCTGAGTTAACATGACATCACCTTTTTGACTTTTCTGACACTGCAGTCTGCTATTTCACCTAACACCTCTGAGATGTAACTTTCAGAAGTCAGATTGGTAGTCAAATTTATTTTTTCTTTTTTATTTCCTCGATCCAGACTAAGGATGTTGACTACTGCATCGATTCTCTCAATCAGCACCATTCGATTGTCAATCTTCATATTGAGACATTGCTGAGACTCAATAATCAGACCACCAAACTCCACGATTTTTATGCAGACGTTCATGTTCTTGATCGTAGATTGTCCATGGATATTGCAAATAGACTAGATTTGACAACACTACTATTCTGAGAGTGTTATGTGATCTATCAATGTAGAACTTCTTGCTCTTCACTCTTGCAGTGCTTCTACGATTCTGCTTGCTTTGACTAGCATCAGGAACTGATAAGTTGTCTAACTCCTTTAGCCCTTCTGGTTTACACGACTCCTCTGATTAGCCCTGCTCAGCTCTCTCAACTTTTTGCCCTGTGATCTCCTGTTCACACTACATAGTGAGACTGAGCACTGACTATCCCTTTCGTCCGTCTTCTATAGGTTGGCCAATATCTAAGTAGGTGCTTTATTAGTTTTTGCTGCTCGTTTGGTAAACACCACGATTGTAGTCACCACTACGATTGTTGTCTTCTGAAGGTTTGACAGATAATACAATCGCTGTCTCCTGTTTGTCAATCACTTCGTTCATTGTCTTCTAATGAACGCTTGTAGAAGATTTCTCCTGAATGTCTCTTCACTTTTCAATCAACCTTACTGATAGAGTTGGTGCTTCGATCTGCTGTTTTCTTGCAGGCCATTCAGAGAGTGCTTTTGATCTTCTTCAGGTAAACTGCTTTCTGAACCTTGACTACTCCTACCTGAGTGAGATCTTTATGTATACTTCAAAAATGCTCAACTGTTGAAAATCGTGTAGTCTCTAAGATTTATCCTTGGCATTGTGAGCATTTGACTGACTATATTTTGGCCTTTGTTCTGCAGACTACGATCTGGCTTTGGTTCTGAAGACTCTACGACTCTGAGTGTAGTCTGTGACTCTGAGAGTAGATCATACGACAGACTACGATTTCTGCCTTAGCAACTGCAGTCTCTTGACTGATCTGCCCTGACTACGATTCCTGCCTTGGTTATGACGTGTAGACTCCACGTCTTTGAGTGAAGCCTACGATTGTTGACTTGGCTCGACAGGTGCTCGGCAAGCCCTTGGCATGTTGTCTCCACAATCTTGGAGTGACTTTCTTGACTGACAACGATTTCGAGAGTGGCTATCTTTACAGACTACTGTTCTGCCTTGATAGACTACGATTCTGCCTTTACTCTCTCGGCTGACTACGATTGCTGGTGTAGTGCTCCACGATTAGACAAGCCTATCTATTACATTTTATAAGATCAACCTAACAAACTTGATCGTTTTATTCATAATCCTTGTACATTTTAATCTTTTGAAGGACTTCACAAAGCTGTTCATTTATTTTATGAATGAGCGTGAAGATCAAGCCAAGACTTGTAGAATAGTTAGTTAAACTATTCTGTAGATGTGGTGACTAGTTAAGTCACACTTGTAAGATGTAAAGAATAACGTAATTATAATTATTTGTAATGAATGAGGTTTTAAGGAAATAGAACCTGGGAATAGCAAATGTATTTTGTTATATTTAGTTATAATGATGTATGTTTGGAATGAGATGTACTAGTAATGTACGGAATCCAAGTGTGAAGATAGACCGGGTTTCGGTGCGTCACAAGATCGAAATACATATAATTAATATAAAATAAGACTTGATAGTAATTTCATGTCTTTTATTTAATTGGGACATTGTATGGTGGAAGGAATGAATTGGCGGTAACTATTTACTAGGTTCTTTTATGATTAATGTTGAAATCTATATTATCTGAAAAATTATTGATAGCTAAAGGGCCTTACCTTTATTGTAGAATAAATATTATTTATTTAAATAAATTATTAGTTTAATTTATTTATTTAAATAAGATTAGAATTATTTTAATTGATTTACTCACAACCGGTTTAATATGGAGAACCTAAAAGGTCACACCATAAAAGGAAGAATATTTATTAAAAAAGTAAATGGCATAATCGTAATTATAAGTTAAGGATATTTAATTTAATCTATGGTGATAAAATAAATTAAATAGCTTAATATTTATTATTTAATATTTTAGAAATATGAAATATATATTAATAAGAGGAGTCTTATTATTATTATTATTATTATTATTTATTTCAAAAAATAGTTTGGGAATTAATTAATAAGATACTCTTTTTCTCTCATATATATATTCCTAATAAAATTAGGAGGCTAATTAATTAAAAGAGTTTAATTATTCCTAAGAGGATTGAGAAGCCTAATTAATTAAAAGGGTTTAATTAATTAATATGAAACCCTAATCCTAAATGGTTTATGAGGGTTACCTACATCTATAAATAAGAAAGTCTTATTATGGAACAAGGTTACACTACACACTGAATTACAAGAGTTGGGAGAGTACACATATTCTATAGAGATAGAATTAGGGTTTAGCCACACACCCATCTTCTTGAATAACTCTTCATCTTTGGTGGATAATCTCTAGAGGCCAAACGTTTGGGTGACTAACGTTGATCAAAGGAATGGGAATCTATCCGGGCGAATTCGAGGATAACACAAAGGATTAAGAGTTGAACTTCTATATGAGAAAGCTCGATTCTACAAGGGTATAATTCTGATCTCTCACTCCTTTTATAGATTGATAATCAAGCACAAGACATGATCATGGTTTATGGTTTGTAAGAAATATTTAAAATCCACTTTTATTACGCTTCCGCCTTATTTATGTAATTTGATTGCATGTATGCGTTTCTAGCAAACCTAACATGGCGCGGCTGCGCTACTCCCTATCAAAACCAGAACTGACTTTGAACCTGCTTGATCCCAACTCACTTACTAGCATACATGGGTAATGATGCATACTATATACACATGTTAAGCTGGTTTTGGCCTTTTCTATGGCCATCTCAAGTTCACTTCAATGTTATGGTTTCATTTGGAAACATTTTTATTTTGACAAAGCAAAATGAAACCATTTCACAAAGGGCTAATCATTCTCATCATCAAACTACGCAACCTTTAATACGCATCTTCGAATGTATACAATCTCATTTACACATAGTAAAGTTCATCTCTTGAAAACTCATTTTGAATCATGCTTGAATAGTCTATATCATACTTAATTTGATTGGTGAACATAGTAGTCATGCTTAGAGGTGTAAAGTGTCCTATTATGGTTGCTTAAAAGATCAGAATGCAAGTAGGGTAATTCTCAACAAAGTTAGTTTTCAACTTCTAAGTTTTTTCTTAAAAATCTTATGTTAAACCAAACTAAACATGCAAAGCAACTTTGAATCCACATTTCATACTCATTTGTATACATAACTAAGCCACATACACATTCTAAAAATGTTAGAACCCAAAAGACACATGGTTCGTCAAGTTTGGTACAGGGGGAAAAGCAAGTGAAGAGCTTCTTAATGCTCAACACTTGGAGAACGTGTACGGAATGATTATGAACTTAATAATCATGTAATGTAACATTTAAGAAAGTGATTTAAACCTTTAGTAAAGGTTGAATGGAAAATTCTACGGGAGTTTAAAAGTCGAGGAATGTAAACGCAAAGTACATAACAGATATTCGGGGACCATATTCGCAGTGAAACGAACGTGTGGGATTGCTAGGGATGTAATTCCATAGACGTTGAATGACGAAGGTGACTTATAACATTTCGATGTTAAGATGTCGTAATGGAAGTTAAGTGTAAAGCGTATAAACGCTGTAAACGCAATGTATTGCGATGAATGATCGGTCTTAGCATACCACAGATAATATGGCTTAAACATTAAGAGTTGACGATGAACGTAATGTTCATGTAATGAATCACTATGGAAAGTGATTAAAACCATAAGTAAAGGTTGAGTGAAAGTTTAAAAGATGAATAACGGGAACGCTAAATACGTAAACGATTCTCGTGAATCGTATTTGCGTTGAGCGAACGTTCTAAGTATACATTGGTTGTTTGACTTAGACGTTGATGAATGTAGTAAGTAAGATGTGTAATCATCAAGGAAGCCGTAACGAACGGTAATAAGAGAATGAAGAACAATGAATAACATATAACATTGAACAAGCCGAGTTAACAATAATAACTTGAATAACGTTCCGAGTCAAATGGACAGAACATTGTAAGATATGAAATGAGGATTAACTTAACGAACATTATAGTTATAATAGTTCGGATAAGTTAAGTCTAAGTTGTAGTACAATCGTAGTCTATAATGGTCGAGATATAGTATCTGGGCTAAACGATTTCATCAGAGAGCGACGGCTTAATACGAACTTGCAACCGATATAACTCACTGTGAAAGACAGTGTAGATGAGATGGGTGTGACGAACGAGAATTTTATAATTTACTTTAAATATTTATTGAATTAAATAAATATTTTTGTTGATTTTTTTATCGAGTTAAATAAATATTTGATGGAATTATGGTAGATTAATTTAATTATATATGTTACATTGATTAAATTAATGTGGAGAAATTTTATAGTTCAAAGTGTGAATTTAATTGAGTTTATTAAATTAAATGAGTTGTTATTAAATATAATGTAATTTCTAATTAATTTAATAATTAATTAGAGATTTAATGATTTGTGATAATTAATAAATGAGAATTTTAATTATGTGATGATGTGATTTAATGTGTAATATTGCATTTTATTTAATTGAAATTAAATGATATTATTTCATTAATTAAAGAGTGACAAATAAACTATATAATAAACAATTAATTAAAATAATGGGAAAGGAGCCTTTTGTATGCTAGCCAAATATGGCCTTAGGAATATAGGAGCAGTTAAGGCCCTGTTGTGCTTAACTGCTACCCATGACTTCACCCGTTATTAACTATGCGTAATATATTTCATGTTAGTCATATTATATTCATATCAGAGAAAGTTTTAAAGAGAAAAAAAAGAGTCGAGAGAGAGTTTGTGAATTGAAGAAGAGATTTGGAGAACTAAAAGAGGATTCTAACAATTTAAACAGAGTTAGCAAGGGTAAATTTCTTAATCCCAAGTCTCAATTCATGTTTTTATAGTTTTCTCCATGAATGTATAGTTGAGTTCTCTGTTAAATAGAATTTTATGATTTAATTGTTAAGAATTTGGTGTTAGATGATTAGCATGTGTAATTCAATTATATATGATTTATATCTGTTTTAGAGTAATCAAATCCATGTAATCATGTTTTCATTGGAGTTTTATAGTTCAAAGAGTAAGAACGTATGAATATGGCTTATACGTACAAAAATTCATGCTTCAATTGTGTATTAAACAGAAAATCGATGACTGATTATGATTATGCATGTAAAAACGAAGAGAGCGAAATTTAACGGACTGATTCGGTGTTATAACGAATCGGTAATGTATGATTTCATGAAAATTGTCAAAACTATGAAAAATATCAAGAACATGAAAATTATGTGTTCAGATTTGATTGTTTATGTGATTTAAGTTGTTAAAAACATGTTAAGAACGTTATATAATGTTTTGTTAAGTTCAGATTGTATTGGGTAACGTTAAATTTGATGTTTGAGTATGATTTTGGCGTAAAATAGATTTTTCCTGTGTCCTTCGCGAATCTGTCAGGCCTCACTGCGCCGCGGCGCCGCATCGCCGGTTCTGTGAAGAAATCGGGTGCTGCAGCGCCAGGCTAGTGCTGGCTGGCGTGTCACGATGCCCCATCGCCAGTTTTGTGAAGGATGTTAACGCTGCAGCACCAGGCCAAGGGCTTGCTGACGTAGGCTCGGCACTGCAGCGCCGGTCCCCAGTGCAAGCTGGGCGCTGCAGCGTCGGCTAGTAGAATGGCCCAGAGAATTTTATTTAAGTGTTCAATGTTCAGAAACATTTTTAAAAATCTTATGTAATGAAAATGATGATGTGTTAATCATATATTGGGATGTTAAAACAGATTAATAACTTGTCAATGATGTTTTACGTGATTAATTGATACGTTAAATACGTGTTTTAAACTTGACTATGCATGAAGTCTAATAATTGTTCAAGAACTGATGTTTGTGATTCGATGAGTATAATTAGACTTAGAATTAATTGGTATAGTGAATTTAATGGTATGTAGGATTAACTGAGGAACGTGATTTATAATTGTAGCTTACGCACTAGGCAAGTTTCTAAACTCAAACCTTTAATTGAGCAAGTTTTCTTATCCCATCTTGATTACATTTATACAAGTTATAAATCCTATCCTTTTATTGAGCAAGTTCTTACTCTTGTTTATTCAAGTTCAAGATTTCACATGAGATGACTTAATTCTTTTGATGTAATACTTCGGTTATACAATGCTTATTCAATTGTATACCTTTGAGATTCATTATTTGATTTAACTATCATTTTATTGTTGAACCATGAAAGACTAGCGAACCTTTATTGATTCGACTAGTCCATAGTTGATGAGCGTTCTAAATTCTAGAACTGTTATTGAGCTTATCCAAACCAAACTTCCTTTGGTGCAGACTCTGATATCAAACTGACATGAACAACGCTTTATAGGGGATTATTTATGCGTTAGCGTTCAGATGATGTGCACATACATGGTACTAAGGGCTGATCCCCCTAAGTACGAGAAGTAGAGTCCATATAGTACTACGACTATTAAAGGTTTAAAGTAGAAATACTTGATAACCTTGGACATAGTTCTTGGTGTTGTGACCTTCAGATATACTTTTGATTCTTGTATTCATTTCTTGATTCAAAAGCCGAGCTTTCTATTATTCAAAACTCATTGATTTCTCGCATGTTATTACTGTTATTATATTGTTATACTTATGGGCAATCATTGCTCACTCTTGCATAATAACATTGCAGTTAAGGTTGAAAGAACTGAAGAACCTTCCACTAGTAAAGGCAAGGGAAAGATGAACAAGTAATGAAGACTTGTTTATTTAATTAAGAATGTTGTGTTTAAGACTTATGATGTTACTTTAAGACTTGACTGTTTATTTATGTTTCCGCATTGATGTTTAAGGTTAGTTAACCTGGGATTTATTCGTTCAGATGTTGTAACCTTTTAAGGGGAAGATTTCTATTTATTAATGAGTTTTATTTATTATGGGTAGATATATGTGTTATTATTGGACAGTGAACACCAAATCCTATGGAATTAAAGTACCTGGATTTGGGAGTGTCACAAGTTGGTATCAAAGCTGTAGGTTATGAACCTTAGGTGGGGGAAAACCTTAGGGTAGTAGCCTTTTTAAGAGATCGATAACATAGTAGTGATAAACTCTTATCGAGTTCTAAGAAATGAATTCTTTAACTCATTAAAGATAATAAAAGACTTTATGTGCTTATGTGATTACTTTTGTGCTCGCCAGTATCGATTAGCATCACGTAGTAACTAAGACTTAAAATTTTGATTGTCAGGATGTCAGATGTTGGAGGATCCAGTCAGCCTAGGGAGTTTGAACCCCGAGTGGCTAGAGAGGAGAAGCCCCAAGACATTCATACTGTCTGGGAGCAATTGGTTCGGAGAAAGCCATCTCCATTGATCATTGTTGTGGGTCAAAAGCATGAGCTAGTGTTTGATTCAGAGGAGGACTCTGAGGACATAGAGGTTGAGGCTGAGGCTGAGGAGAAGGATGAGGACCCTGATGAGTTTCCACCAAACTCTATCAGTGCTGAGATATACGACGAGCTGTATTACCGTAACATAGAGTTACAGGATAATGATCGAGAACTGAAGGAGCAGACAGTTGTACAACAGACGACTATAGAGCAGAAGGATGGCGAGATTGAGAATCTGAATATACATCTTGGAGACGTGGAGTGGAAGTTGGTTCATGCAGAGAACCAAAATTAAGAGATGTCAACTGAGTTAGAGAAGCTGAAGAGTGACTTGCGAGAGGAGTCAGCGAAACGTACTAGGGCAGAGGATGCTTGGATGAAGGCTTCTCGATGTGCAGATCTTCTCGAGGATGACGATCGGGCAAAGAAAGCTAAGATTAAGGAGACAGAATATACGTTCCAGACAACCATTGATAGAACCCATGATCGAGTGGTCTACTATCCAGTCCAGTTCTAGGACTTACATTGGTACATGCTGCACCGTAGGACAATGATATGTATCATGGAAGCAGAGCGCAGAAAAGCTATTCGACGTCTTAGTAGGCCGTAATAGGAATAATATGAGTTATATGAATATTTCATGGTAGTTAATAATGTAAATTCTGATGTAATTATAAACAACGGAATATGATGATGATTTAAATCCTGAAGATTATTTATCTCGGAATAGTTGATGTAAATAGCAGTGATGCTATCTTTCGTATGTTTAAAACTTTTGAATGAATAAAATATCAGAGTTTATTTGAGATGATATGTGTTACGTGGATATCTTAAAATATTTAAGCTAAGTCTTAAATATTTAAGAAATTGAGTAATGATCTAATAAGCGTATATCTTAAACAGAAATATGCCGCCAAGAAAACGCCCAACTCGTCAACCAGCCCAGGAAGGGTCAACCAATAAAAACGACGCCAATGACAACGCTAATCCTGTTCAGCAGTTGGTCAATCTCTTAACGGGAGCACTTGCCAATCAGTAACAAGCTACACAGAACACGTCATTTAAGGATTTCAAGGCAAGTTCGATGTTATGATGTCATAATGGAAGTTAAGTGTAAAGCGCATAAATGCTGTAAACGCAATGTAATTGCGATGAACGATCGGTCTTAGTATACCACAAATCATATGGCTTAGACATCAAGAGTTGACGATGAACGTAATGTTCATATAATGAATCACTATGGAAAGTGATTAAAACCTTAAGTAAAGGTTGAGTGAAGGTTTAAAAGACGAATAACGGGAACGCTGAATATGTATATGATTCTCGTGAATCGTATTTACGTTAAGCGAACGTTCTAAGTATACATTGGTTGTATGACTTAGACAGTTGACAAATGTAGTAAGTAAGATGTGTAATCATCAAGGAAGCCGTAACGAACGGTAATAAAAGAATGAAGAATAATGAATAATGTATAATGTTGAACAAGCTGAGTTAACAATAATAACTTTAATAATGTTCCGAGTTTAATGGAACGGTCGTTGTAAGATATGAAATGAGGATTAACTTAACGAACAATATAGTTATAATGGTTTAGATAAGTTAAGTCTAAGTTGTAGTACAATTGTAGTCTATAATGGTCGAGATATAGTATCTGGGCTAAACGATTCCTTCAGAGAGTGACGGTTAATACGAACTAGCAACCGATCTAACTCACTGTGAAAGACAGTGTAGATGAGACGGGAAACTAGTTTGTTGGTTGTTTGTGGGAAACCACTTAGTGTTGTATATTGAATACTGTTAGAGACTCGATGTGTGCTAAGTATAATGTTATTGAAAGAAAAAATGAAATGAATATGGAGGTTGGTAGCGTAAACTTAGATTACAAGAACGCGAACCATAACAAGTAATGTGAAGTTTATACCAATGCATAAGTCAAGTATATGACTAATGGGTATGTGTTTTCCTTATGTGTTATATAAGGATTACGATGAATGGTATAGTGTAAGCGGTATGCAGCGCTAAGGCAAGTTTCCTAACTTCATTCATATTTTATTATGAATGATAATTTCTTAACTTTCTCAAATGTTGAACATGAGAAAGTATTTCGTATGTGCAAATGTGTAATATTTGTACAAGGTGGTAGAATGTATGAGGCCTTGTGCCACAATATTAACACTTCGGTGTTTCTGTGAGATGAACTGTTCTATGATTGAACTGTTTCATGTTTAAAGTTTAGGTTTATTCATGAACCGTTGTTCTTAAGTCTGTGCTAATGATTCTAGCCAGACACTATGTATATGAAAGTGTAGAAAAATGAAAGTATGACACGTAAATGTGATGAATGTTTTAAAATGATTGGAATCAGAACGTATTCCTAGTATTCGAGCAGCTTCATAACCATTGTTCGGTTATTGAAGTCGTAAAAGAATTTTAATTCTTGAGTTGTTATTATTCAACTTCTATGACTTGCTGAGAAATTGAATGTTCACCCATGCTTTAAATAAAAATATTTTCAGCGAACGACGGTAGTATGTATTAAAGGATCCTGTGAAGATAAAGCTGATCGGTGTCTTGCTATGGTAAGTGTTGTGGATGTTTTACATACTCGCAAGTGCAAGAGTCGAATACTTAGTATAGCTTATAAGTGCGAGGTCGAACCCTAGGGACTTGACGGATGGAACGTATTTATCTCACTCACTAATTCTAATTAATTCCTAATCCAGCTTAGAAATTTTGAGAGAATTTTTATCAACTAAAGATACAGGAATAAAATAATCAATAATAAAATACTAGGGTAGCGGAATCATATAATTGATTTCATTTTCCTAATATTCATGCCCAATAAATTGTATTTTTTATCTCGCACTAATTTGGTCTCTCGACTCTATTAGATGCGAAAAATAAATTCAATTAAATCCTTTTATTTTATAAAATTAGATTGTTAATTTTTTCATAGCCAAACATATGTATAAAATCAAAACACTCATTATTTTCATCACAACACAGTTTATATCCGCTTTTAACAAATTATAAACTAAATCTAATAAATAATAATAAGAATCCAACCTTATTTTTTATCAGTACAAATAGGCATCCAACAGAAAGAATTATTTTTTAACGCGAAAGCACTAAATTGGTATTTTCAATTGGCATGAATATGTGCAATAGAATCAATCAATTATACTCATCCTCAACTTTAGAAAATAATCTAGCCTAACATGCTTGAAATTGAAACACAAAACATAATAAAATAATACATAATAAAATAAATAGAATACTCACTTGAATATACAAATTAATTGGAAAAAGAAAAGAAAAGAAAAGAATCAAAATTATAATATTCACAAAATATTCTGTTCTAAATAATAAAAATGATATCCTAGATATTTAAACATGAAGAATAAATTGAATGGAAAATTGTTCATGAATTGCTAAAAAATGAATGAATACACCAATAAACTAATACCATTCAAAGGGGAAAAATTGAAAGATGCGGCTCTTTCTTCCTTCTGGGCGCCACTGCTGATCTTTCTCCTACTCAAAGTCGGCTCCTCCCTTATTTAATCAAAGCTGCTAGAAAAATAATCTCCTCCCCAATCTATATTATCTAATATATTATATATATATATATATATATATATATATATAAGCTAATCCGTCCAAAAATAGGAAAAGGGTATGACAAGCAGCAGCCCCTGCCGCCTACTAAACATATATATTATATATTATATTCTCTAAACTCTCAAGCTGCTCACTCCTATACTAATTAGATGATATATAATATATATTATTTTTCCCCCCTAAGCTGCTTCGTTGCTATCCCTTTAATAGGTTAAGTCAATCCCCTTTTATAGCCCACTAGCTTCCCACGAAATCATACCCCAACTTGTTTCGTGTCCTACTCGGTAAAGGAAAAGAAGACCAGCTGCTTGCTTCTCCTAATTGATATTATCTCATATCATCCCCCTCCTTTGTAGCAGGTCACGTGTTGCACCACAATCCTCATTGGAAAAGGAAAGTTAATCGGCCCACAGTTTCAAGTCCTTTGGTCCATTGTCGAACTGGGTCAGCCCAATTGCCTAATTGGGTTTCAATTTGTCCTGTTACGCCAGTTTCACATCCATTCCGTTTGCTGCCAATATAACATATATTCGAGTAAAATGCTAAGATAAATACTTGAAAACCTCAAGACTCAAGCTATTTAGACTACCGATTCATGTGTATAAAACACACTCATCAAATACCCCCAAACTTAAGACTTTGCTTGTCCTCAAGCAAAAACAAAAACTAAGAAAATGAAACAAATAAAATCTTACATAAACCTAGGCCACTTTCGTAGGGAACACGATAGTATTTAGCATATACTACAAGCCTTTAAACTTCTAGGTGTCCCTAGTAGGAGGAGTTTTGTCTTCTAATGGTTTATAGTGAATATACCAACAAAATTCGAATGCAATGGTTCTTTTCTAAAATATGTTTCCCCTTTATTCACCAATGCAAATAACTCAACAAAGACATCAAAACACCCACATGGTAATATGACACACATGCAACATCAAAGTTCTCAAACTAGCAAGATTCATAAAAATATTTCATTCTCGCCAATCTCATTGTGAGTGTGTGAATTGACAACAACATAACATCATTGATATCAAAGTAAACAAACTCTCAACCCCCATCCAAACTGTGCTTTGACTCAACTCTTCACATGGCATACACTCAACAAATGAGATATTCAATAATAGGGTGTAATCACTCTCATTACATGTGGGCTATAAAGAGTAAATGTATTCAAATTCAAATTCCTCTCACATGTATATATGAAAAACACTATAAATGAAAGAACAAGAGTCTCATGAACAGATAAATCCCACTAGAAAGGTGAAATGCATAAATGGATCCCCTTTACTACTCTCACCTCTAAACCATATTTCAAAGGATCATTAGGACTTTTTATGGTTGTAATGCAAGGCGCAAGGCAAGGGTTATGAAACGAAGGGGCATATAAGGAATTCAACGATCTAAGAAACATGTTGAGATATAAAATTATCACTTGGGCTTAATTCAACTTCATTTGAGTTTTTCTTCAATTTTTCCCATTTTTCACATCTTTTTCACATCTCCTTTCCATGCATTTTTTTAATTTTCTTAGATCTTTAAAAGAGATTTCATCACTTTGCATTTTTTTTTTCTTCTTTTTTTTTCATTCTTTCAAGCTCACTTTTCATTATTGCCCATACATAGAAACAATCTCAACACATCCTTAGATAAAGGGTAGGTCATAAATATAGGTTACACTCCGAGTTGGAGTAGGGTAAGGATATCGGGCTACCAAGGAAAGGCTATCTAAAAGGCTCAAAAGGGTGACTAGCGGTCCATATGTAAAGGTGGGATTAGGCTCATATGTCAGCTATCAAAGATGGCCTAAGTTACTTCCCAAGGTCAAGAGTTCTTCAGTTCAAGCAGTATTAGAAATCCTTCAAAAGAATTTGCATTTCATGGATGTACCCTTCTAGTGTTCAATCAAAGCAAAGAATAATGAGACTACTCAACACAATACACTTTTTAAAAACAATTCAGAGTTGATGTAAAAACCCTCAAATAAGACGATTAGCTCAAATCTCACAGGTTATTTAGTCTCCGCATTTATGTTTTCAGGAAATTCAAGTTGTACTCACCCATCCATCTAGTCATGCATTTGTTGTCTTATGTGCTCAAATAAAATGAAGATCAGAGATCATACAAATTTCTCTTAATAATGATAGCAGAAGAACTAAGCATGCACATTTAAAGCATTAAGACGAATGCGTCATCGTTATTGCATCAGCTAGACAAAGGGAAACTCAACATCAGCTTAAGAACCATTGTCTTTTTTTTGTGTGATTTTTTTTTATTTTTTTAAAGAATAAAATAATTTGCTCATATCCTAACAAAGTGGCATCTGTGAACTGCATGAAATAATAAGGAAAATAAATCCCACCCCCCAACTTAAATCTTACATTGTCCGCAATGTGTAAAGACAAGTAAATAAGTAAAGGAAAGATATCACCTGAATATGAATGTATGCCTCGTATGGACAGCTCAATAAATTTCAGATTTAAAGCTCAAATCAAAGACATAATCCTGCACTTTTGTTAGAAATGGAACAAAGAAAAGCAATAAATAGAAAATCCAAATATACAATAATATACATAATTCATGGCCTCAAAAAAAAAATAATCCCGATAAACGGGATCCTCCAAAAGCATAACTTCAACTTCTGGATTTTTTAACTCCAAAAATGGTTTTAAACGATGGCCATTCACTTTAAACTCAGTACCATCTTTGGGATTCTGAATCTCAATGGCCCCATGAGGATACTCCTGCTGGACTATGAAAGGACCGGACCATTTAGACTTCAACTTCCCTGGGAATACATGCAAACGAGTATTATATAAAAGGACTTTCTGGCCAGGGTGAAAGGATTTCCTAAGAATCTTTTGATCATGCACCCTTTTCATCCTCTCATTATACAATTTTGCACAATCATAAGCATCATTCCTTATCTCTTCTAGCTCTGCAATTTGAAGCTTCCTATGATTACCTGCCTGGTCGACATCAAAATTCAGCTGTCTAACAGCCCAAAAAGCTCTATGTTCTAACTCAACAGGTAGATGACATGCCTTGCCATACACTAAGCGGTAAGGGGACATTCCAATGGGAGTCTTGTATGCAGTACGATATGCCCACAAGGCATCAATTAGTCGGACTGACCAATCCTTCCTGTTAGGATTTACCATCTTCTCTAGGATGTGCTTAATCTCCCTATTTGAAATTTCAGCTCGCCCTCTAGTTTGTGGATGGTACGTAGTTGACACTTTATGAATTACTCCATGCTTCTTCATTAGATCTTTAAATGGTCTATTGCAAAAGTGTAACCCCCCATTACTAATGATAGTGCGGGGTGTACCAAATCGTGCAAGAATATTCTCTTTTAAAAATTTCACCACTATAGCCTCCACCCACTTTGACACATAGTCAACGGTTACCAAAATATAGAGATTGCCAAATGAGTTGGGAAAGGGTCCAATAAAATCTATCCCCCACACATCAAAAATCTCCACTATCAAAATGGGATTAAGGGGCATCATACTTCGTCGCTTGAGACTACCTAACTTTTGACATCTCTGACAAGCAACACAATTGGCATGTGCATCACGAAACAAGGAAGGCCAATAAAATCCACACTGCAATACTTTAGCAGCTATCTTTTTTCCACTAAAATGGCCTCCACATGGCTGATCATGGCAAAAGGAGAGAATTTGCATTTGATCCTCCTCAGGGATACATCTCCTAATTACCTGATCAGGACAATACTTGAAGAGATAGGGATTATCCCAATAAAAGTGCTTTACCTCGGACAAGAATTTGCACTTATCTTGCTTAGACCAATGATTTGGCATTTCATATATGACAAGATAATTAACAATGTCCGCATACCAAGGTGACTGGGAAAGATGCTAAGCTGCTCATCAGGGAATGTCTCAGCTATGGGTAAAGGATCATTTGAGAATTCAACTATAAGCCTAGATAGATGGTCCACAACAACATTCTCAGCTTCTTTCTTATCTTTAATCTCTAAATCAAACTCTTGGAGCAACAAAACCCACCGAATCAGCCGCGACTTTGCATCTTTCTTGGAAAGCAAGTATTTTAAAGCGGCGTGATCTGAATAGACAATGACTTTAGATCCCAAGAGATAGGACCTAAACTTGTCTAGGGCAAATACGACTGCTAACAACTCTTTCTCTGTGGTATAGTAATGGAGCTGGGCATCGTTCAAAGTTCTGCTTGCATAGTAGATCACATGAGGGACTTTATCAATTCTCTGACCTAAAACTGCCCCAACTGCATAATCAGAGGCATCACACATGATCTCAAATGGAAGGTTCTAATCAGGGGACCGGATAATAGGTGCAGAGGTCAGAGCAGATTTTAAAGTCTCAAAGGCTTTTTGGCATGCTTCATTAAAGTCAAATGGGGCGTCTTTAGCAAGGAGATTGCACAGAGGTTTAGCAATCTTGCTAAAATCCTTGATAAAACGCCTGTAAAAACCAGTATGGCCTAAAAATGAGCGAATCACTTTAATCATCCGCGGGGGCGGCAGGTTAGAGATTAACTCTACTTAGCCTTATCTACTTCGATTCCCTCTTTAGAGATGATATGCCCAAGAATAATTCCCCTTTGTACCATAAAATGGCACTTCTCCCAATTAAGCACTTGATTTTTCTCTCTACACCTCTCTAAGACTAGAGCTAGGTGTTTCAAACATTCATCAAAAGAAGACCCAAACACATAAAAGTCATCCATGAAAACCTCCAAGAATCGCTCTACCATGTATGAGAATATGGAAATCATGCACCGCTAAAAAGTGGCAGGTGCATTGCATAGCCCAAAAGACATGCGCTGGTAGGCGAATGTACCAAAAGGGCACGTGAATGTTGTCTTCTCTTGATCAGATGGATCGACTGGAATTTGGTTATTGCCGGAATAACCATCCAAAAAGCAGCAATAAGTATGACCGGCTAACCTTTCTAGCATTTGATCAATGTAAGGAAGGGGAAAGTGATCTTTCCTAGTCATTGAATTCAACTTCCGATAGTCAATACAAACACGCCGTCTCGTCTGAACACGAGATGGTACTAACTCATTATGCTCATTGACTACTTGCACAGGGGTCACCCACTTACTATCTGATATCTGATATATAATACTCGCATCAAGAAGCTTGAGTACCTCAGCCCTAACTACTTCTTGCATCACTGGATTCAGCCTTCTTTGTGGTTCACGGGAGGGTTTTGCATTCTCCTCTAAGTGAATCTTATGCATGAAAATCGACGGGCTGATTCCTTTAAAATCTATAATAGACCACCCAATAGCTTCCTTATGCTCGTGAAGGACTTCAAGTAATTTTTTCTCTTGAGCATTATCGAGATTAGAAGCTATGATTATTGGCAACGACTCTGCTGGACCTAGAAATGCATATTTCAAATTATCTGGCAAGGGCTTTAGGTCCAACTTTGGTGGTTCTTCAATGGAAAGAGGTTGGGGAATTGATGAGAGATTGAGAGGCACTGGTTTTGGTTGGAAAGAATGTGTACCCATGGCAGGCACTGAATCTAAAAGTGCATTGACTTGCTCTATAGATTCATCAATATTGAAATCACAACCAAAATGGGATAGGCAAGCTTCTAAAGGGTCCTTCTTTGCAAGTTTGAAAGAAAGATTCCTCTACTAGACTATTAATCAAATGGACTTGTCCGAAATCATTATCATCAGTGTCTATCGAGGTCTTGCTAATGTCAAAAACATTTAGCTTAGCTGTGAGATTTCCAAAAGAAATTTTCATCACTCCATTTCTGTAATTGATGAGGGCGTTGGATGTAGCAAGAAATGGTCGCCCTAAAATCATAGGAATTTGGCCTCTTGTGTTCTGAACAGGCTCAGTATCAAGGACAACAAAGTCCACAAGAAAATAAAAGTGTCTACCTTGATCAGAACATCTTCAATGACACCCCTATGAATTTTCACTGATCTATCAGCAAGTTGGATTGTCATTGGTGTGGGCTTCAACTCTTCTAAATGCAACTGCACACACACAGAATATGGCAGAAAGTTCACACTAGCCCCCAAATCTACCAAAGCTCGCTCAATATGATGATCTCCTATCTTGCATGAGATTGTTGGACATCCAGGGTCCTTATACTTGACAAGGATCTTGCATTGAATAATGGAGCTTGCATGTTCAGCTAAGAATGGCTTTTTCAGAACATTTGTTCTCCTATTTTGAGTGACCAAGTCTTTGAGAAACTTGGCATAAGAAGGTACTTCCTTGATGGCATCAAGTAATGGAATGTTTATCTGAACTTGCTTAAACACTTCCAAAATTTCTTCGAATTGAGTACCCTTCTTATTGTCTTTTAGCCTATGAGGAAATGGGGTTTTAGGAACAAAGGTCCTACTCGAGAGATCTTCACTTGCTTGCTTAGCAAGAGGAGCTTGGTTCACAACTTGAGGTGTAGGCTCAACCTCAGCTGGATACTACTTTTCTTCTTTCTCTTCTTCTTCGCTATTAATTTCCTTTCCCAACCTAAGGGTGGTGATGGCTTGAACTTGCCCATGTGTTGGTGCATTTAGTGGGTTAGGAGTTATCCCACCTGAGGAAACACTTTTAGGATTAGGAATCGGCTGACTAGGAAATTTACCCTTTTCTCTCTCACCCAAATGACTAGCCAATTGACCCATTTGACTCTCTAACTTGATGATGACTTGAGTGTTAATGAGGCCATTGTTCCTAACTTCTTGCAAAATATGACTTGAAGTCTGGTTATTTTGCGTGGTCACTTGAATGAATTGTTTTAAAGTGTCCTCCAAAGATGAGAATTGTTGTGGAGTGACATGGGATGATTGAGCAGGCTGAGCAGATTGAAATGGTGGAGAAGAATTGATTGGTGGACGAAAACCAGGAGGTGGTTGCTGTCATGGAACATTAGCTAATGGGGCACCCATATTTTTTTTTTGCTAATTCAAGCTGAAATCTTAACATTCTTGCCTTGGGCAGGAATGGATCCCAAGACCTCTTGGACTCAAAGATGGGGCACCCATATTGGACATGGGTTGAGCTTGTGTCCATGAAAAATTTGGGTGATTTCTCCAACCCGAATTGTTAGTCTCTATGAATGGGCTATTGAATTGTTTTTTGTAATCATTCATCGCATTTACTTGTTGTGGCATGAATTCGAAGAATCCTACAATAGAGGGGCAAGTTTGCGATGTATGCATAGAACTAGCACACACAGAGCACCCTTCAGCTTGAACTTGATTGACATAATTGTTATCCAACCGCAAAGCTAACGCTTCAAGTTTCTTTGAGAGACTATCTAACTGTCTTCTAGTCTCTACATCTTCGGTTAGCTCATATATTCCTTCTTTCTTAGCTTCCTTCTTGACTTGAGAAGATGGATTCCTACGAGATGAGAAATCCCATTGCTGAGAGCTCTCGAATAGATTCTCAAGGAAATTGTAAGCTTCGTCTTCTGTCAGACTAAGGAAAGTGCCACTGTTCATGGATTCAATCATATTTCGGTTGGTTTGAGTTAACCCATTGGAAAAATATTGGACAAGTCTCCATGTCTCAAAACCATGGTGGGGTCATCTCAAAAGTAGGTCCTTAAATCTTTCCCAAGATTCATAGAATTTTTCATGATCTTCTTGACTAAAATCGGATATTTGTCTTCGAAGTTCATTTGTCTTTGACATGGTAAAAAATTTAGTTAGAAATTTAGAAACCAAAGTCTCCCAACCAAAGATGGACCTAGATGGTAATGAGCTAAGCCATGCCTTTGCTTTCCCTTTCAAGGAGAAAGGAAATAAACGTAGGCGGACCGATTCATCAGAAAAATTTTAAAATTTGAAAGTGGCACAAATTTCTAGAAAATTCTTAATATGGAGGTAAGGATCTTCCTAATCGATTCCATGAAAATTGGGAAGAAGTTGCATTACTTGCGATTTAAGCTCGAAATGGTTTGCGGTTGTGGGAGGCAACACGATGCATGAAGGCGGGTTGGTTGTGATAGGAGAGAAATGTTCTTTTAAAGTTTTTGCTTCTTCTTGTTCTTCAGCCATTGTTTCTTTCTCAAATAAAGGATTTAACTCTAAGTTCTCTATCTTAGTCAATATCTTATCACCACGCTTCCAAACAACAATCATGCACTACTCAACTCCTATTTTTTTCTATTTTTTATAAATTTTTTAAATTTTTTTTAAAAGAAACTAGTAGAACGAAATAATATAAATTAGTGAGATGTTGAGAAAATTTTTCAAGTCCCCGGCAACGGCGCCAAAAACTTATTGTGGATGTTTTATATACTCGCAAGTGCACGAGTCGAATACTTTGTATAGCTTACAAGTGCGAGGTCGAACCCTAGGGACTTGACAGATGGAAAGTATTTATCTCACTCACTAATTCTAATTAATTCGTAATCCAGCTTAGAAATTTTGAGAGAATTTTTATCAACTAAAGATACAGGAATAAAATAATCAATAATAAAATACTAGGGTGGTGGAATCATATAATTGATTTAATTTTTCTAATATTCATGCCCAATAAATTCTATTTTTTATCTCGCACTAATTTGGTCTCTCGACTCTATTAGATGCGAAAAATAAATTCAATTAAATCCTTTTATTTTATAAAATCAGATTGTTTATTCTTTTATAGCCAAACATATGTATAAAATCAAAATACTCATTATTTTCATCACAACACAGTTTATATCCGCTTTTAACAAATTATAAACTGAATCTAATAAATAATAATAAGAATCCAACCTTATTTTTTATCAGTACAAATAGGCATCCAATAGAAAGAATTATTTTTTAACGCGAAAGCACTAAATTGGTAGAATCAATTGGCATGAATATGTGCAATAGAATCAATCAATTATACTCATCTTCAACCCTAAAAAATAATCTAGCCTAACATGCTTGAAATTGAAACACAAAACATAATAAAATAATACATAATAAAATAAATAGAATACTTACTTGAATATACAAATTAATTGGAAAAAGAAAAGAAAAGAAAAGAATCAAAATTATAATATTCACAAAATATTCTGTTCTAAATAATAAAAATGATATCCTAGATATTTAAACATGAAGAATAAATTGAATGGAAAATTGTTCATGAATTGCTAAAAAATGAATGAATACACCAATAAACTAATACCATTCAAAGGGGAAAAATTGAAAGATGCGGCTCTTTCTTCCTTCTGGGCGCCACTGCTGATCTTTCTCCTACTCAAAGTCGGCTCCTCTCTTGTTTAATCAAAGCTGCTAGAAAAATAATCTCCTCCCCAATCTATATTATCTAATATATTATATATATATATATATATATATATATATATAAGCTAATCCGTCCAAAAATAGGAAAAGGGTATGACAAGCAGCAGCCCCTACCGCCTACTAAACATATATATTATATATTATATTCTCTAAACTCTCAAGCTGCTCACTCATATACTAATTAGATGATATATAATATATATTATTTCCCCACCTAAGCTGCTCCGTTGCTATCCCTTTAATAGGTTAAGTCAATCCTCTTTTATAGCCCACTAGCTTCCCACGAAATCATACCCCAACTTGTTGCGTGTCCTACTCGGTAAAGGAAAAGGAGACCAGCTGCTTGCTTCTCCTAATTGATATTATCTCATTTCATCACCCTCCTTTGTAGAAGGTAACGTGTTGCACCACAATCCCCATTGGAAAAGGAAAGTAATTGGCCCACTAGTGTCAAGTCCTTTGGTCCATTATCGAACTGGGTCAGCCCAATTGCCGAATTGGGTTTTAATTTGTCCTGTTACACCACTTTCGCATCCATTCCGTTTCCTGCCAATATAACATAAATCCGAGTAAAATGCTAAGATAAATACTTGAAAATCTCAAGACTCAAGCTATTTAGCCTACCGATTCATGTGTATAAAACACACTCATCAGTAAGGTGCTATGGTTGCGAGTACCATTAGCGTCACAAGATGAAGTGTCATTCGTTATATGAATGAGCGTGAAGATCAAGCCAAGACTTGTAGAATAGTTAGTTAAACTATTCTGTAGATGTGGTGACTAGTTAAGTCACACTTGTAAGATGTAAAGAATAATGTAATTATTATTATTTTTAATGAATGAGGTTTTAAGGTAATAGAACCTGGGAATAGCAGATGTAAGTTGTTATATTTAGTTATATAATGATGTATGTTTGGAATGAGATGTTCTCGTGATGTACGGAATCTGGGTGTGAAGATAGACCAGATTTCGGGGCTTCACATGATCGAAATACATATAATTAATATAAAATAAGACTTGATATCCATGTCTTATATTTAATTGAGACATTCTATGGTGGAATGAATGAATTGGCGGTAACTATTTATTAGGTTCTTTTATGATTAATGTTAAATCTATATTATCTGAAAAATCGTTGATCGCTAAAGGGGCTTACCCTTATTGTAGACTAAATATTATTTATTTAAATGAATTATTAGTTTAATTTATTTATTTAAATAAGATTAGAAGTGTTTTAATTAATTTATTCACAATCGATTTAATATGGAGAACCTAAAGGGTCACACCATAAAAGGAAGAATATTTATTAAAAAATAAATGGCATAATCATAATAATAAGTTAAGGATATTTAATTTAATCTATGCTGATAGAATAAATTAAATAGCTTAATATTTATTATTTAATATTTTAGAAATATGAAATATATATTAATAAGAGGAGTCTTATTATTATTATTATTATTATTATTTATTTTCTAAACGAGTTTGGAAATTAATTAATAAGATACTCTTTCTCATATATATATATAGAGCAAGGATCAAGAGCATAACTCTTAAAGAGCATAACTCCGTAAAGAGCATAACTCCCTTTTAGTGACGGACCAAACCGTCGCTAAATGCGTCGCCCTAGGTCCGTCCGTCGCAATAGGTACGTCCGTCGCTATATATTGTTCGTCGAATAAGACCTATGGCGTCGGATGAACCTATGGCGACGGACAGGCGACGATTTGGTCCGTCGCTAAAGGTGATATGCTTGTTATGTCTTTTAAGAGTTATGCTCTTGAAATGCTCCATATATATATATATATATATATATATATATATATATTCCTAATAAGATTAGGAAGCTAATTAATTAAAAAAGTTTAATTATTTCTAATAGGATTGAGAAGCCTAATTAATTAAAAAGGTTTAATTAATTAATATGAAACCTTAATCCTAAATGGTTTATAAGAGTTGCCTACATCTATAAATAAGAAAGTCTTATTATGGAACAAGGTTACACTACACACTGAATTACAAGAGTTGGAAGAGTACATATATTCTATAGAGATAGAATTATGGTTTAGCCACACACCCATCTTCTTGAATAACTCTTCATATTTGGTGGATCACCTCTAGAGGCCAAACGCTTGGGTGGCTAACGTTGATCAAAGGAATGGGAATCTATCTGGTCGAATTTTAGGATAACACAAAGGATTAAGAGTTGAACATGTACATGAGGAAGCTATATTCTACAAGGGTATAATTCTGATATCCCACTCCTTGTTCTGGTTTGAACCGAAGAGTGTTGGCTTGCAGTGTTGCTATATTGGGATTGCAGTCTTCCTGCGTTACTCTTTGATCTGGTGCTTTGGCTTGTCTTGGGCCGGTTTATTTCCTGCGTTACTCTTGTCTGTTTGGGTTGGGTGGGCCGTCCATCTTGGGCTCCTTTGCTTCTTCATGGTTCTCGGTTTTGGGCCCTTTTGATGTTCCTTGCAGGTTGGTTTGCGTGCTTGTTTGTTGGGCCGGTTGCTGCTTTGTATGGCTTTTTTGTACAGTTTATGTTCCTTGTAATATAGGGTAGTCTGGTCTTTCTTGTTGGCTTGGTCTTTGGCCTTCCTTTTATAGTCATGACATCATAGGGTTTGTCCTATGATGTCTATGCTATATCCTATTAGAGTCCTCCAATGTCCCTTGTATCCTGTTATTATTTATATATTTTAAAATTTAGCACAAAAAAAACAAGATATGATCATGGTTTATGGTTTGTAAAAAAAAATATAAAATCCACTTTTATTATGCTTCTGCCTTGTTTATGTAATTTAATTGCATGTATGCGTTTCTAGCAAACCTAACATGGCGCGGTTGCGCTACTCCCTATCAAAACCAGAACTGACTTTGAACCTGCTTGATCCCAGCTCACTTACTAGCATACATGGGTAATGATGCATACTATATACACATGTAAAGTAGGTTTAGGTCTTTTCTATGGCCATCTCCAGTTCACTTCAATGTTATGGTTTCATTTGGAAACATTTCTATTTTGACAATGCTAAATGAAACCATTTCACAAAGGGCTAATCATTCTCATAATCAAACTACGCAACCTTTAATACGCATGCTCGAATGTATACATCTCATTTACAAATAGTTAGTAAAGTTCTTCTCTTGAAAACTCATTTTGAATCATGCTTGAATATTCTATATCATACTTAATTAGATGGGTGAACATAGTAGTCATGCTTAGAGGTGTAAAGTGTCCTATTATGATTGCTTAAAAGATCATAATGCAAGTAGGGTAATTCTCAACAAAGTTAGTTTTCAACTTCTAAAAGTTTTCTTGAAAATCTCATGTTAAACCAAACTAAACATGCAAAGCAACTTTGAATCCACAATTCATACCCATTTGTATACATAACTAAGCCACATACACATGCTAAAAAGGTTAGAACTCAAAAGACACAAGGTTCGTCAATTTTTGGTTTTTGACTTCTAAATTTTCTTCAAAAAAATGCTACTAAACTAATCTTTAAATACACTAAAACAACTTATGACATGCAAAGGAACCTTGGATCATGTGTAATACTTATCTTCATGCGTACTCAAGTCAAACTAACATGCTTGGAATATCATAAGAAAAATAAAATTGAATTTCAAGACTGCCAGATGGCGCGGTCGGGTTGGATTTGGCTTAGGAAGTGGAGTGGCCGCGCCACTTCGGCACAGACCCAGACATCACTATGCTTATACAGAATTTCAAAATATATAACACACAACCTTTTATTCTTGCATAACCAGATCAACACATTGCCTCCAAAACGTACATATAACTCACATAACACAATGATATTCAATTTCAAACTAATTATCAAGCATTTCATATCCAATTCTAAGAATATCTGTTCTTGAAATTAAGAACATGGCTGAGATAATATTACATTTTTGAAGTTGTGAATTGAATTCCTTGCTCCTACTTCAGATTGTTCACTCAATTTGCAGCACTCAAACTCTATATGGACTTATACAATTTCTAGCAACTCAATTTAAGAAGGGAAGCTTCAAATTTATAGCCAAGCTTTTACCCCATTGGTGGTTTTGCCCTACGAATCAAACCAAAGGGAATAAGAAAAATCCATTGGGCAAGAAGAAGTTGGTGAAAAGCTCCACCCACTCCATCTTCATCCATCCTTCTAGCCATCAACACTCTCCTTGATTTTCAGCAATGTAGAGCTATAGGCTTTTAGTTAAACACGGCTGGAGAAGGAAATTGGGACTAGAGTTTTGGGGATAAGCTTTTTAAAACACTGTATTCGTAAAATAGATTCTAGTATGGTTAGGTTTATTTTATTTTGGGCTCACAAGTCCAAATTTTGCTAGCTTAATGTTACAACTTAGGTTTTAGTCAGGGACACTTATACACATATTGAAACCCCAAATATACACCAATATAAACATAAGTGTACATATACCTATCATCATATAATTCATGTACATTGGGTTAGCCCAAATAATATTTAAATTGTGTTAGAATATAATTTAGTTGGATACTAATAACCCATTATTTTCCATAAAAATTATTATTTTAATTATACCCAATTATTTTAATGATAATTAATATCAACTATTTATTTTCTAAAAGTTAACTTTTCCTCCATACTTTTTAAAATACCTACTTAATTGACTCACCATGCATCATTATGTCACACAAGGCTTATTTATACAAACTTAGTAAATTACATAACTTAGGCTTATTTTTACCATATAGTCTCATATAACAACTATCCACATATTATAATATTATTCTTAACATCATATATTATATTTTATGCATGAAGTAATCTTTATTACACTATCACTTACATGATCACATATCACATATGGTTGCACATAACAATTAATCAATCAATAATGATAATAATAATAATAATAATAATAATAATAATAATAATAATAATAATAATAATAATAATAATAATTAAATGATAATTAGTCCACTACATTATTTAATCATTCCCTCATTAATTTAATTAATGAATTGGTTATTCCATCGCTTTTCCACACTAGACATATCTCACAAGCTTAACTAAGCTCATCATCAATATCACCACATTTCTCAACTATCACGTATTTAATTTAAATTTAATCGAGTTATCACATTTCAAGATATACATAAATAAATATGTATTCAATAAAATTATTCAAACATTTCTATTCTCAATATTAATATTATTTATAAAATTCTACGGGTATTACATCATCCCTCCTTATAAAAATTGTATCCTTGGACAAGGTTATATAAACAGATGGGGATAGTCCCTCCTCATCTTATCTTCTAATTCCCACGTAGCCTCTTTGGCGTTGTGGTTTTGCCAAATTACTTTTAGAGAGGATATAACTTTATTTCTTAATGTTTGTTCTTTCCTATCTAGTATTTGGATAACAATTTCTTCATATGTCAGATTTTTCTCCACTTGAATGGGTTCATAGGAGATCACGTGCTTATAGTCGGGCTTGTATGGTCGTAGCATGGAAACATGAAATACGTTGTGGATGTGCTCCAGTTTGGGCGGTAAAGCTACCTTGTACGCCACTTCGTCCACTCGCTTCAATACCTCAAACGGTCCTATGAACCTCGGACTCAATTTTCCTTTCTTTCTAAATCTTATATTTCCCTTCCAGGGGGATACTTTTAGAAATACAAAACTTTTGACTTAAAAGTCTAGGCTTTGACGGTGAAAATCTGTGTACTTTTTCTGTCGATCTTGAGCTGCTACTAATCTGACTCTAATTGTTGTTACCACATCTGCGATCTGTTGAACTAATTATGGTCCCAAAGTCGTCGCTCACCGACCTCATCCCAACATAATGGTGTTCTTCACTTTCTCCCATAAAAAGCTTCATATGGTGGCATACCGATACTCGCATGATAACTATTATTATAAGCGAATTCTACTAAGGGTAATTGATCATCCCAGTTCCCCTTGAAATCCATTATGTAAGCTCTAAGCATGTCCTCTAACGTTTGTATGTTTCGTTCACTCTGGTCGTCGGTTTGATGATTATAAGCAGTACTCAATCTCTACTGTGTTCCTATCCTCTCTTGCAAGCTCTCTCAAAAGTTTGACGTGAAGCGCTGATCTCGATTTGAGACAATTTACATCCGGCACTCCAAGTCGTGAGACGATTTCATTTACGTATAACTTTGCTAACTGATTCAAATTGAATCGGATTTTTATTGGTAGAAAATGAGCTGTCTTTGTTAGTCGATCCACAATAACCCATATGACATCATAACCCTTCTATGTGATCGGATGTCCCACCACGAAGTCCATCGTAATGTGCTCCCACTTCAACTCCGGTATTTCAAGCGATTGAAGTAAACCACTCGGCCTAATCTCTGCTCTGACTCATTGACAGGTAAGACATTTACTGACGTACTCTGCAACCTCACGTTTCATATTGGGCCACCAAATGATCAATATGTAGAATCAGAACAAGTGATTGCTGAGATTCGCGCAGGAACATCACCAGAATATCGAACCATGAACCTCACGCTTGGCGCCAATGCGGTTTTTATTTGAAATCAAACCATTGAACTAAGAAATAAAAAAAAAACGATCCCGGTACATTTTTTACTTCCTGGATGAACCAAATATGATGTCTTGTGTGCCTCGTGCAAAATCTCCTCTTTTAATTCAGTTATGCTCGGCACCCACACTCGATATTCGAACCTTAATATATTGTCCTTATCCATTTTGAACTTTTCTTCCTCATTTTTTGCTATACTTTTCCTTATCTTCTCGCAATCTCCATCCTTCTATTGTGATTCCTTTATTCTATCCAATAACGTCGGATGAGCTCCTATTACGAATAACTTCTCTATAGACTATTTGGGTCTCTTCACTTCTATTTCCAGTCTTTCCATTTCTTTTTTTAGCTCCTCCTGAGATGTCAACGCAAACAACTTCTCCCTTCCTTTTCTACTCAAAGCGTCGGCTACTACGTTTGCCTTTCGGGGTGATAAAGAATTGCACAGTCGTAGTCCTTGATTAATTCCAACCACCTCCTTTGTAGCATATTCAACTCCTTCTGTGTGAAGATATATTTCAATTTTTTTTGGTCCGTATATATCTCATATTTTTCTCCATACAAATAATGTCTCCAAATTTTTAACGCAAAAACTACCGCCGCTAATTCCAAGTCATGGGTAGGGTATCACTTTTCATAATCATTCAACTGTTGTGACGCATACGCAATGACCTTGTCATGTTGCATCATCACATAACAATGACCTTTGTGTGACACATCACTGTACACCACTAAACCTCCCGTATCATCCGGTAATGACAATACAGGCGCCTTGCTCAACCTTTTCTTCAACTCCTTGAAACTTTCTTCGCACTTTTTCGTCCAAACAAACTTCATTGTCTTCCTCGTTAGATTGGTCAACGGGGTTGCTATCTTAGACAAATCTTGGACAAATCTTCGATAGTACCCGGCTAACCCTAAGAAACTTTGTACCTCCGTTGGCGTGTTTGGCTGCTCCCAATTACTCACTGCCTCCACCTTTGCAGGATCTACCGAAATTTCATTCTTATCTATCACGTGCCCTAAAAATTGGACCTTCTCCATCCAAAATTCGCACTTAGAAAATTTTGTATACATCTTCTCCCATCTCAACGCTTCTAACACCACACTCAAATGTTCAGCATGTTCTTCCTTGGTTTTTGAGTAAATCAAAATGTCGTCAATGAAAACTACCACGAACTTATCCAAGTATGGCTTGAAAACTTGATTCATCAAGTCTATGAATGATGCTAGAGCATTAGTCAAACCGAATGACATCTCCAAAAATTTGTAGTGACTGTATCGGGTTCGGATTGCCATTTTCGGTATGTCTTCCTTTTGTACCTTCAACTAATGATATCCCTTTCGCAGGTCTATTTTCGAAAAATACTTCGCTCCTTTCAATTGATCGAAAAGGTCTTCTATCCATGGTAACGGATATCAATTCTTAATCGTCACTTTGTTCAACTCTCGATAGTCGATATAGAGCCTCATCAATCCATCCTCCTTCTTGACAAACAACACTGGTGCTCCCCATGGAGACACACTAGGCTGAATATATCCCTTATCTAGAAATTCTTGCAATTGTATCATCAATTCCTTCATCTCTACTGGCGCTATACGATATGGGGCTTTCGAAATTGGTGCAGTTCCCGGTGCTAAGTTTTTTACGAATTCGATTTCTCTGTCTGGCAGAAGGCCAGGCAGATCATCTGGGAATACGTCTTGAAATTCTCTCACTACTGATATATTTTTCATTTCTACTCCCTTTTTCTAAGTATCTACAATATAAGCTAAATAACATACACATCCTTTTCTCAATAATTTTTTTGGCTTGTATCATCGTAAGACAACACGATTGCCTAAGCGATGAGCTACCATAAAACACTATCTTAGACCGATTTGGAGTCTAAAGGTTCACACTTTTCTTCTGACAGTCAATTATCGCAGCATGGTTATATAACCAGTCCATTCCTAGCATCACATCAAAATCTCCCAATCGTATCGGAATCAAATTTACTCTTAGTTTATGCCCCCTAATCACTGAATAATAATTTTGGTATACGAATTCTACGGGGATTACTTCCTTATTCATAACTTCTATGTTCAAAGAATTCTTTAATCATTCTTGGGGTAAATTTAATCAACTAGTAAAATCTTTAGACACAAAGGAATAGGTAGCACCCGAATCAAATAATACATAGGCATTTATATTATTAATTGGGATAATACCTGATACCACGTCTTTTCCATATACTGCATCCTGGACCATCATATTGAATGTTTTGGCAAGATTGGTTGGGTTGTGATGGTCCAACAATCATCAGTTTACTGCCTCCTCCCTAATTACCGCTTCCTCTGCTGCTTCCTTTCTTCGGGCAGTCCTTAATCTGATGCTCTATCGAGCCACAAGCAAAACATCCTTTTATCTTCTTCAGTTTTGGTCAGTTCAGCAAAATGTGCCCCTCCTCGCCACAATTGTAGCATACACTGCGTCCTTTCCAGCATTCTCCTTGATGATTCTTCCCACACTTCGGACACGCCTCACTTCTTTTCTTAAATCCTCCTTGATGACTTCTCATCTTATTGTGGTTTCTGTTGTTATTGTTGTTATCCCATTTCCTTTTTCCTAGATTACTTCCCCCACTACTACTTCATCTATGATTTTCTCCCCCATTATTCTTGTTCTTCTTCTCTTTGTTGTACTGGCTCAAAGCCTCCCTACCTTCTTTAACGATGATGGCCTTTTCCAACAGCGTAGCGAATGAGTCGATTTAGAGTACCGACAGCTTGTTGAACAACCATGGTTTCAGTCCTAGTTAAAAATGTCGAGCTTTTCTTTCTTCTGTGTCGACTTGGTGTGATGCAAAACGCGCGAGCTCGTTGAATCTTGCCGCATATTGCTCCACAATTATCTCTCCTTATTTTAGTTCTAGAAACTTAACCTCCATTCGGTTATGCATTCTCTTTGGGAAATAATTCTCAAAGAACTGCGTCTTGAACCTCTCCCGTGGTATAACTCCTTCTCCAGCTCTTTGTTGATTCGCCTCCCACCAGAAGTTCGCCTCGCCCTTCATCATATATGTAGCGTATGCGGTCTTCTGGTCGTTCCCCACACGAGCTATGACAAACGCCTTCTCCATCTCTTTGATCCAAATATGTGCTTTGATAGGATCGGTTGTTCCCCTAAACTTCGGAGGTCATACACTCTTAAAGTCTTTGAAATTGGTTACCGAAACCGCTTGGGGGTTGTTACGCATGGGTTCATCATTTCTTCCTCGAAGGACTTCTCCTAATAAGTCGACTAACATTTGGATAGGGTCTACTTGTTCCCTCTCATTGTTGAGTGATTCTTCCGGTGCTGCTAATCTACGTCTGGGCGGCACTTTCTGAAATAATAACCTCATATTATTATCTCATTATATTCTTTTAAAAATTTCTTTAATGAACAAATTTTATAACACATTTAAATAGAAACATTTATATTCATATTCCAAAAGTTGTTACATCGATATGATCTTCGTATAGCATACTACTATAAATCCTATCACCTATCCCCTAATATCTCAAAAGATGGGGAATCATACTAACATACTACCCCTCTAACAAAGACATACTTTTGGGGTTTACAATAAACTTTCCCGCATCTTACACAAAAGATCAGAATTCAACATCAATACAAACATAAATATACTACTACTACTAGACTCCTAATAAGTAAATCTCAACCTAACATCCTGCGCTCTTATACTCTATCTGTCCCATATGTGCCAACATGTCTCTGCTCATAGTATAACGGGTCTGTCCCTGCTCAGCCGGATAATGGTACACACCATCGATCCACCTCTCCATGGTCCGTGCGAAAAGCGCAGTCCATCCTTTTCATCTTTCTGTTCTTGCATTTTACCTCAACCTTTAAGTCATTAGCCCTATCATTGGATTCCTCCCACTTCTCTTAGAAGTGGATCCTCTCCATAACCTCCATCTCCAGCTCTATGCGAAGAGCCTCTTTCTCAGTCTTCTCACTCATTTCCCTTTCCTCAATTTTTCTAGCTTTCTTACCAGCTCCGCTTTTCTGGACAACAAACGATGAATGTGGGTTCCTAGCTGTGTTCCTACTTCCTTGCAATATGTATTTTCTACCTCCATCTCATATATCTCAAGCTGCCTCTTATGGGCCTCAGTCTTCAGGCCCTACATCGCTGCCTGCCTCTCTAGGGCCTCAGACTCTAGCTCCTCCACCCTGCATCCTAACTCCAGAATCTGCTCCTCATACTCACCCAACATCTGATCCTCGAACTTGGTCCCATCGTGTGGTACCCCATCGAAATCTCCCAAGAGATCATCCTCCATGGGTTCTTTTTCTGGGTCAGACTCTACCTTCATCTCCTCATCATCATTGTCGAACTCGGCCTGGGCTACCGCTGAAATAGGTTCAGCTACCAAAGGTGCCTCATATACCACATGTATGTCACGTGGCTCCTCCTCTACAACTCTACTAGGTCCTCCTGTATCCCTCATCCTTCAACCATCAACACAAAACAAGCAAACAACAACCCCATTAGAATGTCAAATAAAACATAAGTTTATTGTATGGAATTAAAATATATTTCATAACGCCACTAACTCTCTAGGTAAACTCTATATGAGTTTTATCTCCTTCTATTCTCTAAGTTCTTCTAAGGTTATAGTCTAAGGATTCTCGCTTCTAAGGTTCATAACCTAATGCTTTGATACCAACCTGTGACGGCCCCAAATTCAGATACATGTACCTTAAATATGGTGCTTCACGTTCTAACTCTAATAACATACTAATATCTCAAACAACGGAATAATAGAATAATTTAAATTGATATAATATAAATATTCTCGTCCCAAGGTCTCGCAACCATTACTAACATATTATATAACTTAATACAAAACACTAAATAAGTTTTATTAGAACATAATAATATTAAACTTCTAACATAGGGAACTAAAGTTATTTCGTAGCCTTGCCCTTTCCCTTATCCTTTCCTGATGTTTCACCACGTTCTGCCTTAACTGAAAGGTTTAAAAAAAGCAAGAATGAGCAACAAATTTTCTCAGCAAGTATATAACAATAAGGGTGAACAAACATAAGTATCAAGGTAATAATCTCAAAAGTATAAAGAAGAAAGGTAATTCGAGAATTTAAAGAATAATGTTGTAAATAAGAAAATACCAATAGTTCCAAATCTATCCTTTGAATTGTAAACAAAAAGCCATTATATACTGAAGCATTATCAAAAGAATTCAAAGGTTTCAACGTTTCCCAATAGATAAGATTTTAATACTGAGCAATCACTAAGGATCAGGAACTCCTGCTAGAATTAACAGTATTTTACTGATAATCCAATAAAAATAAGTACAATAGGTGATCAGCCTGAAGTACCCTACGTTATGCATAACATTTAAACATGTTGTTCACACGTGTGTTGGTCTCCCAACATATATATATATCCCCTTCTATGAGGGTTGTACATCTCATCAAATTATAAGAGTCTGCACCAAAGAAATTGGTTTGGATATCTTTCTAATTCATAGACATTGGTCTAGCCGAATCAAATGGCTTAGACACCTTTTCTCAATACATATAGGAACAATTTATAAGTTCAAAGCTTGCAATATAATTCACGGAATATAATAGTGATTTCAAACCAAGCTTTAGAGTATGAATAATAATTTCTGATAATTTATATATCACAATCTTTATTCATAGAATGATTATACAATCAATAAGTATATTCGCTCAAACATATAGTTGATATAACAATAAATAGAAACTTGCACAATATCCAAAGTTGTGTAAGTTAGGGAACTTGCCTCTCTCGTAGATTACAAGTCTAAAGCTCAACGTCATTGCAAAGTCTTACTTCCTATTTATGTATATATATATATATATATATATATGTATGTATATACACAAATTAGTTATACAAGTTTGGTACATAATCCCACTATTATACACATATATTATACACATGTTCCATCATATATGCTAAACATATTTTTTTTAAGTCCTATCTTTGATATACAATCAAACCATATCTTAGTACACTATCGAACCATGTAGTTGTATAATCGACAATGTCTTTGCTTTTGAAAGATTCATTTAGAAATATTTTAAAAAGTTTTGTAATCTTGACCTCATACCTCCCTTGTATGTTCAAACATTTAAAACATCAACTTAATCATGTATTGTAGCTTAAAGCAGTATCCTACACATGTTATAAGTTTTAGTTACAAATAAAATAGTCAGACAGTTCTGGCATGTAGAGCGGTTGTGCTGCATTATGACAAGGGAGTGGCGCGGCCGTGCTACTCCCTGTCAAAACCAGAACTGACTTTGAGCTTGCTTGATCCCAGCTCACTTATAAGTATACATGGGTAATGATGCATACTATATACACATGTTAAGTAGGTTTTGGTCTCTTCTATGGCTATCTCAAGTTCACTTCAATGTTATGGTTTCATTTGGAAACATTTCTATTTTGACAAAGCTAAATGAAACCATTTCACAAAGGGCTAATCATTCTCATCATGCTTTAATTGTATATAGCATGCTTAGTAAAGTTCTTCTCTTGAAAACTCATTTTGAATCATGTTTTAATTGTATATAGCATGCTTAATTAGATGGGTGAACATAGTAGTCATGCTTAGAGGTGTAAAGTGTCCTATTATGATTGCTCAAAAGATCAGAATGCAAGTAGGGTAATTCTCAACAAAGTTGGTTTTCAACTTTTAAGTTTTTCTTGCAAATCTCATGTTAAACTAAACTAAACATGCAAAGCTCCTTTGAATCCACATTTCATACTCATTTATATACATAACTAGGCCACATACATATGCTAAAAAGGTCAGAAATCAAAAGACACAAGGTTTGTTAAGTTTGGTTTTTTACTTCTAAATTTTCTTCAAAAAAATGCTACTAAACTAAGCTTTAAATACACTAAAACAACTCGTGACATGTAAAGGAACCTTGAATCATATGTAACACTTATTTTCATGCGTACTCAAGTCAAACTAACATGCTCGAAATATCCGAAGACAAATAAAATTAAATTTCTAGACTGCCAGACGGGGCGGCCGCGCTGGATTTGGCCTAGGAAGTGGCGCAGCCCCGCCACTTCGGCACAGACCCAGACTTGACTCTGCTTCTGCAGAATTTCAAAATACATAACATAACCTTTGATTCCTTCATAACCAGACCAACACATTGCCTCCAAAACGTACATATAACTCACAATGCATAATAATATTCAATTTCAAACTAATTGTCAAGCATTTCATGTCCTATTCTAAGAATGTCTTTTCTTGAAATTAAGAAATTGGCTAAGATAATATTACCTTTTGAAGTTGAGAATTGAATTCCTTGCTCCTACTTCAGATTGTTCACTCAATTTGCAGCACTCACACTCTATTTGGACTTATACAATTTCTTGCAACTCAATTTGAGAAGTGAAGCTTCAAATTTATAGCCAAGCTTTTACCCAATTAGTGGTTTTGCCCTAAGAATCAAACCAAAGTCAAGAAGAAAAAGCCATTGGGCAAGAAGAAGTTGGTGAAAAGCTCCACCCACTCCATCTCCATCCATCCTTCTAGCCATCATCACTCTTCTTGATTTTCAGCAATGTAGAGTCATAGGCTTTTGGTTAAATATGGTTGGATAAGGAAATTGGGACTAGAGTTTTGGTACAAGCTTTATAAAACACTGCATCAGTAAAATGGATTCTAGTCATGGACACCTATACACATATCCATACCCCAAATATACACCCATATAAACATAAGTATACATATATCTATCATCATAAAATCCATGTACATTGGGTTAACCCAAATAATATTTAAATTGAGTTAGAATATAATTTAGTTGGGTACTAATAACCCATTCTTTTCCATAAAAATTATTATTTCAATTATACTCAATTAATATAATGATAATTAATATCAATTATTTATTTTCTAAAAGTTAACTGTTCCTCCATACTTTTTAAAATACCTACTTAATTGACTCACCATGCATCATGTCACACAAGGCTTATTTATACAAACTTAGTAAAGTACATAACTTAGGCTTATTTTTTTTTACCATAAAGTCTTATATAACAACTATCCACATATTATAATATTATTCTTAACATCCCATATTATATTTTATTCATGAAGTAATATTTATTACACTTCCACTTACAAGCTCACATATCACATATGGTTGCACATAACAATTAATCAATAATAATAATAATAATATAATAATAATAATAATAATAATAATAATGATAATTAGTCCAACACATTATTTAATCATTCCCTCATTAATTTTATTAATGAATTGGTTATTCCATTGCTTTGCCACACTAGACATTTCTCACAAGCTTAATTAAGCCCATCATCAATTTCACCACATTTCTCAACTATCACGTATTTAATTCAATTTAATTGACTTATCACAGTTCAAGAAATACATAAATATATATGTATTCAATAAAATTATTCAAACATTTATATTCTCAATATTAATATTATTTATAAAATTCACGAGTATTACATTGTCTGCAACTGTTGAAGAGACTGGCGTATTAAGGACATAAGATAACTTTTCAGCCATGAGAACTATTCTCAAAATTCCTTAACATTGAATTAGGTTTGTTTAACTTTTAGCAACTAATATGCTCCGCAATGATAATAAATTAGACATTTGTAAAATTCTGTAAATGAATTTGTAATTTTACAACATTAGCATACATTCATCTTATTAATCACCAGATTAATTTAGGTCTTTATTAAAATGGTGTCTCCCACTATTTCTTCAAAATATATACTCCTTTTTTGTATATAGTTCGACAGATTTTATATTCGTGACTTTGTAAAATACGCTTAGTGAGAAAGGATCCAATATACAATAAATATATAGCCTTGTGTGTGCACAACAAACTATATATTTATTCAAAAGGTAGACAACTCTTGTCAGTTATATCTCTATGCAACTCCCTTTAATTTTGCCTCTTTGATTATAATGGTCAAGTGTGTGCACATCCGAACTAAAATAATCTAAGTTAAGTTAAGCCCAGCATTTCCATTCAAGCAAAGAGAAAACTATAGCCTTGTGTGTGTACAACAAATCAGTTGTAAACACTCAAAATTTTCTTTCCCTGTTATTAACACTGTAGTTGGGCAAGAATGCCATCAAATCAACCCTGATCTAAAATCGGGCCATTAAATCAACCCCGATCTCAAATTGGGCTGTCAAATTAATCTTGATCTCAAATCGGGCCCTCAAATCAACCAGGATCTCAATATCGAGCCATCAGATCAACCCCGATCTCAATATCGAGCCGTCAAATCAACCCCGATCTCAATATCGGGCCGTCAGATTAACCCCGATCTCAAATCGGGCCTTCAATTCAACCCCAATCTCAAATTAGACCGTCAAATCAACCTCGATCTCAAATGGGGTCGTTAATTCAATCCCGATCTCAAATCGGGCATTCAATTCAACCCCGATCTCAAATCGGGCCGTCAAATCAACCCCAATCTCAATATCGGGCCGTCAAATCAACCCCGATCTCAATATCGGGCCATCAGTTCAACCCCGATCTCAATATCGAGCCATCAGGTCAGCCCCGGTCTCAACCCGGGAGGTACAAGTCAGCCCCGGTATCAACCCGGGAGGTACAGGTCAACCCCCGTCTCAACTCGTGAGGTACAGATCAGCCCCGGTCTCAACCCGGGAGGTACAGATCAGCCCCGGTCTCAACCCGGGAGGTACAGGCCAGCCCCGATCTCAACCCGGGAGGTACAGGTCAGCCCCAGTCTCAACCCGGGAGGTACAGGCCAGTACCGTTCTCAACCCGGGAGGTACAGGTCAGCCCCGGTCTCAACCCGGGAGGTACAGGTAAGCCCCGATCTCAACCTGGGAGGTACAGGTCAGCCCCGATCTCAACCTGGGAGGTACAGGTTAGCCCTGGTCTCAACCCAGGAGGTACAGATCATCTCCGGTCTCAACCCGGGAGGTACAGTCAGCCCCGGTCTCAACCCGGGAGGTACAGGTCAGCCCAGGTCTTAACTCGACAGGTACAGATCAGCCCCGATCTAAATTCGGAAAGTACAAGTCATCCCCGGTCTCAACCCGGGAAGTCAGGTCAACTTCGGGAATAAACCTGAAACTCCACAACATCTCCAGAGGAAATTTTGGAGCGACCAAGTCAACCTCAGAGACAACACTGAGGACAAACAGACTCGAATGGGATCCAAGTCTTGGAAACAACCCCAAGAAGTCAACCGAAGGCCATGGGAGGGGCAAAACGATCATTTTACCAACTCTACGCTGATTCAGTCAAACTCAAGCAGAATTGATGCCATCAAGGTCAGAACGAACCATAACTATGATCCCAAGTGTAAACAACGCAAGACAGCTCAACGGACAAACTATGGGGAATGGAAGACCTGGTTATGAACCCTTCTTCTTGGACCCGAAAAATATTTTATCCCATGTCATTGTGACACTCTCGGCGAGGGCTTTCCGGAAAGGTATCGCACGCCTCACATGGACGTTACGATCAAAAGTTAGAAAGTTTTGACTTTGACCTCGCATTGCTCGGAGTGCACATACTTCGAGACGACTGAACCGAACACGTGGGCCCCACCAGGGGAGCAGTACCTCTACCTGCGGCAACAGCAGGTAGGGTGGAGGCTCCTTGGCCAGTCCATTGTGAGTATTTTTACGATCAGCAAGTCAATACTACTACTTCGTACTTTTATACACTTGCACGTTAATTTTTTGATTTCTAAATATGCCCGAAACTCAGTTTCGTGGCAGTTTTTGTCAACATATTGGTACATTTTTGTACATAAACACATTTTCTGGCATTTTTACAACTCAGATTGACAATCCGTCACTTCCAGCATCTTTGGCATACTTGCATCGTCGTTATAAGCAACTTCGCTGGACTGGGTTATCTTCCCAGTCCGGGTTTGGCTTTTTTTGTGTATATTTAACTGTACATATACTAACTTTTCAATTCTGTCAAGCCCGGATGTCAAATCTGAGGTAGTTTACTTCTTATATATATATATTTATGCATATATAAGCAACTTTCACCACCACTGGGTTCTCTTTCCAGTCTTGGTTGACTACATATCTGTCTATATATATATATATATATATATTTACATTTTAGTCCGCCTGGATCATTATGTCGCCTTTATATTGTTTTTGCACCCTTCACCATTAATGGGTTATCTTCCTAGTCACTGGTTGACTATTTTTCCATACATTTACATTTCAGTTCGCCCTATATTATTCTGTGGCCTTTTTACTACTTTTATATATAAATATGCATATATAAGCAGCCCTCACCACCACTGGGTTCTCTTCCTAGTTTTGGTTGACTACTTTCCTGTCAATATATATATTTTAATTTTAGTCCGGGCACCGGTGTGAAAACCCATCGCCCTTTACAGCTTTCGTATATATAACTGTATATATATTGCTTTACTCGCTTTTATTAAATTGTTGCTTTAAATATTCATTTTATATGAATCGGCACTGACATATCTGCGGGCGAACTAGATTTATTTAAATCTCGCCAACTCTCGCTTTCAAACGGTTCAAAACATGTCCAGACTGAACCGTGGAGCTAGAATGGCTGAGATTTATTTAAATCTAGCTTTCTTTTCTAGTTTCAGTTTAAAAGCAACCTCGCGTCCCTTAGATCGCTATCTAGTGGGAACGAGATGCTTCGGCCAGGTGTGAACCAGGATTTACTGAATGAATCCTTAGTTCTGGCGACATTTGGGATATATATCTGTTTCTATACAAATTTGAACTGTGCAGGTTTATTGGCTACTCATACGTGAGCCTAGGAATCGTGGGATTCATGATCAAACTGATCAAAATCTGATTCCCACGATGGACAAACTCCACTTTACAAATATACCCTGCCAGTTTTTCTGTAAAAAAATGTACATACAAAAGACCTTAAAACAGCTATCCAGATTTATGGTCTCAACATAGTGAAAATATGGTTTGTCGTGTTAGAGTCCCTCTGATGGCTATAATGCCCATGAGGAGACCGACACTTGTATTTATTTTTGTGATCGAGGATGCTTCGCAGCCCGACAATCACCATTCAAATTGTGACTTAAGGCTGAAAAGATAAAAAATGGAAGTATCAGCAGGCTTCAATTCCTATGTTAGCGTAAGGGTTTGATAACCAGCTTTCAAAACATCACTTTCAAATCAATTAAAAGAAAAGCTTTTGCTCAAATCAAACACTTTTGTAAATCAAATCAAAGACTTTTTGCAAATCAAATCAAACCCTTCGTATATAGGTTCAACGAAGCAAAACACTACTTTCAATCAATCAATCAAACATAGGCCCAACTTTCAAACAGCATTCACACACATTTCAGTTTTTAAGGAAAATATTAAAAAGATACGGTACCGTATTTACACGGGAGTTGTGGGGTGCCTAACTCCTTCCCCACACTTAACCAAGCCCCCAAGCTCAAAATTTCAGTTTCAAAGATCAAGTTTTGACAGTGTCCAGCAATTGGGCCTCTTTCAAACAAAATTCGGTTGAGTTAGTACAACCATTTCAAATCTACCAACTGGCGACTCTGTAAAACATTCAAATCGTCGACATGATACATGTTGGCCTTTTCCTAAAAAATCCTTCAAAACCATTTTCGCAATAAAAAGAGTAAGGGTAGAGATAACTTAAGAAGAGATAAAAGATCCGGGTTGTGACCCGACCTGCAAATTTTTTCCCGACGTCGACAGGTGGCGACTCTGCTGGGGACAGTAGATGGCTTAGGCCGCGTTCAAATCTTTTCAAAAATTTCCCTTTCAAAACTATGTATGTGTGAATGTTGTGTCTTTACATTGAATGAATGTATGAATGATGCGTCTTTACATTAAATAAATGTGAATGAATGCTTTCCTACTTTTTTAGTGCTTCGCACCCATATTAGTTTTTCGCACCAACTGTCATCATATGCATATGGTGAGGGCGATGTATGTGAATGTATGTTGTGTGATTCCTCTCACAAGGAGGCAAAACCCGTCGGTGATAAGTAATGTCTCTAGGGACGGACTTAGTCTATGGGGCTCATGAAAATGCACCACCCAGATTCGCTCCAGTTGAAAGATCGAATTAATTTCCCCTCTAGTAGATTGCGATGATCTGGGGACCTTCATGCCAAAAAGCCGCAAGAGTAGCCTAAGATAGGTCAGTCTCTGATTAACCAAATCCGATGGAAAGCTTCTTCATGCCTTCCTCTTTCAATTCAATGTCAAGTTTTCAATGTAAATATCATAATAAAAGATTTACAGTTCTTATCATATATCTATTGTCATCCTGTCATCAAAATAACTGACCTATGTTTTGCAGGATAAGATTAAAAACAACATCATAACATGCATTATATCCTTACATACATCAGGAAATTGACACGCCTACATTTTGTTGTAGGTGAAAAATTGGTCCCATCACTAGATCTAAGTCTAAGAAAGCACTATATCCATCCACGGACATGACTTCCAGTGCTCAAATAGAATCCACCCCTGTATCTAGGGAATTCGAAGGATTGAAGAATCAGATAGCCGAATTAGCCAGTTTTTTGAGAGAACAGAGCAAGGCCCTTAAAGGGAAACAAGCCCAAACTCACACAGAACCGGGAACACCTGGTGGTAGTGGTGGCAGTCAAGAGACTGAAAAAACCAAGACTCAGATTCCTGGACCACAAAACCAGGACACAACCAACAAAACCCCTGAAATTACCACCCTCAACAAAAAACAGGAAACTAGTGACATTGTAAAGAAAATACAGCAGATGGAGGAAACTCTCCGGTCTATCAAAAGGATTGGGGCATTCTGCAGTGTTAATTACTCCGACCTCTGTATTTTCCTCGGGGCTCGTTATCCCGAAAAATTTAGAACTCCTGATTTTGAGGAATACGATGGATTGGGAGATCCCTATACCCACTTGAAAGTATTCATTAGAGAACTCGGATCCTATGTAGAGGACGAGAAGCTTCGAATGCAATTATTTCTGAAGAGTCTGACTGGAGAAGCCAGAGCCTGGTATGCCCGTCTGGACAACTCTAAGATTCACAGTTGGAAAGAGTTGGCCCATGCTTTCCTCAATCAATACAGCTTCCAATCTCAGCTGGCTCTCGATAGATACCAGATAACCAAGATCAAGAAACAGAGTACTGAATCATTCAGAGAATATGCTCAACGATGGAGGCGGGTTGCAGCACAAGTCACCCCAGCCATGACTGAGTCTGAGATAGTCATGACCTTCATCGACATCGAAGAAGCGCCATATTATGAGAGGGTCCTAGCAGGCATAGGAAAACCATTCTTTGAAATGATCAAACACGACGAAATGGTAGAAATGGGGCTCAAATTTGGGAAGATAAAAGATCTAACAGCCCTCGAAGCTGTCGCCGAGCATATCCAGTCCAAAAATTATGGGAGTAATCCCCGAAGAGTACACAAAAAGAAAGATGAAGAAGTGTCCTTAGGATTGCAAGGACAAAATCAAAGAGGTGAGTCAAACAGTATGCCTATTCAAAGGAGGAATAGACCCCTTTCCAAGCTCCAGCACAACCTTCAAACCCTCCATTCCAAAAAAATATGGAGGTTAGGCGTCAAAGAACTTTCACCCCTCTAGGGGATTCACTCGAGAATGTGTTAAAGCTATTAACGGCGCAGAAGAAGATTGTAGAATTCCTTCCACCAACCAACACTGGTGGATGGAATTTCGACCCAACCAAGAAGTGTGCTTACCATTCCGGATCTCCGGGCCACGACATTCAAGACTGTTGGTCTCTCAAGCAAAAAATTCAGACTTGATTGACAATGGACAGATTGTGGTGACAAAACCAGAACAACCACACGTACAAGAAAATCCCCTCCCCCAGCACAAAGAGGAGAATGTCAATATGATCAGCACCACAAGTGGAGAAGGATCCAAATACCTCAGTTATGTGGAAGAATCAACTCCATCAAGCAACAACAACCCAAACAATTGGGAAGTATCAGAAAGGAGATTCCTGATAGAGCAAGAGATAAAATCTATCAAGGAACAAATCGAGTAATTAGCAGAACTGGTCGTCTATCAACATCAAATCACCAGACAGATGATTCCAACCAGTCTGACATTGATCGTCCTCCCACACCGGAGATCAATCCTAGGATGGATCATAACCAGTCTCATGAGCATGAGCCTTAGATCGACAAAATGGTTAAAGAAGAAACTGTCCACACTGGTAGAAAATTCTTATTTCAAAGGAAATTCACCAACCTGAACCAGTCAATGAAAGAAATCCTCCAAATGCTAATCAACGAGGGAATGGTAGCAGACTTATTACCTCCATTGAACCCACAATCCAGAAAATTCAAGCCTGACCAAATATGTCAGTACCACTCCAATTCACCCGGCCATGATACTGAAGATTGTTGGGCACTTCGTAACCTGATTCAAAATATGATTGAAAGTGGTGACTTGATAAGGGGAAATCAAGTTCTCGACCTCCCAGATGAAGACACTCTCTAGATCCCCACTGCATGGAATCAGGACACAGTGGCTGTGGTTTCCTATGATAAGGAGCCATCCCTCACACCCTTAGTACTGCCAGGAAAAGGGGTCAAAGAAATACAAAATCCTGTAAAGGTAGCCGCACCCTAGCCTCTGATCTTGCCCTTCAGACCTCAATATCCAGTTATTAGTCTGAAGAGGGTTCCATAGAACTATGGGAACAATGAAGGTTCCACTTCAAACAACATTACCATCGTACCAAAGGATAATCCATTATACTTGCCTCAGTGGGTGATCAAACCAGTCATCCAAGCCAAAGAAAAGGTGACTGATGAGAAAATAGAAGAGTTCCTCATTAAAATGGGACACAATGAAATCAAAGTATTGCAAAGCTTGAAAGACACACCCAAGCAAATGTCTATCCTAGACTTGGTCTTGTCCTCGGTGGATCATCGTAACATTTTAGTGAAAGTATTGGAAGAAGCCTATCTCCCACACACCGTGGATGCAGTGAAATTTCGTCACAGGGTAGAACACATTTTCAACAACAATGTGATATCTTTCACTAAAGATGATATCCTTGAAGAAGGGACAGGTCATAGCAAATCCCTACGCATAGTAGTTATGTCTTCCGGGTATGTGATCGGAGGTGTGCTCATAGATGGAGGATCGCCCCTCAACATCTGTCCCTACGCTACCTTGGAAAGAATGAAGATCAACCCAAACCAGATCAAAACCAGTCATGTGGTCATCCGGGCTTTCGATGGATCTCGCCGACAAGCTATGGGAGAAATAGAACTTCCATTAAAGATTGGCCCACACACTTTCTATGTGTCTTTTCAGGTGCTCAATATTGCCACTAGATGCAACCTGTTGCTGGGCAGGCCTTGGATCCACATGGCAGGGGCAGTGCCATCCACCCTCCATCAACAGCTCAAATACATTATCAACGACGACCTCATCACGGTCAACGCCAAACCAGAATATCCTGTCTGCATACAGGGAGACATGCCAGTGATTAGCCTGGATGCAGGGATTGAACCTGCAAGCTTTCAAGCTCTGGAGGTGAGTGATACTCAGTATCTACCTATCGGAGCACCAGCCCTAAAGTCGAAGGTCTCCACCGAAGTTATGACAGTGGGCCAGAAAATGGTATCTTTGGGTTTCCAATATGGAGAAGGGTTAAGAAAGAATCAGCAAGGTATCCAGAGTCCAATAAAAATCCCGAGTCAGACTGGGAGAGCCGGATTAGGATTTTCATCTAGGGAAAATTACAAAAACCCGCATAAGCATCCTAAGGCTCATATTTCCACAATATTGCAGCCAAACCTTACGGGTGCCGGATGGGTGAAACCAATGAGGAAGATCCCTACTGTAGTATCAGCTATGCTATTTCTCCAATCATACTTGTCAATGAAAGAAAAGCCTTCAAGCCTGAGGCGGACAGAAAAAAGGGAAAAGAAAAGATCTTGTACAAAGGACGAGACCCATTTGCTAACATAGACTACGAAGGTATGAAAGATGAGATCCCAGATAGCGACGATGAGGATCAGATTCAAATTCCTCGCATCAAGAAGGAAAAAGGGGGCAGTTCAAAGAAAAACCCTGGCCCTATTGTAAAGGATGTCTTAGTCATCATGCGGGACGAGGAAGACGATCATCAATCCTCGATCCTCCCTGTGCATGAGGATCTAACCTTGGATAACTGGAGCAGTGTCCCTTGCCTCAGTCAGAAGGGGTAAAGGGGCAGAGAGTCCGTCTTCCCTTTAAATATGCTTTCATTTACTGCTTACTTTTGAGTGCACAGCTATAGTAGTAAATTTTGTCATGCTTTACCAAATGCTTTGTATATTTAAGCAGCTGCATATATTAAAATGAAAGCATTTTTACCAAGTCTCTCTTGGCTCAATGGTAAAACAACTACTCAAAAGACTTTGAATCCAAGAGATCTTGGGATCCATTCCTGCCCAAGGTAGTAATGTTAAGATTTCAGCTTGAATTAGCAAAAAAAAAAAGAAAAAAAACAAAATGAAAGCATTTTTGTTTTCAGGACTCAAGCATTGGATGTGTTTGTTTCTGCTAATGAGATGCTAACCTGTCAAAGTGACTACGACTTTGATGTAGAATTGAACTTTGAATTGATGGATATTGATCAAGAGGAGGAAAATGACTATACGGTGCCCGAGGAGATCAAAGAATGGGTTGAAGACAAACCCAAACCAAATCTCGACCAAACCACCACTATCAACATAGGAACCTCCGAAAACATCAAAGAAATCCAGATAGGCATAGACCTCACCCCAAATCAAAAAACCGACTTGATCGAACTCCTAACACAGTTCCAGGATGTGTTTTCATGGTCACATGAAGACATGATTGGCCTGTCCACTGACATTGTCATCCATCGAATGCCCATCAAAGATGGATTTAAACCAGTCAACCAAAAGCTCAGGGGATTGAAACCTGAATGGAGTCTGAAAGTTAAAGAAGAAGTCGTTAAACAATTCAAAGTCGGAATCATCATGGTATCAACATACCCAGAGTGGCTGTCAAACATCATCCCCGTACCTAAGCTAGGAGGGAAAGTACGAGTATGCGTGGATTATTGGGATTTGAACAAAGCCTGTCTCAAGGATAATTTTCCAGTACTTGTCATCCACATCCTGATCGATAATACGGCGCAGTACTGTATTCCTTCGTAGATTGCTTTCTGGTTACCATCAAATCATGGTTGCTGAAGAGGACCGGGAGAAGAAAGCTTTCATAACTCTCTAGGGAACCTTCTGTTATAGGCGACTATCCTTCGGCCTCATCAATGTCGGAGCCACATATCAGCGAGCTATGATGTCTCTATTTCATGACGTGATGCACAAAGAGATAAAGGTTTATGTGGATGGCATCATTATCAAATCCCTGAGGGAGGATGATCACATTGACCATCTCAAGAAGCTGTTCAATAGGTTGTGTAAGTACAACCTCAAGCTAAATCTAGCCAAATGTGCTTTCGGTGTCAAATCAGGCAAATTATTGGGATTCTTGGTTAGTAATCGAGGCATCGAGCTAGACCCTGCCAAGATCAAAGCCATCACTGAGATGCCATTACCTCAAATAGAGAAGGAGGTACGTGGGTTTTTGGGGAGAATCAACTTTATAAGACGATTCATTACCCAGCTCACTGCAACCTATGAACCCATATTCAAGCTACTAAGGAAGAATTCCTCTACCAAATGGAACAAGGATTGTCAACGAGCCTTCCTTGACATCAAGAAATAGCTGGTCCAAGCACCTATGGTGGTACCTCTGAAGGATGGAGTTCCCCTGTTCATGTACATGTCCGTCAATGCCAATGCAATGGGCTGCATGCTGGGACAGAAGGATGATAGTAGCAAAGAAAGAGCCATCTACTACATCAGCAAAAGATTCAGCAGTGGTGAGTAGAAGTACACCCTGATTGAGAAAACATGTTATGCGTTAGTATGGGCCGCAATGAGGTTACAACATTACCTCCATGGGCATACAACTTACTGCATATCCCGCATGGATCCCCTCAAATATGTATTCAACAAGCCTATGTTGAATTGTCGACTGTCCAAATGGCAGTTGATCCTACAACAGTTTGACATTGTCTATGTGACTCAGAAATCATACAAGGGTCAAGGCATTGCAGATCAATTAGCTGAAACACCTTAAGGAGGGTTCTAGCCCCTGGAGACTTATTTCCCAAATGATGGAATCATAACAATTCAACAACTCCAGCAAGAGAATACAGTCCAACCATGGAAAATGTATTTTGACGGAGCAGTAAACATGGAAGGTGCTAGAGCTGGGGCAGTCCTTATCTCTGGTACAGGACAACAATATCCTGTGGCTACCAAACTTCAATTTGGCAACACTAACAACACAACCGAGTATAAAGGCTGCATAATGGGGTTGAAATTAGCCCAATCCATGGGTATCAAATATTTACTGATCTTTGGAGACTCTAAGTTTGGTCATCAGATAAACCACCGAGGCATATCACACCAAAGAGCTGTATTTGCTGCCCTATCATCGGCAGGTCGTCAGAATATCTATAGATTTTGAAGACATAACCTTCATCCATATTCCTTGAGGTAGGAATGACTTCGCTGATGCATTGGTAACATTGGCTTCCTTGATCAACATATCCAATAGGAATGGGATTCCCTGCATCAAATTCACAATTCAAAAAGCCCCGACATACGGGAATTACATTGGAGACATACCTCCTGTCAAACAGCCTTGGTATCAAGACATCAAGGAATATCTCCGAGATGGATCTACACCCGATGGGGCAAGCCAATCCGAACAAAAATGGATTCAGAAAATGGCTATGAGGTTCTATTTGAGCGGAGACTCACTCTATAAGAGAGATGCTGGAATAGGCCTGTTAAGATGCCTTGAAAAAGAGCAAGCCCAGAGACTTATGGATGAAATCCATGGTGGAGTCTGTGGTCCACACATGAGCGGTCATCTGCTGGTCAAGAAGATATTAAGAACAGGACAGTACTGGATCTCTCTCAAAGCTGACTGTGATGATCGCGTCAGGAGATGCTTTCAATGCCAAGTACATGGAAATGCCATACATGCTCCTCCAAATGAGCTACATAACATGAGTTCACCATGGCCTTTCTCCGTGTGGGGAATGGATGTGATCGGGCCAGTGGAACCAAAAGCCAGCAATGGTCATCGATTCATTTTCACTATGATCGATTACTTCACCAAATGGGTTGGAGCTGCCTCTTTTCCCAAAGTCACTAAAGAGGTCATCATTGGTTTCATCAGAAACAATGTCATTTGTCGATATGGACAATCGGAGGTGATCATATCAGACAATGCCAAGAACCTGAACAATCAAATGATGAAGGAACTATGCAATAAGTTCCACATCAAGCATCTTAACTCCGTCATCTATCAGGCCCAAGATGAATGGTGCTGTCAAAGAGGCCAACAAGAACATCAAAAAGATCATGCATAAAATGTCTGCCAATCACAAAGAATGGCCTGACATACTGCCTCTAACCCTGTTAGCATACAAGACATCAATGCGCACCTCTACTTGGGCTACCCCCTATTTATTGGTCTATGGCATGGAAGCATTCCTCCCCATAGAAGTAGAGATGGAGTCCTTGCGAGTGTTAATCGACGCTCAAATGGACGAAGATCAGTGGTTGCAAGACCGATACCACCAACTGTCCCTGATAAATGAAAAGAGGGCTACAGCCATTTCCACGGGCAATTATATCAGCAAAGGATTGCTCGATCCTACAACAAGAAGGTCCGAATACGGCAATTCAAAGAAAATAACTTGGTGCTGAAGAATGTTTTGGCCAATCAAGATGAAGCTAAAGAAAAGTTTGCCCCTAATTGGGAAGGCCCTTTCATTGTCAAGGAGGTGTTGACAGAAGGAGCTCTCAGATTACAAGAGATGGACGGGACCGAATTTCTCCAACTCATCAATTCAGACACCGTGAAAAGGTACTATGTCTGAAGCACATTCATACCCGCATTCGGATCCTACGAATCAAATCAGGTTCGGTTTTTCACCAGAAAGCCTGAACTATGAATAACCTGATCTCCCTCCACCCGGGAGTACGTAGGTAGCTATTTCTAGTGCTGTCAAACCAAACAAAAAACTCAAAAAACTAATCAAACTCAAAACAAAACATAAATACTTTTCAAACCTCTCTCACGCAAAGATTGAACTACGAATGTCCTAATCTCCCTACACCCGGGAGTACGTAGGCAGCCATTTACGGTGTGGTTTGACCTCCAAGAGAAAAAGAAAAACCTAATATAAAACCAGTCCCAAGACACCGAAATTGCATAACACCTAAATTCTATCCAATCTTCCTGTTCAACAGGCCCATCTGAGATACTCTTTGACATCTCAACTGTCAGTCCATCAAGGAGAAGCTCAAGATACATCAACTACAGCAAGTCATGAAAGAAGTCGTAATCACTCAGCCATGATAATATATATCCAAACAGGGAAGTGTATCAAAATATATTTCTCTGATATATAACATTGTTTGATATACATAGTGTCCTATACATGACAAAAATGGCTGATTTAGTATGTGCAGGAAAAATAAAGCTAGTCTATAGACCAAGGGATAAGTGGGCTAGCAATGCCAACATGGCATCTCTCTCTGAAGATGGAGGAGCAGCTGCAAGTGCAATACCCTCAGCCTCCATACGGCTCAAAATATCTACAGTTATCTGTAGTGTGGCACTGTGGTCATCAACATATGTACTCATCTCGGTAACCAGATCATGAGTGTAAGATCGAAGAGCAGTACTGTCGGCAATGTGGAAATCACGGGAAGCTATAGCCTCATCCCTCTCTACAAAAGTTGCATCCCTAGCAATCAAAGTCTCCTTGATCTCAACAAAAGCTGCATCTTTGGTAGATCGAATCTCATCTAGCTCAATCAACCCTGCATCCTGAGCAGCTCGAGCTGTATCTCTCTCAGCCAAAGCTATATCTCGGCCAGACAAAGCGGTCAACATCAGCGCTCTAGCCTGATCCCTCTCAAAGGTTATCCTAGCTAGTGAGTCCGCCAAAGCCGGATCTGTCCTTGTATGAATGATCAACAGATCACTAACTAGTGCCTTTGTTAAACCCATAAATAGCTCATCATTGGTAGGAGATTTAGGATCCTCCATAGGTTCCTCCTCGTCTGAATCTATAATAGGAGCTGACTGGATAAATGAAGTTGATGCTATATCTGCCTCCAACCATGTCGATACTTTGGAGAACAGTCCGGATGGCTACTGGAGAAATCAGCCCTCTCCCTGTGAGTCCAACACTCATATACGTGAATCAAATCAGCAGATGACATAGAAGCTAACATCCTCTGATCAGCAGCTCCCTCAAAAAAATGCAGGCTCTGATACTGATCAAATTGGCCCATAACAGCCAGAGGATGATAAGTGGTCACTCCCCTCAATCCCGCTAGGGGCAGATAGTCCATGCCAGATGCATGGGTAATAAAGCTGTAGGGGGAGGCTAGCCCTGAACATGGCAAAATCAAGAACGAATGCTCAATATCCGACAGAAACGCCGACCATGTCTCTGCATCGGTACACTCTGTCGGCTGAAAGGAGTAGCACATAGCTATATAATGGAAAAAATAATACCCATGATGCCTGAAAGATCCAATCGGTCGAATATGGGACATAAGCCATACATATGTAAGACCGAACTGCCTCTGAAAAATCCCTCCAGGTGGGTACTACAGTGGGTGGCTGACCTCAGCATCTCAGCCAATATTATCGGGATGATGGTGCTACCCTGTCTATAGGCCCTAACCACGACTACTAATCCCACATCCAAGTGATCCAAGTGTAATGGCATGTAGACGTATGCCACGATGCACATTAGCAGAATATCTACTCTGGTCAGGTGCCACGCCTCTGCTGAAACAACAAAACCCCCGGCATATCGATCGTAGCTCTCAAGCTCACCAAAATGATCGATCAAGTAGTCAATCGAGATCACCCGTCCAGAGATGATCTCATCCCTCACCACGGTCTGAAGCAGATCTGACTTCCACAGGAACGGTCTCCTCATATCACTAATAGCAGTACGGGCGTACGACAAGTCCAGAGCCAAATCAGTAAGCCGCTCGTACTCCTCCAGAGTCGGAGTCAGTTCATGCTATCCAAAATGGAAGACCTGTCTCTCGGGTATCCAGAAGGGTAAAAGGCCATCCATGAACCCTTATGTAACTCAAAAATCTATAAGGGCTAACGAATGCCCCAACTTTTGATCAACTTTCCCTCTGGCTGAGAAGGGCAGGCTCTCGTACCACGACCTCAATGATAATGCCACCTCAGACAGTGGTAGATGCTCGATACGGCTAACTGCAGACGACGTCATCTGTATCACCGTACCACAAGACCATTCAGGGGTCAAATCTGAACTCATCTGTCTAAATGCAAACATATGATATAATACATGCATGATGACGAAATATAAACATGATGCGATAGAGAAGAAATATTATGAGCATATACAACAAGCTATCTACTGAGGGCATCATCCCTGTCTGATAATACAAAGCAAAATGAAGAATACAGGAAAGTGGGGCACCACCACCCAACTACTAACAGTGGTTTATCAAAATGATGGCACAACTGCCAAATAGCCAAAACAGTGGCTGACCAAAATATAACTGTTATATCTATCCAAAGAGATCCAGATAATCTGCGCCCAGGTGATCAACCTGCTCCATCTCCGCTATGGACACAAAGCTGCGATCATCAGGCATATCTGGGCAATACAAGGGAGGATCTGCCCCTACAAAACTGCTGGAAAATGGACCTGAAGAGGGACCCGTTCCTGAGCTAGAAGGGTCAAAAGAAGATGCCTCTAACAGATCTCGACCAAGATACCTGATAAACAAGTGAGCTCTCTCCAACTGCTGGGTCAAGCCTGTGATCTGGTCTAAATGAGTCAGCTTCTTGAGGAAAGCTATCCAGTTTGTCATCATAACAGACCCAAGCATCATGTCGGCCATAAACTGGATAGCCCGAGTCTGAGCTCCAATAGTGTGAGGACTCCACCAACTGCTAAATACCTCCTGGCTATAAGAGCCCTTTGATAGGGTGAAGCCATCTATGCCCTCCATAGGGATATCTGTCAGCGGCAGGATCAACGGCCAATGATGCCAAGCAGGAGGAACAATGGGAATGCGGATCTGACCCGTAATACTCCTGATTGCACACTCTCCCAAATAGAGCTCCCAGCTTCCCTTGTCAAAATTGGGACTCTTCGGGTCGACAATGCAAACTCTCGACCAGTGGGGAAGCCTCCCTCGAATCTGACAGTCAAAAACTCAAAGGTATACGACATCCAGGATATCGATCCAGCCGATAAAAGCTCCAACTATAGGCCAACATGGGTAAATCCCTCAGCAACAAGAACCTCCGTCAACGTGGAATAATGCCAACGCCGTCCTCGAGGGTATGTCTCCAGACCTAAAGCAGTGGTAGGCTGTAGGCAAAGAAGCCTCTCAAATGCCCAGAATTGGCCATGTAGAAATCAAAAGTCCTCATTGACCAAGACTGACAAATATAAATGCTAAAATCAAAAAGGTACAAGAAAATGTACTCACCAGCAGAAACGGGTAACCCTAACCAAGCCTCCGTCAAACCCTCCGAAAGCATGCGCATGCCCCGAAGAAAATAGGCAAAGGTGTAGGAACCCCAATCAAAATTGTTGAGGTGCTCTACATGTCGGGTAGCACTGACCAGTGCGAAGGACACCGTAGATGAGTTATCCGCCACAAAATAACCCCTGATGATCACCAGGAACAATCGCCTCAAGATGCGATCCTTAACCCTCTGATCATCAGGTAAAGGATTAAGCAAAGTCCCACTCTGGGAATCTATACTCAAGGAACAAGATCGAATCGCCCGTGATCGCCATCGCAGGAACTCCCAGCAGGGACCAAACGACAGTAGGTGTGATGTCAGCCACGACAGGCATTGGCTCACCCTCAAACTCGATGCCAGTGATGAACCTCCAATCCATAGGGGTCATCATCACCTCACAATCCATCAAATGAAGGGACTGAGTCCAGTGGAACCAGCACTTAGACAAAGCCCTCATATACCCCCAGGGGCAGCGACTGGGAAGAATAGAAAAGAAGGCCTGAAACCCCCAGTCATCAACGATATCCCTGTATTCCTGATGCAAAGTATGATACAGGGAATGCACTTTGAACCAGTTCCCTTGAGGCAGCGTGAAGCCGTGAACCTGCATAAAAAAACCATTCATGTTAAAAACCTGTGCCCCGAGAATGGCAAAAGAAAGAAAGGGAATTCAGAGAGAAGAAAACTTCAAGTCACCTCGTTGGCGTGAAGAAATCTCGATGGATGACGACTCAAGTCACCCAACAACTCTTGGGTCGGCACAACAATGCCCAGAACCTCCACACGTGGAGCCTGAGCCAGGGCAGGAGCAGCAAAAGGAGCCTGCTCGTAATCAATATCGATCGGCAGCTCATCTTGAGCTAGACAATCACCGACTCTGCTAATCTGCGAGGCAGTCAAGCTGGACGTGGCTGAGGAACATCAGAAGCCCTCCTATGTCTAACGCCTGAAATGACTCTGCTGGCACTGCCGGGTTTATCTCTGTCCATCACTTGGACCAAGTCTCCAAATCACCTCAGAAAGGGTGTGGTAAGCCTAAAATATGTGGTTTATTATTTTTAATCAGTACTCTATGCATTTCTATGCCTTAAAACATGCATGGGCCAGTCAAAAATACCCAGTAAAGTCAAAACTGCATGTCTTTCAAAAGCTAAATCCTAAAAACATGCATGGATCAGTCAAAAATCCCCAGTAGAGTCAAAATTACATGTTTATTAAATACTCAGGTTTTGAAAATTTTTGCCAGAGTCTCCTTTGTAAAATGGACTGTCCATATGCACATAGACATGTCTAGGTGGCCATTCAGTAGCACACCTTTTCAAAAAGAGGAACAGTTCATATTTATGAAATAAAATCAAAAGTAAACTTCGCATGGTAGCTAAATTACCATGGTCATTTTTAGTTGAAAATCCAGGCTCACTAGGCCTAAAAAAGGATGAGTAAACTGATCAAAAAGAGCAAAATATGACTGTCTCAGAATTTGAATTTTCTTACATCCAAACGTGCATTACAGTAAGATATGCATACATATGAAGTCAGAAAATTTTTAATAGATCATATAGGCATATATTTTTCGTGTATTGCGTCTAAAAGCCCCTTACGTGGTTCATATGCTTTTAACAGTCAAAAAAAAAAGGACGTAAAACGTTACCTGTGATGCGCTAAACTCGTAGAAACTGACAAAATCAGAAAACAGCTGCCCAAGCTCTGTTGATCTGAAAAAGAAGATCAAAATCCGTTTGAAACTCAAAATGAAAATGTTTAAAATGAGCTCCCGTTGCCCAAATATAAAACAACAGGTAGAAGCGAGCCCACCTACGGCTGCCTCACCTCCACTAGCGGCTCCCCAGGGTGGTTTCCACTCCCCCGGGCTCGGTTCGGTTCTAGTTGAAAATGAGTTTATATAAGCTGCCATGTCAAATCTGAAGAAAAATCGCTACGCGATTGAGCGGTTTGTCCTGAAATCCTGCGTTTAAGCAGCGTAATCCTGACAGAAAGGGGAACACTCTGAAAACCATTTATATTCATCCCGAGGCCATATTCAGGGGTCGATTATGCAAACTGCTGAAAAAAATGCGCTAAAACTGAGCAAAATTGCCGAAAACTGCCATTTTCGAAGTATCAGGTATAGACCGAGTTCAGTTCAGCCGCTGGCTTCAATCCAATGAAGTATCGGGTACAGACTGAGTTCAATTCAGCCGTTGGCTTCAATCCAACGAAGTATCAGGTACAGACCGAATTTAGTTCAGTCGTTGGCTTCAATCCAACGAAGTACCGGGTACAGACCGAGTCCAATTCAGCCGTTGGCTTCAATCCAACAAAGTATCGGGTACTGGCCAAGTCCAGTTCAGCCGTTGGCTTCAATCCAATGAAGTATCGGGTACAGACCGAGTCCAGTTCAGCCGTTGGCTTCAATCCAATGAAGTATCATGTACAGACCGAGTCCAATTCAGCCGTTGGCTTTAATCCAATGAAGTATCGGGTACAGACCGAGTCCAGTTCAGCAGTTGGCTTCAATCCAACGAAGTATCGGGTACAGACCGAGTCCAGTTCTGCCTTTGTCTTCAATCCAACGAAGTATCGGGTACAGACCGAGTCCAGTTCAGCCTTTGGCTTCAATCCAACGAAGTATCGGGTACAGACCGAGTTCAGTTCAGTCGTTAGCTTTAATCTAACGAAGTTTCGGGTACAAACCGAGTTCAATTCAGCAGTTGGCTTCAATCCAATGAAGTATCGGGTACAGAATGAGTTCAATTCAGCCGTTGGCTTCAATCCAACGAAGTATCAGGTACAGACCGAGTTCAGTTCAACCGTTGGCTTCAACCCCAACGGAACGTCGGGGAAGGGATTCGGTGACGGAAGCAATATAGTAATCCATCATCAATGATGGAATCTATTATACACATCCTCAAAGGGACCATTAGGAAGGACTGCTGGCTCAACCCCCTGTGGCAAGCTGCCGTTGTGAATTATCGTCAGGATAAGCATCGAAAGCATACAAGAAGGTAACTCGGTAACCGAGATATCTCCTCATCAGAGTTGGCAAAGCTATCACGGATAACGTCATCCCCAGCAAAAAGTGACAAGAGCGTTCTGTATCCTATCAGCAATCACATGATAATGCGGTAGCAAGTGTTATCACGGATAACGTTACCCCCAGCAGAAACTAACGTAATCAATCAGTGATAACCCTAATCCCTCGAAGGTATCTGACACTCATTACATACTGTATCTGCATTGCCTCCCCCTTTGTATTTGCATTTCCAGTGTCTACTAATCTTTATCCTGTTCATTCCACTATGTTGCATGAACATGATAAAGAGGGGCATCTGTAGACACTCAAAATTTTCTTTCCCTGTTACTAACACTGTATGAGGGAAAGAATGCCATCAAATCAACCCCGATTTCAAATCGGGCCATCAAATCAACCCCGATCTCAAATCGGGTCATCAAATCAATCACGATCTCAAATCGGGCCATCAAATAAACCCCAATCTCAATATCGGGCCATCAGATCAACCCCGATCTCAATATCGGGCCGTCAGATCAACTCCGATCTCAAATTAGGCCGTGAATTCAAGATTTTGGTTTATCTAGTTCACTAACCCCGATCTCAAATCGAGCAGTCAAATCAACCTCGATCTCAAATCGGGTCGTTAATTCAATCCCGATCTCAAATCGGGCCTTCAATTCAACCTCGATCTCAAATTGGGCCGTCAAATCAATCCCGATCTCAATATCGGGCCGTCAAATCAACCCCGATCTCAATATCGGGCAATCAGTTCAACCCCGATCTCAATATCGGGCCGTCATGTCAGCTCCAGTCTCAACTCGAGAGGTACAAGTCAGCCCCGGTCTCAACCCAAGAGGTACAGGTCAGCCCCGATTTCAACCCGGGAGGTACAAGTCAGCCCCGGTCTCAACTCGGGAGGTACAGGTTAGCCCCGGTCTCAACCTAGGAGGTACAAGTCAGCCCCGATCTCAACCCAGTAGGTACAGATTAGCCCCGATCTCAACCCGGGAGGTGTAGGTCAACCCCGATCTCAACCCAGGAGGTACAGGTCAGCTCCGGTCTCAATCTGGGAGGTACAAGTCAGCCCCGATCTCAACCCAGGAGGTACAAATTAGCCCCGGTCTCAACCCAGAAGGAACAGGTTAGCCCCAGTCTCAACCCGGGAGGTACAGGTCAGCCCCGGTCTCAACTCGGAAGGTACAGATCAGCCCTAGTCTTAACCCGGGAGGTACAGGCCAGCCCCGGTCTCAATTTGGGAGGTATAAGTCGGCTTGGTCTCAACCCGAGAGGTACAGGTCAACCCCGATCTCAACCTAGGAGGTACAAATCTGCCCCGGTCTCAACCCTGGAAGTACAGGTCATCCCCGGTCTCAACCAGGGAAGTCAGGCCAACTTCAGGATCAAACCTGAAGCTCCACAACATCTCCAAAGGAAAGCTTGGAGCGACCAAGTCAGCCTCAGAGATAACACTAAGGGCAAACAGACTCGAATGGGGTCAAAGTCTTGGAAACAACCCCAGGAAGTCAACCGAAGGCCATGCCGACCCTAAGGGCAACCCCGGGAGGGGCAAAATGGTCATTTTACCAACTCTAAGCCAAATCGGTCAAACTCAAGCCGAATTGATGCCATCAAGGTCAGAACAAACCATAATGATGATCCCGAGTGCAAATAGCGCAAGACAGCTCAACGAACAAACTACGGGGAATCAAAGGCCTGGTTATGAACCCGTCTTCTTGGAACTGGAAAATGTTTTATCCCATGTCATTGTGACACTCTTGGCGAGGGCTTTCCGGAAAGGTATCGCACGCCTCAAACGGACGCTTCGATCAAAAGTTAGAAAGTTTCGACTTTGACCTCTCGTTGCTTGGAGTGCACGTACTTCAAGACCACTGAACCGGACACATGGACCCCACCAGGGGAGCCGCACCTCTACCTGTGGTAGCATCAAGTAGGGTAGAGGCTCCTTGGCCTATATATATGAGGGCACCCCCCCCCCCCCCCCCTCATTTTAAAAAAAGAAAAAACGCTTCGAACCTCTGCCTGTTTGGTTTTCTGTCCAATTTCTTGTCTTCCATACTTATATATTTTCACTCTAACACATAGATATACCCACATACTACCAAATATCAAAAATTAACCGGTAGATTCGGACATTAAAGGGCTACAGTTTGGCAAAAAGCCCATGTAGCAATCCATTGTGAGTATTTTTACGATCAGCAAGTCAATACTACTACTTCGTACTTTTATACACTTGCACGTTAATTTTTGTTTTCTAAATATGCCCGGAACTCAGTTTCGTGGCAGTTTCGTCAACTTTTGGTACATTTTTGTACATAAACACATTTTTAACATTTCTACAACTCGGATTAACTATCCGTCACTTCCAGCATCTTCGGCATACTTGCATCTTCGTTATAAGCAACTTCGCCGGACTGGGTTATCTTCTTCTTTTTTTGGCTAATTTAAGCTGAAATCTTAACATTCCTGCCTTCGGCAGGAATGGATCCCAAGACCTCTTGGACTCAAAGTCTTATGAGTAGTTGTTTTACCATTGAGTCAAGAGGAACTTGGACTGGGTTATCTTCCCAGTCCGGGTTTGGCTTTTTTGTATATAGTTAACTGTACATATACTAACTTTTCAAATTTTGTCAAGCCCGGATGTCAAATTCGAGGTAGTTTACTGCTTTTATATATATTGATGTATATATAAGCAACTTTCACCACCACTGGATTCTCTTCCCAGTCTTGGTTGCCTACATTTCTGTCTATATATATATTTATTTATTTATATTTTAGTCCGCCTGGATCATTCTGTGGCCTTTATATTGTTTTTGCACCCTTCACCATTACTGGGTTATCTTCCCAGTCACTGGTTGACTATTTTTCCATACATTTACATTTCAGTTCGCCCTATATTATTTTGTGGCCTTTTTACTACTTTTATATATAAATATGCATATATAAGCAGCCCTCACCACCACTGGGTTCTCTTCCCAGTTTTGGTTGACTACTTTCCTGTCAATATATATATTTTAATTTTAGTCCGGGCACCGGTGTGAAAACCCATCGCCCTTTACAGCTTTCGTATATATAACTGTATATGTATTGCTTTACTCGTTTTTATTAAATTGTTGCTTTAAATATTTATTTTATATGAATCGGCACTGACATATCTGCGGGTGAACTAGATTTATTTAAATCTCGCCAACTCTAGCTTTCAAACGGTTCAAAACATGTCCAGACTAAACCGTGGAGCTAGAATGGCTGAGATTTATTTAAATCTAGCTTTCTTTTCTAGTTTCAGTTGTAAAAGCAACCTCGCGTCCTTTAGATCGCTATCTAGTGGGAACGAGATGCTTCGGCCAGGTGAGAACCAGGATTTACTGAATGAATCCTTGGTTCTGACGACATTTGGGATATATATCTGTTTCTGTACAAATTTAAACTGTGCAAGTTTATTGGCTACTAATATGTGAGCCTAGGAATCGTGGGATTCATGATCAAACTGATCAAAATCTGATTTCCACAATGGACAAACTCCACTTTACAAATGTACCCTGCCATTTTTCTGTAAAAAAATGTACATACAAAAGACCTTAAAACGGTTATTCGGATTTAAGGTCTCAACATAGTGAAAATATGGTTTATCGTGTCAGAGTCCCTCTGATGGCTATCATGCCCATGAGGAGACCTACACTTGTATTTATTTTTGTCATCGAGGATGCTTCGTAGCCCGACAATAACCATTCAAATTGTGCCTTAAGGCTGAAAAGATAAAAAATGGAAGTATCAACAGGCTTCAATTCCTATGTTAACGTAAGGGTTTGATAACCAGCTTTCAAAACATCATTTTTAAATCAATTAAAAGAAAAGCTTTTGCCAATCAAATCAAACTCTTTTGCAAATCAAATCAAAAACTTTTTGCAAATCAAATCAAACCCTTCGTATATAGGTTCAACGAAGCAAAGCACTACTTTCAATCAATCAATCAAACATAGGCCCAACTTTCAAACAGCATTCACACACATTTCAGTTTTTAAGGGAAATATTGAAAAGATGCGGTACCGTGTTTACACGGGAGTTGTGGGGTGCCTAACACCTTCCCCACACTTAACCAAGCCCCCGAGCTCAAAACTTCGATTTCAAAGATCAAGTTTCGATAGTGTCTATGTAACGCCCGAGAAATTTAGATGTTATAAAAAAGGAATTTTTATTGGCTTATTTGAATAAAATTATATTAAATGTTTATTCAAGTGAGTAAGCTAATTCTCAGTCGTTTTATGACCTCGAAGATGTGAATGTGGTTAGTATTCTGGCTTCGTGCTAGGATTAAATCATATGAATTTTCAAGATGAAAACGAAGGTTTTCTGAGAAATTTTCGAGAAATCACTATTCATCAGTTTCTGATCGGGAATGAATTTTGACATTCTGAGAAACGCGTAATGATAGGATTTGATGATGAGATGAAATATCTGATACAATTCTAATTATGGCTCACGATGTTTTCAACTGGGGACTTATAACCCTAAGGGTTGGAAAGAGTAAAACCTAAAAATAAATGGGTTATGTAGTATAATAAGGATTATTATACGGTATGAATACGAGTATAAAGCGAGTTATTATACGAGTATAATATGGAATGAATACGAGAATTGGTACTACGTATAATATGAATTTTATACAAAGCCAATATGTTTATAATGAATTAAAGTTAATTATTAAACCCGTGGGTCGAACCAATGGGTTGATGGGTGGGTTCAACCCATAAGGGCAACCGATGTGATGTGTCATTAAGCTTGTGATGTCATGTAGGTGATGTCATAAACTTGGTGGCTAAGTTAAGTTAAGGAGGTGGTCAAAGCTTGGAGCCAAAGCAAGATTAAGGAGGTTTGGGCCTAAAAGACTATTTTACCCTAAGTCTTATAAAGCCTATAAATAGAGAGTTTCATAGTTCATTTGTGGGTTGTTTGATTTGAGAGAAAATTAGAGAGAGAGATAAAAGATAACTTAAGCAAGAGAAGTGCAAGGTTAAGTTATCCTCATAACTTAAGGAACTCAACCAAGAATCAAGAAGGTATACCTACCTAAAGTTCAATTCTTTCATCCTCTTTTAAAACTTTTGATAGAGAAGTGTAGTTAATGAGGTAAGAGGATTAACAAGTGATAAGGTGTTAGTGGTGAATTATAAACCTTAACAAACCAAGAATGATGGGACCATGAGTAAGGAAGGAAGAACTTAATAACGGAACCTTAGAAGGTAATTGACCTAAACTATGATTTCATAAAGAAATGATTAAGGAACTTGAATGATGAACATGTAAATCATTGGACATAGATAACCACAATGGTTAGAATTGGTAATAATCAACCATTGGATTAATTACAATTGGTTTGAAGTAAGAATAACGAAAACGAAGATTCGACGGAAGATACACGATTAGACGATAATCGTCGAAAATATATTTTTCTCGGATTAGAAGTCAAAAGTCGCCGTGTGAGTCTGAAACATTGGTTTTCAATTGCAACACGTGTAATTAGGTAAATAAGACTTGCAAGAGCAAGAACGGATTGATTCCGACTTAAAACGAAGAATTGAGCGCCGAACGTTCACCAACGTTTAACAAAAACGTAAAAATGGACTAATCAGCTAAATTATCGCTGATGAATTTCGAAAAGAATTCCAACTTATTTGAATGATAGAACATGGCGCTTGTGAACTATCGGCTTTAGAATGAGCCAATTCTGAGATAAAATGATCATGTTACGAAGCTTGGGAAAAATTAGAATTTTCAGCACTTAAGGAAAAATTTTTGGTGCAGAGCCAGCGCGGGCCGCACAGCCAAGGCGCAAGGCGCGCCAAGGCGGGTGGAATTCCTTGCAAGGGCAGCGCGGGGAGCGCCGATTGAGAGAGAAAGGTGGCGCGGGGCGGCCGGCCAGAAGGAAATGTTAGACAATTTCAAACATGAACTTAACCTCTTTCATAACGATTAAGGAGTAGTCAAGAATGGTTAATAAGTGTTCAGATTATTATACCTAAATCGTTAATGAGCCGTAACAAACGTTAAAAACTTGAACGAATGTTAACAAAGTATAACTCGATTAAGTTATATGAGAAGTAGAAGATAGGTTACACAACGTCTATCACTTGTGATAATCTAATAGATATGCTTCGTGTTTATATCTTGTAGAAGAATAAAGATAAGTGTATTCGTAAGGATTAAAGACACGAATGCAAGTTTTCTTAACTCCATTCAGTTCATATGAATGCAAGTGTTCTAGCTCCATTCATTTCATATGAATGCAAGTTCCTTACTCTTGTATTAACGATATGTTATGCAAATGTTCATGAACTCTTGTCTGTACACGAGGTCGGACTAGTTGTCATTATGCATGGTCATCCATGCATAAACTATTATTGGATAGTTAATGCCAATTGTTTCGGCTAGATGAATATGTATAGTACTTGGATTGATTATCATAAAACCTTCAAAGTATTATTGATGAGCTATCCTATGCCAATTTATTTGGTACGGATTCTGAATGAAAACCTGAGTATGAATACACAAAGGTTTTATTGTCGTTAATTCGACTAGGCATTATGTTGCCATGTGAACGTGAAAACATTTACGAAAGTAGTGTTGATCAACACAGAGTACTACAGGCTGATCACATGAACGTGCTCGTAAGTGATGCGGGCTTACGGTCTTGTACCAGTTTGTCCTTTTTAAAAGATGATGTTTATGGTCATTGACCAGCTCAGATTCTTAAGCGACTTTGTGTCCTTAAGAATGTTTTAAAGGAATTCAAAAACCTTATTTTGCTTATTCCTACTTCTTCATAACACTTGTACAGTTATCAAAGACGAGACATATGATTCTTGATTTTGTGGTTGCAACATAAATTGTTAGACTTGCTGAGCCATTTATGCTCATCCTTTCTTAAAATCATATGTTTTCAGCTAATACCAGTCGGACCAAAAGCTCTGGTAGCGACAAGGGCAAATCCAAGATGAATGCTTAACTACTTTTGTAATAGTATAGTATTCTATTGTAATACACAATATTATGACACTGAATGGATGTAAGGGTTAATAAGATTTTGGGAAGGAAGTTGTAATGAATGTTAGTTGAACTTATACAAGCTATTGAATAATTCAGTGGAATCTATAAGTAGATAGTTGTCCAGTGAAGCACCAGATCCAGGGTGGAGGTACCCAATTTGGGGGTGTCACAGTCTAGCAATTGGGCCTCTTTCAAACAAATTTCGGTTGAGTTGGTACAACCATTTCAAATCTATCAACTGGCGACTCTGTAAAACATTCAAATCATCGACATGATACCTATTGGCCTTTTCCTAAAAAACCCTTCAAAATCTTTTTCGCAATAAAAAGAGTAAGGGTAGAGATAACTTAGGAAAAGATAAGAGATTCGGGTTGTGACCCGACCCGCGGATTTTTTCCCGACGTCGACATCAGTAATGTTCAATTCTTTATAAACATCCAATGTAATAAAACAACATCTTAGATATTTAATACTTGCCTTGTGTGTGCACACCAAACTCATATTAAATACTAATACTCTATTGTTTTACCATACTAGAAGGAGACGTTCAATATTCCAAATATCTTTGAACGTTACAACTTAATATATTTTCTTTTGAGGGTTTTGTTATTAATTAGTCTCATCTTGTTTAGCGCACATGTAAATATATATATATATATATATATATAGAAATACGCGTCATATTAAGCATACATCAACATGTATAATAATATATTTACAATATAATTAGCATGAATTTATATAATACTTTATTTTATCTAGGATGCTTATGGACTTAATTCTAATTTGGTTCATTGGAGCTACCATGAACCAAAAGGTCAAACCTAGGGTGCAAGAATAAAACATTGAATATAACTATTACATTCAACATGGGCTTTGATACAAATGGGCATTCAACGTTTCTTCTCTTCGTCTCCAATTTTCTCAAACAGTTCTATATAATCCTATTACAAACTATTTATCATAAAATAAAAACCTTGATCAGCAGTCAAGATGAAGTACATAGGAGGGAGATAGAATTTACATCAGAATATTAGAGAGGCAAGGTACGAAAATCCCATTTATAAAAACTACATTCATTCAAACATCCATTTAAATTAAATCCAATAGCATTGGTCAAAGGTCCATAATCATCCCCTATATAATCATACATATCATCATATGCATCAATATAATAAACATTCAATATATATGTGTTGATATCATTTAATGGGCAGTAAACTTTTGCTTAGAAATCAAGTTTTTGAATAAAAATAAACTCATTTATCATTAATCAAATTCCAAATCAAAATAAATTCCTTTATTTTAATTAACATGGAATCAAATTTCAAGTTTAAAATAAACTCATTTATTTTACTTTTAAAATTGATGGAAAAATAAAATATGTGGAATTCTATTCCTTATCAAAATAATCCTTTTATTTTAGATAACATAAAATTCTATTCCATATCTGAATAAACTCCTTTATTCTACTTAACGTGGAACCCAATTCCAAGTCAAAGTAAAACTTTTATTTTTAATAACATGAAATCCAATTCCAATTACAATAAACATCTTTATTTTAACACTACTACAAAATAGTTAAAAGATGACACTTAAATAACAATGTGTTTATAAAAAAACGTTGTGGTTTTTTTGTTTACAACGTTTTTTTTGATAAAATATTGTAGTTGGATATGTAAAACGTTGTGGATTTATAAGAGAAAATTTTGATTTTAAAGTTATAACGTTTTTTTAAAAAATATTATCTATGTTAAAAACACGGAGGTTCATATGAGGGACGAAACACAAATATCCAAGAGGAGGAAAACCCTTCATACACATCTGTTTTGCAATCATATATCAAAATCTTCGATTCTTCTCACCCTTCACCCCTAAACCCTTCATACACATTTGTTTAGGATTTGAAGGAAGCTATTGTTAAGGGGTTAGGGTTTCAGGCTGAGGATTTTAAGATATCTAGGTTTGATTTGAGGGATGCATTAGTTGGCAAAAGGCGGTGATGATAACTGAGGTAAGCAAAGGGCTCGGCAAAGCCCTAACGCTGGAATTGGTAAAGTTAGGTCACACCATATTAGGAGGCTCCCGCTCATAGGATAAACTTGATGCCCTCAAAGCTGAGATTTCTTCTTCTTCTTCGGATAAAGATGATGCTGATGCTTCTAATAAATCCAAAAAGAAGCACCTTTTCATGACTGTCGATGTGGTTAGTCCTCACCCACTCTAAATATTTGTCTCGTCATTTATATCAATTCATTTCATTTTGTTTTGTTTTGGTTTAATTTGTTTATCAAAATGCCTTTGTTTAAAGTAACTTGTTTTTCTACTCATTGTCATTTGAAATTTCGCCTTTCTTGCAATTTACCAATTTTACTTGCAACCAAGCCCTCCTTGATGATACAATTCTGACCAGGCTCGCATCAAACGATAATAACTCCATTCAAGTTACAAAGATTCGACAAGTAAATCAAGAAGTTTGGACTGAAAATTATTCAAGAGAGTACAATTCAAGCATTATTGGGCTGACCCAATCGGCACATTTAATTCAGTCCATGTACGAATTTTATATGGAGCATAGTGGGTCAAATATTATGGGACATCAAATCACGTGAGTCAACTATTATTCAATATGTTAATGTCAGATTGCATAGAAAGGAGGATTAGCTAGGCTATTCACGTGTGGGCCAACAAATAGATTAAATATATTATGCAACCATGCATTTACTTAACATATCATGGGCCACGGATTTATATATGTTCAACAGCCATGGAGCAAGGATTATTCATGTGGACGAGAAAGTTATGTGGGGGCCACGATTTCTAATATATTTAGCTTACATGTTATGTGGGTTTACATATTCCGTTCAGTTCCTAACATTACATGGACACGCTGTTTATAATTGATTCAAGCAAAGAAGGATTTGTGTCATGCAAGCTAGCGCACGGAATACACAGAATTTTGGTAGATTTACCTTACCTTCACGCTGCAATGCTAGATCCAAACGCGGCAAGGATTGTGGAAGATTTATTCTTGAAAGTAGTTCTTTTAATACTAAATGTAATTAGGATTTTATTTAGTTAGAATTTTAATTCCAATTTTAAATTGGATTGTTATTCCTTTTACTATTAGGATTAGAATTTTTGCAACTAGTATAAATAAGGGTTACTTCTATTGTAATAAGACATTCGACATTATTCAATATATTTGTGAGGTTATTCTCTACTTTTGGTTCTTTGAAGAATTCCTAAATAATTTCTTAGTTATTTCTTTGAGATTCAATTTGACTTATCATACAACAATTCATAGTTGTGTGTGGCGTCTTCTACCGCATCAATCGTCGATTGTACCGAGATTATCGCTTCAATATAAGCGAGTGGTCAAAGTGTCGTTGGTGTCCATTCAACGCAGATTTTCGAACACGAGCAATTGTACCAAGATTACCGTCTACATATAGGCGAGAGGTTAAGGTGTTGCAAGCAATTCACCCAACAACTTTGCTAGAAACGATCGGGGCGACGGCCACCTCACGCAAGCATGTCATGGAGTCTATCATTTGGTATCAAAGCCAAGCCTTTCTAGCGAGTTATTTATCTTTAACTTTCAGTTGCATATATATTGTAAAAAAAAATCTTGGTAAAAAAAAGAAGAAAAAAAGAAAGGGTATAGAAAAAATCAGATTCTATTTCCATTGTGCTAACCAAACTTGTAGCACGCCATCAAATCATCAAATTTCAGCCAAGAGTTCATACCATTCCATCATGCAACCATGCATTTACTTAACATATCATGGGCCACGGATTCATATATGTTCAACAGCCATGGAGCAAGGATTATTCATGTGGACAAGCAAGTTATGTGGGGGCCACGATTTCTAATATATTTTGCTTACATGTTATGTGGGTTTACATATTCCGTTCAGTTCCTAACATTACATGGACACGCTGTTTATAATTGATTCCAAGCAAAGAAGGATTTATGTTATGCAGCAAGCTAGCGTACGGAATACACGGAATTTCGGTAGATTTACCTTACCTTCACGCTGCTATGCCAGATCCAAACGCGGCAAGGATTGTGGAAGATTTATTCTAGAAAGTAGTTCTTTTAATACTAAATGTAATTAGGATTTTATTTAGTTAGAATTTTAATTCCAATTTTAAATTGGATTGTTATTCCTTTTACTATTAGGATTAGAATTTCTGCAACTAGTATAAATAAGGGTTACTTCTATTGTAATAAGACATTCGACATTACTCAATATATTTGTGAGGTTATTCTCTACTTTTGGATCTTTGAAGAATTCTTAAGTAATTTCTTAGTTATTTCTTTGAGATTCAATTTGACTTATCATACAATAATTCATAGTTGTGTGTGGCGTCTTATACCGCATCAATCATCGATTGTACCGAGATTACCGCTTCAATATAAGCGAGGGGTCAAGGTGTCGTTGGTGTCCATTCAACGCAGATTTTTGAATGCGAGCAATTGTACCAAGATTATCGTCTACATATAGGCGAGGGGTTAAGGTGTTGCAAGCAATTCACCCAACAACTTTGCTAGAAACGATCAGGGGCGACGACCACCTCACGCAAGCGTGTCGTAGAGTCTATCACTTGAAGTCTTGGATGGCTTTGATAGGATTTATATTATTGATTTTGATATTGGGTATGGTGGGAAATGGGCTTCCCTTATGCAGGAGCTTGCCTTAAAAAGTGGGGGTGTTCCTTCACTTAAAATCACTGCATTTGCTTCTCCTTCCACGCACAACCAACTTGAGCTCGGCCTCACCCGTGCGAATTTAAATCCTTTTTCTAGTGAAATCAATATGGCATTTGAGTTTGAAATTTTGAGCCTTGATGCTTTGAATTCTAATTCATGGTCATTGCCTCTTCATGTCTTGGAGAGTGAAGCAATTGCGGTGAATCTCCCCATTGGTTCCTTTTTCAGCTCCCAAGTGTCTCTGCCATTGGTTCTTCATTTCATAAAGCAGCTCTCTCCAAAAATTATAGTCTCTATGGATAAAGGTTATGATAGAACCGACCTCCCATTTCCTAATCATGTTATCCATGCCCTGCAGTCGTATTCAAACTTACTCGAGTCTTTAGACGCTTTAAATGTGAACCATGATGCACTACATAAGATTGAGAGCCTCTTGCTCAAACTGAGTATTGAGAAAATCATAATGGGTCGTTATCGTTCCCCCAGAAAAACGTAGCATTGGAGGACCTTATTTTTGTCATCTGGGTTCTCCCCATTAACTTTCAGCAACTTCACCGAGTCCCAAGCTGAATGTGTGGTGAAGAGGACTCCTATCTAAGGTTTCAATGTTGAAAAGAGACAGTCTTCTCTTGTTCTCTGCTGGCAACAGAGGGAGCTTATCTCAGCTTCGACTTGGAGATGCTGACCAGCAGCAGCAACAGCTTGATATTGGATTTGCCAATTCATCCTCATTGAAGGTGCCTCATATGTTATAACTCTCTGCTTTAGTCTATGATTTTCTTGAAATTTACCTTCCTATGATTTCCCTTGTGCTTATTGTCTTTATGGCTTAGGTAGATTGTTTTCAAGTTAAAAAAAAAAAAAGAAGACGTTTTAGTATCTGAATGTTCTAGTATAGTTACTTTTTTTAATGTCTAATGTTTAATATGGGTATTACTGTTGTGATGCTGCCATAGCATCAGATGCTTCTAGTTATGTTGTAGTCTGTTTGTTGTACTCTTGACAACAAAGTAAAACTAGAAATGGAAAAAAGAAAAGAGAAGAATTTAACCTTTCAAATTGATGTCTTCTCTTGCATGATTAAAATTCTGGGTTGAGCTATCATAACCGAATGATATGACGCTATTTACCTAATATATAGCCAATTTGAACACTCGTAAACACTCTGTTAAATTGTTATCTGACTATGCAAGTATTGTTTTAATTTTTCTCCATTCGAAGATATGATTGATGGAATGAGGATGGACCTTAAGAAGTCAATATACAAAAACTTTGATGAGCTTTATCTTTACTATTATTATATGGCTGGTACTGTTGGATTGATGAACGTTCCAATTATGGGCATTGCACCTGATTCACATTGTAACGATTGAGATTTTATATAATAATTTTAAATATTTATTGAGTTAAATAATTTTTTTTTGTGATTTATTTATTGAGTTGAATAAATAAATTATGTGATTTTGTGGAGTGATTTAATTAAGTGTTATATATTAATTAAATGAATATTTAATATTTAATTTAATTGATGTATATTAATTTTTAGTACAGTTCTAATTTAATTGAGATAATTAAATTAGATGAATTGTGTGATGAAGTGTTACATGAATTATAATTAGCGAGTAATTATAATTATGTGGCAAATTTTTATGTGATTAATTGATGTTAGATTTTAATTGATTAAATTAGATGTTAAAAGATTTAATTAATTAAAGTGTAAAATTAAAGTATGTGTTAAAAGGATTTATTAAAATAAAGAAAAGAGATTTTGATTTTAACCAAACAAGGCCCTTACTTGTGTTTTAAAAGGCTTTTGACAAACAGGGCTCTTGCATTGTTTTAAACATATTCTACCAAACAATGACTTAGCACTTATAATATGTTTTTTTAAAAAAATAACCTTGTTTTGCCAAACAAGCCCTAGTGGCTTTTGATTTTTGAAATTCTATAACTGATGAAATTTAATAGGTAAATTAATTTTCAGTTATATATTATATTTATATCCTATATCTATTAGTATATAGTTTTATGTTAGTTTTATATCAGGGTTAGAAGAATATCACTATTAGAGAAGAGAGAAAAGAATACAGAGAAAAAGATAGAGAGATAGAGAATTAGAGAGAAGAAGAGAAAAGAAGAAGAAAGAGGAAGAAACCTTATTAACCAAAACAATCATCACCATCTTCATACTCTTCTCCTAATCAACAAAGGTATAATCCTAACTTGCAGTTTTAAAAATTATGTGTTTATGCTCTTCGTAGTGATAGTTCTCTGTAAATATGAATTTTATGAAAACTTTATAAATACAAATTATATGTGTTTATAGCATGCTTAGATATGAATTCTATGCTTAATTAATTGTTTAATTCATATACATGTGATGAATATGAGGAGTTCATGATCATCATTGAGTTACAGTAAAAGTATTTTGAAAATTATATATATATATATATATATATAGTTTTCTCTTTAAATCAATGGAATTCATGTTTTATTGTTCATCTTGGGTTAAATTAAGTATAGATGATGATAGCATGTTTAGAAATTGAATTACTATGCTTGAAATTGGGTGAATTGATTTAAAAACAAAAATGCAATGTTCTAATTCATGAAGAACACTTAACAATGGTTTTTCTTCAAAAAAATCATAAAATTGGTTGTTTGATGATGTGTTATAATGTTTATGTATGTTAGAATCATGTTAGAAGCTTTAAGTTGTGTTTTCTATTAATTAATATAAATTGCATGAACTGGAATTACAATTTGGTGTGGAGAAATAAGCAAAATTGGCTTTTTCTCTGCACAGTTCACGAACTTGTCTGTGTTCGCTGGAAGGGGCCCGCCCCGGCAGGCCTATCAAGAAGGAAACCCCCGCCCCGGCCGGGGGGGGGGGGGTGGCAAGGAAAAAGAAAATTTGTTTTCTTTTGTATTTTGTAAAGCTAATTTTATGTAGTAACTTTTATAGCATGATTAAACATATATTAAAATGCTAAATGAATATTAATAAAATATAATTTGTGATTATAATTTTGAATAATTATAATTAGAGTAAAAGTTTAATTTAAATTATAATTTATGTAATTATAATAAATGCATGATCAATTATAGAAAAATCTTGTGTATTATAATTCAATATTTGCATGATTAATTATAAATTATAATTTATATAATTATAATTTAGTAAATGCATGCATGATGTAGTTAATTAATTATAAATTATAATTTATTTATAATTTAATTAAATAAGATGTGATTATAATTTGAGTAATTATAATTAGATTAAATGTTTAAATTATATTTCATTTAATTATAATTAATTTGAAATGCATAATTATTAATTAAGTTAATTATGGGAGCATGCCTATGTGATGTAATTAAATTATGTGATTATTAATTATTAATTTAATAATTAAATAAGAATAAGTTAACCTAAAAAGGTTAACCAATATGTGTAGAAAGTGTTAAAGAACGTGAATTATATTAGTAGCTTGCGCTTAAGGCAAGTCTTCTAAACCCTAAACTCGTTTATTTGTTTCAATTCAATTATTCATTGTTTGAGATTTGTTCTTTTACTGGACAAGTAATTATTGAAAGTTCATGATATAATTAAAGTAACCTTGGCTTATTGTTCAAGCAAGGTTTGAATATTCTTTTGAGATGCTTTAAATTTATTTCTAAAGCATATGATAGTTCATAGTTCTTTCACTTACGAATTATTCCAAGTTATTGAAAGTTGATCCAAGTAATCCTTAGTTGATGAACGTGAATTCTAAATTACCCTTGTAAGATTATCCAAACCAAACTTTCTTTGGTGCGGACTTGCATTCAAATTACTGAGTTGAACAACACTAATATTAGGGGAGGTTACTACGTTTAAGCGTTAAGATGTTTGTGCACAATACATGGTACGAAGGGCTGATCCCCCCTAAGTACGAGTTAAGGTCCATAGTCTTATTGATTTTTAAAGGTTTAAATGGAAATGTTTATAACCTAAGACAAAAGTTCAAAGGTCTTATGACCCTCAGATAAATTCTATACTTGAATTTTAATGTTGATAGAGAATTATTATTTAATTCTTTATTGCTGAAGTAAGCTAAGTTATTCAAATTCTTTTTAAAGATATCCTTTCATGTATTTATTATTGTTAAACTCCAGTGAGCTGTTGTTTGCTCACTCTTGCATTATATAACAATTGCAGCTAAGGTTGATAATGTTGACGCCCGTCTACGAGTAAGGGCAAGGTAAAGCAAAACAAGTGAAAACTTATTTTTATTATTTGAAATGATTGTAATAGACGTTAATGTTATATTTTTATTTTCGCACATTATTATTATGTCAAGGTTAGAGTAACCCTGGGATTGATTTTTAAGAAGGTTATAACCCTTGTTTTAAGGGAGATTTTATTATTTTGAATAAAGGTTGTATTTTATTCTGAAGTTATATTGGGTAGATGTATGTTATATTAGAAAGTGAACACCAAATCATGTGGAAATAAAGTACCCGGATTTGGGGGTGTCACACACATTCTATGACAGAGAGTGTTTACAATGCTGCTTTGGCATTGGGGATTGCTAATCAGCTGACTAACATTCTCAGGGATGTCGGAGAAGAGTAAGTAGTTAGCAGCAAAACTGATCATGCAAGTCTTATTGAGTAATAGTTTCATTAATTCTCTTTCAATTTAATACTTTCCAAATCAATAACAAGAAGGACCATGAGTTCAATAATTGAAGTCTAGCGATCATTTACTCAACTATCAATTAGCGCTAATACCCTAGTGATACAATTCAGTATTACAAATGATAAAAAGATGATCATGGTTAATTATACAGATCTTTACATCAACAATTTTTGTCTCAAATCCTTGCCAGATCTTGAATTTTATTTCCTTTTACTGGTCCTTTGCTTATTGTATCTGCTATGTTTCTTTTTTTGTTGCAGTGCAAGAAGAGGGAGGGTTTATTTACCACAAGATGAACTGGCGCATGCAGGTCTTTCCAATGAGGATATATTTATAGGAAAAATGACGGATAAATGTAGGAACTTCATGAAGAAGCAAACTAAGAGAGCAAGAATGTTCTATTTGATCGTGTGGTTATGGTTTGTGTTTTATTTTATTTGGAGTATGACCTCACTACATATTGGAATTTTCATTGAAGTAAGTCACCTGTCGCCTTAAGTGCTTTATAAATTTCTCAGTTTTGACTTTGGGTTTCAAGGTGGAAACACTTGATAGGATTGGAAGAGAAGCTATTTTGAAAGTACATATTTCTAAGAAAGAGCTTCTGCTAGGAGACAATGTTGATCTTGTTGACATTGTTTTTATGACCACTGGTTTCACTGGGTAATGATCATTCATTTTTGGATTTAGTGAGATACCTAGCAATTTCTTCTTTAGTTAACACTTCATAGTGATTTGTGGATTGTGGATGCTGTGCAAGGCAGACCTTGCAAATTTAGTCAATGAAGCTGCCTTATTGGCAAGAAGACAGAATAAAGTAAAAGTGGAGAAAATAGATTATATTTAAGAAGTGGAGCGATCGATAGCTGTAATTCTCTATCCCTTTTTGTGTTATGTGTGTGTGATAGGGCACAGATAAATGCACATACAATCATGCACCTGTGTTCTTGTGGCTGAGACACTAATTCTTTTTTGCGGTTGTTAGATGGTGTTACATACATCTCTGGTTTTCTGCTTATTATATAATGCTTAGACATTGATCAGCTGCCAAAAGAGAAAAGAGTTATTGCTGTTATTGTTGGCATTTCAATATACATTATCAAGCTTTGCCTAAATCAATTTTCTTAAGTTTTGTGTGTGTGTGTTTCATGTGTTGAAATGATACCAATGCTTACTGGGGTGCTTTACTTATAAAAAAAGAAAAAAAGAAAAAAATTTAGTGTGATGCTTCCATTTTTGGTCATTATTTTTTTACTTAGTTTGAGTGTTATTTCTTGATGTTGATTGTGTGCAATCTTTCAGATGCGTGATTGTAAATGCCAAAGAAGCTGAAGATAAATATATAGCTTTGGTTGACACCAAAAAACACATTGATTTGATTAAGAATATAAGTTTCAAAAAAATGGATTCTCGAAGAAACAGAATGGCTGCAAAATTTAATTCAATCTATTTCAATGAGGGTTCATCGGAAGCTGCTTATCTTTCCGCCGACTCTGTCATCGAGGTCTGTATAGTTCAGTTTTCATTTGGTGGAATGAAGATATTACTGCATTGATTTTATTGGTTTCTGTATGCTGCCTGAATGAGAGTTTGGCTTAGTATTTACATATTTACAACTCAAGAAAATAAGAAATAATTATTGGTTCAACTTCTTCGGTTTAAATATGTGTTCTTTTTGCTGCACAAGATTCCATAATGAAATGTTTTAGCTGCCTTACTATTATTTTGTCTAGTACCTTATTTTGGTGTAATGAGTTCGATGCAATAGTGTGATTTTAAATATTTGCACAGTAGGTTGCTGAGAAAGTTTCCAAGGGGGAATTGAGTTCTGCCTTTGCTATTGTTAGGCCTCCTGGACATCACGCGGAAGAACATCAACCAATGGGATTTTGTTTGTTCAAAATTATTGGAATAGCAACAAGCTATCTCCTAAATGAAAGAGTGAGATCTAGTTCGAACTATTATTTAATTTATGTTTGTTCCAGTGCATCAACAGTCCGAAATTAGGATAGTTATTATGAACATAAGCATAATACCTTCATCTGTATATTAACCTAAGCTTTTTATTTATTGTTAAATGTTGTAGTTGCAATTAGGAATTAAGAAAATCTTGATTGTTGATTGGGATGTTCATCATGCAAATGGAACTCAAAAAATGTTCTGGAAGGATCCTCGAGTTCTATTTTTCTCAGTGCACAGGTACTTGATCATAGAAAATTTCTAGATTAGATTGTTGAAAGTTTTCATCATCTTTAAATGTTCATATTTATTATTAGAGTCTTTTTGTTTTGTGCCTTAGCTATTAGTGAAAAGGTAAGAAACTTTTCCTTTTAATTGGATTACACATTTAGTAGTCTTTTGTCTTGTTAATGGTATTGAATATTTTGTCTTGTTTAGGCATGAGTTTGGAAGCTTTTATCCAGCTGGTGATGATGGCTCTCATACTATGACTGGAGAAGGACAAGGTGCAAGATATAATATAAATGTTCCTTGGGAGAATGGTCGGTGTGGGGATGAAGACTATCTCGCAGTTTGGGAACATATATTGATTCCTGTTGCTAAGGAATATAATCTTGACTTGATTATAATATCTGCAAGATTCGATGCAGGTTAGCTTTTGTTCAAATTTCTATTAAATTTTAGTCAATTGTTAAAGTTTTTTCCATGTTTTTCTTAATCAACATATATCATATCATTTTTGTTGGGTGCTACATGAATATCTAAGCGTTTACGCATAACTTGATAACACCTTCTCAATGGTCCTATAGTGTTACTACTATAAACTTATACTGTTGTTAATTTTGCTATTTCTTTTACATTTACTATTTTAAGCAGGTTGATTCGAATAAAGCAGGTGTGCCTTTGCTTGAGATTGTTTCAGAACCTGATATAATAAATGGAATTGAAGCTGCAGAGTATGCTATTGAATTGCAAAGGATGGTGCGATATTTGGGAGTCAGTAATGGGAATATGCAAGAAGGATCATTGCGTTGTGATGTGGAATAATAAAATTCTAGCCAATGCAACAGTGGAAAATATTAACTACTGCCTCTTATTTTGATATCTTGTTATCCAATACAATTTATAATGTCAACAATACATTTTCAGATTGCTGACTTGCTGGTGAATCACACAAAGCATGTTTTGGTGCCCAAACTTGAGATTTTGTGTAATACCCGGATATTTTAATAAATAAATAATATTTTTTTGTTTTAAATATTTTAATTGGACGTTTCTTGTGATTGGGCCAAATTGTATTAATTTTTGTGGACTATAATAAGTAAATGGATTACATTAAGTTGGGCCTTTATATTAATTGGGTTAATTTATATTTGTGTAATTTTAAATCCAATTAATTAAGAGAAACAATAAGATATATAAATAATAAGTAAAACCTAATCCTATTTCATTATACAAACTGAGGGAAAAAGAGAAGGAGAGAAGCGGTAGCAACAATACCAGAAGGAAAAGAGAATTAAAAAATCGAGTACGGTTTAGATAAGAGGTAAATTAAACTCTTTATTGAATTCTTTTTGCTACACATATAGGCTATGCGCAAGAACTGTTGGGATTTTTTTGTCTTGCTATGTAATGGTTACCTGGCAAGGCTGTAACTTTTGACATATATATATATATATATATATATACACACACACACACACACATGAAAAACTGAACTGCAAGCCTGCAATTTCAAATATATATATATAAAACGGAATGATTGCAGCATTAAGATTATATATATAAGTATTTTATATATATATATATATATATATATATATATATATATATATATATATATATATACTCAGGAAAAAAAAGGAATCTGATGACAACTTAATTTGGACGGAGGCACTATATATATATATGATCTAACAAAGCTGATGATTGTTGTTGTGGACGAAAGCCACTGTCAATAATTGATAATAATAATAATAATAAAATAAGTTTATTAACGGGTTAAAGATGGAAGAAATATTTTACAAACATACTTATATTTATTTATTCTTTTTGTTTAGTTCGGACAAAAGAAGTTTAACGAATAAATTTTGGAATAAAATTTTGGGTATTAGATTGCTTGCTTCAGGTACGGATTCCGTACTCCTTTAGCGATAATCCTTTATATTTTGATTTGTTCATTTTATTTTTCGTTAAACATTAGTTATTATTTTGCATGATTGTTCGTTCTCAAATTCATATGATATTTTCGTTTTAATATTGATCCGTAGAACTCGGGTTTGTACTCTTTGATCTAGTATATCATTTTTAGTATTTATTTCAATATTTGTAGAAAGTATATGTTACTATATTTTGGAGACTTGTGTTGATGATTCGTTCGATGTAACATGTACACGTTAGAACCCTTTGTGTTGATATTGTGTCGCATGTGTTATGACATAATATTATTATTAGAATATACCGTAGGGTATACCTGAGTTATAACCACCTGTGGGGGTACCACAGGCATGTCCTCTTGGCACCGAGGCATGACACTTTTCGTGGCGGTGTGATCAGTCCACGATGTCTTCGTTTTGTGCTTCGGTGGGAGTTGGCCATTTGGTGTTTTGTTGTGGGAGGCGTATGGGTCTACCCTAGTTTTCTGTTCTGTTCTGCGAAGTGGCATGTTTGTGCCAAACACGCCTTCTGATTTTATATGCATTGGATTCGCTGACTTGCCTGTGTGGAATTATTTGACTTGCCTGTGTGGCAATGTATATTTCTGTTTTATTTTGAGCTCGGTATAAAATAACACCCAGCCATTTGATTCAACCTATTATTTCATTGTGTTAGTATTGTTCATTTCAGTTCAGTTCAGTTCATTAATTGAGTTAGTTATTTTAGTTCTCTATTTTGTATTCTATATCCGTACTGGGCATTTTACTCATGTTGTGTTTTTTTTCGGGCAGGTAATCAGGGGGATTAAGGGTAAGTGTGCCGAGAGCTTCCTTTTATCCAAATGGTTTATATATATTCTGTTTAGGTTGTGATACATGGTTTATTTAGAGTTGTAATAATTATTTTAGATTATGGTTGGGCCAGTTTGGCATTTATTCTTGTTTGATCTTTTGGTATTTATTGGTTATAAATACTATTCTTTCGTGGCCTAGAGCTTTTGTTCAGTTTTATTGTATTTTGAGTAGCCTCTCTTTGTATTTCGGAAAGGGGGTGTTACAGAGTTGGTATCAGAGCTTAGGTTCTTTCCTATAGAAAACCTATTTACGTTTGACCTATGAGTTATGGGTAGATTTTTGGGTTAGGTTTTTGTTCAGTTTGATTTTCTATTCAGCTATATTCAAATCTGTATTTAATCTGTTTTACTGATATTCGTGGATCTCTTTCTTAGGTGGCTCGTAGATCCGCTAGAGTTGCTGGGAGGAGAGGTAACAATGGGGGAATGGGTGATGGTCAGCCCAATGAGAAACCTAATGATCAGATTAATGATCAACTGGCTAACTTGGTGAATCAGGCGTTTAATCAGGCTTTACAACAGTTGGTAGCATAGGTTGTACAGGCAATGCACCAGCCGCCAGAAATTCCTGAGCAGGGGCACTCGGGAAATAATGGTCCACAAGCAAACGAAGAGGAAGGGAATGCGGATGGTCTTGATCAACAGGTGGTTCCAATGTATATATGGTTAGAGAGGTTTCAGAAGCAGAAGCCACATTCATTCAGTTCTGCCCCCGATTCCAATTGATGCAAAGAATTGGATTGCACACCTAGAGAAGATTTTTGATGTGTTGGGGTGCTCGGATAATCAGAGAGTTTTACTTGCTGCTTACAAGCTAGAAGGGGATGTACAGAGGTGGTGGAAAGCGATGAAAACAACCTAGGGTGATGGGTACGTGGAGACACTTCGTTGGGCAGAGTTTTGTGAGGTCTTTTATCAGCAGTACTTTTCAACTGCTGATAAAGAGGCCTATGCTAGAGTGTATCTATCTATTCGGCAGAAAGATGATGAGTCCATCACAGATTTCATAACGAGGTTCACTAGGTTGGCAGGTTTTGTGGGAACTTTTGCAGGGACTGCAGCGGAACAGGCGGACAAGTTCAAGTGGCGGATTCATTATAGGTATCGCCAACATCTCATTAACACCAAGTTTGCGGATGTATCGGCGGTGGCTAATGCGGCCAAGAACATTGAGATGGAGCGGCAGGACTTTCGGACTTCCAAACCGGAAGAGAGTCATGTGAGAAATCAAGGTGGTCAGTGGAATAGAAATCGTAGTGTCCAGCAGGGGCAGTGGCGTGGCTAGAATCAAAATAGGGGCAATCAGCAGATGCCTCAGCAGGGGCAGAATCGTCAGCTTCAGCTACCTTGGTATGGTCAGAATCGCCAGCAAGGGCAGAATCGTCAGTAGGGGCAGAATCAGGGTGGATATCCGGGACCAGCTAGTGGGGGTAACCCAAATCTTATTCCGATGTCCCTTGTGCTATGTGTGGGGCTAATTATCCGGGGAGACAGTGTCATAGAGTTACTGGTGCGTGCTTCTTGTGTGGACAGATGGGTCACATGGCTAGAGATTGTACCGGGCCACGTGGTAATGGTGGAGGCGGTGATCATGGTGGCAATGGAGGTCAGCGTCCGGGTGGTCGGGTGTTTGCCTTGACATATATTTAGGAGGCAGGTGTGCCAGGTACTATTTTTGGTACTCTTTTAGTTGGAAGTCGTGAGGCTTCTATTTTATTTGATACGAGTTCTACGCATTCTGTTATTGCTCAGTCTTTTGTTCGGCACCTGGGTGTGCCATCTTAGTCTTTAGATTCTGTTATGTCTATTGCTACCCTGATGGGGACTTCTGTTGTTATCTCTGATCTGTATCGAGGGTGTCCGATTAGTTTTGGGGATAAGATTCGTAACGGTAGTCTTCTTCCAATGTGTATGTACGATTTTGATGTTATTCTCGGGATGGACTTGTTGGATAAGCACTAGGCCACTATCGACTATCAGGCGAGAAAGGTTATATTTGGAGATGTGAAGTCTCCGAAATTCATGTTTCAGGGTTCATAGCCGAGTAGAGTGGTGAAGTTGATTTCAGCTTTGAAGGCTGGGAAGTTAGTAGCAAAGGGTTGTGAGGGGTATTTGTCATTTGTGAAGGATTCCTCCAAGGGTGAGTCTCGTATTGAAGATATTTCAGTTGTTTGTGATTTTCCCGATGTGTTTCCTAAGGAGTTGTCAGGGTTTTCGCCGCAGTGGGAAGTTCCGTTTACTATTGAGCTTGTTCCTGGTGCAGGACTTATCTCTAAGGCACCTTATCGGATGGCACCATTGGAGTTGCAGGAGTTGATGGAGCAGTTGCAGGAACTGTTAGATCGTGGTGTGATTCGGCCGAGTGTTTCGCCGTGGGGTGCTCCAGTTTTGTTTGTGAAAAAGAAAGATGGGTCTATGAGGTTGTGCATAGACTACAGGGAGTTGAACAAGAATACCATCAGGAATCGGTATCCATTGCTGAGGATTGAAGACTTGTTTGACCAACTTCAGGGGGCAAAGTATTTTTTGAAGATAGACTTAAGGTCGGGTTATCATCAATTGAGGGTGAGAGATGAGTATGTCTCTAAGACAACTTTTCGTACTCGCTATGGGCATTACGAGCTTCTGGAGATGCCATTTGGGTTGACTAACGCTCCGGCGATGTTTATGGATTTGATGAATCGGGTGTTCAAGGAGTACTTGGACCAATATGCTATTGTCTTTATTGATGACATTTTGGTTTACTCAAAGTCTAGGATGGAGCATGAGGAGCATCTTTGAACAGTGTTGGGAATTTTGCTGAAAGAGAAATTGTATGTTAAATTCTTTAAATGCGAGTTTTGGTTGGAGCAGGTTGCATTTTTTGGCCACGTTGTTTCTGCTGAAGGCATTAAGGTGGATCCTGGAAAGGTTGAGGCTATCACTAAATGGTCGAGACCTTACAGTAACAGAGATTAGGAGTTTCTTGGGTTTGGCAGGGTATTACAGACGATTTGTGGAGGGATTTTCTTTGCTTGCCTTATACCTTTGACTCAGTTGATGAAAAAGGGCACGAAGTTTGTGTGGAATGAGGAGCGTGAGAAGAGTTTCAAGGAGTTGAAGAAACGGCTGGTGACAGCTCCTATACTTGCATTGCCGTCAGGGACTGGAGGTTTCCATATTTATAGTGATGCTTCTAAGAAGGGTTTGGGGTTTGTTTTGATGCAACACGGTAAGGTGATTGCTTATGCTTCTAGGCAACTTAAACCTTATGAGGTGAATTACCCCCACACAAGATTTGGAGTTGGCAGCGGTAATCTTTGCTCTAAAGATTTGGAGACACTATTTGTATGGAGAGACTTGTGATATCTTCACCGATCACAAAAGTCTTAAATATATTTTCACTCAAAAGGAGCTTAACATGAGGCAGAGGCGTTGGTTGGAGCTTCTAAAAGACTATGATGCGAGGATTCAGTATCACCCGGGGAAGGCAAATGTGATTGCAGATGCTCTTAGCCGAAAGAGTTCAGGAAGTGTAGCAGCTCTTATTACACAACCTCAGCTTATTTCGGATATGGAGCGGTTAGAGTTGGAGTTGTATGTTCAAGGTTCAGATGTGCATTTGGCAGGTATGAGAGTGGAGCCCTCTTATTTTGAGGGTTAAAGAAGCTCAAAAGGAAGATGGGGAATTGTGGAGTATGGCGCAGAATCTGGAGGAGGGCAAGCAGCCCGACTTTCGTATTGATGACCATGGTGTGATTTGGTTGGGTGAGCGGTTGTGTGTACCGTCAAATCCAATCATTTGGGTGGCGGTTTTGGCAGAGGCTCATAGTTCGGCATTTTCTATTCATCCAGGTTCTACAAAGATGTATAGGGATTTGAAGGAAAATATTTAGTGGAATGGGATGAAGCGAGATGTGGCTGAATATGTAGGGAAGTGCCTCACTTGTCAACAAGTGAAGATAGAACATCAACGAGCTAGTGGTTTGCTACAATAGTTAGACATTCTGGTGTGGAAGTGGGAGGATATCACGATGGATTTTGTGACTGGTTTGCCGAAGACATTTAGGAAGAATGTTGCCATTTGGGTTGTGGTGGACCGGTTGACTAAATCGGCACACTTTTTGGCAATCCACGAGGGTTACTTGGTGAATAGGTTGGCCGAGATTTTTTAGCAGGAGATTGTTAGACTTCATGGTACTCCGGTGTCTATTATTTTAGATCGGGACCCACGGTTCACTTTGCGATTTTGGAAAGGGTTTCAACGAGCTTGGGGTACTCGGCTCAACTTTAGTACTTCGTTCCATCCGCAGACCAATGGGCAATCCAAACGGACCATTCAGACGTTGGAGGACATGTTGAGGTCTTGTGCATTTGAGTGGTCAGGTAATTGGGATGATTACTTAAGCCTAGTTGAGTTTGCGTATAACAATAGTTGGCATGCGAGTATTGGGATGGCTCCGTTTGAGGCATTATATGGTAGGAAGTGTCGAGCTCCAACTTGTTGGGATGAGGTTGGCGAGAGAGCCATAGAAGGGCCGAAGTTAGTTCAAATCACTACAGAGAAGGTAGCAGTGACTAAGGAAAAATTGAAGTCGGCTCGATCACGGCAGAAGAGTTATGCTGATAAGCATAGGAGGACCTTAGAATTTGAACCTGGTGAGCATGTGTTCCTAAAAGTTTCTCCTTGGAAGGGTATTCGACGATTTGGTCTGAAAGGGAAGCTTAGTCTGCGTTATATTGGCCCATTCAAGATTCTGGAGACGGTTGGTGAGGTTGTATATCGGTTAGCTTTGCCTCCACAGCTTGCTGTGCACAATGTGTTCCATGTGTCAGTGTTGAGGAGTTATAAATATCACCCGTTGCATGTGGTGCAATATCTGTTCGATAAGATTCGTGATGATCTTACTTGTGTGGAGCAAGCCGAGGCGATTTTGGTTCGTCAAGAGCTGGTTATGAGGAGGAAGACAATTCCGTTTGTTAAGGTTTTGTGCAGAAACCATTCGGAGCGAGAAGCTACATGGGTGATAGAGGAGTCTATTCGAGCGGAGTATCCGTATCTTTTTGATAATTAGGTTCGTTCTTTTCTTTTGATTCTGGGGATGGAATCCTTTTTAAGGGGTAGGTGATGTAATACCCGAATATTTTAATAAATAAATATTTTTTTTGTTTTAAATATTTTAATTGGACGTTTCTTGTGATTGGGCCAAATTGTATTAATTTTTGTGGACTATAATAAGTAAATGGATTACATTAAGTTGGGCCTTTATATTAATTGGGTTAATTTATATTTGTGTAATTTTAAATCCAATTAATTAAGAGACACAATAAGATATATAAATAATAAGTAAAACCTAATCTTATTTCATTATACAAACTGAGGGAAAGAGAGAAGGAGAGAAGCGGCGGCAACAATACCAGAAGCAAAAGAGAATTGACAAATCGAGTACGGTTTAGATAAGATGTAAATTAAACTCTTTATTGAATTCTTTTTGCCACACACATAGGCTCTGCGCAAGAACTGTTGGGATTTTTTTTGTCTTGCTATGTAATGGTTACCTGGCAAGGCTGTAACTTTTGATATATATATATATACACACACACACACACACACACACATGAAAAATCGAACTGCAAGCCTGCAATTTCAAATATATATATATATATATATATATATATATATATATAACGGAATGATTGCAGCATTAATATTATATATATAAGGATTATATATATATATATATACTCAAGAAAAAAAAGGAATCTGATGACAATTTAATTTGGACGGAGGCACTATATATATATATATATATATATATATATATTTATGATCTAACAAAGCTGATGATTGTTGTTGTGGACGAAAGCCACTGTCAATAATTGATAATAATAATAAAAAAAATTAAGTTTATTAACGGGTTAAAGATGGAAGAAATATTTTACAAACATACTTATACTTATTTATTCTTTTTATTTAGTTCGGACAGAAGAAGTTTAACGAATAAATTTTGGAATATAGTTTTAGGTATTACATTGCTTGCTTCAGGTACGGATTCCGTACTCCTTCAGCGATAATCCTTTATATTTTGATTTGTTCGTTTTGTTTGATGTTAGAAGTTAGTTATTGTTTTGCATGATTGTTCGTTATCAAATTCATGTGATATTTTCGTTTTAATATTGATCCGTAGAACTCGGGTTTGTACTCTTTGATCTAGTATATCATTTTTAGTATTTATTCCAATATTTGTAGAAAGTACATGTTACTATATTTTGGAGACTTGTGTTGATGATTCGTTCGATGTAAACATGTACACGTTAGAACCCTTTGTGTTGATATTGTGTCGTATGTGTTGTGACATAATATTATTATTAGAATATACCGTAGGGTATACCTGAGCTATAACCACCTGTGGGGGTACCACAGGCATGTCCTCTTGGCACCGAGGCATGACACTTTCCGTGGCGGTGTGATCAGTCCACGACATCTTCGTTTTGTGCTCCGGTAGGAGTTGGCCATTTGGTATTTTGTTGTGGGAGGCGTATGGGTCGACCCTAATTTTTTGTTCTGTTCTGCGGTGTGGCGATGTTTGTGCCAAACACGCCTTTCGATTTTGCATACATTGGATTCGCGATCCAATGTGTGTGACTTGCCTGTGTGGCATTATTTGACTTGCCTGTGTGGCAAGGTATATTTCTGTTTAATTTTGAGCTCGGTATGAAATAACACCCAGCCATTTGATTCAGCCTATTATTTCATTATGTTAGTATTATTCGTTTCAGTTCAGTTCAGTTCATTAATTGAGTTAGTTATTTTAGTTCTCTATTTTCTATTTTATATCCATACTGGGCATTTGGCTCATGCTATGTTTTTCTTCCGGCAGGTAATCAGGGGGATCATGGGCAAGTGTGACGAGAGCTTCCTTTTATCCAAATGGTTTAGATATATTCTGTTTAGGTTGTGATACATGGTTTATTTAGAGTTGTAATAACTATTTTAGATTATGGTTGGGCCAGTTTGGCATTTATTCTGGTTTGATCTTTAGGTATTTATTGGTTATAAATACTATTCTTTCGTGGCCTAGAGCTTTTGTTCAGTTTTGTTGTGTTTTGAGTAGCCTCTCTTTCTATTTCGAAAAGGGGGTGTTACATTTTGACTGCTGTGGAGAAGCAGAAGATGCTGAAGAAGTTCAATGTGGAGGCCAAACAGGTTGTCATTGTTCTTTTGAACTTAATTAAAATGGTAGAAACTTCTAGAAGGCCACACATGTTATTCCTTTAGTAGCCTGCTTTTTAATGTGGAAAATAAGCTCTAAATTTTAGTCCTGAACTAAAGTTTAGCCTGTTAATTTTTAATTGCTGAATAACAATGTTGCTTTGACATTTTAGTTTGAAATTCTTTTAAACACTTAGACATGTACACCAAGTCTATCTTTGAAATGCAGAATATCAATAGCATTGATGCATCCCCAGTAAGTATAATGAGCAGGATTTTCGTACTTATAAACTGATGGAAATTTAATGTTATATCTCATTTGGAAAACCTACATATTATGAAAAACCTATATTGACCGTGCTGTTGAATTCAGTAATGTGATCGAGTATTTTGTTCTTTTTCAACATAATATGAACTCTCCAAATATAAAAAACTAAATGTAACTATGAATCTGTGTTTTGGTTTATCTACTTCGTTGTTGTCTTTCTCTCTTTTTCTCATGTTCTTTTATATATACAAAGTATTAGTTAGGTTTTATAAAATCCTTTATCCCTAGTAGTAGATAATATGCTAATAAAGACATGAACTGATTTTCAGATATTTCATGTTGGACGTGGATTGGAGAGAGACAATCAACAAGAATGAGTATGGAGTACCTAGAAGCAACTTTGAATCAGGATATTGAATACTTTGATACAGAGGTTCGAGCATCATATGTTATTTTTGCCATTAACACTGACGCTGTGATGGTCCAAGATGCCATAAGTGAGAAGGTGAGTGAAAGGGAAAAAGAAAAAAAAGAGAGGGGCCCAGATTCATGTTCAATTTTCTCTTTTGTTTATACAGTCTATTTGTTTTTTCCTTTACAACCAACATACAAGGAGTGCGGGTAGTTTGGTAAATTTTGTTGATGTAGTCAAATTCATAATTCAATATAGTAGTAATCATATTGCAAAGTGAATTTGAAATTGTAAACGTATAGTATTATTGAGATGTATTTTGAAATTGAGAATGCTTGATACATTTTGGTTTTAAATGATAATTTAGAGCTTTTAGCTATATATATCATGACATTAGTTGTCCTTATTTGGTACTGACACAACATTCTAGGAAATGTGTAGTAATTATATATATGCATGTATTATATCTTATGGAAAATAAATAGACAACGTTTGTTTAGAAAAAAATGTTGTGTAATGTGTCAAATAGACAACGCTTTTTAAAAAAAATATTGTGTAGTGTCAAATAGACAACGTTTTTTAGAAGAAGAAAAAAAGTTGTGTAATGTGTTAAATAGACAACACTTTTTTAAAAAAAAATATTGTGGAATGTGTCAAATACACAATGTCTTTTAGAAAAAAAAATGTTGTGCATTGTGTCAAATAGACAACGCTTTTTAGAAGAAAAAAAAGTTGTGTAATGTGTCAAATACACAACGTTTTTTTTCTCTAAAAAACGTTGTGGATTGTGTCAAATAGAAAACGTTTTTTAGAAGAAAAAAAACGTTGTGTAATGTGTCAAATAAACAACGTTTTTTAGAAAAAAAACGTTGTCTAATGTGTCAAAAGACGATGTTTTAAAAATATTGTCTATTTGTGTCTAATAGATGACACTGCTAACCACGACGCTTTTTTTTGGGGGGGGGTGCTATTACAACGTTTTTTAAACATTATCTATTTACTTTCTTCTATTAGTGTAATCATATTTCAATTAAAAATAAACCTTTTAATTTAATTGAAACAATTTAAGAAATATAAAAAAAATTCAAAATCTGGGGATCGGCGTGGCCGTGATCAGTTTGTACTGGGAAACGGCGCGGCCGCGCTGCAACTCTATAATCGAATTCTGGCAACAGGCGCGGCCGCGCCGCGTAACAGATTTCGACCGTAAGTTATTTTTCCCAGAAAATTAGTTATAAACTCGTATCAACACACATATTGAATCAATAACAATTAATGATTTGCATAAGGTGGCTCTGATACCACTGTAGGATTGCTAAAACGTAATCAAAGCATTTAATCAAATTAAAATAACACTGTAGGATTGCTAAAATGTAATCAAAGCATTCAATCAAATTGAAATAACAGCGAAAACATGCAAAAATAGTAATTTAAATTTTTCAACAATCTATTGTGTAGCCTTATGCAATATCATTAATTGAGGAAGGATAAAAATATACCTTTGAAGCGTGTCTACCTTTGACTGAATACTTCAAATTCAAATCTTTTCTGCTTCGCGATCTCTCCAATCCTCGGATCACACGTTTGTCACAAAGTGTATGCAACGCCCAAGAGGTATCCACCAAGTGGGATAGAAAGTAGATGTGATTTTAGATTCAACTGAACTTGGGTGGCTAACCCTAATTCTCTATCCTTACAACTTAGGATTTTGAGAATGCTTTCAAGAGAGATGCAAGTTGCATTAGACTTTTCCATAATAAGAGTCCTCTTATTTAAAGATTAACCATAATCATTAACCCTTAAGAAATTAGATTTTAATTAATTCCCAATCTAATTATGAACTAAATAATAATAATAATAATAATAATAATAATAATAATAATAAGACATCTCTTATTTATTTATAATCTAGTATTTATCCAAATACTTAATTATAAATATTAGTATTTCTCCAAATACTATATTATTATTATTTAGTCAATTTAATAATAATAATAATAGCAATAATAATAATTATAATAATAATAATAATAATAAGATGACTAATCTTATTAATTTATAATATTAGTAGTTCTTCAAATACTTAATTATAAATCGTAAGCTATTTAATTTATTCCAGTAATAAATTAAATACACTTAATTTATTATTATTAAGTCAATCACTTCTAAAATCATATTTCTCCCTTTTGTGGTGTGACCCTCTAGGTTCAATATTAAGCCAGTAGTAGAATAAATAAATTAGAACTATTATAATATTATTTTTAATGAATTAAACTCATTTAATTCAAATATAAATAAATAATATTTATTCTACATCATGAGTGACACCTTATAAATAATGTATCATGATTATCCGGATAATATGAATTCAACATTAATCACAAAGATTATCACAAAGAATACAAAGAACTTATTCTGTGAATAGTTACCGTATAATTCAATCATTCTACTATACAATGTCCTGATTAAACATAAGACATAGAATTACTGACAAATCTTATTTATTTAATCATATGTACTTTGATTCAAAATGCACAACTCTGAATAATATAAATTAGAAACTCCTTTCTAATTTTCATTCCACATTGGCCAAGGATTTCTGAGTTATCATTCATCGAATCACATAGGACATTATCTCCCTTTACTGGAAGTGGTAGATCATTTGTTGATCATTCACCTCCCTCCATGTATACTTTATTATACCCAAAAATACCCTACAACATACTTTTAAATATTAAGGAATATGAAATAGTATAATTCAGAATACAAAAGATACTATAATGATCTCAAGTACAAGAATCATTTGTACAAATATCACTATAGGAACTCCTATTATCAGGAAAGTAAAAGTCCATTAGGGTTCCTTTAAGCGAATCACGTTCAGTGAACTTATTCTCCAATAAGCACCTACATACTTGCTATAATGTCTCCACACAAATAATTATGAGATCAATCACCTGCTTCAACAAAGCAGGCATAGTATGTACTAATCTATCCGAAATCAGTAACCCCACATTAGTGATCCATACGATTAGGAACATTTTAGTTTTGAGTTATCATGAATTTAGATCTCATTAGCATGATCAACATCATAATTCTACAAGCATTGCTCCAAAACTATGGGTTTATCTCATTTATTAATTCAACTAATTAACAGGATAAAGATGCCTTTTGTACTATATAAATTCTCCTATTAATAAATGAACAAGATTACAAAGTAAATGTTTATCACATCTAATGTGATTGGCTTGAGGACATATTACTTTCAGTTGTATGGTAGGAAGTGTCTGGGACCAACTTGTTGGGATGAGGTTGGCGAAAAGGCCATAGAAGGGCCTGAGTTAGTTCAAATCACTACGGAGAAGGTAGCAGTGGCTAAGGAGAAATTGAGGTCAGATAGATCACGGCAGAAGATATATGCTGATAAGCATAGGAGGACCTTAGAGTGTGAACCTGGTGAGCACATATTTCTAAAAGTTTCTCCTTAGAAAGTCATTCGACGATTTGGGTTGAAAGGGAAACTTAGTCCGCGCTATATTGGCCCATTTGAGATTTTGGAGAGGGTCGGTGAGGTTGCATAACGGTTAGCTTGGCCTCCATAACTAGCTCATGTGCACAATGTGTTCCATGTGTCAGTGTTGAGGAGTTATCATTATCATCCGTTGCATGTGGAGCAATATCCGTTCGATAAGATTCAAGATGATCTTACTTCTGTGGAGCAAGTCGAGGCGATTTTGGATTGTCAAGAGCAGATTACGAAGAGGAAGACAATTTCGTTCGTTAAGGTTTGGTGGAGAAATCATTCAGAGCGGGAAGACACTTGGGAGATATGAGTCTATTCGAACGAAATATCTGCAACTTTTTGAAAATTAGGTGCGTTCCATTCTTTTGATTCCGGGGACGAAATCCTTTATAAACGGGAGGTGATGTAATACCCTGGAAAAAAACATTTAAATTTATATTTTAAATATTTTAATTAGACTTTGTCTTTTATTTGGGTCAAAATAGTCATTATATTTATGTAGGCTAATAAATATTAATAAGTGATGGATAAATTAATTTGGTAAAATTGAGCGTTAAACTAAGTGGGTTTAATTTATATGTGGATAATATTAAATCCTATTATAATTAAGAAAATTAATAAGATATCCTAATAAATAAATAAATATCTAAACCCTAATATACTGCATATGTATCTCTGACACAAACTAACTTAGAAAAGAAAAGAAAAAGAAACGGAACACATCCGCTGCTACGGAAGGAAAAAAAAAGGAAAATTGGATTGCACTTTGTGTGTGATAAGGAACAAGACAATTGATATCAAGATATAAGTAAGTATATATGTGTACACGTGTGTTTTTTTACAATCTCAAGTCTCTGATGATAACCGTGAATGTCAAAATAGATTAAATCATAAAACTTGGTAAACGTGTATTACAATTTCTACTATTGTATATATTCACAATTTTATATGATGCAGATTTAGGATTATTTGTAGAATATTATTAGTAGTATCCTGTATGTACTAGTACGTATATATTTATTTAATAATAATAATAATAATAATAATAATAATAATAACAATAATAATAATAATAATAATAATAATAATTCTAGGAAGTTTGTTTGCACGGACCACGGATGGGAAATCATCATATTAGGAATTCATGCTTTTGATTTATAATAATAATAATAACAATGATAGTTTTGGGAAAAATAAATTTGTAATTAATTAGTAATTTAACTTACAATTATTAATTTATATTTTTGTTAAATTGTGTAATTAGTTCGGACGGAAGGAGTTTAACGAACTATATTGAATAATAATTTTTGGGTATTACAATGCTTAATTCAGGTACGGATTCCGTACTCTTTCAGCGATAATCATTTAATTTTGATTTGTTCGTTTTGCTTTTCGTTTAGAAATTAGTTATTGTTTCACATAGTTGTTGCTTCTCAAATTTGTGAAAATGGTTAATTTTGGCATTGATACTTAAAACTAGCATTTGTACTCTTTGAACTAGTTTATCATGTTTAGTATTTATTTCAATCTTTGTAGAATTTTCATGTCAATATATTTTGGAGACTTATTTTGTTGATTCTTTTTGATTTGACATGTACTTATTAGAACCCCTTTGTGTTGATATTGTGTCGTATATGTTGTAACATTATATCTTTATTAGATTATACCGTAGGGTATACCTGAGCTATAACCATTTGTGGGGGTACCACAGGCATGTCCTCTTGGCACTGAGGCATGACACCTTTTGTTGGCAGTGTGATCAGTCCACGGCGTCTCCGTTTTGTGTTCCGGTGTGAGTTGTCCGTTGGGTGATTTGTTGTGGGAGCGTATGGGTCGACCCTAGTTTTCTTTTATGTTCTGTTCTGCCGATTGTGATAAGTAGGTTTTACACCTACTTATTGGATACTAATAACTGTTACTTATTCCCGTTTGTTTAAGTTTCTTTTCATGCATTTCTTTTCTTTTTATAGAATTCATGTTCAGGAACTCACTCGGTGGCATATTTCATCAAAAGAAGGGAAAAGTGGCATGAGGTACATAGACCTTGGTGCATGGGAGCAAAAGGAGTCAAAGCATAATGGAAAGGGGAGCAATAGCCAACATTGGGTGCAAGAAATGAGGCTGCAGCAAAATACCAATAGAATTACATACTGCAAACAGGCGCAGCTGCCCCCAAATTACAAAGGAAGGGAGCGCAGTTGTACCCAAGCCCAACAGCCGAATTATGACAACCTGAAAAATTGGATTGTCCAGAAATTAGGATTAAAAAATTAATAATTAATAAAATAAATTTTATTGATTATATTCTGTGTTATGTGTATAATAATTATTCTATGACATAGGATGACTAAAAATGGGGAGGATTCTAGCTACGAGTTGGAATGAACGAGTAAGAATTTTCAAGACGAAAATAAAAGATTTTCGAAAATAAAAATATTTATAAGAAAAAGACGAAATAAGCATTATTCACGTATAAAAACCCTAAGGGTTAAGCTTTGAGGTTAGGGTTTGAACCCTAAGCCTTTCTGGGAGATTGGAATGTCGGAATGACATTCTGTCAAAAGATTTAACGGTAAAGCGTCGTGAAAAGTTAAGTTAGCCAATAAAAGTTTTTCTCGAAAAAAGCGCAGAAATCGGACGAACGAAAAACGATGAAAAGTACTGTTATGTACTTTTCATCCGTTTAACTACGTTAGGGAAAAGCGTGAAGGAAAACGCATAATGTCAAAAAGTGTTTTTCAGTTTTTTAGGGTTACGAAGAAGGCGTAAAAGTTAGTCGGTAGAAGAAAGACGGAATATTCAAAAATATTTGAATTTTGAGAATTGCATAAAAATGGTTAAGTATAATAATAACGATTATTATACATAGCGATTACGAGTATAATACTAGTTATTATATAAGTACAGTACGAGGGTAATACGACGTATGATACGAAGTATATACGAAGAAAATACAGGAATTATGCGAGTATAATACGAGGAGGATATTAGAATTAATACGATGTATAATACAAATTTTATACGAGGTATAAGGATTCAATTTGAATTAAATTAAAAACCGAACTCGTGGGTCGAACCGATGGGTAAACGGGTGGGTAAAACTCATGGGGCGACCCATAACCTATGATGACACATGGGAGCCATGGGGTAGCACATGGTGGCCATGTGCTGGCACATGCTAGCACATGGGAAGACATGGTGGGCATGTGTGAGGAGGTGGGGGGTAAGGAGGTTTGGTCTAATGATTATTTTACCCTTGATCTTGCTTGCCTACCTTGGTCTTGCTTGCCTATAAAAGGAGAGCTCAAGAGCTCATTTGTTTTTTAGAAAAACCAACCATATGGAGAGAGAAGAGAAAAGAAAAGGAGGAGCTTATGATGAGCAAACCAAGAAGTAAAAGAAGGTATGTAATTCCTTTGTCAAGAACAAAGCTATGAGATTAAGAACACTTAAGGTATAAGTGTTTACTTTAAGATTTTCATCTTTCCTTCAATTCTCAAATTGATAGACAAGTGAGAATTGAAGAGCATGAGTTATAGGAAGTGTTGAGATTGATATTAGTGGACTTTAAATCACTAATAATCAAGAACAATTAAAACCTTAATGAAATGGTTAAGAACTTAATGAAGAAAGGAGTTAAAACCATAATTGAATGGTTAAAGAACTTAATGAATAAAACCATTAAAACTTAGATGGTTAATATGGTTAGAATCATAGATGATCAACCAATGGATTGATTCCATTTGATTTGATGTAAAAATATCGAAGAACAAAGATTCGACGGAAGTTTACACGATTAAACATTAATCGTCGAAATCGTAAATTTTCCCGGAATAAAAGTCAAAAGTCGTTGTGTGATTCAGAAATGATGGTTTTGGATTACAACACGTATAATTAAGTAAACAAAACTTGCGAGAGCAAGAACGAACGAATTTGGAGTTAAAATGAAGAAACGAGCGTCGAACGTTCAAAAATATTTAAAGAAAATGTAAAAATGGACGAAACGGTCAATTTTTCGTCAACGGATTCAGAAATGAATTCCGACTAGATGGAATCGTAAAGCATGTTATATGTGAACTATTGGCTTTGGAACGAGCCAATTTCGACTTATAACGATCGCGTTATGGGCTCGGGAATTTCAGAATTTGAAAAGTTAGAAAAAAAATTCAAGGCAACAGGGCTGGCGCCGTAGCGCTGCCCAAGCCTTTGTAGCTAGCGCCGCAGCACCAAAACAGTGTTCCCGGATTCTGTCGATACGCCAGCGCCAATATTAAGCCTTGGCCGAGCGCTGCAGCGCTTTTAAGGGAAAAAATTTCCGACGTTGATATTTTATGTCCCAAATTTTTACATGGTAATTATGGGGCAAGTATATGATTAATATTTATGAAGAGAAATCACTTAAACAATGTGTTTAAGATTGATTTTATGAATTAAACATTGAATAAACGTATTTAAATTTAAAACTCGAAAACCCTAAAATGTGAACCAAGGATCGTAATCGAGTTGTGAGCGTGCCTTAAGGTTACATGACATGTAATAGAGGCACGAGGTGTGAGAATGTTAAGAAATGAAGTTAAAAATTATGTAATTTGTAATACCCGAGAATTTTTGAATATTATTAAATGAATATAATAATGGAAATGAATATTTATTTGAATATAAATATATGTGTTGCGAGATAAGCTCATTCAAATGAATTCAAATTGAATATATAATAACTGAGGAAGAATGTGGAGTTTCTGTTAAACGCGTTGAAATGCCTTGTGTGGTACGTGCATAGAAACAATAACGAGCTTAATTAAGCTTAAGTGATAAGCTTTGTGTGGCCTAATTAATTCCTAATCTAGTTGGGTCATTGAATTAATAATGTATTGAACTTAGGATATATCCAAGCCCAACAACATTAATGTGATATGTTATAAGAATTAAGAGATGTGGCCCAATCAATTAATGTACTAGATTAAATAATAGAGTCCATGTGCTTTAGTGTGCTTAGCCCAATTGATTTAATATGGTGTGGTCCAATGTGTAATGTATGATGATAGGAATATGTATATATATACATGTAGATATATATGTATGTAGTTGTATAATAGAGGTTGTAAAATGAAGTGTGACATTAGAATGTGAATAAAACTATATGATAAGAAGGAAATGAGCCACATGGGTGGACTTATGAGAATACATACTATATGTACATTATACAATATGGACTCAAACAATATTATATAAAGTGTAGTGTGACACTTTAGTGAAACTATGCAATATGAAACTGTAACGATTGAGAATTTTATATATTAATTGTAAATATTTATTGAATTAAATAAATATTTTATTGGATTTATTTGTTGAGATAAATAAATAAATTATGTGATGGTGTGGTTTGATTTAATTAAGTGCTATATATTTAATTAAATTGATATGTTAGCAATGGTGTAACATAATTCTAATTTAGTTGGGAATAATTCAATTAGAATTAATGTTATGTGCCAAGTGTTAATAATAATTTGTTACATAAATTATGTTTAATAAAGGAATTATAATTGTGTAACAATTTGGTATTATGTGTTTTTATTAATGAATGGGTGTTAGTTTTTATTTAATTAAATTAGAATGTTGTAATTTAATTAAATAAGTGTAGTATTTAATCTATTGATTTAAAGAATTATTAAAAGAATGGAAAAGGATTTTTAAGTGATTTACCAAATAAGGCCCTTGTATTTGTTTTAAATCTATGTTGCCCAAACAAGGCCTTAGCTAATAATCTATTTTTAAAAGTAAAGTATTTGCCAAACATGGCCTTATGGCTTTTCAAATTCAATTTTTATAACCTATGTAATAAGTGGTAGTTAGTATAGCAATTAGTATATTACTTATTAGCTATATTAATATTATAAGTTACATATATATTATATATGTATATGTATATACAATATATGTTAAGTTAGAATTACGTTAGTTTTTACAAAACAAAGAAAGAAGAAATAGAAGAAGAGAGTTAGAGAGAGATATCAGAGAAGAAGTAGAGGAAGAAGAAGAAGAAGGGAAAGCTTTGAGAAGACAAATCAAGCCCCATCATCATCATCATCTCCATCCCTCTCTTAAGTCAAAACTAGTAAGGTTATACCCTTGTACTTAATTCTTATGTGTTGTAACTCTTCTTTATCAAATTAGATTTTCATAATCATTAGTTTATATGTATATATGGTATTCATATGTTGTTCATATGTAATTGTATGCCATGAAAGGATTTTCATATTTCAATTGTTGTAAAAACAAGTTTTAAAGTTATGTTCTTCTATGTTTTCATGGTTTTAGAATTCTGTGGAAGTCTCTTTGTGAAAGTTCTTGAGTTTGATATATGTATGAGATGTGTACATATATATGGATATATATATATATATATATATATATATGTTTACATATGATTTTTATAGTTATTTAAGAGTTTCAATTCACAAGTATATGATGAACACTATGAAATCATGTTCATAGTACTCTTTTATGAAGTTATGTTGAAACTTATTTTTAAATCCTTGATGTGAGCATGAGTTATGTGTAATATGTGATATAACATGATTATATATGAGTTATATGATTGTGTTAGCAATTCAATCCATGTATTTTTGATAAACAAGAAGAATTATGTTTATAGTGGTTTTCTGTGAATTAATTTCTGAAAAATGGCTTTTTAAACTATCAAATTGATGTTTGATTTTGAATTATTGTTAACATTGATCATGTGTTATGTTAGTATGTTAAGAATAGAAGTTATTACAATTGAAATTACTTGAATTGATTGAAAAACGAGTTTGTAGTAGCAATTTTCGTAAAGAATGCTTAAAATTGTGTTTTTCTTCGAAAATCATGAAGTCTTGGTTTTGATTATGTGTGGTATGGATTTTTATATGTTATGATCATGTTAATGAGTTTAAAATATTGTTAGTATCAAGTTTTATGTGTATCATGTTGGGAAAAATTGAATTCGGTGTGAAGGAATGAGCCAAATTGGCTTATTTCTCAACCAGTTTGCGAGCTGGGAGGTACACCAAGGGGGTGACCCGCCCCAGCGAGGCTCCTAGGCCTTGAGGACCCACCCCAGAGGGGTTCTCTGCTGTTCGAAAAAGTTTCTTTTTGCTTGTTGAGTTTTTATGCCCCGTTTGTTTAGCTAACTTGTTTCCATGACTTGGAAAGTGAAATATGTAATAAGATAACATATTTTTGATGTGTTTAAGTTAGATTAGGCCTCGAGTTATGAGGACTTGGCTCAGTTTGACATGTTTGATGATGCAGATTTCCTTCGCTACATCTTTTTGTCATCGGGCATCTATTTTTCCCGAGTTAAGGACTCGGTTGAGGATTATTCCCTTTTTGTAGAGGGACAGCTGATGTCGCCTTGATTTCTTTCGGGAATTCTCCCTCTTCTTTTGATGAGGAATTTGGTCTCGCCGTAGATCCTTTCCATTTCTTGGAATAGAGAAATGCCCCATCCCTTTTGCAGGTTGTTACCGGGGTTCATAGAAAAAAACACGCTTTGTTGACCATGTCCACGGTGAGCAATATCCTGCACATTCAGACAAACAACTATATGTGCCGACAGCTTGATGGCTCGGGCCGTCGGGATTAGTATGATCTTGTGAATGAGGCATTTGAAGTTAAATTTTATGAAATTGAATGCTTGTATTCATCGAGCTCTTATCTTATCGTTAAAGATTTTGAAAGGGAGTATGAAAATGAATTTTTCCTATGGAAATCCAAATTTTCGCTTGACAAATTATGAAATCGTAAGAAAACTTTTAAGTGTCCATGGTCATTTTTCATGGGTAGGATTAGATTCAAAAGACTTATCTCCCTTCAACAGAGACACCTCATCTTCGCTCTAGACACTGCTCTTCACAAGATTAAGATCATATGACAAGTGCACTATGTGTGACGCAACCCTTAGCAGGGGTTTCTCTTCTATGATTTCTAGATGACCTCATTTTTATCTGGCAAAACTTTTTGCTTTTCTCGCTTAACTTTGTCTCATTTTCTTAGGCTTTTCAGTGTTACCCATGTAACAAGTTTTGGACCAATGACTCCCAAACCTAACGGCTTTAGGGTACTAGGTGTGTTAAGACACCCCTTAGGGTTTACTGGCTCAAGTAACAAAGGCCACACTTCGAGATAAGTTAGGCGGTCTACTCTTTTGATCTTTGCCTGAGCCTGTTCAAGATTTGTTTTCTTAGGCTCTAAATTATCCGTGTAGCGAGTGTTAGGCCGGTGATTCCCAAACCAGACGGCTTTAGGGCACCAGGTGTAGATACACCCCTCGGGCTTAATTACTCGAGTAACCTAGGCCAAGATTCGGATTTGCTCAGGTTTTGACTTCTTGTAATGCTCTTTTTCTTAGGCACTGAGTTACCCATGTAACGAGCGTTGGGCCGGTGGCTCCCAAACCAGATGGCTTTAGGGAACCGGGTGTAGAGACACCCCTCAGGCTTAATAACTCGAGTAACCCAGTCCATGATTCGAGGCATTAGGCTAGCTACTAATTTTCATCCTTGTCATCATAGTTTCATACCCCACAACTAAGAGTCAGGTCAATCGCAAAGTGCAGACATGCATATGAGGTCAAGTTTACTCTAAAAAGTGCTTTGAACTAGGACGTCGTGCCTAATCAAAAAGTTGAATAGTCTTAATTCTCTAATCGCTTTCATTATTCTTGCTCCACAGACGCTTATCAGAATTAATCCAATTCATAACAAGTTAAGCAAAAATCTCTTTTCTTTTTTTTTTTCTTTTTTTTGAGACTCTAATGCTGGACTTATGTGTATTATCGCTAATGCATGGAATTTGAAAGCTCATATAAAGAGATTAAAGAGTCATACCTTATCAGCGGATCACAGTATTCTAAAAAATTATGATTGGCAAAGGTCGATTAGTCATACCGGATCGCCAATGATGGAAGCTTGGATGATGATGGACCATGCTGATGGTGCCGACTGGTGCATGTTGATTGGATGGTTGATAAATGCCCCAGTGTTGAGTTGCGTAATTTCCAAAATTGGTCCAGTCTTGTTGTAACGGTCCCAACATCGGGTTGTCGTTGACTTTGAACTTGCCCCAGTCTTGCTTGTCATCTAGGAGGATTACTTGGTTGTATTTAACCTATGGGTTGATAAGATGCCAAGATCGCAAAAGTCATTAATCGCATGTCTCCCATGGTTAACAGGTAGTGGATTCTGTTGATAGAGGTGAGGCTTGAGCTACTCGAGAGGCTACCTTTGATGAGAGGGGCGAGGCCATAATGTGCAAATGGCAGTGGATGTTCTGGCTCATATGGAGACCGAGGGTTAGGAGCTTGGAGCTGCTCCTCTATCTTCAGAGAGTTGCCATGTTAGCACTGTTATCCCGCTTATCCACGGGTTCAGAGTCCAGCTTTGATTTTCCTCAATAGGGCCTGTTGACCAGGTGGTTTGATAGAATTTGGCTTTTATTTGTCTTTGGTGTCTTGGAACTGGTCTTTATTTTTTTGCTTTTTTTTGAAGGACAAACCGCGCCGTAGATGGCTGCCTACGTACTCCCGGGTTGAGGGAGATCAGGTCATTCGTAGTTCACGGTTATTTGGTTGGAGAGGCTTGAAAGGAGTTTATCTTGGATTTTGAGTCTGGTTTGATATGTTTTCGAATTTTTGTGTTTGGATTCGAGGGTTTTTGAAATTCTTGTTTGGTTTGACTGCACCAAGATGGTTGCCTACGTACTCCCGGGCTGAGGGAGATCAGGTCTTTTGTAGTTCACGGTTGCATGAAAGGCTCGATTTTTGATTATTTTTTTCTTTTTTTTCTTTTTTGATTTTTTTGGTCTTTTGTTTTGTTTTTTTTATCATCTACATGCATGGAAAATAAAAGGCATAAGACTTAAGAAAGTGATAACGTTCCAATAACTCCTGAAACTCTCAACTTTCCTCTCGATCTACATCCTCCTGACTAGCTGAGGCCTGATAGTCCAGTCGTTAGTGGTTATGTTGCCTTCGAGGCTTGTGATAGAGGTTCCCTCTTGACTCTGAATATCTTCAATCCCTGCCATAAATTGATCGCCTCCTGAATCAGCATATCCCTTAAGGAGAGGCTCAAACTAGACTCGTCGCAGAAATGTATGAACTCTAGATTCCTCGAGGGGTTGGCTTCCTTGAGAACTTCGCCACCTTTTTCTTCGTCTGCTCCTCCACCTTTCTCATAGCCTTGAGAGGATTTAAGTATGAAGTCCCCCTCACACTGATGTGGTATCTCTAGCAAGGAACTTTCCTTTTGTGCTTTTTCCATACGGGGAAGGATCAATATCTCCTCCTCATCTTCCAGAAGGATAAGGTCAGGCATGTAGTTTTTGGCTTTGGGCAACAAGATATTGGATGATGGTGGATGAACTTCATTGGGAGATTCTTTTGTCTCCTCGGTCACTCCCAGTAGTAGTATCGGTCCACCTTGTGTTCTGCCAGGATTGGTGCTAATAGCCATCACATCCTTTGAACTGCCCGCTTCGAGTGGACATCTTGTGCTCTTTATCTCCCTCTCAATTTTTCTGGTTATGGGGAATTCTTTCTTCAGTTCTCCATTTTCAATGAGATCATGGATTTTGTGTTTTAAAGCCCAACATTCCTCGGTCGCATGTCCTGGTGCTCTGGAATGATAAGCACATCTCTTGTTGAGATCATATTGCCTTCCTTTAGGATCCATAGGTGGAGCGAGCTCAGTGATCTTTTTATGCGAAGTGAACAGGGCTAATACATTTTCTAACGAGTCCCCCAAAGGTGTGAATACCCTTCTTTGCCTACTCTCCCCGACTTTCGGTGTCGTAGGATTTCGACGGTTTGCCAGTGTTTGGCATGTTGATTGATATTTCTTATTTGGGAATTCGCATTCCTCTGGACGATTTTTCCTTTGTTGAGATCTTCTGGTAGTTTTATCATTCCAATCTTTCTCGTTCATTCAACATGCTTTGATCCTCTTCATTTAGCCGGTGGATCTTGGAGGGAGATAGGCTTACTATTTTGAAGAACCTTCTCTTTCTCTTGGTTTTCTGATAGTTGAGTGAAAACCTGCCTCGTATCCTGATGTTGGCGTACTACAAGATTAGCCAGCAGAGTTACTTGGTGTTGGATCGTATCCAATTTTTGCATTATTGTCATACCCTCCTCTGTACTTTCCAACTTGAGGACATTTGTTATGTTCTTTTGAGGGTATTCCTTTATCCTTTGTATGTATTTACGATTTGGATACATTTCATCGCTTCCTGACCCAATCATGTTTACTTCATCTGTATCATGCGGCATCAGAAGGTTGGGGTTGTCATTGGGATGGTCATATTGTTGGACCACAATATCGCCGTTTTCGATCAAATTTTGGATTTTATGCTTCAAGGACCAACAATCTTGTATCGTGTCCTTGAGATCCTGAATGGTAAGAACATCTCTGGCTAGGATTGTATCATTTGCTTTTTGGATCCAAAGGTGGAGCCAGTTTGGTAATTTTCTTGTGATCTATTAACATCACCAACATGTTTTCAAGGGAATCTCCTAGTGGAGTGAACACCCAATTTTCCGTTCTTTCGAATTTTCTCTTTCTCTCCTGGTAATTGTTGAATGCAGTCTGTTGTGATTGCAGATTGCTTTCCCTCTTCCAAATGGGAGGACTATGGTTAGGTCTCCTAGCTACCCCTGTGCAACGAGGGATACATCTTCATCGCCTTCCTTGGGTACCCTTATGAGATCATTCGTATAACTACCAGACTTTCAAGGCTGTGAGATCTTTGATCTTGCCTGCTTTCAGGCCCATTTCTGTCATTTCGCCATATTTGATCATTTCTGAGAATGGCTTTCCTATTTCGGCCAGGATCCTCTCATAGTAAGGTGCTTCTTGGATGTCTATGAAAGTTATTACCATTTCAGCTTCGGTCATAAGCAGGCTGACTTGTGCTGCCAGACATCTCCATCTTTGGGCATATTCATGGAAAGACTCGTTGCTCTACTTTTTGACTTTGGTTAATTGATATCGATCCAGAGCCATCTGAGACTGGAAGCTGTATTGAGTTAGGAAGGCATAAGATAGCTCTTCCCAACTGTGGATTTTTGCATTATCAAGTGAGCATACCATGTCATAGCGTCTCCAGTGAGACTCTTTTGGAAAAGCTGCATTCTGAGGCTTTCATCTTCAGCATAAGACCGTAGCTCGCTAATGTATACTTTCAAGTGCGTATAAGGATCGCCTGCCCATTGTACTTTTCAAACTCTGGGACTTGAAATTTGTCAGGATATCTAGCCCTTGGGAATATGCAAAGATCTGAATTTGTGACACTTCCAAGGTTTCCAGTTCCTTTTATTGAACTGATGGTTTCTTCCATTTGTCGAACTTTCCTTCGGATATCGCCAATTTCCAGATCTTCCCTGAGATTTATAATTTCAGGGGTTTTGTTGGTTCTTTCACTGTATCGCGGTTTAGGGATCCGCATTTCCCCATTTTGTCAGCACTTTGATTACCATCCTGTGAGGAGGTATCTATTTGATTGAGTGTTGGCTGGCACTGAGTGTTTTTAATTTGTTCTCTTAGAAGGATAGCCAACTCTGCTATTTGATTCTTAAGTCCCTCAAACTCTTTTCGAGATACGAAAACTGACTCGCATTGGCTACTTTTAGCCATGTCAGTGGATAGGCTTTGTGCCTTTTCAGATTATGATCTAGTAGTCAGACCACTTTTTAACCACAACAAAACGTAGGCGTGTCAATTTTCTGATGTAGGTAAGGACAGGATGCATGATGTGTTTTTTAGATTTTATCCTGCAAAGCCGAGGTTAGTTGTTTTGATGACAGGATGACATGGTATTTGACAGGGAAAGTAAATCTTTCATATAATAGTTACATTGTGCTCCTCAGTAATTGGAGATTTGACATGGAATTGAAAGAGGAAGGCATGAAGAAGCTTTCCTTCAGATTTGGTTAATCAGAGACTGACCTATCTTAGGTTACTCTAGCATATTTTGTTTCGGTATGAAGGCTCCCAGATCATCGCAATCTACTAGAAGGAAAATTAATCCGATCGTTCAACTGGAGCGAATCTGAGTGGTGTATTTTCAGGAGGCACCCCCAGAGACTTAATCGTCCCTAGAGTCATTACTTAACACCGATCGGGTTATCCTCCTTATGAGAGGGACACACAACATACATTCTCATACATCGTGCATTACCGTTTATGCATGTAATGACAGTTGGGTGGGAAGCACTAATAAGGGTGCGAAGCACTTAAGTAGGAAAGCATTCATTCACATTCATTTAATGTAAAGACGCAACATTTACTCTTCCATTGACTGTGGAGACGCATGATTTCACGCATTCAATAGTTTTGAAAGGGAAATGTTTGAAAAGATTAGAAAGCGGCCTAAGCCCTCTACTGTCCCAAGCAAAGTCGCCACCTGTCGACATTGGAAAATTTAAGAACCCTGCGGGTTGGTTCATAACCCGGGTTTCCTCAAATCGATCTTCCTAAGTTCTCTCTACCCTTATTCTTTTTATTTAGGAAAAAAGGTTTTGAAGGGTTTTTTAGGAAAGAGGCCAACATGTGTCATGTCGACGATTTGAACGTTTTAACAGAGTCGCCAGTTGGCAGATTTGAAAATGGTTGTACCAACTCAACCGAGTTTGATTTGAAAAGAGGCCCAATTGCTGGACACTGTCAAAACTTGATCTTTGAAATCGGAGTTTTGAGTTCGAGGGCTTGGTTAAGTGTGGGGAAGGTGTTAGGCACCCCACGACTCCCGTGTAAACGCGGTACAACATCTTTTCAATATTTCCCTTAAAACTGGAATGCGTGAGTGAATGCTGTTTGAAAGTTGGGCCTATTAATCTAATTGATTAAAAGCTTTGACAAGCTTCGTTGAACCTATATACGAAGGGTTTGATTTGATTTGAAAATCAAACTTTGATTTGATTTGCAAAAGCATTTAATTTGATTTGCAAAAGCTTTTTCTTTTGATTGAATTGAAAATGATGTTTTAAAAGCTGGTTTATCAAACCCTTACGCTGACATAGGAATTGAAGCATATCGCTACTTTTAATTTTTATCTTTATAGCCTTAAGCCTGTATGTGAATGGTGATTTGTCGGGCTGCGAAGCATCCTCGACCACAAAAATATACAAGTGTTGGTCTCCTCATGGGTATGAAAACCATCGGAGGGACACTAACACAACAATTGACATTTCACTATGATGAGACCTTAAATCCGGATAACTGTTTTAAGGTCTGTGTATGTACAATTTACAGAAAAACTGACAAGGTACATCTGTAAACTGGAGTTTGTCCATCGTGGGAATCAGATTTCGATCTATTTGATCGTGAATCCCACGATTCCTAGGCTCAAATACGAGTAGCTCATAAACCTGCACAATTCAAATTTGCACAAAAATGGATATATATATACATCATCACGTCGCAATGGAACCAAGGATTCATCAATAAATCCTGGCTGCGAATGGCCAAAGCGTCTTGTTCCCACTAGATAGCGATCTAGGGATGCGAGTTTGCTTTCAAAGCTGAAACTATAAAAATAACTAGATTTAAAGAAATCTCAGCCATTATAGCTTCTAGGTTCTATCGGGACCTGGTTGAACCGTTGAAAGCTAGAATTGGTGAGATTTGAATAAATCTACTCCGCCCGCAAATATGTCAGTGCAGATTCATATACAAATGAATGTTAAATGCAGCATGTTGAATAAATTGAATAAAGTAATATATATATAATTATATATATACAAAAACTGTAAAAGGACGATGGATTTTCATTCACAAGCCCGGACTGGAATTGAAATATATATATATATATATATATATATATATATATATATATTTATAAAAAACTATAAATAGCCATGAAATAATCCAGGATGTGACAAAAATGAAATATATATATATATGTATATATATATATAGAAAAATAGTTATAAGGGCGATGGGTTTTCACGCTGGTGCCCGTACTGGAATTGAAATTGACAGAAATGTAGTCAACCAGTGACTAGGAAGAGCACCCAGTATGGCGAAGTGTGTAAAAGCAGTAAAATGGCCATGAAGTAATTCAGGCCGGACTAAAAATATATAAATATATATTTATATATATATTGACAGAAACGTAGTCAACCAAGTCTGATGAGATAACCAGAGATGGTGAAAGTCGCTTATATATGCGTAAATATATATAAAAGCGGTAAACTACCTCGGATTTGAAATCTGGGCTTGACAGAATTGAAATGTTAGTACATTTGCAGTTAAATAAGCACGAAAAAGGGCCAAACCCGGACTGGAAAGATAACCTTGTGACGCCCCCAAATCCGTGTAACATCAAGCACAGGATTGGTGCTCACGGTACAACATACATCATCATCTAACTAAGTAAACTCCAGAAATAATCATAATATTGTTAATAACTTTTACATACTTATTCGGATAAAATCCCAAGTCTTTACAACCTTAAATAAACTCAAACTTAAACTTAGCGTTTATCGCTACATGCATTATATGCAGAAATATAAACTTATTACATAAGGTAACTAGCATCATTTCATCTTAGACTTCCCCTTGTCCTTGCCCGAGCCCTCAGCTTTCTCATCCTTAACTGAAAGGTTTAAGCAAGAATGAGCACAAATTGCCTAGCAAGTATATAAAGTAGTTTGAAAACATACATCAGGAGTAGAAACATCTGAATAGCTATAACAGTTGAAAGAATTATCAAGTGTTAAAGAGGAATATCAAGAATAAGAGTTTAAGAATTCTCAATATCATACTAAAGGGTGTAAAATACCCTGAACATTACTTTGTTTCATCGAAAAACCATCAGACGGTTTAACAATCAAATAGATTGTAAACGGTCTCTGCAAGTACTCCAGGTGATCAGCCTATCGTACCCTACATTGTGCACAAGTATTAAATTTAAGCTGCATAAGCATAAATGGGACTATATACCCGACATCTGTTCGCCCGTTTATTCGGGTTGTTCGTCTTAGTATTCATGCGAGACCGCACCAAAGTAATTTGGATTGGTAAACATTAAATAGCTTCGAAAGATTTGAATTAAATCATTTTTCTTCAATAATAACTAGCTAAAAACAAAGGCCAGGAAACATACTTAGAAACAGTTCTGTAATGACATGAAACTTATAAGCATAGCTGTTAGAATAATAACTGAGTAATCATCGATAAGCTTGCAAGATAGTTGAAGTTGTATAACCTCACAATAAAGGAACTTGCACGAATAAATAGCTAGCACAAGTCTAATACTTACCCTTACTGCGATAAAAATGAGTAAGGATTGAATAAATGCCCAATAGAAATTAGGGTTAGGAAACTTGCATGATATGTCTACTATTGTTAAAGCTAGCAATTAACCTTCACGCAACCTAATCATATGTGTCACGTTTAAGCAGTTAGGTTCTCGAACTCAAATTTGATAGAAAACGATCCCTAATATTTAAACTAAGTTATCAAGTAACACGTATTCACTTAGCATGCAATTCAATTACATAAACAAGTTGCATCTTATAGGTCTAGGGGTTCAGTATAAGAATCTACAAAAATAAAGTTTCTGGAATTTTTTTCTGAAGAAACTACACATGATATGACTCTGAGATTTGGACACACTAAACTCCACATAGCATAGGATTTTACAAAAATATTACATCCATGAAACTAACATGTTAAGACCACCTACCGGGTGCCTTGAAAAGCGTGCCAGAACATGTTTTACACTTAGAAAATTTCTGGAAAATCCAGAATTTGCATATTTTTTCTATTTTCATGCTTGCTCTTGAAAATCATAACTTGCTCATTTTAACTCCATTTCTTTTGAAAATTGGTCAGGTGAGACATCATACTACATAGTATTTTACAAAATTAACACATACAACCAACGAGTCATAGAAGCTATGATTCCAAGGCTCCGAAAAACCCAAAAAGTCACAGATTCTAAGTTAACCCACTTTGACAAAAATTCATGATTTTGATTCTAGCATGCAAGGACTTGGTTCCTACTGTCCAGATCGTATATTCTAACATAGTTACACATGTTACAACATTCGAATTCACTAAGTTTCCATGTTTTGAACAAATTAGCATCTAAGAAGTATATTAACAAATAATTAGCATGCATGGCATAATTCTTTGGAATTCAAAGCATACTTGGCAAGATTAATCCAGAACTTGTGTTCTTAACAACCACATAATAGTAATCACACCAACCTAGCATCACAACACCAAAATAAATAATTTATTATGACTATACATGCTTTTTCTTACTAGTTTTCTTAAGAACATAGAAACTAAGTTCATGGATTACCTCGAATGCTATCCTTTGAACCAGAAATTCGAAATTGCTACCCTCCTTACTTGTTTAAGCTTTGCAAATTTCTAGAAATCCTCACAAACTCTCATTCTCTCAAATTCTTTAGCTCTCTTGGTGAAATTTTGTCAAAGTGAAGAATATAGAGGTGGAGAGTATATATATATATATATATATATATATATATATATATATATATATATATATAAGTTATTAGAATTGGTTTTCCTTGCCTCTTCCATTCCCATATAATCAGTTACACCCCATGCCACCATTAACCGAATTGAAGAAGGTGGGAGTTAGAGAAATGAAAGAGCTTTGGTTTTAAGGAAGAAAATATAACTCCCTTCTTAATCATTTGTAATATACGTATACTCATCCCCTCCTTTTTCCCATTTTGTGTGTCACAAGGAGTCCCAGCAGCTGCTGACTAACTAAATAAAATATTATTTTAATTATTTAATCATTTAAATAACCATTTTGACCATTTTGCCATCCGTAGCCGAACGTTGCGATACTTATATCGATTCCTACTAAAGTCGACGTCCTAGACGTTATGGGACTATCCGTTTCGTCAAATTCATCTCCGAAATTCGTGATTGACTTTTTACCCAAAAAGGTTACAGTCTATCCTGACTAATTTCGACGTTCCGGACTCAAATACGCAGTCCGCGTCTCTAAATTCCGCTCCGAACTCAAACTCATAATTTAAAGCCATCCCACTAAATTAATATAATTACTTCCATACTTAACCAATTTAAATAGTTGAATTAAACTGAACCAACCATTTAAATACTCCTCATCACATATCATAAAATAACACATGTATGTATAACACATATATATCTAATAAAATAAAACACACAAGAATTTCACATAAATTCGTTTATTGATAATTGTTAAATGACATAATAATCTCGGATATTACAAACCTAGTCCGGCGAAGTTGCCAAAAATGTGTGTGCTAGTGCATTGAAACTGCTGGAGCTGACGGATCGTCAATCCGAGTTGTAGAAATGCAAATATTTGTGTTTATGTACAGAAATGTACCAAATTTTGACGAAAATGGCCACGGAACTAAGTTCCGGGCATATTTAGAAGATGAAACTTTGTGTGCATGTGTAAAACAGTGCAAAGTAGTAGTATTGACTTTCTAATCGTAAAAATACTTACAATAGACTGCAATACTGGCTTTTTGCCAAATCGTAGGCTTTAAACGTCCAAATCTACCGGTGGTTTTTTGATATGTGGTAGTATATGGGTTTGTCTACGTGTTGGAGTAAAAATATTTGGGTTTGGAAGAGGAGTAAAAGTCAAAAAATCAGACGGACAAAGCTTCGCTGCGTTTCTGAATTTTTTAAAAATGAACGGGGGGCACATTTATTTATAGGCTAGGGAGCCTTAGCTCTACCTGTTGTTACCACAGGTAGAGGTTTGAATCCCAAAGATGGGGCCCACATGCCCGGATTCATCGTCTCGAGGTGCGTGCATGTCGAGCGACGCGATGTCAGGTTCGAAACTTCATAACTTTTGATCGGAGCGTCCGTTTGGGGCGTGCTATAGCTTTCTGGAAAGCCCTCACCTTGAGTGTTGCAATGACATAGGATTTTACCCCTTTTTAAGTCCCAAAGAGTGGGTTCATGACTGGGTCTTTGTTTTCCCGTAATTTATCCGTCGAGCCGTCTGGTGCTGTTTTCACCCGGGATCACCGTTGTGGTTCTTTCTGACCTTGGTGGCCTCAATTTGGCTTGATTCTGAGTGAATCGGCTGAGAGTTGGTAAAATAACCATTTTTCCCTCCCGGGGTTGCAATTGGTGGTTTAGCATGGCCTCTGGTTGACTTTCGGAAGCTGTTCCCAAGACTTGGATCCCATTCGGGTCTGTTTGTCCCCAGTATTGCCTCTGTGGCAGACGGGTTTGTTCCAGGTTTTCTTTTGGAATTGTTGTGTTGTTTCAGGTTTATGTCTGAAGTCGACCTTACTTCCCAGGCTGATGTCGGGGCTGATCTATACTTCCCGGGTTGCTGCCGGGGCTAATTTGTGATAGTAGTATGCATATAAGCCAATCATGTATGATGACAAAGCACATACTTTGTAAACAATCTTATTTATTTATTAATAAAATATTCATTTAAGGCATATAATTATCTACATGGTGCTATTTTTTATAATATGTAAATAACCCATAGTTTTAAGCAATGCTTTTAGAATCATGATGAGATCATGATAATGAGATCTAAATTCTTATAAAGCTTAAAAACTAAAATAGTTCCCAATTGTGGGATTACTAAAATGGGAATTAGTAAATCCGGATAGATTGGTACATATGTTGCTTGCTCATTGGATGAGGATGACTGATCTCATGGTCATTTGTGTGGAGACACTAAAGCAAGTATGTAGGTGCTTATTGGAGAATAAGTTCACTGAACGTGACTCGCTATGGAATACCTAATGGAGTTTTACTCGCCTGTCAATAGGAATTCCTAATGTGATAGTAGTACATGTGATCCTTGGACTTGAGATCATCATAGTATCTTGTATGTAACAAATTATACTTTGACTAATTCCTTAAGGCCTTTTAAGGCATATATAGGGTATGCTTGGGTGTAATGAGTTACATATGGAGATAATGAATGGTCAATAAAGAATATACCACCTCTAGTAAAAGAGGAGATATGTCCTATGTGATTCGTTAAATGACAACCCAGGAATCCTTGGCCAAGGTAGAATGAAATTAGAAAGAGGTTTCTAATTTGCATTATTTGGAGTTGTGCATTTTCTAATCGAAATACATATGATTAAATAAATTAAGACTTGACAGTAAATCCATGTCTTATATTTAATTGGGACATTGTATGGTGGAAGGATTGAATTGTACGGTAACTATTAACTCACAGGTTCTTTTATGATTAATGTTGAAATCTATATTATCTGAAAAGTCGTTGATCGCTAGGGAGGCTTATCCCTATTGTAGAATAAATGTTATTTATTTAAATAGATTATTAGTTTAATTTGTTTATTTAAATAAGATTAGAATTGTTCTAATTGATTTATTCACAACCGGTTTAATATGGAGAACCTAAAGGGTCACACCATAAAAGGAAGAAGAATTATTTAAGAAGAAAATGGCATGATAGTAATAATGCATTAAGTATAATTAATTTAATCTATGATGATAGAATAAATTAAATAGCTTAATGTTTATTATTTAATATTTTAGAAATATTAAATATAAATTAATAAGAGGAGTCTTATTAATATTATTATTATTATTATTTTAATTCTAAAGGAGTTTAGGTATTAATATAATATCAGTACTCTCTCTCAATCCTAATAAAGATTAGGATATAAATTAATTAAAAGTATTTAATTAATTAATTAAATAAAACCCTATTCTAATTGGATTAGGAGGGTTAACCTAATATCTATATAAGAGAGTCTTATATCAGAAATAAGGTACGTGAATTTTTCAAGAGTTGGGAGTACACATATTCTATAGAGATAGAAACAAGGGTTAAGCCAATAACCCATCTTACTGAGTTCTTCATCTTCCTTGGTGGATCACCGTTAGAGGCCAAATATTTGGGTGGCTGACATTGATCAAGGGAAGGTGCCACTACAGAGGAATCAAAGGAATCAAAGGAGTAGAACTTGTACCTGAGGAAGCTTGGATCTTCAAAGGTATAATTCTGTTTTTCTCCTTCTTCATTCACTGATAATTGATGCATAAGAATGATCATGGTAATGGGTTTGTATAAATTTTTGAAAAACCTAGTTTTTGACGTTTCCGCCCTATTTATGTGATTTGATTGCATGATTGCGTTACGTACAAACCCAACAGTGGTATCAGAGCCAATCTTGTGCTAATTATCAGTCTATGTGATTTCATACATGTATGATATGCGATTGCATCGAGTTCTGGGCAACAAAAATTTTCAGATTCTGCGAAGCTGCGCAGCTGCGCCGGTACAAGGCAATATTGCTGCGCAGCTGCGCCGGGTGCTGTTCCTGGTTTTCATGCTGCGCCGGTTCTCTTTACATTCTTGGCGCAGCTGCGCCACTAGACAGGAACTGAATTTTTTTTTTGTTTTATTTAATTAAATGAATGGTTTATTTAATTAATAAAGATTTAAAATAAAGATGTTTATTTTATATGAAATGAGATTTCAGAATTGCTAAAATTAAAGAGTTTAATTTGGAATTGTTTTTGAATGAAATAAAGGAGTTTATTTTTCCAAAAACAAAGTTTAGCAAACTTTTGCCCATTAACTGATATTAATACATATATGGAATGAATTTACTTTCATGAGATGAATAAGTTTTATCGATACGTATGATGATATGTATGGTAATAAAAGGAATTGATTATGGACTATGACCAATGTGATTGAATTTTATTTTGGATGAATGCTGAAATGTATGGGTTTTATAAAATGGGGTCTGCGTACCTCGTCTTTTCTGATTTTATTCTCGGTGTAAAATTCTATCTCCCTTCTATGTACTTTTCCTTGACTGCTGATCAAGGTTTCTATTTAAAAATAATTTATGTAATAGAGATAGTTAGAATTATCTTGAAGAAATTGGAGACCAAGGAGCAAGGAGCGCGTGAAGACCCGTTTGTATGGAGCCCGGGATTTAAATGTAACAGTTACGTTTAAATTTAAATTTTTGCACTCCTAGGTTTGACCTTTTGGTTCACTTGGTGGCTCTAGTGAACCAAACTAGAATAAAAGTCCATAATCAATCCGGGTAGAATATAGTATTCTATATTGCATGCTAAATATTATATATATTATATTTTATACAAACATGCTTCGCATGTTTAATAAAATGACGCGTATTTTATATATATATATGTGCATGCGCGCTTAAAAAGATGAGACAAATAATAACAAACCCCTCAAAGAAATAATATTAAGTCTGAAGCGTTCAAATGATATTTGGAATATCGAACGTCGCCTTCTAGCATGATTAGTTAATAGAGTATTAAATATTTAATATGAGTTTGTTGTGCTATCCACAAGGCGAGTATTGAATATTTAAGATGTTAATTAATCACATTTGATGCTTATCAAGAAAATTGAACGATCTAGTCTTGTTGTGCTATCCACAAGGACAAAAATTTTCTTTTTTGAATTTATGGAAGTGCTAGGCTGGACTTAACTTAAATCATTTTAGTTCGGATGTGCACACACATGACCATTATGATTTAAGAGACAAAATAAAAGGAGTTACATGGTGATGTAATTGACAAGAGTTGTATATCGCTTATTGTGCTATCCACAAGGTTATATACATTTGAAATGGGATCCTTAATCTCACTAGCAAATCTTTAATTAGATGTTGCCGAACTATATGAGTGAGGGTAATATAGTTTGATGAAAATAGTAGGAGATACCAATTTAAAATAAAGACCTAAATTTATTTTGGTATGCAAAGTTAATAAAATGAATGTTTGCTAAAATATTGTCTTTTCACATGCAGAATTTTAAAAATGTCAAAATCACTAATCTCACTACGAAGCATACTTGATGCAAATAAGCTTACCGACCCGAATTATGAGGACTGGCTAAGAAATCTGAGAATTGTTCTCACTGCTGAAAAGATTTCTTATGTCCTAAATTCCACTATCCCTGAATCTGTTTCAGAAACAGCCTCTGAGGAAGAGATTGCCACTTTCAATAAGTGGCAAGATGATGCATTTATGGCTCAATGCATCATGCTCGCATCCATGAATAACGAGCTTCAGCGTCAGCACGAAAAAATGGATGCTCCTGCTATGCTGCTTCACCTCAAGGAGTTGTATGGTGAACAGAGTAGGACTGCTAGATATGAGATATCTAAGGAGCTCTTCCGATCTCGGATGACTGAGGGCACTGCCGTCGAGACTCATATTCTGAAGGTAATCAATTTGATTGAACGCCTTGGACAGCTTGGGTTCGTCATGGATGGGGAGTTGAGTCAAGACTTGGTCTTGCAGTCACTCCCTGAGACCTTCTCGCAGTTTGTGGTTAATTTTCACATGAATAAGCTAGATGTCAGCTTACCTGAGCTGTTTAACATGCTGAAAACTGCAGAAGGTCACTTCTGATCCAAGAAGAACCATGTCTTGATGGTGGATTCTTCCAATAAAAGGAAGAGGCCCAAGGTGTCTTCTGAAAAGAAGAAATCTAAGAAGGCTAAGGGAAAAGGGAAAGAAAAGGAGCAAAAGAAACCTGAACCAGCTAAAGGAATGTGCTTTCATTGCAATGAGCCGGGACATTGGAAGAGGAACTGCAAGAAGTTTCTAGCAGAGAAGAAGCTTGGAGAAGCTTCGACTTTCAATCAAGGTTTGTTTATGATTGAAATTAATTTTTCTGAAAGTCATAATTCTACTTGGGTATTGGATACCGGCTGTGGTTCTCACATATGTAATACTGTGCAGGAACTGGTCAGAAGTAGAAAGCTGAACAAAGATGAGGTGATCCTACGAGTGGGAAATGGAGCAAAAGTTGCTGCATTAGCTGTAGGAACTTATTGTTTAGCAATGCCTTCGGGCAAATCCATTTATCTTAATAATTGTTATTATGTTCCGAATATTATTAAAAACATTATTTCAATTTCTGTATTGGATATGGAAGGTTTTGACGTTATTATAAAGAACAATGGTTGTTCTATTTATAAAGACGATGTTTTATATGGTATTGGAAATTTGCGAAATGGACTTTATACACTTGACTTACAAGAAAATATATTTTAAATTGAACAAATTAAGAAAAGGAAAAGAGATGATATTAATTATACCTATATGTGGCACTGTAGACTCGGTCATATCAATAAAACAAGATTATCCAAGTTGCATAAAGATGGGCTCCTCGAGCTATCTGATTATGAATCATATCCAACTTGTGAATCTTGTCTCATGGGTAAAATGACTAAATCTCCTTTGAGTGGAAAAGGAGAGAGAGTTACAGAGTTGTTGGCATTGATTCACACAGACGTTTGTGGACCTATGACAACAAGTGTACGGGGTGGGTATTCTTATTTTATTACTTTCACTGATGATCACTCAAGATTTGGATATGTGTATTTAATGAAATACAAATCAGAATCATTTGAAAAGTTCAAAGAGTTCAGAAGTGAAGTAGAGAAACAAACGGGCAAGAGTATTAAGATACTTCGATCAGATCGAGGTGGAGAATATTTAAGCAGTGAGTTTCTCAATTGTCTCAGAGAAAATGGTATAATCTCACAATGGACTCCTCCAGGTACACCATAGTTAAATGGAGTATCTGAAAGGAGAAATCGAACACTGTTGGACATGGTTCGATCCATGATGAGTTTTACCGACCTTCCAATTTCCTTCTGGGGATATGCCCTAGAAACGGCTGCATACCTACTTAACAAGGTACCTACTAAATCCGCCCCAAAGACTCCATATGAGATGTGGAAAGGGAGGAAATCAAATCTTAAGGATGTTAAGACTTGGGGTTGTCCAGCTTATGTCAAAAAGTTTGAAAATGATAAGCTACAGACTAAATCCGATAAGTGTAGATTTGTGGGATACCCTAAAGAAACCGTAGGGTATTATTTCTATCATCCAACTGATTAAAAGGTGTTTGTTGCGAAACATGCTACCTTCTTGGAGAAAGAGTTTATCCATGAAGGGGTCAGTGGGAGCAAGATATATCTTGAAGAAGTTCAAGAACTACAAGTTACCACGGACCAAAGTCAGGTACCTAACCAAGTAGAAGAACCTACTGTACCACACCCTGTTCGTAAATCTGGAAGAGTACCGAAGATACCTGAGAGGTATGGATTCGTTATAGAGGATAACGATGAGGTACACATCATGAATGATGATGATCCATTGAATTACGAACAGGCTATGAGTAATAAAGACTCAGGGAAATGGCTTAAAGCCATGAAATCCGAAATGGACTCCATGTATGAAAACAAAGTATGGTCTTTGGTTTCACCACCTGAAGGTATTAAACCTATTGGGTGTAAATGGGTTTTTAAGAAAAAGACTGGAGCAGACGGAAAGGTAGAGACCTATAAGGCCCGACTGGTTGCAAAAGGTTTCAAACAAAGACAAGGAGTTGACTATGATGAAACCTTCTCACCAGTAGCCATGCTCAAGTCCATTCGGATTTTGCTTGCGATTGCAGCTTACAACGACTATGAGATCTGGCAGATGGACGTGAAAACGGCCTTCCTCAATGGGAAACTTGAGGAGGATGTGTATATGACACAGCCAGAGGGATTTATTTCAAAAGTTGTAACAAATCAAGTCTGTAAGCTACAACGATCCATTTATGGGTTGAAGCAAGCTTCTCGTAGATGGAACATTCATTTTGATGAGACAATCAAAGAGTTTGATTTTATCAAAAACGAGGATGAACCATGTGTATACAAGAAGGTTAGTGGGAGCGCAGTATCATTCCTTGTATTATATGTTGATGATATATTTCTGATAGGGAATGACATTCCTATGTTACAATCCATTAAAATCTGGTTATCTAAAAACTTCTCCATGAAGGACCTGGGTGAAGCATCCTATATTTTGGGGATAAAGATCTATAGAGATAGATCTAAAAGGATGCTCGGCTTATCCCAAGGAACGTACATTGATACGATGCTAAAGAGGTTTAGCATGGAAGATTCCAAAAGAGGTCTCATGCCGATGAGTCATGGAATAAATCTCTCCAAGAAACAGGCCCCAAAGACACCTGAGGAGAGAGACCGTATGAGTAAGATCCTTTATGCTTCTGCAATAGGATCTATCATGTACGGTATAATATGTACTAGACCGGATGTTGCTCAAGCACTTAGTGTAACAAGCAGATACCAGTCGAATCCAGGAGAAGAGCACTGGAAGGCAGTGAAAAATATCCTAAAGTACTTGAGAAGGACTAAAGATATTTTTCTTATCTACAGTGGGTCTGAATTAAAACTCGAGGGATTCACGAACTCAAGTTTTCAAACAGACCAAGAAGACAGTAAATCTATTTCAGGGTATGTGTTTACCTTGAACGGAGGTGCAGTGAGTTGGAAGAGTTCCAAGCGGCAAACGGTTGCTGATTCAGTGACAGAGGCAGAGTATATAGCTGCAAGTGAAGCTGCAAAGGAAGCTGTTTGGATGAAGAAGATCATAACTGAACTTGGTGTGGTTCCTAGCATTGGAGAAGCAGTTCCCGTATACTGTGACAACACCGGAGCGGTTGCACAGGCTAAGGAACCCAGGTCTCATCAGAAATCTAAACACGTGTTGCGGCGATTTCACTTGATCAGGGAGATCATTGAAAGAGGAGACGTCACCTTGGAGCGTGTAGACTCTCAAGACAACATTGCAGATCCATTCACTAAAGCTTTAACACAACAGCAGTTTGATCGTCACTTAGAGAAGATGGGTATGAGATACCATGGCGATTGGCTTTAGTGCAAGTGGGAGATTAATGGTAGTGTGCATACAAGCCAATCATGTATGATGACAAAGCACATACTTTATAAACAATCTTATTTATTTATTAATAAAATATTCATTTAAGGCATATAATTATCTACATGGTGCTGTTTTTATAATATGTAAATAACCCATAGTTTTAAGCAATGCTTTTAGAATCATGATGAGATCATGATAATGAGATCTAAATTTTTAGAAAGCTTAAAAACTAAAATAGTTCCCAATTGTGGGATTATTATAATGGGGATTAGAAAATTCGGATAGATTGGTACATATGTTGCTTGCTCATTGGATGAGGATGACTGATCTCATGGTCATTTGTGTGGAGACACTAAAGCAAGTATGTAGGTGCTTATTGGAGAATAAGTTCACTGAACGTGACTCGCTATGGAATACCTAATGGAGTTGTACTCGCCTGTCAATAGGAATTCCTAATGTGATAGTAGTACATGTGATCCTTGGACTTGAGATCATCATAGTATCTTGTATGTAACAAATTATACTTTGACTAATTCCTTAAGGCCTTTTAAGGCATATATAGGGTATGCTTGGGTGTAATGAGTTACATATGGAGATAATGAATGATCAATAAAGAATCTACCACCTCTAGTAAAAGAGGAGATATGTCCTATGTGATTCGTTAAATGACAACCCAGGAATCCTTGGCCAAGGTAGAATGAAATTAGAAAGAGGTTTCTAATTTGTATTATTTGGAGTTGTGCATTTTCTAATCGAAATACATATAATTAAATAAATTAAGACTTGACAGTAAATCCATGTCTTATATTTAATTGGGACATTGTATGGTGGAAGGATTGAATTGTACGGTAACTATTAACTCACAGGTTCTTTTATGATTAATGTTGAAATCTATATTATCTGAAAAGTCGTTGATCGCTAGGGAGGCTTATCTCTATTGTAGAATAAATGTTATTTATTTAAATAGATTATTAGTTTAATTTGTTTATTTAAATAAGATTAGAATTGTTCTAATTGATTTATTCACAACCGGTTTAATATGGAGAACCTAAAGGGTCACACCATAAAAGGAAGAAGAATTATTTAAGAAGAAAATGGCATGATAGTAATAATGCATTAAGTATAATTAATTTAATCTATGATGATAGAATAAATTAAATAGCTTAATGTTTATTATTTAATATTTTAGAAATATTAAATATAAATTAATAAGAGGAGTCTTATTAATATTATTATTATTATTATTTTAATTCTAAAGGAGTTTAGGAATTAATATAATATCAGTACTCTCTCTCAATCCTAATAAAGATTAGGATATAAATTAATTAAAAGTATTTAATTAATTAATTAAATAAAACCTTATTCTAATTGGATTAGGAGGGTTAACCTAATATCTATATAAGAGAGTCTTATATCAGAAATAAGGTACGTGAATTTTTCAAGAGTTGGGAGTACACATATTCTATAGAGATAGAAACAAGGGTTAAGCCAATAACCCATCTTACTGAGTTCTTCATCTTCCTTGGTGGATCACCGTTAGAGGCCAAACATTTGGGTGGCTGACATTGATCAAGGGAAGGTGCCACTACAGAGGAATCAAAGGAATCAAAGGAGTAGAACTTGTACCTGAGGAAGCTTGGATCTTCAAAGGTATAATTCTGTTTTTCTCCTTCTTCATTCACTGATAATTGATGCATAAGAATGATCATGGTAATGGGTTTGCATAAATTTTTGAAAATCTAATTTTTTACGCTTCCGCCCTATTTATGTGATTTGATTGCATGATTGCGTTACGTACAAACCCAACAATTTGTACCTCCCGGGTTGCTGCCTGGGCTGAGTTGTACCTTCCGAGTTACTGCCGGGGATGCATTGACATTTCAATATGGTTGATCGGTGCTGTGGTTGTCCCGATATCGGTGATCGAGTTTTAGCTGATGTCCCGATATTGAGATTGGGGATGATCTGACGGTCCGATTGACAGTCGAAATTGGATGAACGGTTCGATTGACGATCGGAGCTGGATGGACGGTCCGATTGACTATCGAGCTGGATTGACGGTCTGATTGAATATCGGACCTGGATAAACGGTCCGATTAACTATCGGAGATGGATTGACGGTCCGATTGACTATCGGAGTTGGATTGACGGTCCAATTGACTATCGGAGCTGGATTGACGGTCCAATTAACTATCAGAGTTCGCTGGAGTACCGATATTGGTGATCGAATTTGACTGGAGTTGACCGACATTGGGTATCTGATTTAGGTTTCCGACATTGGGGATCGAATTTAGGCTGAAGGACTGGCATTTAGATTGGATGTCTAGTGTCGGGACCGGGGTTGGCTTGATTGACGGTTTTGCCCTCCTGCAGTGTTAGTATTGGGGCAAGGAAAATTTTGAATGTCTACAACATGTTGATGTAATTGACAAAGAGTTGTCTACCTATTTATTTATATATCGTTTGTTGTGCTATCCACAAGGCTATATACATTTGAAATGAGATCCTTATTCTCACTAGCAAATCTTTAATTAGATGTTGCCGAACTATATAAGTGAGGGTAATATAGTTTGAAAAAAATAGTGGGAGATACCAATTTAAAATAAGACCTAATTTATTTTGATATATAAAATTAATTAAAGGAATGTTTGCTAAAATATTGTCTTTTCACATACAGAAATTTAAAAATGTCAAAATCACTAATTTCACTGCATAGCATACTTGATGCTAATAAACTAATCGGGCAGAATTATACGGACTGGTTAAGGAATCTGAGAATAGTACTGCTGAAAAGATTTTTTATGTCCTAAATTCACCTGTCCTTGGAACTGTTCCATAATCAGCCTCTGAGGAAGAGATTTCCACCATAACAAAGTGGCAAGATGATGCATTTGTGGCTCAATGCATTATGCTCGCATCCATGAATAACGAGCTTCAGCGTCAGCATGAAAACATGGATGCTCCTACTATGCTGCTTCACCTCAAAGAGTTGTATGGTGAACAAAGTAGGACTGCTAGAAATGAGATATCTGAGGAGCTTTTTCGATCTCGGATGACCGAGGGCACTCCCCGTTGAGACTCATGTCCTAAGGGTGATCAATCTGATTGAACGCCTTGGACAGCTTGGGTTCGTCATGGATGGGGAGTTGAGTCAAGACTTGGTCTTCCAGTCACTCTCTGAGATCTTCTTGCAGTTCGTTGTTAATTTTCACATAAATAAGTTAGATGTCAGCTTGCCTGAATTACTTATCATGTTAAAACCTGTAGAAGGTCACTTCCCATCGAAGAAGATTCATGTCTTAATGGTGGATTCTTCCAAGAAAAGGAAGATGCCCAATGTATCTTTTGAAAAGAAGAAATGTGAAAGCCCGAAAATTTTTAAGATTTTAAATGATTAAAATAAAGATTAAAGAATAAAACCTAGATGAAAATTTGAGGATTTACTTAAAATTTTTAAGTAAAAACTATATGGTTTACTATTTGAGTAAGAATAGAGAAAATATGGGTTAAAAAAATTCAAAACCCTAGAAATGGAGTTATATGTATTTGAAGGAATGTCAAGGATAAAGTATTACGATACCTATAAATTTAATGCGAACTGAATAGTGTAAGAAATTTTATAATGATACATGTGAAAATTTTATAAAGGAAATAAAATTACATGAAGGGCTGCTATGAGTTTAAAAGCAGATGAGTATAGCGACAGACACCATATAGACGACGATTGTATATATAGCGACGGACCGAACCGTCGTCCGGTCCGTCGCTAAAGGGAGGTGAGCAAGGTATGTTAGATAAAGTGTGAGCTTAAGATCCAGACCGTATATATATATATACTTAGTGATGTGCTATATATAATTTAGCAAGAGGAATGATAAGGATAAATACAGTATGAGATTTGTGGGACATGTCTCAAAGTTATAAATTATTTGGTTTGAATATTATGTGATGGTTATATTTGTTTATTATATAAACAAATAAAAGAAACTAATGTAGCCTAATTATATATTAGGAATGAAAAATTGAATAACGTAAGTGTTATGGTATAGGAGAATAATAGTATTTAAACTATATATTAATCCTAAGAGATTTATTTTATACATCTCAACTAATTAATTTTATAACCTAATTAAAACAAGTCTAATTGGGTTAAGAAATTAAAAGTATATGAGCAAGAATTTATATCACAATTGAGTGAATAGAAATCCTAATTAAATGATTAGGATAAGATAAATTAAAAGTATTGGACTGTGTTAAATAACATAACCCAAGAAATTATTTAGGTACCCTCCAGTTCTCTTTCCTCTTGCTCTCTTCGCTACTCTTCTTTTCTTCTCCTCTACTCTTCTTGAGTCATGGTCGATTACTCGCATCTCTCGGCTGGAAACTCGGCCAGTAGCGTTTTTAGGGACTTCTTTGCTGAGTTTGGGGTCGCTCAGCCTAACTCCCCTTTGATTGATGATTCAGCTATGGCTGAATCAGTCCCCTGTCCCGTTGAGACTAAGGTCGGAACGGAAGGCTCTTCTGACTCTGAGGCTAACAGAGTTGCTGACAAAGGTCCAGGGGCTCAGCTGGGTCCCTCTATGACTGATATTTTCAAAGCAGCTCAGGCTCTCTCCCATCAAGGCCGGATTGACGCAGCTGAGGAGCTTTCAAAGAGCAACACTCTGATGAACTTTATTGTTGCTCAAGGCTTCCCTGTCCAGCAGGTTAATGATGTCCCTAGTAAGGGTAAATTTACCAGAAAAGTGGATGAATATGACATATTTGTTAAAAGCCCCCAACGGGAATCTGTCTCGGAGTTAAATGTGATAGCACCGGTCTCTGAGTTGGGCGTAGGGAAGGGTTCTGGTTTGAGCCCAACCTCGATAGAGCTTGCTGGCATAGACCCTCTTAAAACAGGGGAAAAAGAAATGGTTAAAGACGGAGGTGGTGCATCTGGCCAAGCTGGTTTTGCTAGTATAATTTCGAAAGAGAGGGCTGCTTCTCGCGAAATCATGAGTAATAGTCATTCGGTTCCCCCTGACCCTTTTCCTAAGGCGTCTTGGAGTGAGGTCGTTGCTAAAGGAGAGTCGAAGAACAGTTTCAAGTTGGACTATTCCCCCCCCCCCCCCCCCCCCCCCCCCCCCCCCCGGCTTCTGAAAACGGGACTATTCGGATTAAGCCTCTGTCCGAGGTTCTCATTCTAGGAAACTCCTTATGGAACACTTGTTTGGTGGGAAGCTTCCTCAACTCCAGATTACCATTTAAGATGGTAGAGGAAAGTATACATAAACTATGGGACAAGTATGGGCTGCAAAAAGTCTTTCTGCAAGACAAGGGTTTTTTCGTGTTCAAATTTTTATGCTCTCAGGAACGAGATAATGTTCTGGCTCTTGGCCCTTGGTACATTTCAAACAAACTGCTTTGCCTCAAACAGTGGAAAGAAGGAATGGATTTCCACTTTGAAACCTGCAACAAAGCTGCAGTCTGGTTCAAATTCCATAACGTCCCTCTTTCCTATCTCTCCCCTGCTGGTCTTAGCTACCTTGCTAGTGGAATAGGCAAACCTCTTTTTGTAGATAAGCTTACAGAAAAGCTGGAGTCCATGTCCTTTGCTAAGGTTTGCATTGAAATCTCTTCTGCATCCAATCTTCCCGATAGTCTTGAAGTCATTGTTTTGGATGAGGACACACTCTCGGACAAGGTTGTTACGGTCAGGGTGGATTACCAGAATAAGCCCCTATACTTCTCTTTTTGCAAAGCTTTTGGCCATTCCCTCACTCGCTGCCCTAACTCTAACTTCAGATGGGTCCCAAAGGATAGTGCCACTCCCCCTGGCCCCTCATCTGTTGTCCCTGAGCCTGCTCCTTTAGCTCCCGCCCTCTCGTTTGTGGAGAAGCTCCAGACTAATTATGATGAGAACTGAACCTTTGTTGCCAAAGGCCCTAAGCCTATTTCTGACCTTCCTACTTCTATTTTAGCAGCTGCCCACGCCCCTGATCCGGCTTCTTCAGCCCCTTATCTCCGGTTGCAGGGACTCTTGTTAATTGTATCTCAGATTCGGATGCCTCCCCTTCTCCTAACCCCCTGGTAGGAAAACTTAAGATTGTGGATGAAAAAGAAGGAAAAGGCCTGAAACATAAAGCTCGCAGGGGGGGGGGGGGGGGATACGTCACTCCTCCAGCTTAATCATTTAATCATTTATGATTAATTTTTGCTCTATGAATATTAGAGGTGTAAATAGTAGGGCCAAACAGGCCAGTGTTAAGGATTTAATAAATAAATTCGCTATCTTTTTTGTTGGCCTCGTCGAAACTCGGGTCAAAGCTCCCAACTCCAATTTTGTTGCTCAAGCTATCTGCAGGAAATGGAAATGGTTATTCAACTATGAGTACCATGATAATGGGAGAATTTGGATAGGTTGGAATCCTGACATTTGGGATGTTTCTGTTATTGCAAAATCTGCTCAACTTATCCACTATAGTGTTTTGCTATTGGATCTTAATATCCAATTTTTTGTTTCGATCATCTATGGCCTTAATACCATAGCTGACAGAAAAATCCTTTGGAGAGAGTTATGTGCCATTCATATCCCCTCCGGCTTTCCATGGTGCATTCTTGGGGATTTTAATGAAGTTCTTCATCTGTCTGAGATTAATGGGGGTAACAAAATCTGGGATGGAGGAATGCAAGACTTCAAGGTTGTGTTGAGTCACTTTCATTGGTTGACCTGCGTGCCGTTGACCCCTTTCACACTTGGTGGGATTCTCATCTTCGGAACCCTATCTATAGAAAGCTGGATAGAGTTATGGTCAACCATGTTTGGCTCCAAAATTTCTCCCTCTCCCAGGCCATTTATGCCCCTCGTGACCTCTCTGACCATTGCCCAGCCATTGTTCAATCTGGTCCGACTCTGCCTCGTATTCCTAAACCGTTCTAATTTTTTAACTTCATATTGCTACTGGAAAACTTTCAGAATGTGGTGAGTGAGGCTTGGAACTGTTCTGCTATTGGAGATCCTCTTCAGATTTTGGCTAGCAAACTCCGCTATGTAAAGAAGGCTCTCATTGGCCTTAACAAAAATCATGGTAATGTTTTTGAGAATGTGAAGCAGGCTAGGGATCAGCTTCATGCAACACAGCTTGCAATTTCCAGTAACCCTTATGACTTATCCTTACTGGATTTGCAAAAATCCCAAACGGATAGCCTATGGGATGCTCTTCGTAATGAGGAATTATTTCTGAAATAAAAGTCCAGAATTCAATGGCTAAAAGAAGGGGATAGAAACTCGGGTTTTTTCTTCAATTAAGTCAAAGCTAGATGGAACCACAATAAGATCCTCTCCATTGAAAATTCGATAGGGCAACTCATGAGTGGCCAACAGGAGGTTCAAAATATTGCTATTAACCATTTTCGATCTCTTCTGAGATGTTCATTTTTCTCTAATCCCACCCACCTCCACAGCTTGGTGTCCCCCCCACGGGGTGTTATCTCCCATTCGGAAGCTTTTGCCCTTGAAAGAGAGGTCTCTGATGAGATTATTCTTACCACTCTTAAAGAGCTGAAGCAAAATAAAAGCCCTGGCCCCGATGGTTTCAATGTCAACTTTTTTCTTTCCTGCTGGAGCATTGTTGGTCCGGTCTTCACACAAGCTGTTAAATCCTTTTTTCTTCAAGGATGCCTTTTGAGAGGGACCAATTCCACTGCCATTGTCCTTGTTCCTAAGGTGGCCAACCCTTCTTCCATGTCGGATTATAGGCCCATCTCATGCTGCAACACCACTTATAAATGCATATTAAAAATTTTGGTTAATAGACTTAAGGATATCCTTCCCAGAATCATCTCTCCATTCCAAGCTGCGTTTGTCCCGAGAAGGCGAATAGGGGACAATATCCTATTAGTCCAGGAGCTTTTTAGAAACTATCACCGGGACTCGGGGCCGGCTCGATGTGCATTGAAGATTGATCTGAAAAAAGCTTTTGACTCTGTCTCTTGGGAGTTTATTTTTGAATCCTTAAAACTCTTCAAGTTTCCTCCCAAATTCATCTTCTGGATTAAAGCATGCATTTCTTCGGCTTCCTTTTCTGTTATGGTTAATGGTGGTCTTTATGGTTACTTCAATGGTGCTAAGGGTCTTCGTCAAGGGGACCCTCTATCCCTTTGCCTGTTCATAATAGTGATGGAAGTCCTCTCTCTTATGCTCTCAAAGGCGGCTGACTCTTCTGGCTTCAAGTTCCATTGGAAAACCAAGAACCTCAAGCTAACTCACTTATGCTTCGCCGACGACCTTTTATTGTTCAGTCATGGGGACCTTCGATCTATCTCCATCTTAAAGGACTGCCTTGAGAACTTCTCCTCGCTATCGGGGCTTCACCTCAACCCAGCTAAAAGCATGTGTTTCCTTTCAAATGTGCCCCCTGCTTCAGCCACAGACATACTATCTTCCTTGGGGTTCCAACTTGGGACTTACCCGGCCAAATTCCTTGGCGTCCCTCTCTTAACCTCTAAGCTTTCTTTGGCTGACTGCCACCCCCTGATTGATAAAATTACTAGCAGGATATCCTCTTGGACCAACAAATTTCTTTCTTTTGCGAGAATACTTCAGCTGATTAAGTCCATTATTTTTGCCATGCAAGCTTACTGGTCCTCCCATTTTATCCTCCCTGCTGCTGCTCTAAAGGATTTAAAAAGCATTTTTAGTCGGTTCCTTTGGAAAGGCCCTTCCCTTTTGAAATACGGTGCAAAAGTGGCCTGGAGTAAGGTTTCCCTCCCCATCCCTGAAGGAGGCCTTGGCATAAAGAAGATTGATGACTGGAACAAAGCTGTCATCCTTGTTCATCTATGGAGTCTTGTGAATCCTTCCTCTTCCTCTGTTTGGGCAATATGGGTCAGATCGTATACTCTTAAAAATAAGCACTTCTGGTGCATGGAGGTCCCTTCATATTGCTCTTGGATCTGGAGGAATGTCCTCTCCCTAAGACTCTTAGCTTTGAACCACATTAGTTACTCGATTGGTAATGGCAGCTCTACAAAATTGTGGTTCGACCCTTGGATTTCACGACGAATCTTGGCCTCTACTCCTAACTCTCCTCTTATCAACCACTCTGGACTAGGTCCTTTAGCCATGGTCAAGAGCATCATATCAAACTCTAGGTGGCAGCTCCCTTCCTCAAACCACCACTCGGTCATTGAGTTTCGACAAAACTTAAACTTTACAACGGTGTGTAACTCGGATAGAGAAGATGCCCTCTTTTGGGATAACCTTAATGCTTCTAATATCTCCTCTTCATCTATCTGGTCCTCCATTAGTATTACTGGGCAGATTGCGGACAGGCATCCCTTGGTTTGGCACAAAATCATCCCTCCTAGGTACTCATTCTTTTTGTGGCTCGCTTTTAAGAATGGTTTGGAAACAAAGGATAGGCTGGTTAATTACGGGCTTGACATCGATCCTACTTGTTTTCTATGCAATTCACATAATGAAACTTTCAATCACCTGTTCTTTAACTGCTCTTTCTCCTTCCACATTCTTATTTTCGTGATGCGTTACTGTGGTTGGAAGGGTTTATCTAGAAACTGGGCCTTTATTTCCAATTTCATTATATCCTGCCCAAAGTCTCCCATGCATATTGGAATCCTTCATCTTGGATTTGCAGACATCCTATCATATCTGGCAGGAACGAAATGCCCGAATTCGTGGTATTCGTCCTAAATCGGTCAGACTTATTGGTCATAGTGTTTTACAAATTATCAAACGTAAGCTCCACACTGTTAAAAAATTCCAGAAAGTCAAGGACAGGCCTTGCTTCTCTAGGCTTGACCTGTAATTTGTGTTATCTTTGGGCTAAGTTTCTGCTATCCTCTGGGTTGCAGATCCGTTGTTTGATGATTTGCTCCGTTAGTGCTCCTTTGTGTTTCTAGTTTGTTTGGTGATGGGCTGAGTTTCTGGTTTTTTTGATGTTCAATCCGCACGGTCTCTGGCTTGTTTGGCTGCTGCAAAAAGCGTTTGCTTCTGGTTTTGGGATTCTGGGTTTTGCTTTGGGGCTGGCCCTTTTTATCTGATCCGATTGGGTCCAGCTAGTTTCCTCGCTCCATGCGGATTGATCTCGGATGTGGGCTTCGGTTTAGATATGGGCTGTAAATGCGGCCTCTTGTGTGACTTAAGTTGGCTCGGCTGTTGGGTTTTTTATAGTAGTTGTTTTCTAGGGATTTCATCTTGGGCTTTGTTCCTTCATTGTATCTTATGCCAGCTTGTTGGCTTTGTCCCTTGTTAAATAGTTCAGTCATCATAGGGCATGTCCTATGAAGTCCTTACTATTTTCGTTCGGGGTTCCCTTGAGTTTTGTATCCTCCTTTCTATTTAATATAGTCTAACTTTAACGAAAAAAAATGTGGATTTATTAGTAACCCAAAATAATGGGATATGTGTTAGCAGAATAACTATGGTTAGGAACTATCCATACTTGAGTTAAATGTAAGAAAGTGTTGGTATATAAGGGTGGACCCCGCTAGAAATGATGGGTGATAATTGTTAAGAAATTTCTTAGGAAATTTCCTTGAAGTGGCAAAAGACTATTTTGCCCTAAAAAAATTATTAATGACTTTTGTGTCTTAGGAAAGAAATATCTAGGAAGTTTTCTAGTAATAGGGGAATGACAATTTTGCCCCAAAAGAAATTTGTTAAGGACCATGGCATCCTTGAAGGAAATTTCTAATGGTAGTAAGATGACAATTTTGTCCTTAAAGAAAATTGATTATGACCAATATGTCCTATGAGGAAATTTCTAGATGACTTAAAGACCATTTTGCCCATTCCTAGTGATGGTTAAAAAGACTACTTTGCCCTTGGTCTTAATTTTCTATACTAACTTAACAAATAAAAAGAAAGAAAGAAAGAAAGAAAAAGAAAGAAAGAGAAAGAAAGAAAGAAAGAAAATCACCCAAGAAGGAATAGCAATCATCCATCTCTTCCTAGCAAAGGTTTAAAAGTTTCCTAAACTCTAGCTTTGAAATTTTCTTGGTTTAGATTGTGTTTTGCTTGTTTATGGTAAAAGTTTGATGAAATTAATCATGGATTATGTTAAATCCTTGAGTATAAGAAGTATTAGGATGTATTATGATGATTTATAATGGTTAATGTTGGATTAATCAAGACATCATGGAAGTTTTCTTAGAAAACACAAAAGTTAGAAAAATCAGATTTTAAGAAAACAAAACATGAAATTCAAACAACCATATCTCTCATTATATTTCGAATTTTTGAGTGTGGTCAAGTCTTGGAGATAGATCTATTAGTCTTCTAACTTTTACAATTGGAATCACTGAAAAATTCTTTGTAAATTTTTGTGTGGACTGTTGTTAGCAAAGTAGACAAAATCTGAAAAATAAGAAAGAGCAAGTTGCCCAAAATTGTTGGGGGCAGTTTTGGCCACTTAGAATATGAAATAGAATCGGGCCTTTTGTGATATGAAAATATATGATATAAAGTAGCTCCTGTCCAAAAATAAGCTTATTCCGACTTAAATTGATCGAGTTATGGTCATTTCAATATTTGGATTTTTTCGACAAAAACCGCTATAACTGGAGTTCTACAACTCCAATGGCCACGAAATTTAAACTGAAAGTTCATGTTAATACGTGTAAGATTCTGCCAAGAGTTGAGAATTCTTGAAGTTGATCATGGTATACCTAATTTTCTTAAGTTACGAACTAAAAACGGACTTTTCAAAAATACTAAATGAAATTGAAAAATTTCAGAAAAATTATTTTTGTGAATGGAATATATGAATATATGTGTGGCCAAAAGATAAAAAAAATACTAAAATGACTTGGTATTTTTCATGCCTACGATTAAGTTAAGAATAATTGAGAAAATTAGAATATATTAAGTCCTAAAATTTGTTAATATGATTTTAGTGACTATTAATCATTAATATGTTATATTATGACCATATAGGGGTAATTTGGTTATTTTTGATAAAATGTTATATGAAGGGTTTGATATGTTTACTAAATAAATTAAATAGTAAGAGATGAACAATTAAATTAAAATTATTTATAAGTTTTAAATAATTAAAATATTATTAAATAATTTAATAATATTAGTAAAGGAATAAAATATTACTAAATGATTAATAATATTACACGACATTTTAAGATGAATGATAGAGAGATTAAGAAGGCTTAATGAGAGTATTAGGCATTTATCGGAATAAAAAGTAATTATAAACTGTTGAGACAGAAATCATCAAAGCAAATTAAATCGACTAGAGACGATCAACTTATGACGTAATAAGACGTGCAATGAGATTTAACGTAAATAAATCGAATGGATAATAAAGAGTCCTAGAAAGACTTGAACACATGATTGCGCATTGTGTCTCAAGATTTAAAAAGAAAAAATAATGAAAGATAAAGTAGAGCTAACATAAATGACTAATAAACGTCGTTATGTAGCTAATTGTGGTTGTATATTCACTTAATCGTGTAGGACATTGGAAGGACAAATTCTACTAATCGCGCAAGGAACGCTTCGAGGCAAGTTCTTCAGTAACTTGCTCTTATGTGATAATATGTATTAAACCATATTATGGTTGTTAATGTAATAAGTGCTTTATATGAACTCGTTGATTACATGAATGTTAAGTGACTAAATGCAAAGCATAAAATATGTGAAGTATATGTTAAATTTACAACATGAAGAGTATATTGTGTTGTATGATAATTATGAACGTTATAGAGATGCATATTATGAAAGGTATGATGCATATAGAAATGCATGAAGCATTGGTAGATGCATTGACTAAAATTTTTGATGCATGAATATATGAAATTTGTATGCTATGTGAAGCATGAAAGGTGTAGACTGTTGAACTAGCTGAGCCGTCGTGCTCATCCCTTGCAAAAATAAAATTTTTGCAAATATTGAAGAAATCATTGAAGATATCGGATTATAGAAGATGTATGTTGTGATAAAGAGCATTCAACGTAATTATTCTAATAATTTAACTAATTGTTAGTAAGTTGGTAAATCGTTTTGTTATAAGAAATGATTTGTATATGTTACCAGAAAGTTGAAATTAGATGGTGAGTTATATTTACTCATAAATGTTGTAAAGGAAATGAATTAAGTGGTAATGAACTTGGAAAGTTGTGTGGATAATCCAGGTTGCTGGATTAGGCATTCGGTTTGCTGGATATAGGTATTCGGTTTGCTGAATTATAAAGATGAACTTATAAAATAAAAGATTAAATGTTAAATCATAAGGTATATGATAAAATAGTAGTACAGTCGTACTCTTTAATGGATGATGTATAGTATCTAGGCTAAATGATTCCTTTAGGGAGCGAAGGTTATACGAACTAGCTACCGATCTAACTCGTTGCAGCAAATAGTGTAGACGAGACGAAAAACTACTTTGTTGGTTGTTTGTGAGAAACCACTCAGCATATTGTACTAAATACTGTTAAAGACTCGATGTGTGCTAGGATTAGACTTATGAATACGTATGATGTTAAGGTGTTATCTAATATTTGACTATGTGGTTAAATGTTAGATAATTTACTTATAAAGTAACAGTGTTGTGAGATAAAGTATGTTATGCTTATTGAAATGCCAATCTTATGACTGATAGGTCTTTTCAATAAATTTAACAACTAATTGTAAAGGTTACAAATTCTGGAACAGAATGGAATAATGTATTAATTAGTATAAAAGCCAGGTTGTATTCATTTAATTATGAATAAAGAAGGTATTTACTAAGATGTTTGTAGCACCGTAACGTACCAGTTCTGAGGTTCTAGGGACCCGAATTTGGGGGCGTCACAAGAAATCTAAGAAGGCTAAGGGCAAGGTGAACACAAAGGAACAAAAGAAACCTGATCCAGCTAGCAAAGGAATGTGCTTCCATTGCAACGAGCTGGATCACTGGAAGAAGAACTATAAGAAGTTTCTGTCAAAGAAGAAGCTTGGAGAAGCTTCGACTTCCAATCAAGGTTTGTTCATGATTGAAATTAATTTTTCAGAAAGTCAAAATTCTACTTGGGTATTGGATACCGACTGTGGTTCTCACATATGTAATACTGTGCAGGGACTTGTCAGAAGTAGAAAGCTGAACAAGGATTAGGTTGTCTTATGTTAACGCCAAGATCCATCCACGCGCTCCAATCACCAAAGCGCGTTCAATCCTACACAAAAACGGGTAAACTCCAAAAGCTTGACGTCTTGGGCCGCTGGGGGATAGCTCTGGTGTGAGAATAAGTACAGGCTGAACAAGGTTAATAATGTAGGCAATAAGCTCTAGTGCTGGAAAGTAATAATGTTATGTGTGTGTTCCTTATGATTAGGGTCAAGCCATGTATTTATAATGTTCTCACATCCTTGCTAGAATTCATCTCTAAATTGGATTAGGGTTCCCCCCGTATATCCTTCCATATTAGGATTGTATCAAATCTCCTAGAATATAGGAAGTTAAATCAATAACCAATTCTCTTTCTATAATCTGAACCCCCATATAGTTAGGAGTCATCTCTTACTTGGACTCACATAGGCCCAATCATGGCCAAGCCCGAACCGAGTCTTGGACCTCAAATATTCAGGGCCCAACATTGCCCCCTAGTTTTCCATTCAATGGAACATGTAATAAAAGAGTATAAAAATTATAGTCCAACCACATAAATCTGTTCAGCCGACTTGGCACCAGGCTAAGTCGACCCAACATTCGCTTGGAAGCCCACTCATTACCCAAACCAAACCGACCCAACATCTGCAGCCCACTGGCTGAGCCCACTGGCTGAGCCCAGGGTGTAACCCATCCAACATCAGCCCATACCATAAAGTCCAATGGACTCACCCAAACAAACCCCCAGACCAAAAACCCTTCACCTCCCACGCACCCCATCATTTCCTTCTTTACTGCCTTTTGAGATCCGTGCACACTCTAAAAGATAATCAACAAAAACCCTCTACCCCTCAATTATTTTGCTACCAATTTCAAAATACTTTGTTCCTTCTCTGCAAGAACTCCCATAACTGCAACTTCATTTCTTCAAAAGCTCAAGCAACGGCCGCCGTCCCTAACTCCACAGATTCCCCACCTATCACCATCGAACCCATCATTACCATCCCTCTTTCCACCATTCCAGCTCCCACTGTATCCCCCAACATCTCCTCTGTTGCTTCTTAGACCGCCGTTCCTAGTGCCATCACCACTGATTCCACAATCGTAGCCACTACTACTCAAGCTCCTCCTCAAACTACAACCCCACCGAAAACAGACTATCAAAATTCACAACGAGAGTATTCCGACGAGACCAAATTCCCCCACACCAACTCCCCCTCACGACTTATTGGAGAAGATATGGACGTCATCCATGATCACTATCAGATCCCGGCCAACCACTCATTGAAAGACCCATCAGCCACCGACCGGATGTGTGACGCCCCCAAATTCCAGGACCGCCACTTGGTCTCTCGAATTCGGTTCATCACGTGCTCATGGTAATACATCACAATAATAATAATTAAATATCATACGATCACAGCGGAAAATCTATTCTAGAATAATTTACAATGATTTATTATAATTATTCCCCCAAGTCTCGCAACCTACAGCACTTAATAGATTACATAATAATATTAGTTAACGACTTATTACATAATCTAACTTAAGCTTAAACATAATCAAATCCAGTCTTACTACATCATCTTCATACAATATTAATATATTTAAAATATAACAGACATAAGCTAGTTGGTAGCTTTGCCCTTGCCCTTATCAACGCCCGAAGGTTCACCATGCTCTGCCTTAACTGAAATGTTTTAGGGAAAGCAAGAATGAGCACAAATTGCCCAGCAAGTAATATACAATAAGGGTGAGTAATAAGATTCTCAATTCTCGAAAGGGTATAACAAGATTTGATAGTTCAAGAATAACAAGAATATCAACAGTTCTCAATATCAGTCGCTAAGGACAGGATAATATCAATATGATTCAATAATAAGTCAATTCAAGATTTCAAATAATTGAATACTGAGTAGTCACTACGGACTATGAACTTCTACTAGAATTGACAGTAATAAACTGAAAATCCAACAAAAATAGGTACAACAGGTGATCAGCCTAAAGTACCCTTGTTATGCATAATAATCAACCATACTCAAGTGTGCACGTCGGTTCTCCGACAATTATATATTCCCTTCAAAGAAGGTTGTTCTTCTCAGTCATATATAAGATCCCGCACCAATCAATTAGTTTGGGTTGCTTTTCAATAACATAAGTCCAGCCGAATCAAATGGCATAGACACTTTCACAATATTTAAGAACAATACTAAGTTCAACATGAATAATAGCTTTAATGAAATAAGAGTTCAAGTGTGCTAATTCGATTCAACCGATTAAATAGGAAACTAGTTCGCAATACGCAAGATAGGATACTTGCATAGTAAAAGAGTATAAGTTAGGAAACTTTCACAATCATAGATTTCCTTGCATAAAGTAAATGCGTCGGTTAGGATACTTGCACTTTAAAAGAGTGTAAGTAAGAGAACTTTCCTTTAGCGTAGTTTATCCACGAAAAGCAATCAACACTTTCGAATTCCTATCGTAATACAGTTACGTATATATATGATATTCATTAGTCATATACTTTAACTTCACATTTTCTCTTTGAATATACGATCAACACATAAGCTAAGTTTTACCTAGCTACACAGTTATATAGAATATAATTTCTATCCTTAACGTTCCTTCTTTAGAGTTTAAACGCATTCTCATATTATATAAGATCTCAACAATTAGCAAACATGCTTGCATATTATTAATATCACATAAGACCACAATCAATACTAAATATATTTCATTTTAGCAAGTTATGGCATCTCCTTAAGTTAACCGTCAAAATCGGGTTCAAGTAACATCATATAATATCGCGTAGCATGTATTCATATTTAAAGGATACTTTCATGCTTGTATAACTTTTCCAAATCCAATCGTACATGGTATAGGTTCTTAAGTTAATACTTAAAGCCATTCAAGGACACGAACTCATATGGTCTAACATGATTGCTTTTAAACACATAAGATATTCATATAACTTGTATTAGTCATGCTCATGAGTACTCATATTGCATATATGTAGCTAGCATTGTTATTATCTTGAAAACATGCTTTGTTCATGCTAAACTTTAATCACGGCAACTAATCATGGTATATATACATGCATGACACATGAATGAGTCTAAGAATACTATCACATGTGTCCATAAATATCAAATTCTAATTCTCGTCATAACATACCAACGTTCACGTTCAAAGCTTATACTTTGTTAGTATAGTTCATTAATAAGGTCTATCATGTTTATGCTTCCTTATGAAACCTACATATGTAAGTTAACATGCTTTTCATGTATTTCAAGGCCCTATAAACATGCTCGAAAAGTCAGAATGTATACATGCTTCATATATGTTAACGTCGTTTATGAAACTTTAAATTCGTTTCCAAACTATGTGTCGTTTGGTTAACCACGCATGCTAATATACTAACACATGCTTACATTGCCTCATTAGGTTTATATATATGTATTAATCATGCACCCATGCTTGTTTAAACAAAAATCAAACAATTGGTACATAACAGTTTTGTTGCAGAATGCAGAAAACTGAACACAGAGGCTGGCGCTGCGGTGCGGCAACAGTAGCTTAATACTGGCGCTGCGGCGCGAGTGGCGCTGCGTGCGGCGCGGGCTGCGGCGCTGCGGCGTCGAGGCAGTTTTCTGCGGTTCAGACTGCAGCGAAAACCGACCCAAAACCTCCCATTTCATCGATTTACCCAGATATTATCCTTGTTTAACTTACTAACACATACATATATGCTTATATAACAGTCAATAGCAATTATCAATTCCCAATTTCATGAACTCTAACTAATTTACGAATTTCATGTATTTACAGAAATTGAAGAGGAACAATGGAAATGAAAGACTATTCAGTGGTTCCATCATGTGTGTATGTTCATATAACAACAATATAAGGGTTCTACAAACCAATCATGAACCAATTTGGCATAATCAAGAATTTCAACAAAACTCAGAAAACAACAATGGAGTTCTTTTGACAGAAAAATGAAAATGAAGACACGAAGAGGATTTATACCTTTGTTATGGAGTAAGCTTGCTGATGCTACTATAGAAATTCCTTCTGAACTAAATAGACAATCACAGTATACTCTCTTCTCTTAGAAATATTTCAGCAATGAAATGAAGGTGCAGGGAGTTCCTTTATATAGAAGAATGAATACACAGTCCAAGCTTCTAACTCCCAAATCAAACTAACGGATTGTCAAATTGCATGAAGGTTATAGAATGGTAGGTATTTAGTTGTTAGAATACATCATTAACACCACTCCCTTGCTCATCATTGCTACAAGGCTATGGAAATTTACTGAGTTTAAGGAGAAGCAATAGGCTTAGGCCATAATGGCTGTGCACGTGAATGAGGGAAAGGAGAGTGACTATTATATTGGGACAAGCCAAGCAAATCTCAGCATTCTCACAAATGGACTATATGCTACACTTATGTTATATATTATATGTACTCTTAGGTTATAATTACAATGTTCTCCCCATAATGTAATAAATGCAATTTGAATACATATAATCTATGTACATTTTATCTTACCGATATAATACAATCGGATACTACCACATTACATTATATCATATATTATTAAATTGTATTACTCAACAATTATTTATAATAGATCCATGATACATTATTTTAATGTATATCCACACATCATTTGTCACCTACACATATCATAACATATAGTTACTATACATTTAATTCGCATGCTTGCACATATAATTTCTCATCTTATAAATTGAATATTAATTAATAATATACACATATCCTACATCAATCAATATAATTGTTAACCTCCATAACAATTTAATTAACCTTTATATGATTAACTATCACTTTGATATAAATCTTATTATATTTATAAACACGTTGCTCATTATTATTATGTTTCTTGCAATAATAATCACATATTATTAATCAATCCTCATTAGTATTTTATAACAGTTAATTAATATTCTTCGATTAACAATTAATATAGATTAATTGTTCGCTTAAATTAATATAATCATTCTTATATTACGTCACTGTGCCACACAAGGCAATCAACGAGTTTATCACAAACTCCACCAATTTCTCAATTATTATAATTATTCAATTATATATAATTGAATTAATTCATCTCATAACACAAAATCATTTGTATTCAAATAAATTCTCATTTCCATTAATATATTTATTTAATAATATATGGAAATTCTCGGGTATTACAGGATGTATCACACCGCCAACGGCTGGACCACCGTACCTCTAACTCTGATGGAAAAAGGAGTTTGGTTCCCCCTCCACGCATTTATCCTAACCCTCCTCGGGTTCATTGGCACCGGCTTCAGCCAATTGGTGCCGAACTCATACATCAACATCATCGCCTTCATAATCTTCTGCCATGAAGCCGAAGTGTCCCCTTCCATCGACCTATTCTTCAACTTATTCTCACTGTCGGGTTCCCTCGAACCAGGCTTCAAAGTCTTCAGCAAACTCCCCAACAAACCGAACGCCAAGATAGAAAGATGCCCTTTGATGGATGCCCCCTCTAGTAACGAAGTGTGGCACAAGAACTGGTTCTTCGTCCAAGGGTCGGAAACTCACAAATTGCCAAACTGGGCCTCCCTTAAGCGACCGAACGCCCCTTGGGCGACATTGCTCCAAAAAGGATAAGGGAGATCGCCAAACTAATCAAAAAGCTGCCCTAAACTGAGTGGAGTTACGTCCTTCTGACCAAACAGGCGTGGCTTTATGACCACGAATGTAAGTATCTGAACTATTATCACTTAGTTACCAAATATTTCATAACCATTTCTAATCCTCTTAATTCTGCAGTATCCCTTATCAAACCTACAACCACCGAGCGACGTGACTTGGATGAATACCTTTCGGGCAAACATTCTACCAAAGCTGCCGAAGCCCCTCCAAATCCTCCTACCGAAGCCCAAACTTCCAACATGCAAACTACCAAACTCGTTCCTACTGAAACCACCAACCCAGAAGCATCATCAAGGGTTTAGCATAAAAGAAGCCAAGATGTTCTCTGAAGGATATGAAGCTTGCTGAAGCAAAGGCAAAGTTAAAATGGCTGAGCGCTGCATCAACCCTGGTCTGCTAGATACTTTGGATTCCGAAGAGGATAATAATGACGATTCTTCTTCAGATTAGGAATGCTTATGTAAAAATCCAAAATCCCTATAAATGTTAGTTCATCAATGAAAAAATATCTCTCTTTTCATATAGTCTCCCGAACTCTATTCATGTCATAAACACATATAACATTCATCCCAAGAAAGAATCATAAAAAGTTTAAGTATTTCAAAAATATTACTTGCTCCCCAGAGCCGAATTAATCCAACCTTATAATTAGCAACCTTGTTCTCTCCGTGAGCCGAACAGGTTCAACCAAAAGTATTCGCTCCTAAGAGCCGAATTAACCCAACCTTATAACTGGCAACCTTGCTCTCTCCATGAGCCGAACAAGGTCAACCAAAAGTATTCACTTTACTCCCAAAAGAGCCAAAATAATCCAACCTTATACCTAACTGGCAACCTCGTTCTCTCCGAGAGCCGAACAGGTTCAACCAAAAATATTCACTTCGCTCCCAAGAGTCGAAGGATTCCAACCTTATACTAAATAGGCAACATTGTTCTCTCTGAGAGCCGAACAGGTTCAACCAATAATATTCACTTCGCTCCCAAGAGCCGAAGGAATCCAACCTTATACCAAAAGATCTCGTCCGCTACATGGAGTCAGACAGATATAGAACAAACACATAGAACAATGCTATTGGAGAAAAAATACTTCTTTTATTGATAATGTCTAGAACTATTACAGACCCCTGACTCTGATTTCTGTCCTACTGAAAGTACTCCCTTAGTCTGCCTGCATGCCAAGTGTTCTTGATTTCTGACCCATCTATTGCTCGAAGCCGATAGGTGCCAGGCTTCGATACCTCAATAATCTTATACTGGCCCTCCCAGTTTGGCATCAACTTCCCCTGATTCTGAGGTATAGAAGCTTCCACTTCTCAAAGGATAAAATCCCCTACTTTAAACCTTCTGAGCTTTACTCCCTTATTATAATACTTGGCCACCCTTCGCTGGTATGCAGTAAGCTTCACTAAGGCTGCTTCTCTGACCTCCTCTAACAAATCCAAGTTAGCCGAAGTCCATCTTTGTTGAACACCTCCTGGAACTGGCTGACCCTAAGAGAAGTAGATCCGATCTCCATCGGTACCAGAGCATCAGTACCGTAAGCCAATCTGAACGGAGAATCCCCTGTGGTGGATCGAGGTGTGGTCTGATATGCCCATAAAATACTAAGCAACTCCTCAGGCCATCTTCCCTTTGCTTCATCAAGTCTCCTCTTAATCCCATTCAGCAAAGTTTTGTTCGTTACCTCAACTTGATCGTTCGACGGAGGATGTGCAACTGAAGTCTTCCTAGGCTGTATGCCCAACTCCTTTAGAAACGCCTCAAACATGGAACCTGATAAACACATAATTCATACATTTTATTATTCCTAATTTTGTTCTTTTAATTATATTAGTTTATTAAATTAATATGTTTTATTTTATTTTGTAGGGTTTAATATTTATTGCAATAAAATCAAAATCTTGGTGATCAAGCGATATTTAATGCTCTTATTCATGCAAGAAATATCCAAGAAGAATCCTACAAGGAGAAGAAAAGAGGTGGAATAATCTTGGTGTGCAAGTCAAATCCAACAAGAGAAAGAAAAGTCTATCTAGAAGATCTCTTTGAGAAGTTGATTGCCACTAGGAAGTTAAAACCTACATGGGAACAAAAGTGTCCAAGTTCAATGTATCTAAATTAGGACACAAAGTTATTTTCCCTATAAATAGGTCTCTTGTTTTAGAGAAAGAGGAGGATTAGATATTGTATTAGTTTAGGTTAGGAGTAGGAGTAGATTAAATTATTTCATTGTACGCTTGTTAGAGAATCGTCAATAAAGGGAGTTTTCTTATTTATTTTTAATCTTCTTCTCTTCTTTATTTTAGTTAGTTAATTTATATTTTTTATGTCTAGTTAATTTCTTTAATCTAGGATGAAGATGAAATTAAATAATTATTCATGATAATATTTTTTATCTCTTCTATTATTTATGCTTTTATGTTTAATTGATTTCGCCTTCATGTTTCGTTATTGGAATACCTTCGTTTTATAGTTCATATGTGATTTTAAATTAATTAAGAGGTTTTGATAGATTATTGTTAATACATGAGTTTTTCATAATCCATGCTTGCTCAAAGAAGTTTTGATGGGTTATAGTTAATCCTTAAATTTTCATAGTCTATGCTTGCCCACGTTAATTATAAAATTACTAAATTAAAGGGAAGGGAGATCAAAATCATAATTAAGTTATAAAAATAGAAGAGATTGAATTATATGTTATGTTTATTATTTAATGAATTCGGATTCCTAGATTGCTTTTTCATTATTAGTTTTCATATTCTAGTTAATCAACTCTCAATCTTTATTTCTAATTTGCCTAAAATAGATATTAAGGATATATTAAAATTAATCTAGTCTCTGTGGGTTCGACCTGTACTTGCCAGTTCTTCAACTTGACACTGTGCACTTGCAGTTACATATTTTTATCACATCAAGTTTTTGGCGCCGTTGCCGGGGATTATCGAAGCGGATCAACAATGCGGAAAGACAAGACTATTGCTACGCTTTTCCTGGTATTTTGTATCTTAACTAAAAAAAAAAAAATTTAAAAAAAATAAGTAGCTTAGTTTTTCTTTTTTTTGTTAGTTAGAAAATTAATTGTCGCATTCATGCATTCACTCACGTAGAGCACATCCTATTTAGGTTTTTTATTTTATTTTATTTTATTTAACCCTAGAATTAGGATTCTTATTTTATTTTTATTTTTATTTTTTTGTGTCTTTCGTGGTTAGTTATTTATTTGTTTTGTGATTTGTGAAAAAATGGATTCTTATTATAGTTGGAATAATAATTTTGCTTGGAATCAGGAACCCTATGAAAATTTTAATGCACACCAAGTAAATAATTTTTTTTCAACTTATAAAAATCCTTATCTAAGTTCATATCCATATCCATACCCATATTCGGATCCAGAACCTCAATATACACAAGAACTATCAAATAAAGAAGAGGAAAGACTTAATGCCTTAGAGAAAACTATGGAAGTTTTAATAGAAAATCAATTTAGCGTGGATCAAGCTATATCTCGTCTAGAAATTCAAATGAGTCGATTAGCCACCATAATAAATGAACAAGAGGTGGGTGAATTTTCTAGTAACTCTGAGGTTAATTTTGAAAATTTTGATGGTTGTGAAAATGATGAGAAAAATAAAAATTTTGTATTCAATTCTACACAGTTTGAGTCAAGCGAATTTGAGGAATCTAAAAATTATGAGTCTATGCCTAAAATTGATCATGTCACATTTAATGAGTCGGATAAAAAAGTCTATAAGCCTAAAGCTCCATACCCTGAAATACTTATTCCTAAAAAATCACCTAGTGATATTTTAGACCAACCCATTAAAATAAACATGATCCAAGAGTTGTCCATGACCCAAGAAATAATTAAAAATAGATTCTTGATTGAAAAAGATCCAATTAATTTTTTCTTAAATCATCTTGACCAAAATTGGAATGAATCCGAATATTTAGATAAGGTCAATGAGCTGTTGAGATCCACTACAAATAAGTCAACTAAACTAGAACATGTATGTGAACCAATTCTTCCATCATTTGAACATGTTAGCGAAAATTTTCTTGAGGCAAATTTTAAGCATAACTGTGATAAAAATTCTGACTATTTTCAATTTTCTAAACCTCTTGAAAATAATAAAAAGTTCACACTCACTTGTCCATTTGTATCATTCATTTCTAGTCACATACTTTTTAAGATTTATAAAATTCGTAGGTATGTACATTTGTTTTCCTTCTCACCACATTTTCTTGCAGAATAAATGTCCCGCATACAAGGTACAATTCTTTCACATCTTTGTTCTCTTTTCTTCATTTGCATACATTGAGGACAATGCATGATTTAGGTATGGGGGGAGTTTGTTTGTATTATTGTATTAGATATTTTTGTTTTGTTTTTCTTTTTAGGAAAATATTGTTTAAAAAAATAAAAAATAAAAAATTTGAAAATTTTGTTTTACTTTTTATGGATTGAATTTATTCTAATAAGTGTTCGTGGAGTTAAAAGTCATGAGTAAGATTGAAAGATTTAGAACTCTTAAATCTTTGATGAGGTACGAAATCTTAGTTTGAAATACCATCTGGACTAATATTGATTTCAAAAGCATTTTTTGCACTTTACAATTGCACTAACTCTTAGTTGTGGATATAAACTATGATTCGAGTAATTTAAAAAAAAATGGAAAGAAAAAAAAAAGAAAAAAAAAAGAAAAAAAAGAAAAGAAAGAAAAAGAAAAGAAAATAACTGCTTCAATGTCCATTGAACGAAATAACTGGGTATCTAAGCCTCATGAAGCATCGATATTCACGCTGAAAAGTGTGATGGATAAAAGCAGTTTGACTAGTCTAATTTTGTGGCCTTTGTTACTCGAGTTAGTAAGCCCTTAGGGGTGTCTCTACACCTAGTGCCCTAAAGCCAACTGGTTTGGGAGTCATTGGTCCAACGCTCGCTACATGAGTAACTCTGAAAAGCCTAAGAAAATGGGACATTGCACAAGTCAAGAAAAAAAGTCAAGAAAAAAGAAAAGAAAAAAATTTAAAAAAAAAAAGAGAAAAAAGAAGAAAAATGAGTTTGCTTGATTTTCATGGTAAAATCCCTACTAAGAGTTACATCATACACACATGCATGCATCACATGGAATTAATATTATGAAGGATGGTGTCTAGAATGAAGATTAAATATTTTTGATAAGGTGAAAGTGTGATTTTGAATTTAATTTTGCTTATGTATGCCCATGGATATTTAGAAGTTGTAATTCAATTTCATGACTTGTTGAACTCAAAAATATTTTTGAATTTTGTGGGTATATTCACTGCAAACCCTCACGAGACACAACTCGTCCACTTGGGGTAACCTTGGGGTTTAAAGGCTTGTTGCACATGCTAAGTGCAATCGTGTCTCCTACGAAAATGGGATAGTATAATTTTTATTTTTATTTTATTTTTATTTTTATTTTACTCGAGGACGAGCAAAAGCTAGGTATGGGGGTATTTGATAAACACATAATTCATACATTTTATTATTCCTAATTTTGTTCTTTTAATTATATTAGTTTATTAAATTAATATGTTTTATTTTATTTTGTAGGGTTTAATATTTATTGCAATAAAATCAAAATCTTGGTGATCAAGCGATATTTAATGCTCTTATTCATGCAAGAAATATCCAAGAAGAATCCTACAAGGAGAAGAAAAGAGGTGGAATAATCTTGGTGTGCAAGTCAAATCCAACAAGAGAAAGAAAAGTCTATCTAGAAGATCTCTTTGAGAAGTTGATTGCCACTAGGAAGTTAAAACCTACATGGGAACAAAAGTGTCCAAGTTCAATGTATCTAAATTAGGACACAAAGTTATTTTCCCTATAAATAGGTCTCTTGTTTTAGAGAAAGAGGAGGATTAGATATTGTATTAGTTTAGGTTAGGAGTAGGAGTAGATTAAATTATTTCATTGTACGCTTGTTAGAGAATCGTCAATAAAGGGAGTTTTCTTATTTATTTTTAATCTTCTTCTCTTCTTTATTTTAGTTAGTTAATTTATATTTTTTATGTCTAGTTAATTTCTTTAATCTAGGATGAAGATGAAATTAAATAATTATTCATGATAATATTTTTTATCTCTTCTATTATTTATGCTTTTATGTTTAATTGATTTCGCCTTCATGTTTCGTTATTGGAATACCTTCGTTTTATAGTTCATGTGTGATTTTAAATTAATTAAGAGGTTTTGATAGATTATTGTTAATACATGAGTTTTTCATAATCCATGCTTGCTCAAAGAAGTTTTGATGGGTTATAGTTAATCCTTAAATTTTCATAGTCTATGCTTGCCCACGTTAATTATAAAATTACTAAATTAAAGGGAAGGGAGATCAAAATCATAATTAAGTTATAAAAATAGAAGAGATTGAATTATATGTTATGTTTATTATTTAATGAATTCGGATTCCTAGATTGCTTTTTCATTATTAGTTTTCATATTCTAGTTAATCAACTCTCAATCTTTATTTCTAATTTGCCTAAAATAGATATTAAGGATATATTAAAATTAATCTAGTCTCTGTGGGTTCGACCTGTACTTGCCAGTTCTTCAACTTGACACTGTGCACTTGCAGTTACATATTTTTATCACATCAGAACCTATAAACTATCAACCATTATCCGAAACTACTGCCATGGGAATGCCGAATCGTAACACAACACATTCCTTCAAAAACTTCAAACATTCCTGTTCTGTGACTAACCGAAGGGGCTTGGCCTCCACCCACTTAGTTATGTAGTCTATAGTAACTATCACAAAGCTAACCTTCCCCTTAGCCTTCGGCAGCGGACCAAGTATATCCACCCCCAAACTACAAAAGGAATAGGCGACAACACCAAGTATAACTCTTCTGGTGGCTGATGAGTGATAGGACTGTTTAACTGGCACTTCGGACACTTCTTCGCATACTTAGTTGCTTCCTTTTATATTGTAAGTTAGTAGTACCCTTGCCAAAGTATCTTATATGCCAAAGACTTCGCCGCCATATGATCACCACATATCCCCTCATGAACTTCCCGAAGAGCGTACTCTACCTCGGATGGAATCAAACACTTTAGCAACGGAGAAGAGTAAGCCCTTCGATAAAGATCCCTATCTATCAGCACAAAGCTCGAGCTTCTATATTTTATCTTCCTTGCTAATAGCCGATCCGAAGGTAGTACGCCATCGGCTAGATACTCCAAATATGGAGCCATCTAGCATGCTGAGCGTTCAAGATACATCACCTCGGTGTGTTAAAAGCTTGTTGAATCAAAACTTCCAGGTAGACCGACCCACTGAATGTACTTGCTTTTGTGGTAGCCAACCTTGCCAAAGCGTCGGCTATTATATTATTTGACCGATCTACCCCCTGGAATTCATATGCCTCAAACAACTGCAGCCGATCCTTCGTCTCTGCTAAGTACTTCACCATCCTGGTCCCTCGAGCTTCGTATTTTCCCAAAATCTGCTTCACAACCAGCTGTGTGCCACTGAAAATAATCGACCTCTGTACTTCAAGACTCTTTCCTAACCGCAGCCCTGCCAGAACTGCTTCGTACTCAACCTCGTTATTCGTTGCCTTGAACCCAAACTTGATCGCCTGCTGCACTTTGAACCCCTCTGGACTGGTTAAGATGACACTAGCCCCACTGACATCTGAAGTGGTCGACCCATCTGTATACAAGGTCCAAGAATTTTGCTCTGGCTAAACCACTGCAACAGCTCATTCAGTCTCTTCGGCTTGATCCAAGCTGTCGTCCATTTCTGGGAATGAACACTCCACCACAAAATCAGCCAGCGCCTGCCCTTTAATAGCCGTACGAGAGGGGTACTCCAATATGAATTGGGACAACTCCATAGTTCAGGCCGCCAGTCTTCCCGAAACCTCTGGTCTGCCCAGAACCTTCTTCAAAGGCTGATCAGTGTATACCACTATCAACCGACCCTGGAAATATTGCCGAAGCTTCTTGCTGGCTATCACTAAGGCATAAGAAAATTTTTCCAGGTTCGAGTACCTTGTTTCCACATCCCTTAGGGAATGGTTTACATAGTAAACCAGGTGCTGCTTACCCCAAATCTCCCGCCTATCCGACCCATCAAAAGCTGAGCATCCTTCTATGACTGTGGAGACTTCATGTCCAGAATAGCCTTGATCTTCTCCGGGTTCGCCATATCCCTCTCTGGCTGATCATGTACCCCAAGAATTTCCATGCTCCCAGCCCGAAGGTGCACTTGGTTGGATTCAGCCTCAAGTTATAGTGCCGAACTGTCTGGAAACAATCCTCTAAGTCGTCCAGGTGACCTCAAACTGACATGCTCTTGACGATCGTATCATCCACGTAGGCCTACAAACTCTTCCATAGCTGTTTGCTAAACACATAGTTCATCATCCTCTGATAAGTGGCCCCTTTATTCAGCAACCCAAAAGTCATCTTCTTGTAGGCGTACACCGATCAATGTGTGATGAACGCCGTCTTCAGGATGTCCTCCTTGCACATCGAGATCTGATGATATCCAAAAATGCATCCATGAAGCTGAGCAGAGTATACCCCGAAGTCGCAGCGATAAGTTGATCGATGTGTAGCAGTGGGTAGAAGTCCTTTGGGCATGCCCTGTTCAGGTCGGTGTAATCAATGCATACCTGCCATTTTTTGTTCTATTTCTGCACTAATAAAACGTTGGCCATCCACTCTGGATAGTTAATTTCAAAAATGAAGTCTGCTACCAATAGCTTCGCTATCTCCTCATCAATTATCTTCTGCCTCTCCGGGGCGAAGATCCTCCTCTTTTGCCGAACTGGCTTCTTCGTTGGGTTCACGTGTAGTCTATGCTCAGCAACCTTCAGATCTACCCCCAGTATGTCACTGGGGACCCATGCAAAGACATCTGTGTAGCTCTACAACAATTCCACCAAGTGGGTTCGAAAAGGTTCCAGCAAGCCCGACCCGATCCTCACTGTTTTGTCCTGCTTCCCCGGTACCATCTCTATCTCCTCGGTCTCCTCTGTCGGCTTGACTAATGGCTCTGTGCTGCTCTCTGTGAAAGGCTCTATCTCTATCTCCATAGTCTGCTTCTACTTGCTGACCCTTACTCCCGATGTGATCAGCGAATTCCGATAGCATTGTCTAGCCAGATCTAGGTCTCCAGCTACTTCCCCGACCCATGCTGAGTAGGAAACTTGATCTTAAAGTGCGGTATGGATGTCACTTCTTGGAGGGCTGTCAGAGTAGGCCTTCCTAGGATCACGTTGTAAGCCGAATTCACATGCACCATGAAAAATCTGCACATGATCTCTACCAGCTGTGGGGTTGTACCGAAGACCACTAGCAGCTCAATGGTTCTTGCAACTTTGACCTGCTCGTTGCCCAACCCATACAATAAAGACTCTTCCCCGATCTCCATCTTCTTTCCATCCAGGCTCGTCCTCGGATAGGCGTGTGCGTACAGGATATCTACCGAGGAACCGTTATCTATCATCATCCTCTTATCGTCGACCGACCCCACCTGTGCTGTAATTACCAGCGCTCCTTCATGTGGTTCGATCGGCTCTGTGGGGAAATCTTCGTCTGTGAAAGAGATGATCGAACCCGGGTAAGATCACTCACGCTTCACGGGTTGGTCGGCAACTAACATCACCGAATCCAAGTAGCCATGTCGCTTCTTGCCCGCGACCTTTCCCATCGTACCGCTAGTGATAACATCCACCACCTGGTGAACCCGCTGAGTCTGATCTTGCTGTGATTGTTGGTTGGCTTGGGTCGAGGTATGATACGCCTGATGCGCTTTCGGGGCCTCCCGTCTAGTCACAAACTGCACCAATGCACCACGCTGCACATTCTTTTCAATCAACTCCATCAGACCCCGACAATCATTCGTATAGTGCCCCGCCGCTTCATGATAATTGCAATATCTATTGGGGTTTCCTAAACCAGGCCTGAGGCTGTCCCGAGGCATCTGGTAGCCCGATTATTTCATCATATGTTCCAGAATGGCAGACCGGCCGGTGTTAAGCTAAGTGTAGACTCTGTTCACCTTCTCCTTCGGGTAAGGGGGGCGACCTCCCCCCGAACTTTTGTCGTTGTACCTCTTCTGGTAGTTGTCTTTCCTATCACTACCATACCTCTTCGGGTTCCCCTTAGATTTGCTCTTTTCTTTCTCCTTGTCCTTTGGCTTCTCTGTAGATCCTCGCTTCAGACTGTCCATAGCTTCTTCCATCACTATGAAGCCTTACGCTTTTTATGAATGCTTCGGCCAGACTCTTCTGGTGGTTGAACATTAGTTTCTTCACCAACTTCTCCGACTTTACCAGATCCAACCCGTTCTGGAAGAGTCCTACTACTTGCAAGTCATTGAGGTCTGTCACTTGACATACGGCTTCTCTGAATCTCTTCACATACTGACCTAGCGTCTCATTGGAACACTGTCTGACTTGGGACAACGATCCAGTCGGCCTTCTTCTCCTCTTGTTACTTCCGAACCGAGCATGGAATTTGTCGCATAACTCTTCCCAGGATGAGACCGAGTTCGGGGCCAATGTCATCATCCATTGTTTGGCATCCTTCCTCAAGGTCGTAATGAAGGTGTGGCACTTCACCGCATCTGTGTAGTCATAATAGTCCATAAATCTATTATACGTCTGACTGTGTTCGTATGGGTCGCCCGACCCATCATAACTCTCCATGTAAGGCAATTTCTTGGTGGGGTCTGCTTTCTCCCGGATGATCTAGGCAGAGAATGATGAGGTCTTCTTCCCCGAACTCACCTTTACTTGTTGGGCATCTATCAGTTGCTTCTGCATATGTGACACCCCCAAATCTGGGTTCCCTAACCTCAGGTTTGGTGCTCATGATCCATCGTACATATCACATCTAACTACCCATTCATTAATGAAAGACATCCTTCATTACATGTCCTTAATAAAAACATACTTCAAAACATAATTATATCGTCATCCTAGGTTAACTAAACTTGACATAACTTACATGTCATTATCTATTCAAAAGGGTTACATAAATAATTTACATAATGTAACTTAACAATTAAAAGTCAATACTAACTACTTCTGAGGTTTGTCTGTGTCTTTGTCCTTGTTAAAACCTTCTGCTACCTCGTCCTTAGCTGAAATATTTTTGATTGAAGCAAGGATGAGCAACGAGTTTTCTCAGCAAGTTAAAGTATACAATAAAGGATATATATCATGAATAGAAGAGTCTAGCTTCTATAGAACTCCAACAATAAGCAAAGGATTTTGAAGTAGCTGAATAATAATTCATTTTCAATAACAAGACTTTCTTAAATATCATGCTGAATAACAAATCAAGGATAAAAGAGTAAAATTCTTTCAAAGATTCAATTATATTCGAGTGAATAAGAAGAATTAACAATACTGCAACAATATTCAATGAAGTGGGATATTCCCAGATTTCATGCTGAGTGATTACACAGGGATCATGAACTAGTAGAGGAATCATTAGTTATTAAAACTAAATTACCCCAGAAATATAAATTAATCATAAAGATTAAATCATATTCTCTGCAGTACATAAAGTGATCAGCTTCATTGTACTTTATATTATGCATAATACTTAATAATAGCGCATGGGTCATTTTACGACAATAAAGTTTGTTCATCTTAGTCTTACTTTAAGAGTCTGTACCACAACAATATAGTTTGGATTGCTTTTTAAGAAATATTATGATTTCAACATATCATACCAATATTGATCTAGCCGAAACCAATGACATAGATCTTCCAATAAATCAGTTCATCACAAATAGAATGTTTCACGTTTTAACAAATATTAGTCTCGCTAAAACAAATAGCTAAGACATGGCTCATAAACAGTGCTAATAATAAAACAAGAATTAATTGCACTATGTGCGAATAACAATAATCATTATAGATGTGAATAACTAACAATAATGATTCACTAATACCAAGTCCCTCTTAGCTCAATGGTAAAACAACTACTTATAAGGCTTTGAGTCCAAGAGGTCTTGGGATCCATTCCTGCCTAAGGCAAGAATGTTAAGATTTCAACTTGAATTAGTAAAAAAAAAAATTAAAATAAAATAATAATAATTATTCACTAATCACGTTTTGAAATAAATAACTCAAGTAGAGCTAGGAAACTTGCAATAAATGCGAATATTCAATAATAATCTTAGATGTGGAATAATCAACAATAATTATCCACTACCATGCTTGAAAAATAATAACTCGAGTTTGAGTTAGGGAACTTTCCTGATTCGTTGATTGCTGCTACGCAATTTTAAGGTAACTTCTTTTGTAAGAACTATCATTAATTAGATCAATCTCTTAATTAGCATCACTTATCTTACTTATAATATTTATCTAACATATAATCACATAATAAATCATTAGATAACACCATACGAATACACAAGTCTAAACCTAGCACACATCGAGTCTTTAATAGTATTCAATATAGTATTCTGAGTGGTTTTCCACGAACAACCAACAAATTAGTTTTCGTCTCGTCTACACTGTTTTCACAGCGAGTTAGATCGGTTGCTAATTCGTATATACCTCCGCTCCCTGAAAGAACTGTTTAGCCCAGACACTATACATCAACCATTAAAGAGTACGGCTGTACTACCTTAGACTTAACACTTACTCGTTCATTTATAAGTTCTTATTATAACTCGGTAAACTATTTATGAATTAAGGAGACTGCATATATCATTTCAGCAAATTGAAATCAAACTATCTTCCCTTCCTTAATTTTTCAGTTTCCATTTCAGCAAGCTGAAACAAAACTGACTTCTCTTCCTGACATTTCAGTTTCCATTTCAGCACCCTAAATTGTTCATTTCAGGAAGCTGAAATACCCTATTCACAAAAATACCAAATCAGTTTATTATTTTTCTATTCTTTGGCCAAACATATATACATATATTTAATACACAAAAAGATTTTTTCTGTAATTTTTCAACTCCCTTAAGTATTTTTCAAAAATCCATTTCTAGTTAAAATCTTAAAAAATTAGCTATATCATGCTTAACTCCAGAAATTCCCAACTCTTGGTGGGATCTTACACGTATTAACGTGAACTTCCAGTTTAAATTTTATGGCCATTGGAGTTAAAGAACTCCGGTTATAGCGATTTTCATCGAAAAAACCCAAATATTGAAATGACCATAACTCGGTCAATTTAAGTCGGAATGAACTCATATTTGGACAGGAGATTCTTCATATCATATATTTTCATGTCCCAAAAGATTGGAATTTATTTTATAAATTAAGTTACCAAAATTGCCCTTGGCATTTCTAGACAGATTGCTCATTGTCGTTTTTCAGATTTTGTCTCTTTTACTAAAATCAGTCCACAAGAAAGTCTACAACACCTTTTTAAGTGATTCTACTTGAAAAAGTTAGAAGACTCATATATATAAGTCCAAAAATTGACCACACTCAAAAATTCAAAATATAATAGGAGATATGGTATTTTGAATTTTATATTGCGTTTTCTCAAAAATCTGATTTTCAATCTTTTGTGTTTTATAAGAAAACTTTCATGTTCTAACATATTAACCAACATAACTCATCATATACCTACTAATACCTTATATACTCATGGATCTATCATGATCCATGATCTATTTCATTCAATAATCATCAAACACAAGATTAAACACAATCAAGGCTAAGAAAAATTATGGTTTTCTACTTTTGAAAAACCTAACTCCTATTTCACACTTTAGATCTAACTTTTGATCCACAAAAGGGTTAGATCTGAACATGAAACACTATTAAACACATAGATCTAAGGTTTTAAACCTCAAGATCATAACTTTACCAAAAATCAAAACTCAAATCAAACCAAAAAAAAATTAGACTATATAAGTAGGGATTTCTTATACCTTAGCTTGTTTTCCTTCCTTCTTCTCCCTAATTTTAGTTAAGGAACTATGAAGCTTGCAAGAACTCTCTCTCTCTATCTCTCTCACTTGGCCAAAATATCCTCACTCTCTCTCTCTCTTGGTTGCTTTGCTAAGATAACTAAAGAAAATGAAATGAAATGAAATGAGAGTAAGGTTTTGTTTGTTAGTAAAATTTGTATAGATATATTTGATATATCTATAATCATCCACCAATCACTCTTGTTCCTTCTCTCTCTTCCTTGTCACTTGATGTTGCTTGCAAGCTAAAGCTTGCTTATAACTTTGGTTAAAGTTGGTGGCTAACTAAGTAGGTGACACTTAAGGGAGTGGTTCACCTAGTAAAGTAAGAAATCATTGCATACATCACCCCTTTCTTCCCTCCTCTCCAAAATTTCTGCCATATAGGCCTTTTGGGCTCAAATTTGTTTTTTTTAATGCCCACTTAGCATACTTAATGTCCAATAAGTCTCCTTTCCCTTTGGGCTAAGTTTGGGCTACTCTTTTAATTCTTTGGGCTAGCAATTTTAATTTTTTGGGCTTGCAATTCAACATAGTTTCATACTTTTAATTTTATATTCTCCAATTCATTTAGTTAGGGTTTCCTTACCCACATTAGTAAGTTAATTCCTTACTTATATATCTTTAATTTTATAACCCAATTAGACTTGCTTTACATAGGTTATAAAATTAATTAATTGAGATGTATAAAATAAATCTCTTAAGATTAGTATATATTTTTAAATATTATCCTTCTCTCATATTATAACTCATTAGGTTATTTAATTATCATACTAATATATGTATTAGGTTACCTAACTTTATTCTTAATTCTTTTTATATACAAAATAAATGTATACATATTATATAGTATGTATTTATTTAATCACATACATCACTCATATAAGTCATAACATATTCCACTAGTGTATTAACTTACTAGCCCTAATTGGCTTAATAAGTTATGACCACTCACATAAACACTATATATATAATTCATATCAATAATTAATCACTTAGCATTAATCACATAATGTACATAAATATCATCTTAAATACAATAACAAATGTATTAATATTCAAGTCCCTATTTGAAATTCAAATTAGGGTTTTGAACAACTATTCATCTTGTCTTCCTTTCTTAGTCAACTACTAATCATTCAATTGACTAACTTGCTTAATCCATATCGCATATGTTCAAAATATTACTGATAACAATAATGATAATAGTTAATAAAATAATAATATATTAAAAAAATTCATTCGTATGATTATAGTCGTATAAAATTCTCGGTCGTTACAACATATCCTCTAGCTTTCTAGTCAACATCTCTATCTCTGCGAGAGCCGGTGTGACGTCCCCAAAATAGGTTCAATACTCAACCCATTCTAAGTCGCCAAATACATGGTACAAAATCCAAATACAATCTTTTATAACATACAGTCGTGCAAAATACGATCACACAAACTGTGAGTTTCATTACAAATTGTATATGATACGAAATATAAACACTCATATTTATTCCTTATTCATTACAATTATTGTCCCACTATTTTATAGAATAGTGAGGACTTCTACAAATCTAACTCTGATCATCACACTGTTCCCCGACTAGACCCCGCGATATTCTCATTTCCTGAAGAGAACAATGGAAGAAAAGGGTGAGCTCAACTAGCCCAGTAAAGAATATTATGACTAAGATAATGAAAAATAAATTATCGTTAGTCTTCAACAAATCAAATAAAATATTATGGACAACAAGTTTTAGATCAACAACTGCAGCGGAAATAACAATTCATTAGAAGAGTTAAGTAGAGAATGATGTCTACTATCGTCTATGATTTAAAAGTCCATCATCAATATTTTATCCCTATAACATCAATCAATATATATCTCGAATCAAATAATCATCTTTGCACTACGGCCCAAAGATATTTATTTGTATCACCAGTGGTCATGTTCATCTAAACACCTGTTCATCTTTGCATTACGGGCCAAAGATATTCATCAAGTAATCATCTTTGCACTACTGGCCAAAGATATACATCAAATAATCATTCATCTTTGCACTACAGGCCAAAGATATTCATTTGTATCACCATTTAAGACTGAGGATGATGAAAAATAATATAAATAACGAATTCAGTGAGATAAAGGACAAAGATTAGGGATTCATAAATTAGTTTATTCAAGTTCAAGAATACTCCCTAATAATCAATTGTGGAGCAAAATTCAAGAATAAAGTTCAAAACTTGGATCCAATCAAAGATAATTTGGGTTAAAAATAATAATTTTTTTATCGTGAATAGTAACTCGTGAATAGTAACTCATGAATAGTAACTTGTCATGAAAAGATGAAAATTTCATAAAAAGTTCAGACCAATATTCCAGTGAAATGATATTAGATGAAACGCAAGACTCAAAGAATTTCTGATCATTTCAGGAATTATAGAAGCAATACTTACCGTAGAAAGTTTAAATTTAGGAATGTGAAATGAAATATTATCACTTTCATAATATAGAATATGAAAGAAAATAACATTCATTAAGAATATTGAAAGGAAATAACATTATTTACGAGAAAAATAACACCTTTTACCTTAACAAGAGAGTAGTTTTGACTGGAATATCAGATATTATGCTGACGAAAACTAGCACTGTTATCAACACTCAAAGTATCTAAATACTCACAAGAAATACGCTCGATATTATAGAGAGAAATTTTTTTGATTCTGGCGTGATTTTTATTTCTAACTAAGCACCCTATTTATAGGAAAATGCCAGAACACCAAAGCTGACTTAATTAACCAACGGATGAATTTTCAAGCCCATCACTTTTGAAGAAAAAAAATCAGCATACCACCATTCAAAGCCTCCACCAAAAATCCCACCAACCACATGTTTATATAATATATATACATATATATATATATATATATATATATATATATTTAAACATTTATTTTTCAAACTAAAATATTTCAATTTAAATAGCCCTTTTATCAGAAAAATACGAACCTTATGTCCATTCTATATAAAATTTAATTCTCTACAACTTTATAGAAGAAAGTTTTTCCAAATTCCGAATGAAAAATGACTCAAATTTATATACTTATGATTTTTTCACACCTCCATTCCGACAAAATACATATACTAATAAAGATAACCATCAACACTAATACCTTCATTTATATCCACATTAAATAAATACTTCCTTATCATTTTTGTCAATAATTAATTATTCCCAAATAATATTATAGAACTACAATATTGACAACCAGGTCGTTCCCAGGAAAGAGGGGGCTTTCCGATAAGGATTTCTCCTTACTGGCGCACAATTAGATTAACTAACCCCTTTCCTAGATAGAACTTCCTAGACATTGCCAATAATGCTGTCTAATAATATTATTCAAATAATATGAATTATTGATTTGATAATGTGAAATACTATACAGTGGTTACAGTGACAATTATTGAATCAATAATATTAAATATCAACGGTAGCAATTATTGAATCAATAATATAAAATATTGAACAGTAATTACTGTAACAATTATTGAGTAAGTGACTTCTTATGTAAGAATCAATAATTCGAAATACTGTGCAATACCGTGTGTTACTGTGCAACAACGTGTATTACTGTATTTTTATCACCGGGTATTTCAATAGTTTAACGGTAACAATTTTATCGTTATTTTATAAAAAGGTTATTTCTGTCGCTTTCTATATCCGATAGTTATTCCATTGTGGGGCCCACAAATGGCTGCGCCGTGGTACGAATATTCCCCGACAACAAGAATATTCCACGACCAAACGAATATTTCTCGACAACAATGAATATTTTATAACCATTTGCTTATTTTGTAAAATTTGCACATACCACCCATAACTTACCACATTTATCAAATCAATACCTTACTATTTCAAAATAATATATAAAGAAAATTAAATCTTTATTCATAAAATTTGGGGTCTTACAATCCGAATCCTTTTTTGGAGAGTTTTTGTACCTTCGATCTCTTTGATCCCTGTCCTCTGTACTGCCAACCCGGGAAGGGCTTCGGTATCTATCTCTGTTGCGCCGAGGGCTCTCATTACGATTGCCCTTTGGTTTGACCTCCGACAGCTCTGCCTTCTATTGAGGCTCTTTCCTATGAGTCTCTTTCCCCTGGGGGATCATCTGTCTTTAGTTTATGCGACCGTTGCCTTCCGAATTGTCCTTCCGTGAATGGCTTCGGCGCCTCCCTTCGTTGTACTGGGGGCTGTTAAGGTGGTGTACCCTCCAAGATATAACCATTGAGCGTAGAATATGTTCATTCTTATCCAAGATCTTGACAGGTATCTCTTCAAACGTTAAATCTTCGGCTATCTCGTCTGGTTATAATTCAATAATGTGGCTTGGGTCTTTCACATATTTACGTAGCATGGATATGTGAAAAATGTTATGAACACGAGACATGCTATGCGGTAAAACGAGTCTATAGGCCACATTTCCTACTCGGTCAAGGATCTCAAATGGACCAATGAATCATGGATTGAGCTTTCCTCTCTTCCCGAATCTCGTAACCCTTTCCATGGAGCAACACGTAATAATACATGATCTCCGACATTAAATTCTACGTCTCTTCGATGAAGATCAGCATAACTCTTTTGTCGATCTTGTGCAGTTTGTATACGTTATCGAATTATTTGAATCTTTTCTGGAGTCATACGTACTAACTTCGGTCCCAACAATGTTGCTTCACCTACCTCGTCCCAGCATACTGGAGAACGACACTTTCGTCTATACAACGCCTCGAATAGAGCCATGCATATACTTATCTGATAACTATTATTGTAGGAGAATTCCACCAATGGTAAGTACTTTTCCCAACTCCTTTTGAAGTCTAGAACACAGAGTCTCAATAGATCTTTAAGAGTTTGAATAGTCCTTTCCGATTGCCCATCTGTTTGTGGATGATATGCCGAATTGAATCTTAAATCCGTGCCCATAGCTTTCTGTAAACTGATCCAAAATTATGAAGTAAATCTGGGGTCACGATCCGAAACTATGGATACTGGCATGCCATACAATCTCACAATCTCATCCACGTATATACGAGCAAGACGTTAAAGGGAATAAGTCTCCCGTATCGGCAAGAAATGAGCAGACTTGGTTAATCTATCAACAATAACCCAAATCGCATCTATGCCTTGAGAAACCTTGGGAAGACCCGTAACGAAATCCATGGTAATGTGTTCCCACTTCTATTTTGGAATCGCAAGTGGTTGCAATGGACCCTTTGGCACTTGATGCTCCGCCTTGACACGTTGACACGTTAAACACCTCGAGATAAACTCTGCGATCTCTCTCTTCATATTTCTCCACCAAAATGTATGTCGAAGATCACGATACATTTTGGTACTTCCAGGATGGATTGCAAACTATGTGTTGTGTGCCTCCATCATGATTCTATTCTTCAAATCAGAATCATTAGAACACAAAGTCTGGAGTTAACTCGAAGTATTCCTTCTTCATCGATTCTTGCTTCTGGAATAACACCTTCTTGCTCTTTCTTCTTCATCTTCATCTTCATCAGCTCCGGGTCTATAGTTTATCAATTAAAGCTGGTTCCACTCGTATATTTGACATCATCACATGGGTCCTTCGAGTTTTTAACTCTATCTCTATCATTTGTAAGTCATACAAGATGGCTTCGTGTAGACAATATCGCGCTTGTACCAGCATAAGATCTTCCACTCAACGCGTCAGCTACCACGTTCGTTTTTCCAGGATGATATTGGATGGTATGGTCGTAATGTTTCAACATCTTAAGCCAACGTCGTTGTCGCTTATTGAGTTCGTTATGTATGAAGAAATATTTGAGGGTTTTGGAATATATTAGGATGTCATCAATAATGACAACCACAAAATGATCCAAATATTTCTTAAATATTAGGTTCATCATGTCCATGAACGCAACATGGACATTAGTTAATCCAAAAGATATAACTAAAAATTCGTAATGCGCATATCGAGTTCTAAAGGCAGTCTTCGGAATGTCCTCAGTTTTAATCTTTAACTGATGATATCCAGAACGAAGATCGATCTTTGAGAAGAATTGTGCTCCTTGCAACTGGTCGAACAGGTCATCAATGCGAGGCAATGGATACCTATTCTTGATGGTGACATAGTTTAACTCCCTATAGTCAATACAAAGTCGCATACTCCCGTCTTTCTTCTTTATGAATAAAACAAGAGCACCCCAAGGAGATGTACTAGGACGAATGAAACCATTGTCTAACAACTCTTGTAGTTGGACCTTTAACTCCTGAAGTTCAATAGGAGCCATTCGATATGGGGTTTTAAAAATGCGTTTTGTACCGGGCTCAAGGTTAATAAATAATTCAACTTCACGTTCTGGGGGTAGACCAGGAAGTTCTTCGGGAAATACATCAGGAAACTCATTAACAACAAAAATATTATTCAAATTTGATGTATTCTGATTTAAATCAGTGACATGGGCTAAGAAAGCTTGACATCCATTTTTCAATAAATGAATAGCTTTATGACTTGAAATGATATTGATTGATTTTAGTGGTCTGGTTGTTTGAATGAAAGCTAACAACCTTACGAAACAATCAATTTTGGCATGATGAGTGGTTAACCAGTCGATTCAAAAAAATCACATCAAATACAAGTATTTTCAAAGATATAAAATCCACATGTAGGGTGAGGGTGCCAATTTGAATCAAATAAGATTTGTAAATTATGAATGTAATGAAGGTTTCTCCTAACGGAGTTTCAACGGATAAGTCAAAGTCTAATTTCTCAAGAGTCAAGTTTAAACGTTGAGCACAAGCAGGTGAAATAAAAGAATGGGTAGCACCGGTATCTAATAAGGCATAGACTTCGCAAGAGTTTATGATTAGCTTACCCGTGATCACCTCGTTCGGGTTCCTCGCGTTTTGGGTAGTCACGACAAATGCTCTTCCAGAAACCACCGACTTTGACTTATCCGGGAGAGTCTTTAGAGTCACCATCCATGCTGGACTTGGTTTTGCTACATGACACACTCGAGCTATGTGACCTTTTTTTCCACAGTTATAGCACACCTTGGATTGTTGTGTGCTTGGGACTGATGTGTCCCTCTTGTCCGCATTTATAGCATACGACCGGCGGTCGTTTTCCTCCCCTAGAAACAGTTGATGCTGGTGCTGCTGTCGACGTTTTCACTTTCTCATTGTTGTACCTTCTCTTCTTAAAATCTCCCTCCGACTCACTTCTTCTATTATCATGGCCACGATTACCACCAGAGTGGTTACCACTTCTGTCATGATACTTTCCTCCTTGCTGGTTATCATTGTTCTGATGACCGCTGCCACCGGTACGACCTTAGTTGTTGTCCCTTGGTTGAACATAATCATTATCCCGTTCTAATAATTGGGCCCTGTTCACCGCATCTGAATATAAAGAAAGTTTGGGAGAAATGAGGCACTGACGAATTTTGGGTTTCAAACCTCTTAGAAACATCCGCGTCATACGTTCCTCATTATCAACCAAATGAGTTGCGAACCGGGATAACTCCGTGAACTTAGCCTCATACTGGGACACAGTCATGTTGTTCTGTTCCAGTTTGATAAACTCTACCTCCTTCATATGACGAATACTTTCTGGAAAGTACTTGTTATTGAACAGTTTCTGGAACTCCTCCCAAGACATCTTGAGTGCGGCAGGCTGGGTACGCTTCACAGATTCCCACCAGTAATCTGCCTCTCCACGGAACATAAACGGGGAGAATGGAACCTTTTGCTCCTCCGTACGTCCCAAGACATCAAATATCTTGGTAATTTGCTTAACCCACGTCTCTGCCTTGATTGGATCTGGCTTTTCCTGAAACTCTGGTGGTCCCAACTCTTTGAACTGCTTGGCAGTGACAAGCCACGAGTTATTATTATTTCCACCTGTATTATGAATGTGAGTCTCCCTTATCTGGTTTTACATGAACTACAAAAAGCTTCTTAACATCCCATCGTTCATCGTCTGATCGGTGGTGTTGTTCACATGAGAATTGTTGCCTTCCTGTTGCACATTATCCTGGTTGGTGATTAGAGGTGTCTCAGTGGTCTCATATGCTCCATTGTTTAGATTTGTAGCTTTCATTCTCAAATACTGCCATAAAACAAGGGTTAATTAAACAAATTGACATATCACATATTAACCCTATGTTCCGACCGACCATTAACTAACAAATACGCTTAGGTAGGACACACTAGCGAAAGATTTACTTGTTTCTCCCCTCCTAGTTCTATTCCCAGATCTCCGCCAGAGATCATATCCCTAAGCTCTGATACCAACTGTGACGCCCCCAAAATAGGTTCAATACTCAACCCATTCTGAGTCGCCAAATACATGGTACAAAATTCAAATATAATCTTTTATAACATACGGTCGTGCAATATACGACCACACAAACTATGAGCTTTAATACAAATCGTATATAATACGAAATATAAACATTCAAATTCATTCCTTATTCATTACAATGATTATCTCACTATTTTACAGAATAGTGAGGACTTCTACAGATCTAACTCTGATCATCACACTGTTCCCCGACTGGTCCCCGCGATATTCTCATTTTCTGAAGAGGACAATAGATGAAAAGGGTGAGCTCAACTAGCCCAGTAAAGAATATTATGACTAAGATAATGAAAAATAAATTATCGTTAGTCTTCAACAAATCAGATAAAATATTATGGACAACAAGTTTTAGATCAACAACTGCAACGAAAATAACAATTCATTAGAATAGTTAAGTAGAGAATGATGTTTACTATCTTCTATGATTTAAAAGTTCATCATCAATATTTTATCCTTGTAACATCAATCAATATATATCTTGAATCAATTATTCATCTTTGCACTACGGCCCAAAGATATTCATTTGTATCACCAGTGGTCATGTTCATCTCAACACCTGTCCATCTTTGCACTACAGGCCAAAAATATTCATCAGGTAATCATCTTTGCACTACAGGCCAAAGATATTCATCAAATAATCATTCATCTTTGCACTACAGGCCAAAGATATTCGTTTGTATCACCATTTAAGACTGAGGATGATGAAAAATAATATAAATAATGAATCCAGTAAGATAATGGACAAAGATTAGGGATTTATAAATTAGTTTATCCAAGTTCAAGAATACTCCCTAATAATCAATTGTGGAGCAAAATTCAAGAATGAAGTTCAAAACTTGGATCCAATCAAAGATAATTTGGATTAAAAATAATAATATTTTTTTTACCGTGAATAGTAACTCGCAAATCGTAACTTGTAAATAGTAACTTGTCATGAAGAGATAAAAATTTCATAAAAAGTTTAGACCAATATTCCAGTGAAATGATATTTGATGAAACACACTCAAAGAATTTCTGATCATTTCAGGAATTATAGAAGCAATACTTACCGTAGTAAGTTTAAATTTAGGAATGTGAAATGAAATATTATCACTTTCATAATATGGAATATGAAAGAAAATAACATTCATTATGAATATTGAAAGGAAATAACATTATTTACGAGAAAAATAACACCTTTTACCTTAACAGGAGAGTAGTTTTGACTGGAATATCAGATATTATGCTGACGAAAACTAGCACTGTTATCAACACTCAAAGTATCTAAATACTCACAAGAAATATGCTCGATATTATAGAGAGAAAATTTTCTGATTCTGGTGTGATTTTCATTTCTAACTAAGCACTCTATTTATAGGAAATGCCAGAACACCAAAGCTGACTTAATTAACCAACGGATGAATTTTCAAGCCCATCACTTTTGAAAAAAAAATTAATCAGCACACCACCATTCAAAGCCTCCACCAAAAATTCCACCAACCACATGTTTAAATAATATATATATATATATATATATATATATATATATATATATATATTAAAGCGTTTATTTTTGAAACTTAAAGAATTCATAATAAATAGCCCTTTATCAGAAAAATATGAACCGTATGTCCATTCCATATGAAATTTAATTCTCTACAACTTTGTAGAAGAAAGTTTTTCTAAATTCCGAACGAAAATGACTCAAATTTACATACTTATGATTTTTCCACACCTCCATTCCGACAAAATACATATACTGATATAGACAACCATCAGCACTAATTTCTTCATTTATATCCACATTAAATAAATATTTTCTTATCATTTTTGTCAATAATTTATTATTCCCAAATAATGTTATAGAACTACAATATTGACAACTAGGTCGTTCACAGGAAATAGGGGGTCTTTTCGATAAAAATTTCTCCTTACTGGCGCGCAATTAGATTAACTAACCCCTTTCCTAGACAAAACTTCCTAGACTTTGTCAATAATGCTGTCTAATAATATTATTCAAATAATATGAATTATTGATTTGATATTGTGAAATACTGTGCAGTGGTTACTGTGACAATTATTGAATCAATAAAATAAAATATCAACGGTAACAATTATTGAATCAATAATATAAAATATTGAATAGTAATTACTATAACAATTATTGAGTAAGTGACTTCTTATGTAAGAATCAATAATTCAAAATACTGTGCAATACTGTGTGCTACTGTGCAACAACGCGTATTATTGTATTTTTATCACCGGGTATTTCAACAGTTTAACGGTAACAGTTTTACCGTTATTTTATAAAAAGGTTATTTCTGTCGCTTTCTATATCCGACAGTTATTCCGTTGTGGGATCCACAAATGGTTGCGCCGTCGTACGAATATTCTCCGACAACAAAAATATTCCACGAATAAACGAATATTCCCCGACAACAATGAATATTTTATAACCACTTGCTTATTTTGTAAAATTTGCACATACCACCCATAACTTACCACATTTATCAAATCAACACCTTACTATTTCAAAATATATATATAAAGAAAATTAAATCTTTATTCATAAAATTTGGGGTCTTACAGCTGGGTCAGCATCCTTTTTTGGAAAGTTTTTGTACATTCTTTTTTTTTTTTGCTAAGTTTGGTTTATATAAAGAAGAGAAACACTATACAATGGCTAAGGGGCATACCCCAGGATATAGTAGATTCATCTGAAGACAAGCCAGCAGATGAGAATACTACAAAGGGAGTGAAATCCCACCAACAGAAGTAACCAACATAATACAATTAGTGTATAAGCCAATTACAATAATATTGGCTCAAGTTAGTGGCTCTAATAAAAGTTTTGCACGTAGAGAGGCTGGCTTTAATCAGCTGAATAATATCTGCAGCAATGTGGGAAGCAGGAGTAGAGGAAAGTCTGTGAAGTCTGGCATTCCTGGCTTTCCACACTTTGTAGAAGGACATCGCAACGGAGAGGAAAAGGATGTTCAGGGTAAGTTTTGAGCCTTGGAAGGAGCTTAGATAGGCAATAAGGTCATCCCATAAGAGGGGGACATTCCTAAAATTTCCCAAGCCTAAGACATACTGCAGGACTGTAGAAGAAAACCGGCAGGTGAAGAAGAGATGATCAAAAGTTTCACCATGTTGAAGGCAAAGAGGGCAGTCCCAGAAATGCCCAGAGTAATTGCTCGTTCTATCATTAGTTGGCAGCCTCTTGAGAATACCGAGCCACATGATAAAGGAGTACCGAGGGACATGCAGGCGATTCCAGATAATGTTGTGCCAAGTCACAGTTGGGAGCCTAGACCAAATGCACCCCCAAACATGCTTAGCCTTGACGAAAGAAATGTTCCAAGTTCCCCACAAAATGGAGTCCGGCCTGCTGCTGTTAGGAGGAGGAAAGGAGGAAAGTTGTCTTCTAAGCATAATAATTTCATGGTGATTGCATGGAGGAAGAACCCAAGCTGAGTTAATGAGGATGGAGTTGACCTTGGCCAAATGTGAAAGACCCGAGTTGGAGAAAAGGCTGGGGCTAGGATTAATAGCACATCCATCCAGCCATGGGTCGTACCAAAGGCTGATAGTATGCCCAGAGCCAATAATGAACCTTAAGTGTTGCAACGCAAGGGGCCTGAGCTTTAGGACCTGCTTCCAAATCCAAGAGCAATCAGAAGGGGGGAAATTTGCCAAAGAGACCTCCCTTTCAAAATGGTAGATCTGACCCAAATAGCCCAAAGAAATGTGGGAGAGGGCTGTAGAATGTGAAGAAGGTGGAGTAGCATAAGGCTTTTGTTCCAGTCCAACAAATCTTTTAAACCAAGTCCCCCTTCATCAGTAGGGTGGGTAATGGTAGACCAAGCCACTTTAGCCCCAAATTTGGCAAGAGAGGAACCCTTCCATAAGAACCTGCGTAAAATAGTTTGAATAGCACGTAGGATAGCCTTGGGAAGCATGAAGTGGCTACACCAATAAGATTGTATGGAGAAAAGAATTGATTTAATCAGTTGAAGACGACCTGCATAAGATAGAGTTTTAGTAGTCCAGGAGGTAGCTCTATGGGTGACTCGGTGGAGCAGAGGAACACAATCCTGGAATGAAAGCTTAGATGATATAATAGGAACTCAAAAGAATTTGGTGGGAAAGACTCCAAGTTGGAACTCAAGGGTGGTTAGAATGGCCTGTGTTGAAATCGGATTGGTATTGGCAAGAAAGCAATGACTTTTGTGTACATTAGGTATAAGTCCAAAAAATAAAGAGAATGAGTGGATGCATGACTTGATAATAGAGATAGAAGGTAAGTTTGAATGACAAAAAATGAGGACATCATCAGCAAAAAGGAGATGGGTTAGCTTGCAATCAGAGGATCTCCAGTGATACTTGAACTCAGGGATAGAGGTATTGGAGTTGAGTTTCAAGGAGAGCATTTCCATAACAAGAACAAAAAGATAAGGAGACAAGGGGTCTCCTTGCCTTAGCCCCCTGGAACTCGGGAAAAACCCAGCTAAGATGCCATTGATTTTGACAGAAAACATGGCAGAAGAGACACATGATTTGATCCAGTTGATGAAAAGAAGTGGGAACTTAAAGGCAGCCAGAGTATTCAACAAGAAGTCCCACTTTACTGTATCAAAAGCCTTCCTCAGATCAATTTTAAGAGCACATCTCGGTGGACCAGATTTCCTATGGTAATTTCTGAATAGTTCCTGAGCAAGCAATATGTTGTCACTTATATTTCTGCCTTTGATAAAAGTAGATTGGGTTTTATCAATGATGGAAGGAAGCACCAGCTTAAGCCTGTTAGCAAGGATCTTTGTAATACATTTGTATATTGTGTTGCAGCAAGCAATAGGTCAAAAATCAGACATTGAAGTGGGATTTGAGCATTTAGGAACAAGGGCAATAGCAGTGGAGTTGATGCCCTTAGTAAGTCTGCAGGAAGAGAAGAAAAATTTGACAGCCTTAGTGAAATCCTCCCCCACAATGTTCCAGCTATGGATGAAAAAATTTACGTTGAAACGATCTGGTCCCGGACTTTTATTTCTCTTCATGGATTTAAAGACTGTAAGAATTTCTAGATCAGAAATGAGAGCAACCAGTAAAAGAGATTGGGTAGGACACACGAAGTGTAAGGGAGTGGCTCCGAAATTAGAGAAATCAAAATTTGAACTGTCAGAAGGAGGGTTGAACAGGTGTTGAATATAACTGACAGCAACATTTTCCACATCCTCTTGACCATGCACTAAATCACCATTTGCATTTCCAATAGAGAGAAGCTTGTTTGTGTTCCATCTGCTCTTCATCATGTTAGAGAAAAAGCCTGAGTTTTTGTCACCCAAGGAGAGCCAAGCTGCTCTAGATTTTTATTGAAGGAGGATTTCTTCTCTCTCCAAAGCAGTATCTAGGTCCAGTGCACAATCCTTTTCTAAGCCAAGAAGGATAGGGTCAAGAGGGGAGGATTGGAGCAGGATTTTTACACTATGGAGAGCCTTCGTAGCAGTTTTAGTAGCAGTAAAGAGGTTCCCTACAGAAATATTAAGGGAGACCAGAGCACGTTTGGTCCTCTTGAGATTTTCAGAGAACACGAAGAAAGAGGTTGCCAGGAACAGGATCAGCCCAAGCCTGAACAACACACTCAGAGAGCCCATCCAGAAGCAGCATGTGATTAAAAAAAGTGGAAGTGCTTCTTTGGTCTGATGCTAGGAATGCCTGTATTGAGAAAGACAGGGGAGTGATCTGAGATGCCTCTAGGAGCGAAGATAGCTTGAGCATGGGGAAAGTTATCAAACCAAGAGGCATTCCCAAGAGCTCTGTCCAGTTTCTTAAGAATAGGATTAGCAAGATGACAATTCCACCAAGTGACCAGAGGACCAACCCCTCGAATATCATCCAGCCCAGCAGAAGAAACAAACGTCAAGAAGTCATCCATTCCAGTATCCCAAATGTCATCAGCTTGGTTAGTTTCATTAAGATGCTTAATAACAATAAAATCACCCAGAACACACCAACAATCAATGAGATTAAGAGCCAAAAGATCTCTCCAAAGATCACGTCGTTCAAGATAAGAATTGAGCCCATAAATAAATGAAACAAAAAATATGTTGTTAGATCCTAAAATAAGCTTAGCTTTACAGTGAATAGATTGGGCGGATACAAAAAGGACATCCACATTCCATAGTGTAGGATTCCATCCAACCCAAATTCTACCATTACAGTGAGAGTCATAGTTAAAAGCCCATGTCCGATTGTTACATAACCTATTAGCTACCCTAGGTGCATTTTGGCTTTTAACTCTAGTTTCCAAAAGCCCAACAAAAGAGAGATGGTTATCAACAATTAGCTATTTGACATAAGCCTGCTTAGGCTTTTTATTTAACCCTCTAACATTATAGGAAGCTAACATAAATTAGGGGGGTTTGATCCAGCTTTCCCTTTGCCCTTTCTCTTTTTGGCAACTTGTGTATTTTCAGTTCCACTACTAGGTCCATGCTTGTGCTTCAGGTCATTGCCCTCCTTTTCATTAACTACCTTGAGTTTGGCAAGAAGAGGGTTATTAGAGGCAGGAGATTCAGAATTAGAGTTAATTGCCATACCAGAGGGGAGGCCAATAGGGGAGAAGGAGTTCGAGGTGACCATGTTAGGGTGAAGTGGGGGGTTCAAATCAGGTTTTGCTCCCCTTGACGCAGATACCCAAGCATTGGGAGCTGGAGCTGGAGCAGTAGAAGGCCCAACAGAAGGTGGTTGAAGAGAAACTATCCCATCCAAGAGAGGATCAGTGGCAGGGGCTGATATCACAGAGAAGGTATCTTATTAAGTTGCTGATCAGCAACAGGCTTGGGGTGATAGTAGTGTGCATACAAGCCAATCATGTATGATGATAAAGCACGTACTTTGTAAACAATTTTATTTATTTATTAATAAAATATTCATTATTAAAGGTATTTAATTATCTACATGTTGCTGTTTTTATAATATGTAAATAACCCATATTTTTAAGCAATGCTTTTAGAATCATGATGATGATCATGCTAATGAGATCTAAATTCTTAGAAAGTTTTAAAACTAAAATAGTTCCCAATCGTGGGATTACTAAACAGGGGATTAGTAAATCCGGATAGATTGGTACATATGTTGCTTGCTCATTGGATGAGGATGATTGATCTCATGATCATTTGTGTGGAGACACTAAAGCAAGTATGTAGGTGCTTATTGGAGAATAAGTTCACTGAACGTGATTCGCTATGGAATACCTAATGGAGATTTACTCGCCTGTCAATAGGAATTCTTAATGTGATAGTAGCATAAGTGATCCTTGGACTTGAGATCATCATAGTATCTTGTATGTAACAAATTATACTTTGACTTATTCCTTAAGACCTTTTAAGGCATATATAGGGTATGCTTGGGTATAATGAGTTACATATGGAGATAAGGAATGATCAATAAAGAATCTACCACCTCTAGTAAAAGAGGAGATATGTCCTATGTGATTCGTTAAATGACAACCCAGGAATCCTTGGCCAAGGTGAAATGAAATAAGAAAGGGGTTTCTAATTTTCATTATTTGGAGTTGTGCATTTTCTAATCGAAATACATATAATTAAATAAAATAAGACTTGACAGTAAATCCATGTCTTATATTTAATTGGGACATTGTATGGTGGAAGGATTGAATTGTATGGTAACTATTTACTCACAGGTTCTTTTATGATTAATGTTGAAATCTATATTATCTGAAAAGTCGTTGATCGCTAGGGAGGCTTATCCCTATTGTAGAATAAATATTATTTATTTAAATAGATTATTAGTTTAATTTATTTATTTAAATAAGATTAGAATTGTTCTAATTGATTTATTCATAACCGGTTTAATATAGAGAACCTAAAGGGTCACACCATAAAAGGAAGAATAATTATTTAAGAAGGTAATGGCATAATCGTAATAATGCATTAAGTGTAATTAATTTAATCTATAGTGATTGAATAAATTAAATAGCTTAATGTTTATTATTTAATATTTTGGAAATATTAAATATAAATTAATAAGAGGAGTCTTATTAATATTATTACAATTATTATTATTTCTAAAGGAGTTTAGTAATTAATTTAATATTAGTACTCTCATTTATTCCTAATAAGATTATGAGACAAATTAATTAAATAAATTTAATTAATTATTCCTCATGTGGTGGGAAGCCTAAATTAATTAAAGGAGTTTAATTAATTAAAAGAAATCCCATGTCTAATAGGATTAGAAGGGTTGACCAATATCTATATAAGAGGAGTCTTATAATAGATATCAAAAAATGCAATTTCAATTGTTGGAGAGTACTCCTTTTCTATAGTGGATAGAAAACTAAGCCAATCACCCTCCTTCTTGATAATTCATCTTCCTTGGTGGATCACCTCTAGAGGCCAAACACTTGGGTGGCTAACGTTGATCAAAGGAAGGAATCTAACCCGAAAATTCAAGGAGATCACGAAGAACAAGGAGTTGAACTAGTACCTGTGGAAGCTTCGTTCTACAAGGGTATGATTCCATAACTTCTTATTTATCGTTTTAAATTAATAATTTGCATAAAGGATGATCCGGGTAATGGTTTTGTAGAAATTTTTTTAAACTCTGATATACCATGCTTCCACTAATTTTTGCAATTTGATTGCGTCACGATTTCGTACAAACCCAATATGGGGACCCAAATGAAGTTTGCTTTTGGACACTTAATCTGAGAGTGGCCAAAAACCTTACATGTAGGCTAGGCAGGGGGTCTGCTTTGATACTCAACATCAACTTGAACAAAAGCTTTTTCTGACTTCTCAGAGTTCATTACAATAACTTTGATGGAGGAAGGGAAGGAGGAAGTGGTAGAAACCTCAATGCACACACGGGCAAAATTCAAGAAATCATTGTTTGTGGTCATCTCATCAGTAAATAAAGGCTTACCAATAGCACTAGCAATATAGCTAATTCCCTCATCAAACCAATAAGAGAGGGATTTGGCTGAGCTTAACCTAGATTAGAATTTTATCACAGTCGGACTTAGTGAACTCAACACCTTCTTGCCATTTCTGTAGAATAATCACTTTGGAGGCAAAGTGCCAGGGACCAGATGCAAGAATATTGTCACGAGCAGATGAAGTGTTGAACTTGAATATATAATAGCCTTTATTGTGTAGGAACACTTTAGTTAACCCCAAGTTCCCCCATAACCGTTTGGCAATAGGCTCAACTACCTTGAAGGGGATATTAGAGTGCAGAAAGTAGCCCACCAAGCTAGTAGACCATAATTGGTTTCCCCTTATGAGCATGTCGTCGGGAGGCTTGACCTAAATATCACCATTCTCAATAGAGGGAGGATGGAAAGAGAGGGATCTACTAGATTTACCAATGTTTTTGTACATTCGATCTCTTTGATCCCTGTCCTCTGTACTGCCAACCCGGGAACGGCTTTGGTATTTGTCTCTATAGCTCCGAGGGCTCTCATTACGATTGCCCTTTGGTTTGACCTCCGACGGCTCTGCCTTCTGTTGAGGCTCTTTCCTGTGAGTCTCTTTCCCCTGGGGGATCATCTATCTTTAGTTTCTGCAACCGTTGCCTTCCAAACTGTCCTCCCATGAATGGCTTCGGCGCCTTCTTTCGCTGTACTGGGGGATGTTAGGGTGGTGTACCCTCCAACGTCCCCCGGTTCGGCAACCTTCAGATCTGCTCCTATCACGAAAGTGGCTCTGAAGCCTGCTCTTGGTTCGCCTAGTGTCTTTGGCATGTCTCCCTCCGGGCTACCTCGCAGGAGACCTTCCTGGACCTCTAGGGCGAGGGTGGCTGGAGGCCTCGTTCTCTTGCTCGGCCATGTGCACCATCTGCTTGGCGAGCTCCTCCTTCTGCAATAGAAGGACTTTCAGCGCTTGGTCAGTCTCCTCTATCTCTTTTGCTTTCTGGGCTAGATCTGCGGTGTGCCTCCCACCCTCCTCCAATCTCTTCCATCCTTGCTGGCTGTGGAGAATAGCCTCCGCCACACGTCATCTTGATCTCCTATCTTGGACCCTACCAAGTTGGTTTGGGACCAAGTCGCGTATGGATACTTTTGGACAACCCCAGTCTGTATTTCACCAATCCTTTCTATTGGACTGACGCCGCTGTTGTCGGCTGTCCCATGCCAGAAACTATTTTACTGTTCACCATGCTTTCTGTCACAGTGATCTGCCAGTTGTGATTGAGTACAACACTAAAAAAGCCCTTCTTCTAGCGCCAATGTTAATGCCAAGATCCGTCCACGCGCTCCAATCACCAAAGCGCGTCTAATCCTACAAAAAATGGGTAAACACCAAAAGCTTGATAGCTTGGGCCGCCGGAGGATAGCTCCGGTGTAAAAATAAGTACATGCTGAACAAGGTTAACAATGGAGGTAATAAGCTCTAGTGCTGGAAAGTAATAATGTTATGTGTGTGTACCTTATAATCAGGGTCAAGCCATGTATTTATAATATTTTCACATCCTTGCTAGAATCCATCTCTAAATTGGATTAGGGTTCCCCCCATATATCCTTCCATATTAGGATTGTATCAAATCTCCAAGAATATAGGAAGTTAAATCAATAACCAATTCTCTTTCCATAATCCGAACCCCCATATAATTAGGTGTCATCTCCAAGTCATCTCCTACTTGGACTCACATAGGCTCAATCATGGCCAAGCCTGAACCGGGTCTTGGACCTCAAATATTCAGGGCCGAACATCCTACGAGTCAGAAATGGAGCAAAGGTTGCTGCATTAGCTGTTGGCACTTATGGTTTAGCACTGCCTACGGGAAAGTCCATTTATTTAAAAAATTGTTATTTTGTTTCGAATATCATTGGAAACATTATTTCTATTTCCTTATTAGATATAAATGGATTTGACCTTATAATAAAGAACAATAATTGTTCTATTTATAAAAGAAATGTTTTATATGGTGTTTGTAATTTACGAAATGGACTTTACATACTTGACTTGCATGAAAATATATTTCAAATAGAACAAACTAAGAAAAGGAAAAGAGATGATGTTAATTATACCTATATGTGGCACTGTAAACTCGGTCATATCAATGAAACAAGATTATCCAAGTTGCATAAGGATTGGCTCTTACAGCTATCTGATTATAAATCATATCCAACTTGTGAATCTTGTCTCATGGGTAAAATGACTAAATCTCCTTTTAGTGGAAAAGGAGAAAGAGTTACACAGTTGTAGCGTTAATTCACACAGACGTTTGTGGACCTATGACAACTAATGCACGAGGAGGGTATTCTTATTTTATTACTTTCATTGATGATCAGTTAAGATTTGGATATGTGTATTTAATGAAATACAAATCTGAATCATTTGAAAAGTTCAAAGAGTTCAGAAGTGAAGTAAAGAAACAAACGGGCAAGAGTATTCAGATTCTTCGATAAGATCGAGGTGGAGAATACTTAAGCGGTGAGTTTCCCAATTTTCTCAAAGATAATGGTATAATCTCATAATGAACTCCACCAGGTACACCACAGTTAAATGGAGTATCTGAAAGGAGAAATCAAACATGTTGGACATGGTTCGTTCCATGATGAGTTTTATCGATCTTCCAATTTCATTCTAGGGTTATTCCCTAGAAGCGGCTGCATATCTACTAAATAATGTCCCCTCGAAATCCGTCCCCAAGACTCCATATGAGATGTGGACAGGGAGGAAACTTGGTCTTAAGCATATTAAGATTTGGGGATGTCCAGCTTATCTGAAAAGGTTTCTAAATGGTAAGCTTGAGACAAGATCTGATGAGTGCACATTTGTTGGATATCCTAAAAAAAGTTTGGGATACTATGATTACAATCCTACTAAGCAAAAGGTGTTTATTACGAAACACGCTGCCTTCTTGGAAAATGAGTTTATCCTTGAAGGGGCTAGTGGGAGGAAAATAGATCTTGAAGAAATTCAAGAACCACAAACCACTACAGATCAATTGGATGAACCTTTCCAAGTAGAGGCACCTTCTGTACAACACACTATTTATAAATTTGGAAGAGTACCGAAGATACCTGAGAGGTATGGATTCGTCATAGAGGATGACAATGAGGTACACATCATGGAAGATGATGATCCATTGAATTATGAACAGGCTATTAGTAATAAAGACATAGGGAAATGGTAGATGACCATAAAATATAAAATAGATCTTTGAACCAATGCTCAAGTCCATTTGGATTTTACTTGCAATTGCAGCTTATTATTACTAGATATGGCAAATGGACGTGGAGACGCTCTTCCTCAAATATAATTATTAGAGGAGAATGTATGTATGATACAGCCAGATGGATTTGTTTCAATAGTTAAAGAAAATCATGTATATGAGCTGCAACAATCCATTTATGGATTGAAGCAAGCATCTCGCAAATGGAACATCCATTTTGATGAGACAATCAAAAGTTTGATTTTATCAAAAATGAAGATAAACCAAGTATGTACAAGAAGGTTAGTGGGAGTGCTGTTTCATTCCTTGTATTATATGTTGATGATATATTACTGATAGGGAATAACATTCCTATGCTATAATCGATCAAAATAAAGTTATCTAAACATTCCTCCATGAATGATTTGGGTAGAACATCCTATATTGCGGATATAAATCTGTATAGATAGATTTAAAAGGATGTTCGGCTTAACCCAAGGAACGTACATTCATTAGATGCTAAAGGCGTTTAGCATGGCAAACTCCAAAAGGTGTCTCGTGATTATGAGCCATGGAGTGTATCTCTCTAAAATTGTCCTCAATTAAAGAGAGATCGCATGAGTTACTATCATGTATGCAATGAAATATACGAGACTTGATGTTGATTAGTCATATCCTGGAGAAGATCACTGTAGGACAACGATAAACATCTTAAATTACTTAACTGACACTAAGGATGTCATCATGACACATGATGGGTCTGAATTAGACTAGAGGACTAAAAAGACTAATGTTTTCAGACTGACCAAGACGACAGCAAATCCACTTTAGGGTAAGCTGTTACCATGAAAGGTGGTGCAATAAATTGGAAAGGTTCCAAATAGCAAAAGGTTGTTGGTTTAGTGACAAAGACAAAGTATATAACTTAAGTGAAACTGCAAGGTTATGTTTCGGATGAAAAGTTCATTACAGAACTAGGAATAGTTCCTAAGTCTCATCTTGAATCAAAACATGTGTTGCGGCACTTTGATTAAAGAAATCATTGAAAGAGGAGACGTAACCTTGGAGCGTGTAGACTCTCAAGACAACATTGTAGATCCATTTACTAAAGCTTTAACACAACAGCAATTTGATTGTCACTTAGAGAAGATGGGTGTGAGATACCATGGCGATTGGCTTTAGTGCAAGTGGGAGATTGAAAGTAGTATGCATACAAGCCAATCATGTATGATGATAAAATATATACTTTGGAGACGATCTTATTTATTTATTAATAAAAGTATTAATTTATTAAAGGCATTTAATTATCTACATGATGCTATTTTTAATAATATGTAAATAACTCATAGTTTTTAGTAATGCTTTTAGAATCATGATGTTGATCATGCTAATGAGATTTAAATTCTTAGAAAGCTTAAAACTAAAATAGTTCCCAATCGTTGGATTACTAAAAGGGGGATTAATAAATTCGGATAGATTGGTACATATGTTGCTTGCTCATTAGATGAGGATGATTGATCTCATGATCATTTGTGTGGAGTCACTAAAGCAAGTACGTAGGTGCTTATTAGAGAATAAGTTCACTGAACGTGACTCGCTATGGAATACCTAATAGAGTTTTACTTGCCTGTCAATAGGAATTCATAATGTGATAGTAATACAAGTGATCCTTGGACTTGAGATCATCATAGTATCTTGTATGTAATGAATTATACTTTGACTTATTCTTTAAGACCCTTAGGGTATATCAAAGGGTATGCTTGGGTATAATAAGTTACATATGGAGATAATAAATGATCAATAAAGAATCTACCACTTCTAGTAAAAGAAGAGATATGTCACATGTGATTCGTTAAATGACAATCCAGTAGTCCTTGTCCAAGGAAGAATGAAATTAGAAATGAGTTTCTAATTTGCATTATTTGGAGTTGTGCATTTTTCAATTGAAATACATATAATTAAATAAAATAAGACTTGACAGTAATTCTATGTCTTATATTTAATTGGGAAATTATATGGTGGAATGGTTGAATTGTACGGTAACTATTTACTCACATGTTCTTTTATGATTAATGTTGAAATTTATATTATCTGAAAAGTCGTTGATCGCTAAGGAGACTTATCCCTATTCTAGAATAAATATTATTTATTTAAATAGATTATTAGTTTAATTTATTTATTTAAATAAGATTAGAATTGTTCTAATTGATTTATTCACAACCGATTTAATATGGAGAACCTAAAGGGTCACACCATAAAAGGAAGAATAATTATTTAAGAAGGTAATGGCATAATCGTAATAATGTATTAAGTGTAATTAATTTGATCTATGGTGATAGAATAAATTAAATAGTTTAATGTTTATTATTTAATATTTTAAAAATATTAAATATAAATTAATAGGAGGAGCCTTATTAATATTATTACAATTATTATTATTTTAATTTCTAAAGGAGTTTAGGAATTAGTTTAATATTAGTACTCTCATTTATTCCTAATAAGATTAGGAGGCAAATTAATTAAATGAATTTAATTAATTATTTTCAATGTGGTGGAAGCCTAAATTAATTAAATGAGTTTAATTAATTAAATGAAACCCCATGTCTAATAGGATTAGAAGGGTTGACCAATATCTATATAAGAGGTGTCTTATAATAGATATCAGTTGATGCAATTCTAATTGTTGGAGAGTACTCCTTTTCTATAGAGGGTATAAACCTAGGGTTTAGCTAACCACTCTCCTTCTTGAATAATTCATCTTCCTTGGTGGATCACCTCTAGAGGCCAAACACTTGGGTGGCTAACGTTGATCAAAGGAAGGAATCTAACCCAGAAATTAAAGGAGATCACGAAGGATAAGGAGTTGAACTCGTACCTATGGAAGCTTCGTTCTACAAGGGTATGATTCCATAACTTCTTATTTATCGTTTTAAATTAATAATTTGAATAAAGGATGATCCGGATAATGGTTTTATAATTTTTTTTAAACTCTGATATATCATGCTTCGGCTTATTTTTCAATTTGATTGCGACACGATTTCGTACAAACACAACAAATACAAGGTCCCGTATCCATTTACACACTCTACGTTCACATTGCCTTTACATTAATTAATCTTCATTATGACTTTATGACATTTCCATGTCATAAACTACCATCTTCATATAACATCTAAGTATTACAACATATGTAAACCCGATACGTTCGTCCGACGCAAAAACGATTCATGAATATCGTTTACGTATTCTGCATTCACGTTGCTTGTCTTTTAAACCTCCATTCAACCTTTACTTAAGGTTTTAATCACTTTCATTAGAGATTACTTACATGAACATTATGTTCATCCTTACCTAGATGTCTAAGTCATATGGTTCGTTGTACGCAAAGACCGATCGTTTATCGCAACTACGTTGCATTTACAACGTTTAAACGCTTTATACTTAACCTTCATTACGGCTTCATAACATTGAAATGTTATAAGTCGTCATTTTTGTAACACCCCCAAATCCGGGTTCTCTTGAACCTCAGACCTGGTACGTTACGGTACTTCATCTTCATACATATTATATAAACTAATGAGGAATATATAAACATAAATTATTTATTTCACATGATTCTATAAAATTTCCCAAGGTCTATTAACCTTAACTGAATTCATACCTTTAATAACTTAAAGGGTTTATAACATCATTTGCATCAGATAACTTAGTAGTTATAATTGCATAACAATCTATTCTTGAAACTTTGGCTTTGTCTCTATCTTTCTTCGAGCCTTTGTTTTAATCTAAAATTTGTTATCATGATATAGCTAAGGTGAGCAACTATTTTGCCCAGCAAGTTTAAATACAACAAGTATATATAATGATTGAAAGAAATATTAGGCTTTCAAGTTTTCAATAATGTATAATAACTGTGAAAGAGTATGAATCAAAATGTCAATAATTGAATGACTCAATCAATAATGTTTAGTGTCAGCAAGGACCATGAACAACTTTAACTGAACCTTATGGTAATGAAGGTGATTAACCTTTCACACCTGATGAACACATGCAACATACACTAAGTGCGAATCAATAATTAGTATAGATGTGAATAATCAACAATAATTATTTACTAACATGCTTTGAAAATAATAACTCGAGTTTGAGTTAGGGAAAACTTGCATATACCGTCGATTACTGCTACGCAATCTAATTTAATCTCTTTATTGAAAAGACCTATCAGTTATAAGATTGATCTTTTAATTATCATAACATACTTTCTCTCACAATACTGTTACTTTATAAGTAAATTATCTAACATTTAACTACATATTCAAATATTAAAGAACACCTTAACACCATACGTATCCACAATTCTAAACTTAGCACATATCGAGTCTTTAATAGTGTTCAATACAATATGCTGAGTGGTTTCCCACAAACAACCAACAAACTAGTTCCCATCTCGTTCACACTATATTTCACAGCGAGTTAGATCGGTTGCTAGTTCGTATATACCTTTGCTCCCTCAAGGAATTGTTTAGCCCAGATACTATACATCAACCATTAAAGAGTACGAGTGTACCACCACTATATCATATAACTTGTGAATTAACACTTAATCTTTCATTTTATAAGTTCTTCTTTATAATACGAACTAGCAACCGATCTAACTCGTTGTGAAAAATAGTGTAGACGAGACAGAAACTAGTTTGTTGGTTTTTTGTGGGAAACCACTCAACATACTGTATTGAACACTATTAAAAACTAGATGTGTGCTAAGTTTAGAATTGTGGAAATGTATGGTGTTAAGGTGTTACCTAATATTTGACTATGTGGTTAAATGTTAGATAATTTACTTATTAAGTAATAGTATTGTGAGATAAAGTATGTTATGCTAATTAAAAGATCAATCTAATAACTGATAGGTCTTTTCAATAAAGAGATTAAATTAGATTGCGTAGCAGTAATCGACAGTACAGTCAAGTTTTCCTTAACTCAAACTTGAGTTATTATTTCAAAGCATGTTAGTGAATAATTATTGTTGATTATTCACATCTATACTAATTATTTATTCGCACTTAGTGCATGTTGCATATGTTTATCAGGTATGAAAGGCTGATCACCTTCATTACCATAAGGTTCAGTTAAAGTTGTTCATGGTCTATGTTGACATTAAATTATTAATTCAGTCATTCAATTATTGAAATTATGATTCATGCTCTTTCACAATTATTATATTGTTGAAAACTTGAAAGCTTATTCTTTCTTTCAATCATGATATATCCTTTTTGTATTTAAAATTTATGAGCAAAGTAGTTTCTCACTCTTGCTATATCATGATAACAAATTTCAGATTAAAACAAAGGCTCGAAGAAAGACAGAGACAAAGGCAAAGTTTCAAGAATAGATTGTTATGCAGTTATAACTACTAAGTTATCTGATGCAAATGATGTTGTAAACCTTTTAAGTTATTAAAGGTATGAATTCAGTTAAGGTTAATAGACCTTGGGAAATGTTATAGAATTATGTGAAATAAACAATTTATGTTTATATATTCCGCATTAGTTTATAGAATATGTAAGAAGATGAAGTACCGTAACGTACCAGGTCCGAGGTTCTAGGGACCCCGATTTGGGGGCGTCACACTTCATCCCAGCATAATGGAGTTCTGCATTTTCTGTCGTATAACGCTTCGTCAGGCGGCATGCAAATACTTGCGTGGTAATTATTATTGTAAGCGAATTCCACCAATGGTAGATGATCGTCCTAATTTCCCTTGAAGTCCATGATACAAGATCTTAACATATCCTCCAATGTCTGGATCGTCCTTTCACTCTGCCCATCTGTTTGAGAATGGTACGCCGTACTCATTCTCAATTGCATTCCCATACATTCTTGTAGTCGCTTCCAGAAGTTCGATGTGAAAAGCATATCTAGATCAGAGACTATAGACACTAGAATAGCGTGAATTGATACAATCTCCTTCACATACAGTTTCACCAACTGATCTAAGTTAACTCTTATCTTGATAGATAAGAAATACGATGATTTTGTCAGTCGATCCACGATAACCCAAACTGCGTCAAAACCTTTCTGTGTCGTTGGAAGGCCTACTAAGAAATCCATTGTGATATACTCCCATTTCCATTCTGGTATCTCGAACGGTTGTAATAACCCACTCAGCCTCTGATGTTCTGCTTTAACTTTCTGACGTGTCAAACACTTGGCCACACAATCTGCAACGTCCCTTTTCATATTCGGCCACCAGAAATGTTGTCGGAGATCCTGGTACACCTTCATACTCCCCGGGTGAATCGAATACCTTGAGCTATGAGCCTCGCTCAAAATTTTGTCCTTAACCTCTGGTACTGGCGGAACCCAAATTCTTCCCTTGAATCTCAATAATCCTTCCGTATTAACTTTGAATTTCACTTCATCACCTTCATATATTCTTTTCCTTATTTTCTCACATTCCACATCCTTAAGTTGTGCTTCCTTAACCTTATTCACCAAAGTTGGGCCGGTTCCCACTTGGATTAGTTTTTCATCGGTCTCCTTTGGATATTTCACCTCCAACTCCATCTTCGCCATCGCTGAGATTAGCTCCTCTTGAGCGGTTAACAACATTAATTTCTCCCGACCCTTTCTACTTAATGCATCGGCAACCACATTAGCTTTACCCGGATGGTATAAAATCTCATAGTCGTATTCCTTAATTAGTTCCAACCATCTCCTCTAACGCATATTAAAATCATTCTGTGTGAAAATATACTTCAGACTTTTATGGTCTGTATATATCTCACACTTCTCCCCATAGAGATAGTGCCTCCAAATTTTGAAAGCAAACTGATGAGAATGAAATATGTTATATTTTATTTCCTTAATACTTAATTTTTATATCTCTTTTGTACCTAAATACATTCATTGTTCTTACATTTTTATTTTAGGTACAATTGAGCCAAGGAAGCAAAATGTGCTCAAAAGGAACAAACTGGGCCTACGAATTGAGTAGCTTGCAAAAGGAAATCAGCATCTATATAAGCAATTCATGTGGGTCACGAACTAAGCATGCAATCATACTTATCTTGCCAAATTCCTAGTGGGCCACGGTTTGGATTCTATTATGAGCAGCTCACGTTTCTAGCATATTAAAGGAAAATTACATAGTTTCAGTTGCTTGTATGGAATGCTATAGGGGGCCCACGAAAATCATCAACATGCAGCCCACGGTTTGGGTCATGTGGAAGTCACGCATGCTAGCAGCTTAGGATTTTAATTGGGTAACGGTTTCAGCAAGCATTTAAAGGGATGATATGGGTTATTCACCTTAGCAGCATGCAAAAAGGGGATCCATACATGCAAATGGGCCCACGCTAGCAAGATTGTTAAGAATCTAACATACAGCAGCTCATGTCCACGTTTGTAGCAGCTTCCGCACATGTTAGTTGGGCCCACGATTTCAAGAAGCTTACAAGTCCAAATTAGCAACTCATGAAATTAGCAAGCTAAAGTCAAATAGGATATCACGAAATGGGCCACGTTCATGCAGAGGTATTGGAGCAGACCACGGTTCACGTGCTTGACTAAAGGAGCTTGCAAAGGAGAATAACCAAGGAAATTAAGGCCGGCTGGGCAGAGAGTTGTACCGCCCCAGCGGGGCTTCATGGAAGGGTATCCCCGCCCCAACGAGGAGGTGCGGCTGGCAACACTTTTTCCTTTTCCTACTCGGTTTTGGCTGTAGCAGCTACGGCATAATTATGTTTTAATAGTTATAAATAGGGATTGATAGGAACATATATAGGATCCATTCTCTTGTATTTTTCATCTTCTTTTCCTCTTTCATATTAGATTTAGGTTTATTTGGAGTCATGAACTAATACTTTCAATTCAGTTCTGAAGAGATGCTGAACTTTGTTCATAATTAACATATTGATCAAATTTATTTTATTTATTCATTCTTACAAGAGATTTATTCTGATAATCTACTTTAACTTCTTGTATGCTATTCAATTTACTAACGTGATTCTACAAGATTAAATTAGTGAATTGGTGTCATATGCTAGATCAAGGAATAGTATTACGTGTAACTGATATTGTTCCTAATCACAAGTAGCAATCAGTAATACCTGATTGTGGACAAGCTTTTGAGTATTGCTATGATTATCAGAAGACAAGTTAAACAATCCGAGCTTATGTGTTTGTTGCTTGAAATAGTATAATTCTCTATTTCTTAATGCTTTTGTCATATTAAATCTAGAGAGCTTGTTCTAGGTTGTATTACAATTAGAATCTGGTGAAGAGCTTGTTTCATACAGTGACGATCTAAGTAGAATTTCTGGCAGCAGAGCTTGTTGCTATCTAGGTCTGATAGTTTCTTTGAATGGTAAAGAATGTTACACTTGATTAATCTATCGTTGTGAAAAGGTGATACTGAACTGAAGAACTGAAGCTTTTTTATTCATTGTTTATTCTTATTACTTTATTGTTGATAATTTAGTTTAATCAATTCAAAACCCCCTTTTCATTAGAAATCATAGGATAAATATAAAACAAATCACTCTCTATGGGATCGATCATTGCTTACTACTGTGCTAATTATTTGAATTTGTAAAGTGAAAGTGAGGTAAATTTAGGAGTGTAAACGACAACTCTCAAATTTTGGCGTCGTTGCCTAGGAGTGTTATTTGTTTTTGTTTATTCTTTGTTTTCATTTATTTTTATTATTTTCCTTTTCTTTTTCTTTTTGTTTTATGACTCAATCCTCTCACTCTATTAACTTAAATTTTTATCAAGAGATAGAGAAAACTGCAAATACAAAAGAAGCTTTTGTTCCAACACTTAAAAAGGAAAAGATGGTGGTGCCAAACAACAACCAGACTTTAAAAGAACTGGCTACTCCAGACCTTGATCAACCATCCTTGTGTATTGAATATCCTACCTTAGATGTTGCTTTTGAACTTAACTACGGACTAATTCGCTTTTTGCCTATTTTTCGTGGTCTTACAGGTGAAAATCCATATACGCATCTAAAGGAGTTCCATATGGTGTGCTCCATGATGAAATCACAAGGAGTGCCAAAGGAGCAGATCAAGCTTAGACTTTTTCCTTTCTCATTAGCAGATTTGGCTAAAGACTGGTTATACTATCTTCCTTCAGGATCGATACGATCATGGACTGATATGCAAAGGCTATTCTGGAGAAGTATTTTCCAGCATCAAGAGTTGCCGATACAAGGAAGGAGAAATGTGGAATCAGGTAGTTCAATGGAGAAACTCTCTACGAGTATTGGGAAATGTTCAAGAAGTTGTGTTCCAACTGTCCACCACACGGGATTGATGATCATCACTTGATCCAGTACTTCTGTGAGGGGTTTCCACCAACGGACAGAAGCATGATTGATGCAGCAAGTTGAGGAGCATTAGTAGACAAGACACCGGAGGCTGCAAGAAATTTGATTGCAAACATGGCTGCTAACTCACAACAATACGTAATAAGGAATGATCATGCTCTACAAAGGGTAAGTGAGGTAAGCCCGAGTGAATTGGTACAACAGATTTCTAACTTAACTGCTGTGGTGCAACAATTAACAACAGGAAACGTGCCGGTTGCTATGTGGAATTTGCTCAAAATCAGGGCATACGACAAATGATTATCCCATAGTGCAAGATGATGTAATTGTTCATCAAGTTAATGCTGTGGGGACATTCTCCTGACAAAATCCACATCAATGTGATCCTTGGGCAGACACTCATAATTTCGGATGGAGAGATCATCCCGACTTGAGCTATGAAGGTACTAGGCCACCAATGCAACCTGTCTTTTCAAGTATACAGCAAGATCTTCGGCAGACTCAACCTCAGTACCACACTGAAAACCAAGAAGTACCTGTCAATTCTGGGACATCTATAGAGGATATGTTCAAGGCATTCATGAGCCAAACACTATAGTTCATGAGTCAGACACAGCAGTTCCAGCAGGAGACAAGAACTTCTGTTCAAGGTCTGAGGGATCAAGTTGGTCAGCTTGCAACCACAGTAGGAAGGTTAGAATATCAAGGTTTAGGGGAGTTACCGCCTGAGTTTGTTGAGAGATATAAGGAAGAGGAGATGGAGGATTCAGTGTTTACTTCAAGAACAGACAGTCATATAGAATTTGATCAGGAGAAGGAACAAGAGGAAGAGTGGAATGATTTGATAAGTTCTGCAGATCTCTACGAGAAGTGATGAGTGGGTTTAATACCCACTAATCGGTATTCGTTATAGCTTGATTCTCGTTGTTTTTAAGTAATTTTCTTATCATTTTACCTTGGGTTTATACTTTTATGTGCAGGAATTGGAATGGATGCAAAAGGAGTTTAAAAAGACAATTAATTTAATTCATTCTCAAATAATATGGGCCACTAACAATTCAATTCAATTCGGAGGAGTACATGCAAAAGTGGGCCACGCATGCAAGTTTCATGTAGCAGCTCACGGAAATAAAAGCAATATGTAAGAGCAGCTCATGAAAAATTAAAGAAGCTACATGCAAAAGAATTTCGGCTGGGCAGTGCTTAGCCCCGCTGGGGCGGGTCAGTTGGCAAGGATACCCCCGCTGGGGCGGGGAGGCGCCTGCAGTCTCTTATTCCTACGCGGACTCGGATGCATGAAGTAGAGATGATAAGGGGCGTTACACATTATATAATTAAAGTAGCTGGACGTTTCCTTATCTTGGTGGGCCACGGATTTAAAACAAGTAAGTGCAGCTGGAGTTCTTATTGGCTGACTCGGGTTTGGTGCAACAATTGGAGAGGAGTGTTGTAATTGATAAGGCTGCTACAAAAAAAAGGAAAAGAGACTTAACGAATTAAATTAGCAAGTTGGGCCATGATTTTTTCGGATGGGCTGACTTCTTTTCTTTCTAGGATGCTGGAGCAAGTGGGATTGGTATCATTTACCTGACTAATAAATTAATGAATAACCAATTCAAGGACGGAGAGTAGTGGGCTACTCATATATTTAAATATATAAGGTGACACAAATTCAGCCAGGCAGCTTGTGAATGTTTTTTTTCCCATTAGTAAAAGGCTAAGTCATGAAAATTGGTGGGCCACGTTTATATGATATATAAGGGGAGGAGCTTGGTGGATATATATATATATATATTATTGGCCTAGTGATTATTAGATAGTTTTCGTAGCAGTAGCTTAGGATTATTATTAGGATGAGTTTAGTTTTTTTTTTACTTTTTCCAATAAAATAAAAAAAAAACCCTAGTTGAAAGGGGAATTTGGAGATTAAAACACTTGGAGGCCATTGGAGATCCAGATCAAGAGCAAGAAGGAGAACGAATTTGCTGATCACAGATTCAATTCTTTTTCTTAATCTTATTCTTATCTTTTAATGTATATTCAAGTGTGAATTCTTAGTTTTAATTCAATGAACTAATTATTTGTTTAAGATTGCAATGGATCTTATTGTGTAATTTATTTTATTATGCTTCTCTATCAATTACTATGATCTATTATTGAGATTATCTATTGTGATTTGTAATTAATTGTTTAATTGTCGAGCTAACAATTACCGTGATAATCTATATGAAATTGATTGAGGAGTATAGATTTAGATCTGATCATTATAGCATGTGTTTGTGATTTCTGCATAGATGAAAATTATGATTCGTGTTTAGGATAGAGCTATTCCTTTACGCCATATGTAATCTAATAGAGAACTTGTGATTAAATCCTTTTTAATTGTAATTCACATAGCAATATAGTGGATTAGTTAATTAGGGTGTCTTGCTTAATTCTATCATCTGTGGATTTGAGTGAGTATGGTTTGATGCATCGAGAGGTGGTTATATTCATTTTCGTGTTCTTGATTAACAATTCAGAATAGTGAGAATAATTGAAGAGGAGTGTGTTAACTTAAATGAAGCAATAAGTGAAGTTGTGATCTTAAATCTCCGTAATCTTAATTAACTAGTGGTAATTAGTGGTAGTTAAAAGTAGTTTAATTATATATTAAAATTCATTTGTTTAAATAAGATTGAGTTGGTTACGGGTTAGTACTTGGTGATTCTTATTAAATAATTCCTCGTGGGATCGACACTTTACTTTCACTTTATTACTTGTTGACCACGTATACTTGCGTGTTGTGCGTAACTAGATTTTACCCAACAAGTTTTTGGCGCCGTTGCCGGGGAATTAATTTAATAATTATTTACCAATATTAATTTCAATCAAATTAGTCTTAATTTAAACATTTTTTTTATTTATTTAATTCTCTTCCTATTTTACTCTTTTTTCAGGTACCATGACTGAATTCAATTATCATAGGCCATATACGAACATGACTCATCCAAGAAAAATAGGGATTGATGAACTTATATTAGCATAGATTGAAAAGCTTTCGAAGACGTTGGAGGTTATCGCAGCCCAACGGAATCGAAGGATGGCAGTTACGTGTGACTATTGTGCTGGCAATCATTCGAGTCATCAATGCACCGTCAGTTTTGAACCGGCACCATATAGTGGTGATTACCTCAAAAACTATGCTGATCATAACTACCACCAAGATTGGGGGTATCACCCGGATTCTTTATGGAGCTACAATTATGATGACCAATACTATGCTCTAAATCCATCATACAGACCGGAATTTTCATGTCCACCTCCATTGCCACAAGAACAAAAGCTAGGTTGGGAAGAGGCTTTGGCTAGAATCCAAACAGAAAATGACGCGGCGAGGAAATCTCTACGGACGGAAATGAAGAATCTAGCAATTCAGCTGGAGCAAATGACCAAAGCCGTGAACAACATTTCTCCAAACACTGGTCCTAATTACATGGATTTCGAAACTGATGGAGAGCCAGAATCAAATCTGTTATTGGATGAGCCACAAGAAGAAAAGTCAAATCTGGAGGAACTCATGTCAAACGTCATAGTAGATCAAGAGGAGTGGAAGTTTAGTCAGGAGAGTTCAATTCGAGATTAAGAGTTATCAACTCAAAATCTTAATAATCAGATAGAACAACTCACCAACGCCTCAAACAACTGTCCTCCAAACACATGGCTTTATGACATAGATTACGAAACTGACAGAGAACCCGAACCAAATCTGCAGCTGGATGAGCCACAAGATATAGAAAGTGTGGAGACAATTGGGGATAATGAACTAGAGGTCGACGAAGATCTAAATGGGTCTCCACCAAAGATCAAAGAGTCAGTCAGATTTGTAAAACCATGCCCGCTTGGTAGTCATGTCGTCGGCAAAGCTCTTTATGACATAAGAGTTAGTACAACTTTGAAGCCATGGTGGGACGAGAAAGAGAAGATAGACGAAGAGCCCATTGTGTGTGACATACTTACATCCCCCAAAGTGATCACATACACAATGGAGACAACACCTAGATATTGGACCTTCTTCATTGAGATCATACCAAATCAGAGCATGCTTGGTGACTTTGATGCACTGGCCATCACTACTGGGAACTTCTCAAAGGATTATTTGCTACTAATGGATGGAGGGTTCCTCAACTTTCGAAGAGGAATTGTATAGCGTTGACCAGACAAAGTCTGGCTGAAGGACTATAAATCAAGCGCTTATTGGGAGGCAACCAAAGTTTAATTTTTATTTTTAGTTTTTTTTAGGTTTCATATTATTTTTAGATTTTTCATTTTTTTTAGGATTTAATAAACTTGCTTCTATTATGTTCACAAGTTAGTCAAATCCAACTCAAGTGTGGTGCCCGATTCATTTCAAGGTACCTAGCCTATTCTTCAGACTTAGCAGACAAGGAGGAACATTGCTATATTTTAAGGGAAGTCCTCTCTTTTAATTTATACTATCTTAGCTATTGAGGACAATGTCTGTTTTAAGTTTGGGAGTATTTATCATGTTTAGTATTCACTTTGGCAATATTTTGATGGAATTTAATTTTGGCCAATGATAAGTGGGTGGTTAATGTTGTTAACTCTTGGAGAATTGATGAGCATGCTTAGTCTATATTTCGACTGATTAGTTGGTTTCACACTACTTGCGAAATTTTTAATTTTTTTTACACATATCCATTTGTTTAGCAGTTGGGATTGAAATTTTTTTGGCTAAATGCTTATGAAAGATACCATTGTAACTTGAGAAATCATATTTGAGCATCAGTCAAAGTGAAAATTAGGCACTCATATAAGTTTGGGGGAAATCTTGGGATATTTTTGAAAAACATTATTGGAACCTTCCCGAGTTGAATAATTGAAGTATGTGGTGGGTCAAGATGGAGCGTAAAACGCACTCCCCATAAACACAGGCACGAGATGGAGCGTAAAACGCGCTCATTCAATAGAAAGGAAAAGTGAGATGGAGCGTAAAACGCACTCACTAAAAAGAAAAAAAAAGAAACTTTGAAGTACTTGGGAAGGGTTCGTATGTGCTTAAAGTTTAAATATCCAGTTGATCCTCGAGAAAAAAAATTGTGTTGTGTCTTTATTAGCGGAGATTGATAGTGATAAGAATTTTTGAGAGTTGTTGTTGAAAATCTTTTATGAGTATTGGTTGAATCTTATTTAAATCATGACTAGTTGAACATTTGGATGCACACACGCACTTAAAGGATCATGAGTAGTTGTGGAACTAATGAAAATGTTGAAATTTTAGATGACATTATTTTGAAATTTTCTGTGGGTTATCATTTGTTGTAACATTTGAGGCCAGTGTTCTAGTTCATATTGATTCATTGCTTGAGTGGATCATTGCTAGAAAGTGATTCTGTCTAATTTGTGTTTGCTTGAGGACAAGCAAAGTCTCAAGTTTGAGGATATTTGATGAGTGGGTTTAATACCCACTAATCGGTATTCGTTATAGCTTGATTCTCATTGTTTTTAAGTAATTTTCCTATCATTTTACCTCGGATTTATATTTTTATGTGCAGGAATTGGAATGGATGCAAAAGGAGTTTAAAAGGACAATTAATTTAATTCATTCTCAAATAATATGGGCCACTAACAATTCAATTCAATTCGGCGGAGTACATGCAAAAGTGGGCCACACATGCAAGTTTCATGTAGCAGCTCACGGAAATAAAAGCAATATGTAAGAGCAGCTCATGAAAAATCAAAGAAGCTACATGCAAAAGAATTTCGGCTGGGCAGTGCTTGGCCCCGCTGGGGCGGGTAAGTTGGCAAGGATACCCCCACTGGGGCGGGGAGGCGCCTGCAGTCTTTTATTCCTACGCGGACTCGGATGCATGAGGTAGAGAGGATAAGGGGCGTTACACATTATATAATTAAAGCAGCTGGAGGTTTCCTTATCTTGGTGGGCCACGGATTTAAAACAAGCAAGTGCATCTGGAGTTCTTATTGGCTGACTCGGGTTCGGTGCAACAATTGGAGAGGAGTGTTGTAATTGATAAGGCTGCTACAAAAAAGAAAGGAAAAGAGACTTAACGTATTAAATTAGCAAGTTGGGCCATGATTTTTTCGGATGGGCTGACTTCTTTTCTTTCTAGGATGCTGGAGCAAGCGGAGATGAGTAGTGGGCTACTCATATATTTATATATATATGGTGACGCAAATTCAAGCAGGCAGCTTGTGAATGTTTTTTTTCCCATTAGTAAAAGGCTAAGTCATGAAAATTGGTGGGCCACGTTATATGATATATAAGGGGAGGAGCTTGGTGGATATATATATATATATATATATATATATATATATATATATATATATATATATATATATATATATATATATATATTATTGGCCTAGTGATTATTAGATAGTTTTCGTAGCAGTAGCTTAGGATTATTATTAGGATGAGTTTAGTTTTTTTTTACTTTTTCCAATAAAATAAAAAACCCTAGTTGAAAGGGGAATTTGAAGATTGAAGCACTTGGAGGCCATTGGAGATCCAGATCAAGAGCAAGAAGGAGGACGAATTTGCTGATTACAGATTCAATTCTTTTTCTTAATCTTATTCTTATCTTTTAATGTGTATTCAAGTGTGGATTCTTAGTTTTAATTCAATGAACTAATTCTTTGTTTAAGATTGCAATGGATCTTATTGTGTAATTTATTTTATTATGCTTCTCTATCAATTACTATGATCATTATTGAGATTGTCTATTGTGATTTGGAATTAATTGTTTAATTATCGAGCTAACAATTACCGTGATAATCTATATGAAATTGATTGAGAAGTATAGATTTAGATCTGATCATGATAGCATGCGTTTGTGATTTCTGCATAGATAGAAATTATGATTCGTGTTTAGGATAGAGCTATTCCTTTACGCCATATGTAATCTAATAGAGAACTTGTGATTAAATCCTTTTTAATTGTAATTCACATAGCAATATAGTGGATTAGTTAATTAGGGTGTCTTGCTTAATTCTATCATCTGTGGATTTGAGTGAGTATGGTATGATGCATCGAGAGGTGGTTATATTCATTTTCGTGTTCTTGATTAACAATTCAGAATAGTGAGAATAATTGATGAGGAGTGTGTTAACTTAAATGAAGCAATAAGTGAAGTTGTGATCTTAAATCTTCGTAATCTTAATTAACTAGTGGTAATTAGTGGTAGTTAAAAGTAGTTTAATTATATATTAAAACTCATTCGTTTAAATAAGATTGAGTTGGTTACGGGTTAGTACTTAGTGATTCTTATTAAATAATTCCTCGTGGGATCGACACTTTACTTTCACTTTATTACTTGTTGACCACGTATACTTGCGTGTTGTGCGTAACTAGATTTTACCCAACAAGAAGGATGAGGATTCATTTTCAGCAATTCAACTAACAAAAGCAATAAATGATACAAACCATTGTACCTTTACTATGGAAGTGGACAGTACAAAGTTCCAGTTCAACGCCGATGAGTCTAAAAGGTATCTTGGTAATGTTAAAGCTATTTTTTCTACTGATGTTGTTGACTCTATAGTGCAGGAATCTCTTGAGCAAATAAATAATGAGGATTTGAGGGATGGAATGGAGCAAAATCAGGATCTAAAGGATGCTCCTAATGAATTGAAATTATTACCAGTCCACTTGAAGTTCACAAGTTCAATTACATAGAATGAGAGGGAAGGCGTCGAGCCAACGACCATAAACAAAGGCGTTGCATGGGAGGCAACACATAGGGGAGTATCTCTCTAATTTTCTTTGCATTTTAGTTTACATTGGGGACAATGTAAGTTTTAAGTGTGGGGGAAGCATTTAGATATTTAGATATTTTTCAAATTTTTATTTTCTTTTTTCTTTTTTATTTTTTATTTTGTGGGTATATTCACTTCAAACCCTCACGAGATAGAACTCGTACACTTGGGGTAACCTTGGGGTTGAAAGGCTTGTTACAAATGCTAAGCACAATCGTGTTGCCTACGAAAACAGAGTAGAGTTAGGATGTCTCACTTGAGCAATAAGTCAATTTTGATTTTGATTTTTAACCAATGATAAAATTTTAATTTCTTTGTGATAACTTCTGGGAGGACTGATAGACATTAGGTAATCTGAATTTGGTTTTCTTTGTTGATCACTACTTTATTTGAGACCCGTCACTATTGAGCACATATCCATTCGAATCAGTTTTAACTTGGAAGAAATTTATCTGATTGAATGTCTAGGGAAGAAATTTTGAACTCTCACAATTATTTGATCACCACTTGAAGTTGATATGAGGTATTGTTTAAGAAAATGGGAGATGATTTAGGCAAAAGTTTGTAAGTTTGAAAAAAAAGAGAAAAGAAATTATTCATGTGGTGGGCTGAGATGGAGCGTAAAACGCACTCACTCATAAAAACGTGACATGCGAGAGGGTGCGTAAAACGCACTCGCAGGTAAGATGGAGCATAAAATGCACTTACAAAAGAAAAGAAAAAAAATGTGAGACAGAAAGAAAAGGCTTTTGATCCTTTAATGTTATCTGCTGGTGTTAACTGAGATTTGTGGGAAAACAAGTGGTTGAGTTTATCTTTCTCCTTTATGGCTTCGATTTCATAACTTTTTCTGTAGTCTGATTGGTTTGATACAGGTGGATTCACACACGCACAAAGGGTTGAAAGTAAAGTAAGATTGATGAAAAAATTTGAGTTTCAGATGATACATTATTTTTAAGTTTTCCAGAGTTATTGTTTTGAATCTTTGAGGTCAATGTTGAAATTCATATTAACACGTGGATAAAGTTTGTCAAATTTGTTTAGTAGAATTTTTGTGTTATAGTTTATTTTTATTTTGCCCGAGGACGAGCAAAAGATAAGTGTGGGGGAATTTGATGAAAATGAAATATGTTATATTTTTTCCCTTAATACTTAATTTTTATATCTCTTTTGTACCTAAATACAGTCATTGTTCTTATATTTTTATTTTAGGTACAATCGAGCCAAGGAAGCAAAATGTGCTCAAAAGAAACAAACTGGGCCTACGAATTGAGTAGCTTGCAAAAGGAAATCAGCATCTATATAAGCAATTCAAGTGGGTCACGATCAAAGCATGCAATCATACTCATCTTGCCAAATTCCTAGTTAGCCACGGTTTGGATTCTATTAAGAGCAGCTCACGTTTCTAGCATATTAAAGGAAAATTACATAGTTTCAGCTGCTTGTATGGAATGCTATAGGGGGGCCCACAAAAATCATCAACATGCAACCCACGGTTTAGATCATGTGGAAGCCACACATGCTAGCAACTTAGGATTTTAATTGAGTAACGGTTTTAGTAAGCATTTAAAGGGATGATATGGGTTATTCACCTTAGCAGCTTGCAAAAAGGGGATCCATACATGCAAATGGGCCCACGCTAGCAAGATTGTTAAGAATCTAACATACAGCAGCTCATGTCCACGTTTGTAGCAGCTTCCGCACATGTTAGTTGGGCCCACGATTTCAAGAAGCTTACAAGTCCAAATTAGCAACTCATGAAATTAGCAAGCTAAAGTCAAATAGGATATCACGAAATGGGCCACGTTCATGCAGAGGTATTGGAGCAGACCACGGTTCACGTGCTTGACTAAAGGAGCTTGCAAAGGAGAATAACCAAGGAAATTAAGGCCGGCTGGGCAGAGAGTTGTACCGCCCCAGCGTGGCTTCATGGAAGGGTATCCCCGCCCCAGCGGGGAGGCGCAGCTGGCAACACTTTTTCCTTTTCCTACTCGGTTTTGGTTGTAGCAACTACGACATAATTATGTTTTAATAGTTATAAATAGGGATTGATAGGAACATATAGAGGATCCATTCTCTTATATTTGTCATCTTCTTTTCCTCTTTCATATTAGATTTAGGTTTATTTGGAGTCATGAACTAATACTTTCAATTCAGTTCTGAAGAGATGCTTAACTTTATTCATAATTAACGTATTGATCAAATTTATTTTATTTATTCATTCTTACATGAGATTTATTATGATAATCTACTTTAACTTCTTGTATGCTATTCAATTTACTAACATGATTCTGCAGGATTAAATTAGTGAATTGGTGTCATATGCTAGATCAAGGAATAGTATTACGTGTAATTGATATTGTTCCTAATCACAAGTAGCAATTAGTAATACCTGATTATGGACAAGCTTTTGAGTATTGCTATGATTATCAGAAGACAAGTTAAACAATCCGAGCTTATGTGTTTGTTGCTTGGAATAGTGTAATTCTCTATTTCTTAATGCTTTTGTCATATTAAATCTAGAGAGCTTGTTCTAGGTTGTTTTACAATTAGAATCTGGTGAAGAGCTTGTTTCATATAGTGACGATCTAAGGAGAATTTCGGATAGCAGAGCTTGTTGCTATCTAGGGCTAATAGTTTCATTGAAGGGTAAAGAATGTTACACTTGATTAATCTATCGTTGTGAAAAGGTGATACTGAACTAAAGAACTGAAACTTTTTATTCATTGTTATTTCTTATTACTTTATTCTTAATAATTTAGTTTAATCAATTCAAAACCCCCTTTTCATGAGAAATCATAAGATAAATATAAAACACTATTGCCGCCAACTCTAAATCATTGGTCAGATACCCTTTCTCATAGTTCTTCAATTGACGCAACGCATAAGCAATGACTTTTCTATTTTGCATAAGCACACATCCTAGTCCTTTAAGCGATGCATCACTATATACCACAAAATTTCCTGTGCTATTTGGAATAGACAACACAGGTGTCGTACTCTACTTCTTCTTTAACTCTTGAAAATTTCCTCACACTTCTCCGTCCAAACAAACTTCACAACTTTCCTAGTCAAATTCCTCAACGGAGTCGCAATTTTAGAAAAGTCCTAAATGAATCTTCTGTAGTAACCTGCTAATCCTAGAAAAATCCTTACTTCCGACGGTGTTTTCGGCTGAACCCAGTTTATCACAACTTTAACCTTCGATGGATCTACCAAAATTCTGTCCTTGTCAATCACACGTCCATCAAATTGCACCCGCTCTATCTAGAGTTCACATTTTGAAAACTTAGCATACAACTTCTCTCTTCTTAACGCCTCCAACGTTACCTTCAGATGTTCCACATGCTCCTCCTTGGTTTTGAAATACACTAAGATATCATCGATGAATTCCACCATGAATTTATCCAAATATAGTTTAAACACCCTATTCATTAGGTCCATAAATGTTGCAGGAGTGTTCGTTAGACCAAATGACATCACCAAAAACTCGTAATGACCATAACGAGTCCTGAAAGCTGTCTTCGGTACATCTTCCTTCATCACCTTCAACTGATGATACCCACTTCTCAATTCTATCTTCGAGAAATACCTAGCTCCCTTAAACTGATCAAACAAGTGGTCGATCCTTGGCAACGTATACTTATTCTTAATCGTGACCTTGTTCAATTCTCTGTAATCATTGCAAAGTCGCATCGATCCATCCTTCTTCTTAACGAACAATATCGACGCTCCCCGCGATGATACACTCGCTTGGATATACTTCTTGTCCAAAAGTTCTTGCAGTTGCACCATCAATTCTTTCATCTCCATCGGAGCCATACGGTATGGGGCCTTTGATATTGGGGCAGTTCCTGACGCTAGATCGATCACAAACTCCACTTTCCTTTGACGCCCCCAAATTCAGATGCATGTACCTCGAATCTGGTGCACCACGATCTAACTTATACTAATAACAAATCCACCGAAATAATAAAATTATTTCCATTGATGTAATGTGACAACCCAGAAAATCGGATTGTCCAGAAATTTAGATTACAGAATTAATAATTAATAAAAGTAATTTTATTTGATTATATTCTATGTTATGTGTATATTAATCATTCTATGACATAGGATAATTAGAAATGGGAAGGATTCTGGCTACGAGCTAGAATGAACGAGTAAGAATTTTTAAGACGAAAATAAAAGATTTCTGAGAATAAAAATATTTTTGAGAAAAAGACAAAAAAGGTACTATTCATATATGAAACCTAAGAGTTAGGGTTTAACCCTAAAGGTTAGGGTTTAAGGTTAGGGTTCTGACCCTAAGCCTTTCTAGGAGTTCGGAATGTCAGAATGACATTCTGTCTAAAGATTTGACGGCAATAGGTCATGAAAAGTTAAGTTAGCCGATAAAAGTTTTCTCTAAAAGAAAAGGACGAAAATCACTATTCATCCATTTCTGTTCGGGAATTTATTTAGAGATTCCAAGAAACGCGTAATGATAGGATTTTGAGACGAGATGAAATATGTAATAATATTTCATTTATGGCCAGCGAAGTTTTCACTCTCGAACTTAAAACTCCAAGGGTTAGGAAAAGTGAAATTAAAGAATTAAATGATTATGTGTAATAATAAATGATTATTATACATAATGAATACGCGTATAATACTAATTATTATACGAGTATAATACGAGGAGGATACGAGAATTAATACGATGTATAATACAAATTTTATACGAAGTAAATAGATTTAATTTGAATTAAATATAAGAATTTAACTCGTGGATCGAATCGGCGGGTAAATGGATGGTTTAAACCCATGGGGCAACCCATGGGCATGTGAGTGCACAAGGTGGCCATGTGCTAGCATGTGCTAGCACATGGGGAGATAGAGGTTGCACATGGGCTCAAACTTGGGCACAAAGAAAGGGCGAGGAGGTGGTAATAGTGAGGAGGTTGGGCCTAAAAGACCCTTAAGCCCTTGGTCTTGCAATCTCTATAAATAGTGGGCTTGGCCCTTCATTTTCCTTGGTTGAAATCCCACCAACAATGGAGAAAGAAGAGAAGATGAGAGGAAGAGCTTGAGGAAGAAATTCAAGGAAGCCAAATAAGCTAGCTTAAGAGTTTTGTCATGAACAAACTCAAGAACTCAAGAACACTTATAAGGTATAAGTGTTAAACTTTCAATTTTCATCTTCTTTCAATTCTTATATTGATAGAGAAGTGAAAATGATAGAGAATGAATTGTAGGAAGTATGGAGATTGATATTAGTGGACTTTAAACCATTAATAATCAAGAACAAGTGAAATCATAAGTAAATGATTAAGGAGTTAAGAAAGAAATATGTTAAAACCTTGAAATGGTTAAGTTAAACCATAATGAAATGGTTAACGAACGAAAAGATGTTAGAAGATGTTAATGGATGGTTCGGATGAGTTATATTAACTCTTCGATGTTATAAAGTTGAATTATCAAACTTATAACATTAGAATGCAAGAAAATGTAAAATCATAATCATAACATTGATTAAGAACGAAGAACGAACGAAGAACACGAAGAACATAATGATGAAAGCCATTAAAACTTAGATGTTTTAGATGGTGAGAATCATAGATTAACCACCAATGGATTGATTACATTTGGTTTGACGTAAAAATAACAAGAAATGAAGATTCGGCGAAAGTTTATGCGATTAGACGTTAAGCGTCGAAATCGTGAATTTCCCGGAATGAAAGTCAAAAGTCACCGTGTGACTCAGAAATGATGGTTTTCGATTGCAACACGGGAAATTATGTAAACAAGACTTGCGAGAGCAAGAACAAATGATTTTAGAGTTAAAGCGAAGAAACAAGCGTCGAACGTTCGCGAACGTTCGACGAATACGTAAAAATGGACTAATCGGTGAATTTCTCATCGACAGATTTGGAAGCGAATTTTGACTTGATAGGATGGTAGAGCATGTTATTTGTGAACTTTTGGCTTTGGAACGAGCCAATTCCGAGTTGTAACGGTTACGTTACGAGCTTGGAAATTTCAGAATTTTCATAGACTTAGAAATTTTTCTGAGATGTAGGGATAGCGCTGCAGCGCCACCCAATAGGCTTAAAACGGCGCCGGAGCGCCACTCCGGGGAGAAATCCATGGACGGGTAGCGCTACAGCGCCACTCCAAGAGGAAAATCTGGCGCCGCAGCGCCAGCATGGCAGAAAATTCTGACATTGCTAGTAAGTACTTAACCTTTTGCATATCAATTAAGGGGCTAGCAAGTGATGTAATATAAGCTTTAAACAACATGTTTAATCAATGTTTATGAGAGTTAAACGTTGAATAAACGTAATTGAACTTAAGCTTGGAAACATTAACCAAAGTTTAAGTTGAAGAACAAGTTAAGATCTCGCCGATCATCATACTTAGTGATAATTGATGAGAGTTCGAGTGAACATAGAATTCACTTAATGTAACACTAAGACAAGTGATTTAAACCTTAAGTAAAGGTTGAATGAAATTAAGAGACTAGTAACGTGAACGCAGGATACGTGAACGTTTCTCGTGAATAGTATCGGCGTTGAGTGAACGCTCTAAGTATACATTGGCTGTATAACTTAAACGTTAATGAATGTTGGCATGTGATTGGTAATAAGCCGTAATGAACGGTAATAAGAGAATGAAGAACGTATAATGTGAAAAGTCGAGTTAATGTTAATAATTTGGATAAACGTTCAGAGTCGTATGGACCGGACGTGGTAAGGGAATGTAATGAAATAATAGGAAGAATGAAGTAAAGATTGGTCGCGTAAATGTAGATTATAAGAACGCGAACCATAAGAAGTAAAGAGAAGATAAGCTAATGCTTAAGTCATATAATGACTAATGGATATTTGTATTCCTTATGTATTATATAGGGAATTGTGATGAACGATAAGGCGTAAGAAGTACGCAGCGCTAAGGCAAGTTTCCTAATTGCGTTCATTTCCATATGAATGCAAGTTTCTAATCTTGCTCAAGTTCTACTTGATGCAAGTTCCTAACTTCATTCATTTTCATATGAATATTAGTTTCTTAACTTCCTTGGAGGTTGAACATGAGGAAAAAATTTCGTATGTGCAAATATGTGATATTTGTACTAGATGGTATTATGGATTAGGCCTTGTGCCACAATGTTAACCCTTCAGTGTTTCTATGAAATGAACTGTTCTATGATTGAACTGTTAAGTGTGAAAGAGTTTGGTTTATTCATGAACTGTACTTGTTAAGTCTATGCTAATGATTCTAGCCAGACATAGTATGTATGGAAAAGGTAGAAGGATGAAAGTATGATAAATATAGGTGATGTATGTTTAAAATGATAGGAATTGGAACGTATTCCTATTATTCGAACTGCTTCATAACCATTGTTCAGTTATTGAAGACTTAAAAGAACTTTGATTCTTGCTTTGGTTGTTTACTCAACTGCTATGACTTGCTGAGCAATTAAATGCTCACACTTGCTTGAAATAAAAATATTTTTAGCAAACGACGGTAATATATGAGGACAAGATGAAGATCATGATGATAGATGGTCCTGCTATGGTCGCGAGTACCATTAGCATCACAAGATGAAGAACTGTTCATGTGATGAACACATGTGAAGATCAAGCCAAGACTTGAAGAATAGTTAGGTTAAAACTATTCTGTAGATGCGGTGACTAGTTAAGTCACGATTGTAATGTAATAAAAATAATGTAAATACTTAGCAAAAAAAAAGAATAATGTTAATACCATTATTTTTAAAGAATGAACGTTTTGAGGTAAAAGAACCTTGGAATGGTGTGAATATATCATGTATCTTCAGGATATAATGATGTATGTATGGAATGGGAAGTATTGTAACGCACGGAGATTCGGCAAGAAAAATATGTCGGATTTTGGGGCGTCACATATAACATAAATATTCTCGTCCCAAGTCTCGAAATTATTACTAATACACTTCATAACTTAATCCAAACATAACTTAATACATAACATTAACTATGTCTTAATATAACAAAAAGAAAACATCCTAGCATAGAAAAGCAAAGCTACTCCATAGCCTTGCCTTCGCTCTTGTTCTCTCCTGGGGTTCCACCTTGCCTTGTCATAACTGAAATGTTTAAGGGAAGCAAGAGTAAGCAACAAATTTACCCAGTAAGTGATATGACAATAAATGTGAACATGTGTATATACAGTTCTTAATCTCAAGGGTAAAATGGTAATTAATAGCTTAGAAATTTAAATAAGAATGTTTTGAACAAAGTCAATATCAATGGTTCCAAACCTATCCTTTGAAGTCAATAAAGAGTCACTATGGACCGAAAAATTATAAAAGCATTCAATATTTTAAAATTTTCAAGTGAATGAATAGATGTCACTGAGTATCACTATGGACTAAGATTTGTAGAATCAAAAGAGTTCATCAAATTCCAAAATAAATATTAAATACTGAGTAGTCGTTATGGACCATGAACTCCTGCTAGAATTAACAGTATTACCCTGCTAATCCAATAGGTACAATAGATGATCAGCCTAAAGTATCCGGTGTTATGCATAACATCCCCCTTCTGTGCGAGCAAGTGTCGGTTCCCCGACGTTGTATAGTTTCCCCTTCTATGAGGGTTGTTCATCTCAATTAATTTTTAAAAGTCTGCACCAAAGCAATTGGTTTGGATCGCTTTCAAATTCATAGATATTGGTCTTGCCGAATCAAATGGCATAGACGCACTTTAACACACTTAGGAACAATTAATACGCTCAACGTTTGTAACAAGATTCAAAGAATCATTTTCAAAGATGAAAGTATGATTTAAATCAATCTTCAGAGTATGAATAATAATTTTCAAGAACTTAGAAATCCCAAGAATTAGAAAAATTAGCTTATACGATCAATAAATATACAAGCCCAGACATTTGCCCAATATATATGGTTTGATATAACAACAATTGGAAACTTGCACAATATTCAAGGTTGTGTAGGTTAGGATTCTTGCATTTAATATGAAAACCAAAAGAAGTTAGAAATTTTCATAATATATAACAGTTGGTATAACAATAATTTATTTACTCAAGGTGAGGGAACTGGCACAACGCACAGAGTTGTGTAAGTAGAGAACTTACACAAAAGTGATAAGGTTTAGACACTTGCACAATATCCAAAGTTGTGTAAGTTAGGGAACTTGCCTGAGCCGTTGATTATATCCGACCTTGACTTCTTATCCTTTGAATAACCTATGTTTATCATAGTCATTCTAACGGTTAATCTCTATAATTTTTTCACATATAAATCCAATTGATCTATCACATAAACCTCATATAATTAAGATTCACAAATCAATCTATTTAATTAATTATTCCTTTATCCATCACTCTCTTCATTCTATTTATTAGTCTTTACTTTATTTACTACAAATAAAACAATCTTCTATTATTTTACTTGTTTAATTAATGGTTCACGATTTAATTTATTTATTCATATACAAATAAATGATTCTTACTTTATTTGTTATCATTTAATTACTCTTTAAGTAATTTTTCTTAATTATTATTCATTAACCTTCAAAATACACAATTACTTCATTTGCCACAAATAAAATAATCCTTTTATTATTTTATTTGCTTAATAAATTGTTCACTTTATTTTATTTATCCATGCCTCATTACATAAATAAAGTAATCTTGCCTTGCTTAGTATTATTTAATCACTCATTAAATAATTTTCTTAATAATTAGTCGTATTTTATTAGCCCACAAATAAAATATTCTAGTTACTATTTTATTTGTTTAATCTATAATTAGAGTTATTAGTTCATAATTAAATAAATTTTAATATTATTTAATTGTTTATTCTTCATTAATTCATAATTAATTCACAATTATCTTTCAATTTAAAATAATCTTTACAATTAACTTACAATAAAAATAATTCTTTAATATTACTTTAATTGCATTTTTACAATTTATTAAACCATATTTAAAATAATCCTTACTATTATTTTAATTGATTAACTAAGCCAAAGTAATTACTATATACAATTAAAATCTCATTTTAATTGTTTATTAGTAACTCACAATTAATATTAATTATTATTTTATTTTATCTTGTTATTAATCTAATTTTATCTTAAAAAAACAAGCTTTTACCCGTTTGACCCGACCCGACCCAACTCAGAAAATGGCCTAGCGCCTAGGCTCTTGAAATAAGCCTGGGTTGAGAGCCTAGGCGCTCCCCAGCAAAATCCGAAAATCTGATTTTTCAACATTTTGATTTTTTGACCCTTTTTGATTCAATCTTCCATAACTTGTTCATTTTATATCCAAATGAGTTCAAACCACTTCCATTACCTCATAAACTTACATATCTTCAATATTTAATATCTTGAACATTTTTCCAACATATTTATTTAATCAAAGTATTGGTCTTTCCAAGCTAGGGTTCATACTTGGACATGTTCTACTAATCATTTTACTATAAGTTCGTTTTAAGTCCGATTCCGACGATTCCACTTGGGTTATGTTCATATCTCATAGATGTTCAACATAGTATTTTTGGATAATCAATATAGCTTACACATTTTATGACATTTATCGTCAAGTCTCATGTTCATAAATATTTTATTCTAGGTTTCATGCTCACATGCTTTTCCATGATTTATTTTAACCTAGATCACAAACCAAGACATATAAATCACATATTCTCCTTCCAATATCCATCCTTATAACTTCGGATCCATCATGATCCCACAACACACAAACTCCCACAACCAAGCATGCATTTTTCTACTTAGAATCATATATACTAACTTATCTTTATGAACTTACTTCTTGAAGGCTTTCTTCCTCTTAGCTAGGAACCTCAAGTAGCTCTCCACCTTTGCTTCTCCTTCTTGAACTCCACCAAAATGTAAGCACTTCTCTAGTTTTTCTTCTTTTCTCTCTAACTCTCTCTATACTACTAATACTTATGAAATTTCAAGTAAATGATGTAATGAACTACGAGGGGTCCTATTTATAGGAAAACTCATATACCAAATACATGTACCAAAACATGTATAATACTTGTATTTTATACACCCAACTAGGTAACCATTGGTAAAAGTTTAGTTGGTGAAAAGGTTACCTAACCCTCACCAAATGTTGTACTCCTTCATCATTGTTCATATATGTTAACTTGTAGGCTTCATGTAGCAATAAAAATCAGCATTTTGATTATTAGAGGGGTGGTTTTTTTGGCCATGATGCCCCATTACCCACTTGTTACATTTTTTATTTCATCTTTTGTTAATTGCTAGCTTATGTACACATATACCTATATATATATATATATGCATATAGTCTTATATATTCCCCCCCCCACACACACACACACATATATATATATATATATATATATACTTATCCTATGTATGTACAAATTCATATAATCATATAATCTATGTACATTGGGTTAGTCCAAATAATATTTGAAATGGGTTAAGTACAAGCACTTACATACACATTTATATATCTATACATATATATACATCCACATATATGTAAATATATTACATCCTATTCATTTCCATTACACATTGGGCTAATTATCAATTCTAGCCATCCTAACTACTTAGCCCATAATTCCTAATACATTAAACATGTCCCATTATTCTCATTAGGCTTAATTACTGCCTAGCACATAATACTTGGGTTATATTTCCTAACACTTGTAGGCACATCAATTTATTCACCTTGGGCCTAATTATATTCCATAGTCCAATACATTATTAAATCATGCCTTAATTAGTCCAATTAAGTAATTAGTTATGCCACACAAGGCTTATCACTTAAGCTTAATTAATTATAACCAAGTTCATCATTATCCTTCTCAATCATCACATGCTTAATTTAATTCAATTTGAATTATTAAGTTACATGACAAATATGTATACATGTACTCAAAATTTTCAAACACGCTTATTTTCATTACTAATATTATTAATAAGATAAAAGAAAAATCACGGGTATTACATCCCCCCTTATAAAGATTTTGTAACGAACAAGATTTTTGTAATTTAAATTGAATATTTATTGAATTAAATAAATATTTTTCGATGATTTAATTATTGAGTTAAATAATTAATTGATGAAATTGTGGTAGATTAATTTAATTATACGTGTCACATTAGTTAAATTAATGTGGTGAATTTTATATTCAAAGTATGTATTTAATTGAGCTTATTTGATTAATATATTAATTAATAAGCATAATGTTATTCTAATTAATTTAAATAATTAATTGGAGATTTAATGATTTGGCATAATTAATGAATGAGAATTTTAATTATGTGACTATGTGATTTAATGTGGATTTATGCTATTTTATTTAATTGATTTAAATAACATTAATTGATTAATTAAAAGTGTGACATTATTAAACTATATTATAGTAAGTTAATTAAATTAAGGAAAGGAGAGTGAATGGGAGAAACCAAACATGGCCTTATGGGGAGTTGATCAGTTAACCCACTATGGGACTAACCGACGACCACTCACCCACTATACACATTATACGTATTACGCTATACATATATCTTATACATCAGTCTTATATTTTATATTACAAACATCAGAGAACTTAGAGAGATTAGGAGAGAAAATTGAGAGAAGAATCGATTAGAGAAGAGATTGAAGAATTAAAGCCCATATCATCATCTTCACAGAGTTTACTAGGGGTAATTCCTTTGTCCCAATTTATTTCACGTACTATGTTTCCTTCATGAACATATATTCTGAGTTCTCCGTGTATGGGAAAAATTAGCAATTTTTGATTATATGCTTATATATGTGTTATTATATCATTATAACATGTTTTGTATTTGGTATGAATGAATTAAAATAATCGAATTCATGTAATTAGGCCTTAATTGGGTTTTCAAAATTTTACAGAGTTTTTCCATTTACGAGCTTTAAAAATTCTCTGTGAATGGAAAAAATTGATATTTATTCATTATATGGCTATATTTGTGTTAATATGTGTTTATAACATATTATATGCCATATATGCATAACTTTCAGTGATCACACCATGGAATTTTGTTGATAATTGGGTTTTCAAAAGTTACAGAGTGTAAAAATTGTACATATGGCCCATATAGCCCTTACGTACAAAATTTACACGCCTTATACGTTTATTTAACTTAAATTGATACTTGCATGTAATTATGTACGTTTAAACGAACAAAATGGAAGTTAAACGAACGGATTCGGTTTTATAACGAATCCGTAACGTTGAATTTCTTGTTTTCCTTTAAAACTTTACAAAATATTGAAAACAGTGAAAATAGATGCCTTGGATTGTGTAAATACGTAATTTAAAATGCTAAGATCATGCTAAAAATGTTATATAATGTTTCTGTGGAGTTTTTACATTATGGGTAGCCTTATAATTCATTACGTTAGTTTAATTTGGATTTATTTGGGCTTCTCTGTGTGTTCATCGCGAACCAGGGAGTGCACCAGCAGAGGGACCCGCCCCAGCGGGTGTTCATGGGTATTAGGACCCGCCCCAATGGGTATAAAGGCTGTCCAGGAGCCTTTGTTTTTTTATTTTCGAGACTGTTTTGACCTCCTGTAGTAAAATAAGCATAACTTTTTCATACGAACTCCGATTAAGGCGATTCATGATGATTCGGAAAGATAACGAGTAGACCTACAACTTTCATTCTTTAAGTTTTTCAATTTGAAATCGTTAAAATGGGTAAAAATGGCCATCTTTGTGACTGATGCATATTCGGAGGCAATCGGAGGGTTTCGGACATGCACGCACACAAGTGTAGTGTTCTCGATAATAAAAGATTTTTTAAGTTACATAAATGAATATTATATGATTTGAAGTTCATGATTAATAAATTAAGTTATTGACATGTATAAGATAATGTGAAGGTTCAAGTTAACAAACTAAGTGCGAACTTGAATATCGTAATTGTAAAACTTGATTATGATTGTTTAAAGGGCTATACATGTGTGATATGCATGTTGTGAGTTTACATTCATGTTATGTGGTTAGCCATTGAGTAATATTATAAACCAAGTTGTAAGTCGAACTTAAGTGAATAGTTCTACAGTTAAACATGGTAGTTATGAAAACTAATCGATGTCGTATACATAATGTAATGTGTAGGACGTTGAGGAAGTGAATTGTAATTATATTTGTAGCTTGTGCAAGAGGCAAGTATCCTATCCCTAACTTATTGATTTAGCAAGTTCCCTAAATTCTAATTTATTCATTTATTAAGTCTTAGACTTGTGTTTCTATATCGAGTAAGCTCGTGTTCTTAATTGTTCAAGTTCGAAATTCATATTACATATTGTAACTCTTTTAAAAGCATGATTCAGTTATACAATACTTATTCGATTGTATACTCTTGAGATTTATTATTCAAGTTGAATATCGATGTTATTGTTGAACCTTATAGGACTAGTGAACCCTTATTGATTCGACTAGTCCATAGTTGATGAACGTTCTAAATTCCAAAATACTTATTGAGCTTATCCAAACCAAACTTCCTTTGGTGCGGACTCTGATGTCAAAACTGAGATGAACAACCCTGTAAAAGGGGATTATTTGCGCTTTAGCGTTGAGATATTGTGCACAGTATGGTACTAAGGGATGATCCCCCTAAGTACGAGAAGTAGAGTCCATAGTCTTATGACTGTTAAAGGTTTAAAGCATAAAAACTTTACAACCTAGGACATAGTTCAAGGTCTTATGACCCTCAGACGTTCTTTTGATTCCTGTTATTCATTCTTGAGTCAAAAGTTGAGTTTCTTTATTCAGATGTCTTTGATTCACTCGCATGTTATTATATTGTTGTCATATTATTATACTTGTGGGCAATCGTGCTCACTCTTGCGTAATAATAACATTGCAGTTAAGAACGAAAGGTCCAACGAGCCTTCTACTAGCAAAGGCAAGGGCAAGGTCAACAAGTGATGAAGACTTGTTGTTTATTTTATGTGTTTATGTTTCAGACTTATATTAGAGTTGTGTAAGACTTATTTATTTGTTTATGTTCCGCATAGATGTTTAAGGTTAGTATGACCTGGGATTTATTTTATTTATTACTCAGATGTTGTAACCCCATAAGGGGAGGATTTAATTCTATTTATTGTATGGTTTGCATTTACTATGGGTAGATAGATAGATAATATTCGTACAGTGAACACCAAGTCCCGTGGAATTGAAGTACCCGGATTTGGGGGTGTCACAGGTTGGTATCAAAGCTGTAGGTTATGAACCTTAGGTTGGGGGAAAACCTTAGGATAGTAGCCTTTTTAGAGATCGAGAACATAGTAATGATAACTCTTATCGAGTTCTAAGAAAGATAATAACTTACCTTATGTGTTATGTGCATATACTTATATATTTGAGTATCGATTAACATCACGTAATTACTAAAACTTAAAATTTTATTTGTCAGGATGACAGATGCTGGAGAACCTAGTCAGTCCAGGGACCTTATACCCCTAGAGGCTAGAGAAGAGGAGCCCCGAGATATCCACGTAGTCTGGGAGCAGTTAGTCCAACGAGAGCCATCACCCTTGATCACAGTCATTGGTCAGGAGTATGTGCCGGTGTCTGATTCAGATGAGGACTCTGAGGAAGACCCTGAGGAGATTGAGGTTCAGGCTGAGGCAGTCGTAGAGGAGGAGGAAGACCCTGAAGAGTTTCTGCCGAGCTCTATCAGTGCCGAGATGTATGACGAGCTGTATGACCGTAACATAGAGTTACGTGATACTGTTCAGGAGCTGAGGGAGACTGTTCAGGAGCTGAGGGAGCGGTCGGTTACTCAACAGTCTACCATCGAGCTGAGGGATGGAGAGGTTGAGGCTCTTCACACACGTTTGGGAAATATAGAGTGGAATTTGGTTCACGAGAAAGGCCAAACTAAGCAGAAGTCAGAGGAAATAGAGGAATTGAAGAATGAATTGAAAGAGAAATCAGCAAGGCTGGCCATAGCAGAGGAGGCTTGGGTAAGGGAATCACGACGAGCAGATCTCGTAGAAGATAATTGTCGGGCGAAGAAGGCCAAGCTTGAGGAGACGTACTCTACGCTTCAATATGCAATTAATGAGGCCCAGGATCGGGTTATGAGGTACCCAATTCAGTTCGAAGAACTACCATCATACATGCTAGATCGCAGGACGATGTCTCGGATTATGGAAGAAGAGCGTGGCAAAGCTGTTCGTCGCCTTAATGGGCAGTGATAGGAACATTTGATTTTGTGAAACCTATCTGGTAGTTAATAATGTAAATTCCAATGTGTTTATAAGCAGAGGAATATTTTATGTTTTAAATCCTGTAGATTCTTTATCTCAGGATAGTTGATGTAAATAGCAGTGATGCTATCGTATTATGTTAAAACTTTTGATTTAGTAATATATCAGAGTTTATTTGAGATAATGTGTTGACTGATTGTGTCTAAATGTTTAAGTTAAGCCTTAAATATTTAAAAGATTGAATAAAGTTCTAATAAGCATATATCTTAACAGAAATATGCCGCCAAGGAGAAGACCAAACCGTCGACCGGCCCAGGAAGGGTCAACTAACAACAACAACGACGCCAATGCTAACCCCGTTCAGCAGTTGGCGAACTTACTTGCTGGAGCGCTTAACAACCAACCTCAAGCTCCACCAAACACAACGTTCAAGGACTTCAAGGCGGTGGGACCGCCAGAGTTTAAAGGCACCATGAACCCGATAGAAGCTCAAACCTGGGTTATGGAGATGGAAAAAGTTTTCGACGTCGCCAGAGTTAGAGAAGACCAGAAAACTGCCTATGCAACGTTCATGCTAAAATCCGAGGCCAGCTATTGGTGGTAAGCGAATAAGGTCCGGGGAGGTGAAGGTGTGATTACTTGGGAGAGGTTTAAAGAGATGTTCTTCGAGATGTACTTTCCGACCAGTTCGCAGAATCAAATGGAGGTCCAGTTCCTGGAGCTGAAACAGGGGAATATGTCCGTACTGGAATATGCGGCGAAATTCAATGAGTTGGCTAGGTTTGCCACGTATCAAGTGCACACCGATCAGAGGAAGGCAAGGAGGTTTGAGCAAGGCCTGAAGCCCTGGTTGTATAGCAAAGTGTCAACGTTCCAATTGAACACTTTTGCTGGGGTGTTGGAGAAGGCCATTCTCGCTGAAGGTGGGAGTGACGCTATTACAAAGACACTCTGCTGAATATATCCTTTATCTAACAATTCTTGCAGTTGTATTATTAATTCCTTCATTTCTACCGGCTGTTAGTGTAACATATGAGATTTTTTTTTGTTGTGATTCTGGGGACAGAATCCTTTTAAGGAGGGAAGATTGTAACGAATGAGATTTTATATATTAATTTTAAATATTTATTGAATTAAATAAATATTTTATTTTGTTAGGAATATACATGAGAATGTTATTCCTTTTTATATAAGATTTGATTATGATACAAATGAATGAATATGCAAGTATGCTTGCATTGAAGAAAGTTGTAAAGTCCTTTGATAGATAATAGGAATATATATACAAGGACTTAGAATGAATTGATCAAATATGTTAGGTTGATCCTATATAAACAAAACAGCTTTGTAAAGTCCTTAAAAAGAAAAGATATACAAGGACTATAAATAGAAATATCAATCTTGTTAGGTTGATCTTATAAAGTGTAATAGATAGGCATGTCTGATCATCGAGCATTGCACCAGCCGTCATAGCCTGCCAGGAGAGACAAGGAAGACTTGAGAACTATCAAGGCAGAATCATAGTCTGCAAGGATAGTAGATCTCGGAGTTCGTAGTCTTCCATGAGAGATAAGGCAGGATCGTAGTGTGTCGAGAAGAACTTTCTCAAAGCCGTAGTCTGCTGAGGAAGGCATGGTCAGAATCATAGAGACAACCTGTCTGTGAGCCGACCGAGCGCCTGGCAAAGCTAAGTCAAGAATCGTAGGCCACACTTGAAGTATTGGAGTCTACTGATCATATCAGAGGCAGAGATCATAGTCGAGCCAGATCAGACGGGACAGCAAGCATGAAGGCAAAAATCATAGTCTATTAAGATCTGATCTCGGAGTCGTAGTGTCTGCAGAACTAAAGCAAGATCGTAGTCTGCAGAACTAAGGCTTAAACAAAGATGCTCACAACACCAAGGAAGAATCACAGTGTCAACACGATTCTCAACAGATGAGCACTCCCAGATTATCCAAAGTATGAAGCCTCTGGTCTGAGCTGCAAAGATACATTCCACCTGAAGGAAACCAGAGAGCACTCAATGAATGGCATGCAAGCAAACAGAATATCTAAGCACCAACTCAATCAACATCCTGATTGAGTTGTGAAGCTATTCAAGATGAAGTCTTCCACAAGCAAATCAGAAGAAGACTTCAGATATAGTGACTGACTAAAGAAAGTCAGCAAGTGCAGTAGCTGTCAAGAGAACAGAAGACAACGATCTTGGGATTAACCAGGATTGTAGTGTTTGCCAAACAAAGCAGGAACTGATGCAGTTTACACAGAGATACTGGCCAGCTTATGAAGAACAAGGCGAAAGTGATTAAGCATGGGTCAGACCATTGATGATAGGTGAACGGGAGATCACAAGGAGAAAGAGAGCTGGGCATACCAAAAATCTGATATGTCTTGCTATTCAGAAGAGGCCAGAGCAATAAGTCAAGCTATCAGTTCCTGAGATTAGTCAAGGCAAGCAGAAGTGTTGAAGCACTGCACAAGTGAAGGAAGAGGTGTTCTACATTGCAGATCCAAAGAACACTCTTCAGAATCGTAGTGTTATCTCTACCAGTCAATAAACAACATTCAACAAGACACACTACAATCAAGGTCCAAGAACATCTGCATCAGAATTGTAGAGTTCGATCATCTGAAGATTGAAGCATTGGCAACGGTTTAATCTGAAGATTGATATTCGAACGTTGCTGATTGAGGGCATTGATGCAGAAGGACAACTCCTGTAGATTTGAATCAAGGAATCAGAAAGGAGAAATAAAGGTGACTACTAGCCTGACACGGAAAGGTGACATCTCTGAGGCGGTAGGTGAAGTAGCAGACTGTCGTGTCAGTAATGTCATAAAGGAGTTGTCACGTCACATCAGCAGTCTGCACCAAATAACTCGAGATCTGCGAAGCAATTCAAATAGCTTCCAACGGCTATTTTCTAATGGAAAGATCATGGAAGGGTATTTAACAGATGAAGCTTCAAAGATTAAGGGTTGCTGAGTTGCAGAATCGTTGAGTTGTTGGAATGCTATATTATTGACTCTACGAGTTCCACCAGAGCTTAACAGAACAAGTCTCAGTGGCAGTGAGACTACGAAAGTGGAAGTGAAGCAAATTTGAAGAAGGACTGGAACAGACTAAAGCTTCACTCAACAACGATGAGGATGCCATTGAAGATGGCAGCTAAGCTGAGAGCTGAGAAGGCCAAGAAAATAGAATTCAGGAAAGTAGCAGAGCACAAAGAAGATCTAGAGAGCCACTCTACAAATCACCATGAACCAAAAGCTGAAATAGAACAGATGCAGAACTATGTCTGCATATCATTCAAGAAGGGTGCAGGGAATGCTAAGGACCAGAAGAAGTTGACCAGCAATGTCAAGCCTTAGCAAACCCGAATGGTGATGGTGCACAGCTGACATCAGATGAAGATGAGTAGAACATAAAAAATCTCAGCTGCACCAAAGAAGAAGTGGTCCAGACTCTACGCAGAATGCAAAGAGGACCACGCCAAACTGCTAAGTACCTGAGATGATAAAGCTTCAAGTTATCTTAGCAGCAAAGCACTAACAACAACTACAACAACAACAAGTAGCCAGGGCCTGAGGGGTCCTTGTCTAGAGGGACTAAATGAAGTTCAAGGCCTGCTGGGCTTGAAGAGTTCGTAGAGAACTAGAGTTCCAAGGCTGCTGGCCTTGAAGAGTTCTTAGTGAACTAGAGGTGTTCCAATCCTGCTGGGCTTGAAGAGTTCTTAGTGAACGGAAGTTCCAAGGCTACTGGCCTTGAAGGAATCTTAGTGATTCAGGGTGCTGCCCTTCCTTAGTGGAATTCCTGCTAGTGAAGCAGAAGAGTGGATTAGGAGTTTTAGTCTCTGAACGACTTAAAATCTCTTGTGTCTTTTACATTCAGTCATTTACTTTATGTCGTTTACATTATGTACTTAACTGCTATAACTGCTATGTATGTATTAACTACTTACAACTAAACTAACTCCATGAACAATGTATGAATGTTTATGAATATATCAATGAAGGGGGTCTTTTACTTATTCCGCTGTGCTTGAAAAGATTCTTATGTTTGTCATATGCTAATTCATTAGCAATACAAAATAAACTGGTAAAGTATTTGAAATTAAAAAGGATCTATTTAACCCCCCCTTCTAGATCTATTGTGTGCCTACTGGGAACTAACAATTGGTATCAAAGCAGGTTCTCATGCTATATTCAAAAGAAAATCGCTTTGAGTCTGATCCTAGGCGCAAACATTGTTCTAAACTTAGTTTAGTAGTAAGTCACTTGTAAATGCAGATGAGCTCACACGCTGGAAATAATGTGTACACGTAAATGTGTATATACATCTAAAGCTGCTCAGATTGGTCCATGTTCTTAAATGCCATAGCAACAAGACCAATCCTTGTCCACAGTCAATCTTGTAGTCTGCAGACCAGAGATGGGAAGTCAAGAGGCATCAACAACAAAGAATCAAGCATCCACCATTCTGAAAGATGAAAGGCTATACATGCGAAGAAATGCTTATCCAGAGGAGAAAGAAGAATTTCTCCAATATGTATTTGGCTAACCAGCAGTTGGATGTGAGCCCTGAGGTTCAAGGTTATCAAAGGAATAAAGCTGCCAAGACATTCCTAACTCATATCTCCAAGACTATGACTGATTGATCAAAGGTCAAATGGAGCAGCAGGTTGTCAGCATTGAATGCAAAGATATGCACATCAATGCCTAACATCATTATAGCAAGAAAAATGACTGTCAAGGAACTGACAGTGTAAAGGTACAGTTCCTCATTTATACTTATTTGAATATTATGTTGCATCACCTTATGCACTATAACAGTATCCTATCAAGAGACCATACTTTCCCTAAAAAGGGGAAAAGAGAAAGTACACTAAGGTTGAAAACTTAATTGCTAACAAACTTTCTCTCCATCCAAGTTTTAGGTTGAAGATAACATCTTGAAAGAAGTCTGAAATAAGTCATAAGCATATCAAAATTTAATTAAGCTTAAGTGGAGTAATCCTTGTTGAAGGGTTGGTATGTATGTACAAACCTATGTTCTAAGTTATTAATAATACATAGAGTATGATCAGTTCTAGAGGAGTATCTTGAAGATTCTTAGAAATTGATCATCTCCATGAATCAACCAGATACAAATAATTAATAGACTTGATTCTTACTCTATGAACATTCAAAATCCGTGAACATAACCAAGCAAAGGATGAAACCATCAAAGAAAAAGAGTGTCTTATTAAAATAGTTAATCTTACACACACTCATCATCATGCATTTTAAATGTCATATCTAAATCAGATATATGCATGAATATGATTGTTGATGCTAAATATGATGAAAATTCAAATATATGAGGAATAGGGATTTTGAAAACTAACCTAGCAGGACCCAATCAAGCTTGGGTACCAAAATAGAAATTATCTAAACCTGCAGGTACTTGGTCTATCTGACCACAATAAGGAATGCTGAAGCAGATGGCTTCAGTCACGAAAATTCAACCAGCTGGAGGCTCAAGACTATTTCAGCAATGTGCTTGACAAAATCATCCTATGCCAAAGCCTATTGTAGAAGACTTGCTGAGCCCACATGAATGAAGCCCATATGGTTACTGATCTCCATATAGAAGCGGGCTATTCATGACAAGATGAAAGAAATCCTCAATGCTTATTCATACAAAGCATATCAACTCAAAGGGAACATCAAAGAAGTTCACATCAGAGGATCATCAACCATTGATCATGAAGAATGCATCATATAAGCAGAACTCCACGTGTGCAGTCTACCTAAGAGCATAAAGAAAATTGTAGTGCTCTCCATGATCAAGACTGAGTCCAGCCTGGGCAAGCTAACATAGGACGATTATGGCACAATGACCATAATCGTAGTGTTCCTGGAGTCAGCATCAAAGTTCATTAATCTGATGAAGGAGAAAGGGCAACTAACTAAAGAAAGGATGTGAGATGTTGACAAATTGATAGTCTGAAATGATTCTTCATTCATCCTTAGCGTATACTGAAGAAACTAAGGAAGGACTACCAGCCTGCTGAAAACACCTGCTCAAGTGTCAGATGAAGAAAACTACGTTCGTAGTTCTGTCAATATTTGTGGAGTGATCAGTTTTGAAGATATCTCTCTATGATCTAATGGAGTCTATTCAATCATAATGTTCTCATCCAGAAGGAGATTTCCAAAGCTGCTCTCTTATGCTTATGAAGAAGTAGAAGAAGAAAAGCAGTCACAAAATAAAGAAGTCCTCACTCACTACGATTGTGGAGTTATCACTAATCGTAGAGTTCAGACTAATTAATACTGCGAATGGAGAAGCTGTAACAGCCTCCCAGCCTGAATAATTGCCAGGGCTGAATCTGAAGAAAGGACAAAGAGGAAGATGATAAAAGGATTGCTGATTGAAAAGGCTGAACAAAGCAATCAATCCCCAGTATCTGGTCCAACTGAGAAAGGACCAGAATCATAGAAGATGATCAGGACATGATCAGTCATGAAGAGCACACTACTGTACCTGATCAGACTATGATCTATACTGAGAAGGAAATGCAAGAACCAAGTGATGCTGATGTGAAAGAAAAGTTGAAGGTGGTGAAGATTATGGGAGAACAGATGAAGATATGGAGATGGTGAATCTCAGGTAGCAAAATAAAGAAGTGGAATTCTTGCCAGAAGATCTGAGATAAGCTCAGAAAAAAAGTCAATCATGGTGCATGTCTGTCGACCACACCACGATTATCAAAACCACTTTTGTCGAGTTCATAGAAAAAAGGAGCTAACCCTAAACAGAAATATTCTAGTTACAGAGTCCCAAAACTTTATGACTGATGAACCAAATGAAGATCCATAATCAGTAGTAACTTCCCAAAACGTGCTACTGATAACCATATCAACCACACACCTCAAATCGTGGAGTGCTTACGATCAAACATCTGATCGTAGTATAAGAGCAGGAGGACACCACGATTACAGTCTACACCAAAACCAACACCATTAAACATCAAGAGTTGGTAAATGAACTCCCCAACAGAGAGATCAATTGTGATGTCAGTACTGACCATGCCAAAGCTCTTCATCTGATAAGCGCCTCAAGGACAAACCTAATCCTTAGCCTTGGTCTAAGAGGTTGGCCCTTCCTGAGCAACCTTAATCCAGAAGAATTGCACATATTAACTACATCACAAGAATCTCTGCTAAAGTAAGCAGCATCTCATCAGAAGAATACAAGCTGCAAATGAGAATTGCCAATCCCTTTGAATCTAAATGAAGAAGTTGTCTATTGAAGCATGACCACAGACTACGATCTTCAAAGAAGATGCAAAAGTTGTAGGTCAGTCTTGGAAATCGTGGAGTACCAAGCTAAGTCATAAGTCACTCCATGGATTGATAAAGTCAATAGTCAACAGAAGAAAAGTCAACTCTGGTTAACTAACACGATGGAGAAGTTACAGATTGTGGCCTATCAACGTCTTACAACTGTCCCACTAAGAAACGTGGAGGGAAAAGTTACAAGAGGGAAATTCAAATTATTGGCAGTTTCATTTTAGAGAGTTCATCAAAAGCTGCAAGCCTATCAAAACCATACACTCACCCTCATAAGCCAAAACCTAAACACCTCCAAACAGCCAGACCTTCTCCAACAGTCATCAAATCTCGAATCACTTCCTGACATATCACAAGATCCTCACAAAGTCATAAATCCAGAAAACCTTAACTCTTCAATGGCAGACTGGCAAGTAATCACTGGCATTCAACTTGGTACAAAGAAGTTCGAGAAATCCGAGAAGAAGTTCAGAGATATTCTTGAGCTTGTAAAGAAGGCCGGATTTTTTGAATGCCTTGAGTCGAACACTCTTATCTATGTCAATCTAGTTAAAGAGTTCTACTCAAATGTGAATATGAGCTCTGAAACTCTAACGACAAAGGTCCAAGGCCAGATTCTGAAGTTAAAACCTACAGACATAAATCAATGTCTAGGTTTCCCTGACCTAGGTCTAAAAAATCTTGATGAAGTCGACACTGAAGGAGCCAAGAAGATTATGCGGTACCAAAGAAACCCTAGTCTGAAGGATATGAAGAAAAAGGAGTTTTATGAAGAATTTGAGTTCCTAGCAGAGATTGTAGGGAAATGCATACTATGCAAGGACATTGCACATGACACTGTGAATGATCAACAATTGAAGATTATATCTACAATAGTTCTGAGGAAGCGAATCAATTTTGGAGTTATCCTGCTCGACCTAATGTCCAAATGGCTGGACAAGGAGGAGAAGAAGAGGTTAACAGGGAAACAGCTCACAAAGGTTTTCCAAGGAAGGTTCTTGAGTATCATTCTGAAGAAGAAGCTGAAGAATAAGATTAAGGATGATGAAGGTGTAGTTCTAAATAGCCATAAGGTGATGACCCCTATGCTGTTTTCAAACTAGAAGAAGAACCCAATGGAGAACAAAAGGCTGATAACACATGGCAGCAGCAGCAAGAGTACTTTGAAGAAGAGAAAGGCAAGTGCCATGAAAGAAGAGGAGCTATCACACTATGAGGATGCAATTATCCCAGAGTCCAAGACTATAAAGCCCTCGAAGAAGAAAGCTAAGGTTGTGGAGAAGCCTAAGCTAGTTCCTCAAAGAAGACTGTCTACTAAAGAAGAAAACGTAGAGTTTGAAAAAGAAAAGGTAACTGAGAGCTTTAAAGATGAATCCTCAATCTATCAGTCGTCTGATAAGGAGAGATCAGAATCTGAAAAAGAGGAAGAAATTCTGAAGATGAAGAAAGAAATATGAGTCCTATGACCAAGTCCTAGAGTAGTCATTCTACTGATAAGGAAGGTTTGAAAGTCAAAGCAATTGGATCTCCCACTCCTGAAAGCCCAAGGAGTTCCCCTGCTACTTCAAGGGACTCAAGGTTCAAAGAAGAATTATCTGCTCATCAAAGAAGTATGTCTGATAACTCAGAGGCTTCAAAGTCTGAAGATGAAGAATTGTCTGAATCTCTTGAAGCTGAATCCCCAAAAAGAAGGAAGAGCAACAGATTGCGTGCTCAAGCTATTCTAGGAAAGAAAAATTCTGAAAAGGCTAGCAGCAAGAGACTGAAGATTGTAGAGCTTAGAGTGCCAAGTGAGTCTGCAAAGACTAACTCCGATGAAGATGATGATCAAATGATAGAACATACTAATGAGTCAGTTGAAGAAAGTCTGCACCAGTCTGACTCTAGGTCAGGATAGGAAGAAAGTATAGAGAACTCCAATCCTGAGGATGAAGTGCCAGAAGATTTTCACATTCCATGTCTTGTTCATCTCAAGAGAAGAATAGTGGTGGAAGTTGATGAAGAACCACTTGATGTACTTCCGGGTAAATGGATTAACCATGGAAATGAAAGGCTGAATGTGGTGAAGATGACTGCATCATATCTACTCAACAAACGTGAAGCTATGAAGCTAGACACTTCAATCTTGATACATGATCCTGAAATCAAGGACCATGCAATAAGGTGGTTTTATCCTCATATGCCATGGGTAAAGGCATCCATTATTGATGATAGTAGCTATTTCTCATGGTGCTTCTCTCACCTTCCCAACTTGGAGCTGGTAGCACAAAACTTTCCAAGGGTGAAGAAGTTTGCAACTCTGCTGATCAAGGACCAGTCTTACTTCAAAATCTATCGATATGCTGGAAACCATTACATTCCCTATGATTGTCGAGCAGATTCAGATGGTAGAAGGATCTTGCCTAAGTCTAAAAATGTAGAGTCAACTCACTCTACCAATGAAGATGATCAAACTGAGTTCGAAAAGCTCTATGCTGATCCAGCATTGCTTACTGATAGTCCTCCATCCTTTAACAACGATTGGTATTCAACGATTTATCAAATTCTCACTACCTTTGAGAGTCTGTCCATGGATGAGAATCGTAGAGTCCAACCTGATGCTTAGCAGGACGCTGACCAAACATCTTTTCAGACGGAGAATGAACAACCTGATGCCAGCTCTCTTCAAGAGCAAGAGTTGCTAAAGAACTCTGAAGAACTGATTGAGGAGATCTCTCTTATAGCTGCAGAAGTAAAGGACCTGTCAACAGGAGAAGACAATGAGCTGTCAAAAAGGCTTCAAGCCAGACTCTCAGACATATCCCTCAAGCTTCAACTAAGGGATCAAGTTTTTTTAAAGGCTATTAGTGATCAGAAGGAAGAAGCTCTATGATCTCAGAAGGCTAATGAAGAGCAAATTCTGTCTCTCTCTGACAAGATTGACAATCTAAATCAGTCTCTCTCCCTACAACTTGAAGCTCAACCAACAAGAACTCAAGATTGAGATTGGAAACTCATCTCACTTGATGGAGCAACTTATGTCAAATGTGGAGCATCTCTCACAAGTGATTAATGACAAAAAGGGGGAGAAAAAGAGACATAGAAAAAGGCTTTCAAGGAAGAGCAAGGAGAGAAAAATGAAGGAAGAAAAGAAGATTTTTGCGGCTGGCCGTGCCCAAGTTCATTATGGGTGCAGCTGCATCATTTTGTAGATTTGTTCTATTCGAAAAGGCAGTGCAGCTACGCCGCGCCCTAGTACAATCTGGGCACAGCTGCGCCAGCCCCTGAACAGAAACTGAAATTTTAATTTTTCCTTCAATTGAAATAAATTATTTATTTAATTGATAAAAGTTTAAAATAAAGGAGTTTATTTTATTTGAAATATGATTTCAGATTGCTACAAAAATTAAAGGAGTTTAATTTGGATTTGGTTTTTGATTAAAATAAAAGAGTTTATTTTGTTTCAAAACTAAATATTAGCAAAACTTTTTTCCATTAATTGATATTGATACATATATGGAATGGATTGATTATTCATGAGATAAATGTGTTTATTGATGCATATGTATGATATGTATGATAATAAATGGGGTTGATTATGGACTATTGACCAATGTAATTGGATTTTATTTTAGTTGGATGCTTGAATGTATGGATTTTATTAAATGGGGTCTGCGTACCTCGTCTTCTCTAATTTTTCTTGATGTAAAATTCTATCTTACTCCTATGTACTTTCCCTTGACTGCTGATCAAGGTTTCTATTTAAATTAAATAGTTTATGTAATATGAATAGTTAGAATTATCTTGAAGAGTTGGAGACCAAGGAGCGCGTGAAGACCCGTTTGTATGGAGCCCAAGTTTAAATGTAATAGTTATGTTTAAATTTAATTCTTGCACTCCTAGGTTTGACCTTTTGGTTCACTTGGTGGCTCTAGTGAACCAAACTAGAATTAAAAGTCCATAATCAATCCGGATAGAATATAATATTCTATATGTATGCTTATACTATATATATATATATACTATATTATGTAACATGCTTTGCATGTTAATTAATATGACGCGTATTTTATATATATATGTGCATGCGTGCTAAATAAGATGAGACAATTAATAACAAACCCCTCAAAGAAATTATATTAAGTTGTAACGTTCAAAAATTTTGGAATATCTAATGTCGCCTTTTAGCATGATAAAATAATAGAGTATTACATATTTAATATGAGTATGTTGTGCACACACAAGGCAAGTATTAAATATTTAAGATATTATTTTATTACATTGAATGTTTATAAAGGAATTGAACATTGTCGCTTTGTTGTGCACACACAAGGGCTGTAGTTTTCTCTTCACTTATATGGAAATGCTGGGTCCGACTTAACTTAAATCATTTTAGTTCGGATGTGCACACACTTGACCATTATGAGCTACGAGGCAAAATATAAGGAATTACATGATGATGTAATTGACAAGAGTTTTCTACCTATTTACTTATATATAGTTTGTTGTGCTCACACAAGGCTATATAAATTTGAAATAGGATCCTTATTCCCACTAACAAATCTTTAATTAGATTTGTCGAACTATATACTATGAGGGTAATATAGTTTGAAGAAAATAATGGAAGATACGAATTTAAAATAAAGACCTAATTTATTTTGGTAATTAATAAATGAATGTTTGCTAAAAATATTATTTTATTTCACATGCATAATTTAAAAATGTCACACTCACGATCACTGCGTAGCATACTTGAAGCTAACAAACTAACCGGCCCAAATTACACGAACTGGTTAAGGAATCTAAGAATTATTATCACTGCAGAAAAGATTTCTTATGTCCTAAATTCGTCTATCCCTGTAAATGTTGCAGAAGAAGCCTTTGAGGAAGAGATTACTACTTTTAAGAAGTGGCAAGATGATGCATTCGTGGCTCAATGCATCATGCTCGCATCCATGAGTAACGAGCTTTAGTGTCAGCATGAAACTATGGATGTTTCTGCTATATTGCTACACCTCCAAGAGTTGTATGGTGAACAAAGTAGGACTGCTAGATATGAGATATCTAAGGAGCTCTTTCGATCTCAGATGACCGAGGGCACTACTCTTGAGACTCATGTTCTCAAGATAATCAATTTGATTGAACGTCTTGGACAACTTGGGTTCATCATGGATAGGGGGTTAAGTCAAGATTTGATATTGCAGTCACTCCAATATACCTTCTCATAATTTGTTGTGAATTTCCACATGAATAAGTTCGATGTCAGCTTGCCTGAATTACTTAACATGTTGAAAATTGCTGAAGGACACTTTTCATCTAAGAAGAACCAAATCTTACTGGTGGATGATTCTTTCAAGAAAAGGAAGAGGCCCAATGTATCTTCTAAAAAGAAGAAAACCAAGAAGGCTAAGGGGAAGGCGAAAGTGAAAGATCAAAAGAAACCTGATCCAGTTAATAAAGGAATGTGCTTCCATTGCAATGAGCCGGGTCACTGGAAGAGGAACTGCAAGAAGTTTCTGGCAGAAAAGAAGCTTGGAGAAGCATCGACTTCCAATCAAGGTTTGTTCATGATTAAAATTAACTTTTCTAAAATTCAAACTTCTTCTTGGATATTGGATACCAGCTGTGGTTCTCACATATGTAATATGGAGGGACTGGTCAGAAGTAGAAAGCTGAACAAGGATGAAGTTGTCCTACGAGTGGGAAATGGAGTAAAGGTTGCTGCATTAGCTGTAGGGACTTATTGTTTAGCACTACCTACGGGCAAGTCCATTTATTTAAATAATTGTTATTTTATTCCAACACTCATTAGAAACATTATCTCAATTTTTGTATTGGATATGGATGGTTTTGACATTACATTAAAGAACAATAGTTGTTCTATTTATAATAAGAATGTTTTATATTGTGTTGGAAAATTGTTGAATGGACTTTACATACTTGACCTGCATGAAAATATATTTCAAATTGAACAAACTAAGAAACAAAAAAGAGATGATGTTAATTATACATTTATGTGGCACTGTAGACTCGGTCATGTTAATGAAACAAGATTATCCAAGTTGCATAAAGATGGGCTCCTAGAGTTATCTGATTATAAATCATATCCAACTTGTGAATCTTATCTCATGGGTAAGATGACTAAATCTTTTTTTAGTGGAAAAGGAGAAAGAGTCACATAGTTGTTAGCGTTGGTACACACAGATGTTTGTGGACCTATGATAACGAATGCACGAGGAGGGTATTCTTGTTTTATTACTTTCATTGATGATCATTCAAGATTTGGATATGTGTATTTAATGAAATACAAATCTGAATCATTTGAAAGGTTCAAAGAATTTAGAAGTGAAGTGGAGAAACAAACTGACAAAAGTATTAAGATTCTTTGATTAGATCAAGGTGGTAAATACTTAAGCGGTGAGTTTCTCAATTGTCTCAAAGAAATGATATAATCTCACAATGGCTCCACCAGGAACACCACAATTAAATGGTGTATCTGAAAGGAGAAATCAAATATTATTGGACATGGTTCATTCCATTATGAGTTTTACCGATCTTCTAGTATCATTCTGGGGTTATGCCCTAGAAGCGGCTGCATATCTAGTAAATAAGATCCTTTCGAAATCCGTCCCCAAGACTCCATATGAGATATGGATAGGGAGGAAACCTGGTCTTCAACATGTTAAGAGTTAGGGATGTCCAGCTTATGTGAAAAGGTTTCAAAATGATAAGCTTGGGACAAGATCTTGTAAGTGCACTTTTGTGGGATATCCTAAAAAAAGTATGGGACACTATTTCTACAATTCTACTGAGCAAAAGGTGTTTGTTGTGAAACACGCTACCATCTTGGAAAAGGAGTTTATCCTTGAAGGGGCTAGTGGTTGGAAAATAGATCTTGAAAAAATTTAAGAACCACAAACCACTACAGATCAATTGGATGAACCTATCTAAGTAGAGACACCTTCTGTACAACACCCTATTCGTAAATCTGGAAGAGTACCGAAGATACTTGAAAGGTATGGATTCGTCATAGAGGATGACAATGAGGTACATATCATGAATGATGATGATCCATTTAATTACGAACAGGCTATGAGTAGTAAAGACTCAGAGAAATGGCAAGAAGCTATAAAATTCGAGATGGACTTCATGTATGAGAACAAAGTATGGACTTTGGTTTCATAACCTGAAGGCATTCCTATGGTGTGCAAATGGGTCTTTAAAAGAAAGACTGGAGCGAACAGCAAGGTAGAGACCTATAAGGCTCGACTGGTTGCGAAAGGTTTTAAACAAAGACAATGTGTTGACTATGATGAAACTTTCTCACCAGTAGCGATGCTTAAGTCCATTCAGATTTTGCTTGCAATTGCAGCTTACTATAACTACGAAATCGGGCAGATGGACGTGAAAACGGCCATCCTCAATGGAGACCTTGAGGAGGATGTGTATATTGATAGTCGTGTGCATACAAGCCAATCATATATGATGATAAAGCACATACTTTGTAAACAATCTTATTTATTTATTAATAAAATATTCATTTAAGGCATATAATTATCTACATGGTGCTGTTTTTATAATATATAAATAACCCATAGTTTTAAGCAATGCTTTTAGAATCATGATGAGATCATGATAATGAGATCTAAATTCTTAGAAAGCTTAAAAACTAAAGTACCTGAGAGGTATGGATTCGTTATAGAGGATAACGATGAGGTACACATCATGAATGATGATGATCCATTGAATTACGAACAGGCTATGAGTAATAAAGACTCAGGGAAATGGCTTGAAGCCATGAAATCCGAAATGGACTCCATGTATGAAAACAAAGTATGGTCTTTGGTTTCACCACCTGAAGGTATTAAACCTATTGGGTGTAAATGGGTTTTTAAGAAAAAGACTGGAGCAGACGGAAAGGTAGAGACCTATAAGGCCCGACTGGTTGCAAAAGGTTTCAAACAAAGACAAGGAGTTGACTATGATGAAACCTTCTCACCAGTAGCCATGCTCAAGTCCATTCGGATTTTGCTTGCGATTGCAGCTTACAACGACTATGAGATCTGGCAGATGGACGTGAAAACGGCCTTCCTCAATGGGAAACTTGAGGAGGATGTGTATATGACACAGCCAGAGGGATTTATTTCAAAAGTTGTAACAAATCAAGTCTGTAAGCTACAACGATCCATTTATGGGTTGAAGCAAGCTTCTCGTAGATGGAACATTCGTTTTGATGAGACAATCAAAGAGTTTGATTTTATCAAAAACGAGGATGAACCATGTGTATACAAGAAGGTTAGTGGGAGCGCAGTATCATTCCTTGTATTATATGTTGATGATATATTTCTGATAGGGAATGACATTCCTATGTTACAATCCATTAAAATCTGGTTATCTAAAAACTTCTCCATGAAGGACCTGGGTGAAACATCCTATATTTTGGGGATAAAGATCTATAGAGATAGATCTAAAAGGATGCTCGGCTTATCCCAAGGAACGTACATTGATACGATGCTAAAGAGGTTTAGCATGGAAGATTCCAAAAGAGGTCTCATGCCGATGAGTCATGGAATAAATCTCTCCAAGAAACAGGCCCCAAAGATACCTGAGGAGAGAGACCGTATGAGTAAGATCCCTTATGCTTCTGCAATAGGATCTATCATGTACGGTATAATATGTACTAGACCGGATGTTGCTCACGCACTTAGTGTAACAAGCAGATACCAGTCGAATCCAGGAGAAGAGCACTGGAAGGTAGTGAAAAATATCCTAAAGTACTTGAGAAGGACTAAAGATATTTTTCTTATCTACAGTGGGTCTGAATTAAAACTCGAGGGATTCACGGACTCAAATTTTCAAACAGACCAAGAAGACAGTAAATCTGTTTCAGGGTATGTGTTTACCTTGAACGGAGGTGCAGTGAGTTGGAAGAGTTCCAAGCGGCAAACGGTTGCTGATTCAGTGACAGAGGCAGAGTATATAGCTGCAAGTGAAGCTGCAAAGGAAGCTGTTTGGATGAAGAAGTTCATAACTGAACTTGGTGTGGTTCCTAGCATTGGAGAAGCAGTTCCCGTATACTGTGACAACACCGGAGCGGTTGCACAGGCTAAGGAACCCAGGTCTCATCAGAAATCTAAACACGTGTTGCGGCGATTTCACTTGATCAGGGAGATCATTGAAAGAGGAGACGTCACCTTGGAGCGTGTAGACTCTCAAGACAACATTGCAGATCCATTCACTAAAGCTTTAACACAACAGCAGTTTGATCGTCACTTAGAGAAGATGGGTATGAGATACCATGGCGATTGGCTTTAGTGCAAGTGGGAGATTGATAGTAGTGTGCATACAAGCCAATCATGTATGATGACAAAGCACATACTTTATAAACAATCTTATTTATTTATTAATAAAATATTCATTTAAGGCATATAATTATCTACATGGTGCTGTTTTTATAATATGTAAATAACCCATAGTTTTAAGCAATGCTTTTAGAATCATGATGAGATCATGATAATGAGATCTAAATTTTTAGAAAGCTTAAAAACTAAAATAGTTCCCAATTGTGGGATTATTAAAATGGGGATTAAAAAATTCGGATAGATTGGTACATATGTTGCTTGCTCATTGGATGAGGATGACTGATCTCATGGTCATTTGTGTGGAGACACTAAAGCAAGTATGTAGGTGCTTATTGGAGAATAAGTTCACTGAACGTGACTCGCTATGGAATACCTAATGGAGTTGTACTCGCCTGTCAATAGGAATTCCTAATGTGATAGTAGTACATGTGATCCTTGGACTTGAGATCATCATAGTATCTTGTATGTAACAAATTATACTTTGACTAATTCCTTAAGGCCTTTTAAGGCATATATAGGGTATGCTTGGGTGTAATGAGTTACATATGGAGATAATGAATGATCAATAAAGAATCTACCACCTCTAGTAAAAGAGGAGATATGTCCTATGTGATTCGTTAAATGACAACCCAGGAATCCTTGGCCAAGGTAGAATGAAATTAGAAAGAGGTTTCTAATTTGTATTATTTGGAGTTGTGCATTTTCTAATCGAAATACATATAATTAAATAAATTAAGACTTGACAGTAAATCCATGTCTTATATTTAATTGGGACATTGTATGGTGGAAGGATTGAATTGTACGGTAACTATTAACTCACAGGTTCTTTTATGATTAATGTTGAAATCTATATTATCTGGAAAGTCGTTGATCGCTAGGGAGGCTTATCCCTATTGTAGAATAAATGTTATTTATTTAAATAGATTATTAGTTTAATTTGTTTATTTAAATAAGATTAGAATTGTTCTAATTGATTTATTCACAACCGGTTTAATATGGAGAACCTAAAGGGTCACACCATAAAAGGAAGAAGAATTATTTAAGAAGAAAATGGCATGATAGTAATAATGCATTAAGTATAATTAATTTAATCTATGATGATAGAATAAATTAAATAGCTTAATGTTTATTATTTAATATTTTAGAAATATTAAATATAAATTAATAAGAGGAGTCTTATTAATATTATTATTATTATTATTTTAATTCTAAAGGAGTTTAGGAATTAATATAATATCAGTACTCTCTCTCAATCCTAATAAAGATTAGGATATAAATTAATTAAAAGTAATTAATTAATTAATTAAATAAAACCCTATTCTAATTGGATTTGGAGGGTTAACCTAATATCTATATAAGAGAGTCTTATATCAGAAATAAGGTACGTGAATTTTTAAGGGTTGGGAGTACACATATTCTATAGAGATAGAAACAAGGGTTAAGCCAATAACCCATCTTACTGAGTTCTTTATCTTCCTTGGTGGATCACCGTTAGAGGCCAAACATTTGGGTGGCTGACATTGATCAAGGGAAGGAGCCATTACAGAGGAATCAAAGGAATCAAAGGAGTAGAACTTGTACCTGAGGAAGCTTAGATCTTCAAAGGTATAAATTGATGCACAAGAATGATCATGGTAATGGGGTTGTATAAATTTTTGAAAACCTAGTTTTTTACGCTTCCGCCCTATTTATGTGATTCGATTGCATGATTGCGTTACGTACAAACCCAACAGTGGTATCAGAGCCAATCTTGTGCTAATTATCAGTCTATGTGATTCCATACATGTATGATATGCGATTGGATCGAGTTCTGGGCAACAAAAATTTTTCAGATTCTGCGAAGCTGCGCAGCTGCGCCTGTACAAGGCAATATTGCTGCGCAGCTGCGCCGGGTGCTGTTCCTGGTTTTCATGCTGCGCCGGTTCTCTTTACATTCTTGGCGCAGCTGCGCCACTGGACAGGAACTGAATTTTTTTTTTATTTAATTAAATGAATGGTTTATTTAATTAATAAAGGTTTAAAATAAAGATGTTTATTTTATATGAAATGAGATTTCAGAATTGCTAAAATTAAAGAGTTTAATTTGAAATTGTTTTTGAATGAAATAAAGGAGTTTATTTTTTCAAAAAACAAAGTTTAGCAAACTTTTGCCCATTAACTGATATTAATACATATATAGAATGAATTTATTTTTCATGAGATGAATAAGTTTTATTGATACATATGATGATATGTATGGTAATAAAATGGATTGATTATGGACTATGACCAATGTGATTGGATTTTATTTTGGTTGAATGCTTGAATGAATGAGTTTTATAAAATGGGGTCTGCGTACCTCGTCTTCTCTAGTTTTATTCTCGATGTAAATTCTATCTCCTTTCTATATACTTCCCCTTGACTGCTGATCAAGGTTTCTATTTAATTTTAAATAGTTAATGTAATAGATATAGTTAGAATTATTTTGAAGAAATTGGAGACCAAGGAGCAAGGAACGCGTGAAGACTCATTTGTATGGAGCCAGGGTTTAAATGTAATAGTTATATTTAAATTTAAATTCTTGCACTCCTAGGTTTGACCTTTTGGTTCACTTGGTGGCTCTAGTGAACCAAACTAGAATAAAAATCCATAATCAATCCGGGTAGAATATAGTATTCTATATTGCATGCTAAATATTATATATATTATATTTTATACAAACATGCTTCGCATGTTTAATAAAATGACGCGTATTTTATATATATATGTGCATGCGCGCTTAAAAAGATGAGACAAATAATAACAAACCCCTCAAAGAAATAATATTAAGTCTGAAGCATTCAAATGATATTTGGAATATCGAACGTCGCCTTCTAGCATGATTAGTTAATAGAGTATTAAATATTTAATATGAGTTTGTTGTGCTATCCACAAGGCGAGTATTGAATATTTAAGATGTTAATTAATCACATTTGATGCTTATCAAGAAAATTGAACGATCTAGTCTTGTTGTGCTATCCACAAGGACGAAAATATTTCTTTTTTGAATTTATAGAAGTGCTAGACTGGACTTAACTTAAATCATTTTAGTTCGGATGTGCACACACATGACCATTATGATTTAAGAGGCAAAATAAAAGGAGTTACATGGTGATGTAATTGACAAGATTTGTCTACCTATTTATTTGTATATCGCTTGTTGTGCTATCCACAAGGTTATATACATTTGAAATGGGATCCTTAATCTCACTAGCAAATCTTTAATTAGATGTTGCTGAACTATATGAGTGAGGGTAATATAGTTGGATGAAAATAGTGGGAGATACCAATTTAAAATAAAGACCTAAATTTATTTTGGTATGCAAAGTTAATAAAATGAATGTTTGCTAAAATATTGTCTTTTCACATGCAGAATTTTAAAAATGTCAAAATCACTAATCTCACTACGAAGCATACTTGATGCAAATAAGCTTACCGGCCCGAATTATGAGGACTGGCTAAGAAATCTGAGAATTGTTCTCACTGCTGAAAAGATTTCTTATGTCCTAAATTCCACTATCCCTGAATCTGTTTCAGAAACAGCCTCTGAGGAAGAGATTGCCACTTTCAATAAGTGGCAAGATGATGCATCTGTGGCTCAATGCATCATGCTTGCATCCATGAATAACGAGCTTCAGCGTCAGCACGAAAAAATGGATGTTCCTGCTATGCTGCTTCACCTCAAGGAGTTGTATGGTGAACAGAGTAGGACTGCTAGATATGAGATATCTAAAGAGCTCTTCCGATCTCGGATGACCGAGGGCACTGCCGTCGAGACTCATATTCTGAAGGTAATCAATTTGATTGAACGCCTTGGACAGCTTGGGTTCGTCATGGATGGGGAGTTGAGTCAAGACTTGGTCTTGCAGTCACTCCCTGAGACCTTCTCGCAGTTTGTGGTTAATTTTCACATGAATAAGCTAGATGTCAGCTTACCTGAGCTGCTTAACATGCTGAAAACTGCAGAAGGTCACTTCTGATCCAAGAAGAACCATGTCTTGATGGTGGATTCTTCCAATAAAAGGAAGAGGCCCAAGGTGTCTTCTGAAAAGAAGAAATCTAAGAAGGCTAAGGGAAAAGGGAAAGAAAAGGAGCAAAAGAAACCTGAACCAGCTAAAGGAATGTGCTTTCATTGCAATGAGCCGGGACATTGGAAGAGGAACTGCAAGAAGTTTCTAGCAGAGAAGAAGATTGGAGAAGCTTCGACTTCCAATCAAGGTTTGTTTATGATTGAAATTAATTTTTCTGAAAGTCATAATTCTACTTGGGTATTGGATACCGGCTGTGGTTCTCACATATGTAATACTGTGCAGGGACTGGTCAGAAGTAGAAAGCTGAACAAAGATGAGGTGATCCTACGAGTGGGAAATGGAGCAAAAGTTGCTGCATTAGCTGTAGGAACTTATTGTTTAGCAATGCCTTCGGGCAAATCCATTTATCTTAATAATTGTTATTATGTTCCGAATATTATTAAAAATATTATTTCAATTTCTGTATTGGATATGGAAGCTTTTGACGTTATTATAAAGAACAATGGTTGTTCTATTTATAAAGACGATGTTTTATATGGTATTGGAAATTTGCGAAATGGACTTTATACACTTGACTTACAAGAAAATATATTTCAAATTGAACAAATTAAGAAAAGGAAAAGAGATGATATTAATTATACCTATATGTGGCACTGTAGACTCGGTCATATCAATGAAACAAGATTATCCAAGTTGCATAAAGATGGGCTCCTCGAGCTATCTGATTATGAATCATATCCAACTTGTGAATCTTGTCTCATGGGTAAAATGACTAAATCTCCTTTTAGTAGAAAAGGAGAGAGAGTTACAGAGTTGTTGGCATTGATTCACACAGACGTTTGTGGACCTATGACAACAAGTGCACGTGGTGGGTATTCTTATTTTATTACTTTCACTGATGATCACTCAAGATTTGGATATGTGTATTTAATGAAATACAAATCAGAATCATTTGAAAAAGTTCAAAGAGTTCAGAAGTGAAGTAGAGAAACAAATGGGCAAGAGTATTAAGATACTTCGATCAGATCGAGGTGGAGAATACTTAAGCAGTGAGTTTCTCAATTGTCTTAGAGAAAATGGTATAATCTCACAATGGACTCCTCCAGGTACACCACAGTTAAATGGAGTATCTGAAAGGAGAAATCAAACACTGTTGGACATGGTTCGATCCATGATGAGTTTTACCGACCTTCCAATTTCATTCTGGGGATATGCCATAGAAACGGCTGCATACCTACTTAACAAGGTACCTACCAAATCCGCCCCAAAGACTCCATATGAGATGTGGAAAGGGAGGAAACCAAATCTTAAGCATGTTAAGACTTGGGGTTGTCCAGCTTATGTCAAAAAGTTTGAAAATGATAAGCTACAGACTAAATCCGATAAGTGTAGATTTGTGGGATACCCTAAAGAAACCGTAGGGTATTATTTCTATCATCCAACTAATCAAAAGGTGTTTGTTGCGAAACATGCTACCTTCTTGGAGAAAGAGTTTATCCATGAAGGGGTCGGTGGGAGCAAGATATATCTTGAAGAAGTTGAAGAACCACAAGTTACCATGGACCAAAGTCAGGTACCTAACCAAGTAGAAGAACCTACTGTACCACACCCTGTTCGTAAATTTGGAAGAGTACCGAAGATACCTGAGAGGTATGGATTCGTTATAGAGGATAACGATGAGGTACACATCATGAATGATGATGATCCATTGAATTACGAACAGGCTATGAGTAATAAAGACTCAGGGAAATGGCTTGAAGCCATGAAATCCGAAATGGACTCCATGTATGAAAACAAAGTATGGTCTTTGGTTTCACCACCTGAAGGTATTAAACCTATTGGGTGTAAATGGGTTTTTAAGAAAAAGACTGGAGCAGACGGAAAGGTAGAGACCTATAAGGCCCGACTGGTTGCAAAAGGTTTCAAACAAAGACAAGGAGTTGACTATGATGAAACCTTCTCACCTAGTAGCCATGCTCAAGTCCATTCGGATTTTGCTTGCGATTGCAGCTTACAACGACTATGAGATCTGGCAGATGGACGTGAAAACGGCCTTCCTCAATGGGAAACTTGAGGAGGATGTGTATATGACACAGCCAGAGGGATTTATTTCAAAAGTTGTAACAAATCAAGTCTGTAAGCTACAACGATCCATTTATGGGTTGAAGCAAGCTTCTCGTAGATGGAACATTCATTTTGATGAGACAATCAAAGAGTTTGATTTTATCAAAAACGAGGATGAACCATGTGTATACAAGAAGGTTAGTGGGAGCGCAGTATCATTCCTTGTATTATATGTTGATGATATATTTCTGTCAGGGAATGACATTCCTATGTTACAATCCATTAAAATCTGGTTATCTAAAAACTTCTCCATGAAGGACCTGGGTGAAGCATCCTATATTTTGGGGATAAAGATCTATAGAGATAGATCTAAAAGGATGCTCGGCTTATCCCAAGGAACGTACATTGATACGATGCTAAAGAGGTTTAGCATGGAAGATTCCAAAAGAGGTCTCATGCCGATGAGTCATGGAATAAATCTCTCCAAGAAACAGGCCCCAAAGACACCTGAGGAGAGAGACCGTATGAGTAAGATCCCTTATGCTTCTGCAATAGGATCTATCATGTACGGTATAATATGCACTAGACCGGATGTTGCTCAAGCACTTAGTGTAACAAGCAGATACCAGTCGAATCCAGGAGAAGAGCACTGGAAGGCAGTGAAAAATATCCTAAAGTACTTGAGAAGGACTAAAGATATTTTTCTTATCTACAGTGGGTCTGAATTAAAACTCGAGGGATTCACGAACTCAAGTTTTCAAACAGACCAAGAAGACAGTAAATCTGTTTCAGGGTATGTGTTTACCTTGAACGGAGGTGCAGTGAGTTGGAAGAGTTCCAAGCGGCAAACGGTTGCTGATTCAGTGACAGAGGCAGAGTATATAGCTGCAAGTGAAGCTGCAAAGGAAGCTGTTTGGATGAAGAAGATCATAACTGAACTTGGTGTGGTTCCTAGCATTGGAGAAGCAGTTCCCGTATACTGTGACAACACCGGAGCGGTTGCACAGGCTAAGGAACCCAGGTCTCATCAGAAATCTAAACACGTGTTGCGGCGATTTCACTTGATCAGGGAGATCATTGAAAGAGGAGACGTCACCTTGGAGCGTGTAGACTCTCAAGACAACATTGCAGATCCATTCACTAAAGCTTTAACACAACAGCAGTTTGATCGTCACTTAGAGAAGATGGGTATGAGATACCATGGCGATTGGCTTTAGTGCAAGTGGGAGATTGATAGTAGTGTGCATACAAGCCAATCATGTATGATGACAAAGCACATACTTTATAAACAATCTTATTTATTTATTAATAAAATATTCATTTAAGGCATATAATTATCTACATGGTGCTGTTTTTATAATATGTAAATAACCCATAGTTTTAAGCAATGCTTTTAGAATCATGATGAGATCATGATAATGAGATCTAAATTTTTAGAAAGCTTAAAAACTAAAATAGTTCCCAATTGTGGGATTATTAAAATGGGGATTAGAAAATTCGGATAGATTGGTACATATGTTGCTTGCTCATTGGATGAGGATGACTGATCTCATGGTCATTTGTGTGGAGACACTAAAGCAAGTATGTAGGTGCTTATTGGAGAATAAGTTCACTGAACGTGACTCGCTATGGAATACCTAATGGAGTTGTACTCGCCTGTCAATAGGAATTCCTAATGTGATAGTAGTACATGTGATCCTTGGACTTGAGATCATCATAGTATCTTGTATGTAACAAATTATACTTTGACTAATTCCTTAAGGCCTTTTAAGGCATAAATAGGGTATGCTTGGGTGTAATGAGTTACATATGGAGATAATGAATGATCAATAAAGAATCTACCACCTCTAGTAAAAGAGGAGATATGTCCTATGTGATTCGTTAAATGACAACCCAGGAATCCTTGGCCAAGGTAGAATGAAATTAGAAAGAGGTTTCTAATTTGTATTATTTGGAGTTGTGCATTTTCTAATCGAAATACATATAATTAAATAAATTAAGACTTGACAGTAAATCCATGTCTTATATTTAATTGGGACATTGTATGGTGGAAGGATTGAATTGTACGGTAACTATTAACTCACAGGTTCTTTTATGATTAATGTTGAAATCTATATTATCTGGAAAGTCGTTGATCGCTAGGGAGGCTTATCCCTATTGTAGAATAAATGTTATTTATTTAAATAGATTATTAGTTTAATTTGTTTATTTAAATAAGATTAGAATTGTTCTAATTGATTTATTCACAACCGGTTTAATATGGAGAACCTAAAAGGTCACACCATAAAAGGAAGAAGAATTATTTAAGAAGAAAATGGCATGATAGTAATAATGCATTAAGTATAATTAATTTAATCTATGATGATAGAATAAATTAAATAGCTTAATGTTTATTATTTAATATTTTAGAAATATTAAATATAAATTAATAAGAGGAGTCTTATTAATATTATTATTATTATTATTTTAATTCTAAAGGAGTTTAGGAATTAATATAATATCAGTACTCTCTCTCAATCCTAATAAAGATTAGGATATAAATTAATTAAAAGTATTTAATTAATTAATTAAATAAAACCTTATTCTAATTGGATTAGGAGGGTTAACCTAATATCTATATAAGAGAGTCTTATATCAGAAATAAGGTACGTTAATTTTTCAAGAGTTGGGAGTACACATATTCTATAGAGATAGAAACAAGGGTTAAGCCAATAACTCATCTTACTGAGTTCTTCATCTTCCTTGGTGGATCACCGTTAGAGGCCAAACATTTGGGTGGCTGACATTGATCAAGGGAAGGAGCCACTATAGAGGAATCAAAGGAATCAAAGGAGTAGAACTTGTACCTGAGGAAACTTGGATCTTCAAAGGTATAATTCTGTTTTTCTCCTTTTTCATTCACTGATAATTGATGCACAAGAATGATCATGGTAATGGGTTTGTATAAATTTTTGAAAACCTAGTTTTTTACGCTTCTGCCCTATTTATGTGATTTGATTGCATGATTGCGTTACGTACAAACCCAATATATATGACACAGCCAGAAGGATTTATTTTAACGGTTGGAACAAATCAAGTCTGTAAACTGCAACGATCCATTTATAGGTTTAAGCAAGCTTTTCATAGGTGGAACATCCGTTTTGATGGGACAATCAAAGAGTTTGATTTTATCTAAAATGAGGATGAACCATGTATGTACAAGAAGGTTAATGGGAGCACTGTTTCATTCCTTGTATTATATGTTGATGATATATTACTGATAGGGAATGATATTTCGATGCTACAATCAATTAAAATATGGTTATCTAAACACTTCTCCATGAAGGACTTGGGAGAAGCATCTTATATTTTGGGGATAAAGATCTATAGAGATAGGCCTAAAAGGATACTTTGCTTATCTCAAGGAATGTACATTGATACGATGATAAAGAGGTTTAGCATGGAACATTCTAAAAGAGGTCTTATGCCAATGAGCCATGTAATACATCTCTCCAAGAAACAGGCCCCAAAAACACCTGAGGAGAGAAACCTTATGAGTAAGATTCCTTATGCTTTCGCAATAGGATCTATCATGTACGGTATGATATGTACGAGACCTGATGTCGCTCATGCACTTAGTGTAATGAGCAGGTATCAGTCTAATCCTGGAGAAGAACACTGGAAGGTAGTGAAAAATATCCTAAAGTACTTAAGAAGACCTAAGAAAATATTTCTTATCTACAGTGGGTCTGAATTGAAACTAGAGGGCTACATAGACTAAATCTTTCAAATAGACCAAGATGACAGTAAATTTATTTTGGGGTATGTGTTTACCTTAAACGGTGGAGCAGTGAGTTGGAAAGGTTCTAAGCAGCAAATAGTTGATGATTCAGTGATAGAGGCAGAGTATATAGCTGCAAGTGAAGCTGCAAAGGAAGTTGTTTGGATGAAGAATTTCATAACTGAACTTGGCGTGGTTCCCAGCATTAGAGGAGCAGTACTTTTATTCTGTGACAACACCGGAGCTGTTGCACAAGCTAAGGAACCCAGGTCTCATTAGAAATCCAAACACGTGTTGCGGCGGTTTCATTTTATTAGAGAGATCATTGAAAGAGGAGATATCACCTTGGAGCTTGTGGACTCTCAAGACAACATTGCAGATCCATTTACTAAAGCTTTAACACAACAACATTTTGATTGTCACTTAGAGAAGATGGGTATTAGATACCATGGCAATTGGCTTTAGTGCAAATGGGAGATTGAAAGTAGTATGCATACAAGCCAATCATGTATGATGATAAAGCATATACTTTGAGACAATCTTATTTATTTATTAATAAAATTATTATTTAATTAAAGGCATTTAATTATCTACATGGTGCTGTTTTTATAATATGTGAGAAACCCATAGTTTTAAGCAATGCTTTTGGAATCATGATGATGATCATGCTAATTAGATTTAAATTCTTAGATAGCTTAAAACTAAAATAGTTATTAATCGTTGGATTACCAAAAAAGGGATTAGTGAACTCGGATAGATTGGTATATACGTTGACTTGCTCATTGGATAAGGATGATTGATCTCATAATCATTTGTGTGGAGATACTAAAGCAAGTATGTAAGTGCTTATTGGAGAATAAGTTCACTGAACGTGGTTTGCTAAAGAATACCTAATGGAGTTTTACTTGCCTATCAATAGGAATTCCTTAAGTGATAGTAGTACAAATATTCTTTAGACTTGAGATCATCATAGTATCATGTGTATGATGAGTTATACTTTGAAATGTCCCTTAAGGCCCTAACGGTATATCAAAGTGTATGATTGGGTATAATGATTTATGCATGGAGATAATAAATGATCAATAAAGGATCTACCACTTCTAGTAAAAGAAGAGAATGTTCTATGTGATTTGATACAAGACAACCCAGTAGTCCTTGGCCAAGGCAGAATGAAATTAGAAAATAGTTTTTAATTTGCATTATTTGGTGTTGTGCATTTTAGAATCGAAATACATATATTAAATAAAATAAGACTTGATAGTAAATCCGTGTCTTATATTTAATTAGGACACTGTATGGTAGAAGGACTGAATTGTACGGTAACTATTTACTCACAAGTTCTTTTATAATTAATGTTGAAATTTATATTATGTAGAAAGTCGTTGATCGCTAAGGGGGCTTACCCTTATTGTAGAATAAATGTTATTTATTTAAATGAATTATTAACATAATTTATTTATTTAAATAAGATTAGAATTGTTCTAATTGATTTATTCACAACCGGTTTAATATGGAGAACTAAAGGGTCACACCATAAAAGGAAGAATATTTATTAAAAAAATTAATGGCATAATCGTAATAATAAGTTAAGTATGTTTAATTTAATCTATGGTGATAGAATAAATTAAATAGCTTAATATTTATTATTTAATATTTTGAAAGTATAAAATATAAATTAATAAGAGGAGTATTATTATTATTACTATTATTATTATTTAATTCCTAAAGGAATTTAGGAATTAATTAATAAGATACTATCTCTCTCCCATATATTCCTAATAAGATTAGGAGACTAATTAATTAAAAGAGTTTAATTATTTCCAATAAGATTGGGAATCCTAATTAATTAAATTTTTAATTAAATAATATAAAACCCAATTCCAAAAAGGTTTAGGAGGGTTGCCTACATCTATAAATAAGAAAGTCTTATTATGGAACAAGGTTAGACATTACACTATTCCAATAGTTGGGAGAGTATACACATTCTATAGAGATAGAATTAGGGTTAGCCAAACACCCATCTTCTTAGTTCATCTTCTTCCTTGGTGGATCACCTCTAGAGTTCTAACGCTTGGGTGGCTTGCATTGATCAAAGGAAAAGAACCAGTCTCGTAGATTCAAATTGGAGGAGAATTAGTACCTATGGAAGCTCGATCTACAAGGGTATAATTCTGATCTCCTACTCTTTTATAGATTGATAATCAAGCACAACATATGATCATGGTTTATGGTTTGCAAGAAAATTTTAAAATCCTATTTTATTACGCTTCCACTTTGTTTACATGTAATATGATTGCATGTGTGCGTTTATAGCAAACCTAACAAGTAATGTGATATCATTCACCGATGACGATATACCGGCTTAGGGAACTGGGCATCACAAACCATTGCATATCGCTGTCGTATCATCTGGGTACGTAGTAGGAGGCGTACTTATCGATGGGGGATCATCCTTGAACATCTTCCGCAGGATACTCTAGATAGGATGAAGATCAACCTGAATCGAATTCGGGAAAGCCATGTAGTGGTGCGAGTATTCGACGGATCAAGACGGGATACAGTTGAGGAAATTGAACTTCTTGTGGAGATTGGCCCATTCATATTCAATATACCTTTCCAAATCCTAAAAATCACTACCGGATATAATCTGTTACTAGGACGACCTTGGATCCATATGGCTGGTGTCGTTCCTTCAACTTTTCATCAGAAATAAAAATATATCGTCAACTGCAATCTAGTCACCATCAGTGCAGAACCTGATTATCCTATCTATAATCTGGGAGATAAACCCCTGATCAGCGTGAATGAGGGTATTGAGCCCGCCAATTTTCAAGCCTTCGAAGTAAGCAATCCACAATACCACTCTGTGGGTGCGCTATCATTAACTCCTCGGATATCTCCAGAAGTAATAGCAGTTGGCCAAGAGATGCTTTCCAGAGGACATCGACTAGGTCAAGGGTTCGGTAAAATGGCCAGGAAATCGAGAACCCAATCCACATACCCACGTAGTTAGGAAGGGCTAGGTTAGGATACTCTGGGGATCCAAATATCGTAATCCTCACAAACAAGCCAAACCATCCTACCAATCCTTAATTGAAGAAGATCCCCACTATTATCTCAAACCACCTGATCCCTAAAGTCAATCAGAACGGATATAAGGAGATTGGTGAGGAAGATCCTCTCAAGGACGCTGCCCGGATGGCCAAAGATAAGAAGTTTCTGGAGGAGATTCAATTGCAATTTATGAGCAGCCTTTGCCTTTTTGAAGGTTCCATGAAGAAATCTAATGAGGTCGACCTGTCAAATGATCAAACTATCCTCCCAGTCTTTAATTGGGGAAGTGTGAACATCCCGAAGTAGGATCCAAGGACATGTTCCAAATCAGTTATAGTCATCCTTGAAGACACCGACAACTCCAGCGATGCATCTATCTCAGCTATCCCCCAGCATCTAACTACCAGTAATTGGACGATCAACATGTTGGGTTTGTACGAAATCATAGCACAATCAAATTATAAAAATTAGCTGAAGCATGGTATATCAGAGTTTAAAAATTTCTACAAAACCATTAACCGGATCATCCTTTATGCAAATTATTAATTTAAAACTATAAATAAGAAGTTATGGAATCATACCCATGTAGAACAAAACTTCCACAGGTACAAGTTCAATTCCTTGTTCGTCGCGATCTCCTTGAACATCCGGGGTAGATTCCTTTCTTTGATCAATGTTAGCCAACCAAGTGTTTGGCCTCTAGAGGTGATCCACCAAGGAAGATGAATTATCAAGAATGAGGGTGGTTGGCTAAACCCTAGCTTTTTATCCACTAGAGAAAAGGAGTACTATCCAATAATTGGAATTGCATCAACTGATATCTAACGTAAGACTTCTCTTATATAGATATTGGTCAACCCTTCTAATCCTATTAGTCATAGGTTTTCATTTAATTAATTAAACTCCTTTAATTAATTAGGCTTCCCAACATATTGGGATTTAATTAATTAAAATCTTTTAATTAATTTGCCTCCTAATCTTATTAGGAATAAATGAGAGTATTAATATTAAATTAATTCCTAAACTCCTTTAGAAATTAATATAATTATAATTGTAATAATATTAATAAGACTCCTCTTATTAATTTATATTTAATATTTCTAAAATATTAAATAATAAACATTAAGCTATTTAATTTATTCTATCACCATATATTAAATTAATTACACTTAATGCATTATTACGATTATGGCATTACCTTCTTAAATAATTATTCTTCTTTTTATGATGTGACCCTTTAGGTTCTCCATATTAAATCGGTTGTGAATAAATCAATTAAAACAATTCTAATCTTATTTAAATAAATAAATTAAACTAATAATTTATTTAAATAAATAATATTTATTCTACAATAAGGATAAGCCTCCCTAGCGATCAACGACTTTCCAAATAATATAGATTTCAACAATAATCATAAAAGAACCTGTGAGTAAATAGTTAACGTACAATTCAATCCTTCCATCATACAATGTCCCAATTAAATATAAGATATGGAATTACTATCAAGTCTTATTTTATTTAATTATATGTATTTCGATTAGAAAATGCACAACTCCAAATAATACAAATTAGAAACTCCATTCTAATTTCATTCTGCATTGGCCAAGGACTACTGGGTTGTCATTTAACGAATCACATAGGACATATCTCTTCTTTTACTAGAAGTGGTAGATTCTTTATTGATCATTCATTATCTCCATATATAACTCATTATACCCAAGCATACACTTTGATATACCCTAAGGGTCTTAAGGAATAAGTCAAAATATAATTCATTACACACAAGATACTATGATGATCTCAAGTCCAATGATCACTTGTACTACTATCACATTAGGAATTTCTATTGACAGGCAAGTAAAACTCCATTAGGTATTCCATAGCGAGTCACGTTTAGTGAACTTATTCTCCAATAAGCACCTAATACGTGCTTTAGTGTCTCCACACAAATGGACCATGAAACCAGTCATCATCATCCAATGAGCAAGCAACATATGTACCAATCTATCCGGATTTACTAATCCCCTTTTTAGTAATCCAACAATTGGAAACTATTTTAGTTTTAAGCTTTCTAAGAATTTAGATCTTATTAGCATGATCAACATCATGATTCTAAAAGCATTGCTTAAAACTATGGGTTATTTACATATTATAAAAATAGCATCATGTAGATAATTAAATGCCTTTAATAAATAAATTCTTTTATTAATAAATAAATAAGATCGTTTCCAAAGTATATGCTTTATCATCATACATGATTGGCTTGTATGCATACTACTTTCAATCTCCCACTTGCACTAAAGCCAATCGCCATGGTATCTCATACCCTTCTTCTCTAAGTGACGATTAAACTGCTGTTGTGTTAAAGCTTTAGTAAATGGATCTGCAATGTTGTCTTTGAGAGTTCACTATCTATAGTGATTTCTCCTCTTTCTATGATTTCTTTAATCAAACTGCTGCAACACATGTTTAGATTCAAGATGAGACTTAGGAACTATTCCTAGTTCTTTAATGAACTTTTCATCTGAAACATAAACTTACAGCTTCACTTACAATTATATACCGTGTCTTTGTCACTAAAACAGTAACCTTTTGTTGTTTGGAACCTTTCTAATTCACTGCACCACCTTTTCAAGGTAACGACTTATCCTAAGGTAGATTTGTTGTCGTCTTGGTTAGTCTGAAAAACTTGAGTCTGTTTAGTTCTTTAGTTTAATTCAAACCCATCTTGTGACATGATGACATCCGTAGTGTCAGTTAAGTACTTTAAGATGTTCATAACTGTCCTACAGTGATCTTCTCTAGAATATGACTGATCAACATCAAGTTGCGTATATTTCATTGCATACATGATAGTAACCCATGCGATCTATCTTTTATTGAGGATAATTTTAGAGAGATACACTCCATGGCTCATCATCATGAGACACCTTTTGGAGTTTGCCATGCTAAACGCCTTTAGCATCTAATGAATGTACATTCCTTGGGTTAAGCCGAACATCCTTTTAAATCTATCTATACTGATTTATAACCCTAGTGTAGGATGTTCTACCCAAATCATTCATGAAGGAATGTTTAGACAACTTTATTTTAATCAATTGTAGCATAGGAATATCATTTCTTATCAGTAGTATATCAACATATAATTCGTAGTAATGTCACATAGCTCCCACTGTCCCTTTTGTACACAGTAGGTTTATTCTCGTTTTTATTAAAATCAAACTCTTTTGATTTTCTCATCAAAATAAATGTTCCATCTTTAAGAAGCTTGCTTCAATCCATAAATGGATTGGTGTAACTCATATACATAATTTGCTTCAACCATTGAAACAAATCCATCTGGCTATATCATTCATACATTCTCCTCTAATAATATATTTTGAGAAAGGGTGTCTCCACGTCCATTTTACCAGATCAAGTAATAATAAGCTACAATCGCAAGTAAAAACCAAATGGACTTGAGCATTGCTTCAAAGTTTTATTTTAGATTTTATGGTCATCTACCATTTCCCTGAGTCTTAATTACTCATAGCCTGTTCGTAATTCAATGCATCATCATCATCCATGATGTGTACCTCATCGTCATCCTCTATGACAAATCTATACCTCTCAGGTATCTTAGGTACTCTTCCAAATTTACGAATAGGGTGTTATACAGAAGGTGTCTTTACTTGGACAGGTTCATCCAATTGATATGTAGTGGTTTATGGTTCTTGAATTTCTTCAAGATCTATTTTCCTCCCACTAGCCCCTTGAAGGATACACTTATTTTCCAAGAAGGGCTGTGTGTTTCGCAACAAACACCTTTTGCTCAATAAGATTGTAAAAATAGTATCCTAAACTTTCTTTAGGATATACGACAAACGTGCACTCATCAGATCTTGTCTCAAGCCTTATCATTTTGAAACCTTTTCACATAAGCTGGACATCCCCAAATCTTAACATGATTAAGACCAGGTTTCTTATTGTCCACATCTCATATGGAGTCTTGGGGATGGATTTTTAGGGGACCTTATTTAGTAGATATGCAGCTGCTTTTAGGGCATAACCCCATAATGATACTGGAAGATCGGTAAAACTCATCATGGAACGAACCATCTCTAACAATGTTCGATTTCTCCTTTCAGATACTCCATTTAACTGTGGTGTACCTGGTGGAGTCCATTGTTAGATTATACCATTATCTTTGAGACAATTGAGAAACTCACCGCTTAAGTATTCTATGACACCTCCAAATTCGGGTACTTCAATTTCCACGGGATTTGGTGTTCACTGTATAAATATCACATATCTATCTACCCATAATAAATGCATCTTATGAAATAGATAAAAACATCCTCCTCTTATGGGGTTACAATATCTGAATAATAAATAAATCAATCCCAGGTCATACTAACCTTAAACATCAGTGCGGAAAACATAAACAATTAAATAAGTCTTAACAACAAACATTCTCAAATAAATAACAAGTCTTCATCACTTGTTAGCTTTTTCCCTTGCCTTTGCTAGTGGAAGGCTCATCAGACCTTTCGTTCTTAACTGCAATTCTTATTATGCAAGAGTGAGCACGATTTCCCACAAGTACAACAATATAATAGTAATAATAACATGCGAGTAATTAAATAGTTCTGAATAAAAGAAAGCTCCGCTTTTGAATCAAGAATGAATAACAAGAATCAAAATTACATCTGAGGGTCAAAAGACTATGAACTATGTCCCATGTTATCAAGTGTTTCTACTTTAAACCTTTAACAGTCATAAGACTATATTGACTCTACTTCTCGTACTTAGGGGGATCAGCCCTTAGTACCATAATGTGCACATCATTTCAACGCTAGCGCGCAAATAATCCCCTATAACAGGGTTGTTCATCTCAGTTTGACATCAGAGTTCGCACCAAAGGAAGTTTGGTTTGGATAAGCTCAATTATAGTTCTAGAATTTAGAACGTTCATCAACTATGGACTAGTCAAATCAATAGTCTTACAGGGTTCGACAATAATTAATAACCACATTGAATAATGAATCTCGAGAGTATACAATTGAATAAGTATTGTATACTGAAGTAATGCTTTACAATGATTATAATATCTTATACGAATTTTGACTTGAATAAACAAGAATAAGAACTTGATTGATATAGAAACATAAGTTTAGAACTTATTGAATGAATAACTTTGAATTGAGAAACTTGCTCAATTTAAAGAGTATAGATAAAGAACTTGCTCAACAATAGTAAACTAGGGATATAACACTTGTCTCGTGCACAAGCTACAGTTATAATTATAATTCACTTCCTCAATCGTCCTACACATTTCATTACGTTTACAATATCAATTAGTTCCATTACCACTAAGTTTAATTGTTGAACTTTTCACTTAAGTTCAATCTTAACACGTGGTTCGTAATCTTAACTTGTTAACTAACCACATAACGTGAAACTGAACCTACAACATGTATAACACATAATATGACTCTTAAATGATCATAATCAAACCTTACGACAACAATATCCAAGTTCACACATATCTTGTTAACATGAAACTTCAAATTATCTTATACATGTCAACAACATGTTATAGTACTATGTTACATGCTCAATATGTTATCATGTTTATTAAGTTACATTAACTCATCATGTTATGGATAAAAACTACATAAAACAAACAATTTTTCTCTATACCCCCCACCGAGGCGGGGGTTTGCTTGGTAGGTGACCCGTCGGGGCGGGGGTCTCCTGTTCGACGAACTGCAGTTCGAGAACTACACTATTCATAGCCCAGTTAAATCTAAATTAACCTAACACGACGATTTTTAATGCTAACCATAAAGTATAAACTTCACAGAACATGTAATAACATATTTGGCATGCACTTAACACTTTAGATTACGAAATCGTTCAAATAAGAACACATAAATTCACTATTTTTGGTATTTTGCAAAGTTTTGAGAGAAATCACAAAATTTGACATTACAGATTCGCTATAACTCCGAATCTGTTCGTTTAAATTTTGTTTTGTTCGTTTAAACATGCATAATCATAATCAACTATCAATTTCAAGTTAAATAGACAATTAAAGCATGTAAATTTGTACATATGGCCATATTCAAACTTTTCATACTCTGTAACGTATGAAATTCCAAATAAAGCATAATTACATGGATTTAGTTACTTTAAATCATGCATACATGATATAAAACCTGTTATGGACATATACTAATAACATACATATAATCATATAACCATCAATCATCAATAACCTTAGTCACAAATAACTTTGCAGTAGTTTTCATGGAGAAAATATAAAAACATGAACTTAGAATATACGTTGATAGAAACTTTGAAAATATAAATTTAAGAACCAGATAAGGAATTACCCCTTGCTTGTTTGTTTGATTAGATAGAACTTCTTTTCTTTGATTCTTCAAAACTTCTTCACTTAATCTTTCTCATAATTTCTCTCTATTACTCTTTGTATATTTCTCTGATATGTATATGATATAACTTAAATGATAAAATATATAAGATCTATACATATAAAATACGTATATATAATTTAACTGTCAGATCATGGTGTTAGTTAAATCCATTATGGGATTAACTGACACCCACTTTCCTAAAGGCTTGTTTTGTTAGGCACTCAAATACCTCATTTCCCATTATTTTAATTAAAGTGTTATTATATGATTCAATTGTCACACTTTAGTTAATCAAATTATCTTATTTAAATCAATTAAATAAAATATAGTATTCTACATTAAATCACATCATCACATAATTAAAATTTTTATTTATTAATTATGTCAAGTCATTAACTTTCTAATTAATTATTAAATTAATCAGAATAATATTATGCTTATTAAATAATTCATTTAATTAAATAAACTCAATTAAATACATACTTTGAATTATAAAGTTCTCTACATTAATTTAATCAATGTAATATATATAATTAAATTAATCTACCACAATTCTATCAAATAATTATTTAACTCAATAAATAAATCATCAAAAATATTTATTTAATTAAATAAATATTTAAAATAAAATACAAAATTCTCGCTTGTCACACCTTTCCCCCCTTAAAAGGATTCTATCCCTAGAATCATGGTTTAATTAAATTCGTCCTGTTACATTCTCTCCCCTTACAAAGATTATGTCCCCAGAATCGATTACACATAAATTAAGCAAATAAGTGTGGGTAAGTCTTCATAATATGTTCTTCGAGTTCCCACGTAGCTTTTTTAGCGTTGTGGTTCCTCCATATTACCATAACAGAAGGTATCACTTTATTTCTGAGAACTTGTTCTTTCCTGTCAACAATCTGAACAGGAACTTCTTCATAGGATAAGACTTTTTCAAATTGCAGGGGTCCATATTCAATAACATATTTGTAATCGGGTTTATATGGTGGTAACACTGACATATGGAAGACGTTGTGGACATGCTCTAGCGCCGGAGGTAAGGCTACCTCATACGCAACTTCTCCAATTCTTCGCAGCACCTCAAAGGGTCCAATGAACCTCGGGCTCAATTTCCCCTTCTTGCCAAATCTGATCTTTCCTTTCCAGGGAGAGACCTTAAAGAATAAAAAGCTACTCGATTCAAATTCTACATTCTTGCGGTGTGGATTTGGGTATTTCTTCTGCCTATCCTGAGCCGCTACCAATCTTGTCTGGATCACCTTGACTATCTCGGTTGACTGTTATACCAATTCTAGACCTAGCAATTGCCTTTCGCCGACTTCATCCCAGTATAGTGGAGTTTTGCACTTTCTGACGTTCAACGCTTCATAAGGCGGCATGCTAATACTTGCGTGGTAATTGTTGTTGTAACCGAATTCCACGAGTGGTAAGTGATCATCCTAATTTCTTTTAAAATCCATGATGCAGGCTCTCAACATATCATCCAATGTCTGAATTGTTCTTTTACTCTGTCCGTCTGTCTGAGGGTGATATGCCGTACTCATTCTCAACTGCGTTCCCATACATTCCTGTAATCGTTTCCAAAAATTTGATGTGAAGCGCGGATCTCAATAGGAGACAATCGACACCAAAACTCCGTGCCTTGAAATAATCTCCTTCACATACAGCTTTGCCAACTGCTCTAGGTTGAATCTGATCTTAATTGGAAGGAAGTGTGCTGATTTCGTCAGTCGATCAACGATAACCCATACTGCGTCGTAGCCTTTCTGAGTTATCGGAAGGTAAACTATGAAATCCATCGTAATGTGTTTCCATTTCCATTCTGGAATCTTTAGTGGTTGTAACAACCCACTCGGCCTCTGATGTTCTGCTTTCATTTTTTGACAAGTCAGACACTTGGCCACACAATCTGCAACGTCTAGTTTCATATTCGGCCACAAAAAATGTTGTCGGAGATCCTGATACATCTTTGTACTCCCTGGGTTAATCAAATACCGTGAACTATGAGCTTCGCTCAAAAATTCCTCTTTAATCTCCGGCACTGGCGGTACCCAAACTCTGCTCTCGAATCTTAGCAGTTCTTCATTGTCCATCTTGAATTTCAATTCATTCCCCTCGAATTTCTTCTTCTTTATCTTTTCACAGTCTTCATCCTAAAGTTGTGGTTTCTTAACCTTATCCAGCAAGGTTGTTGTGACGCCCCCAGAATAGGTCCAATCAACCCAAACCATTCTGAGTCGCAAAACACATGGTACAGAATCCAAATACAAACTTTTATATCACACGGTCTTGCAAAATACGACCACACAACTGTGAGTGTCAATACAAATATGTAGAAAATATTAACATTTCAAATTAAGTCCTCATTAAAATTATTATCACACTATTTTATAAAAATTATGAGGACTACTACTGCTCTAACTTGGACCATCACTCTGTCCCCCAACTAGTCCCTACGACATTCTCATTTTCTGAAGAGGACAATAGATGAAAAGGGTGAGCTCAACTAGCCAAGTAAAGAATATTATGACTAAGATAATAAAGAACAATTTATCGTTAGTTTCAACAAATCAAATAAAATATTATGGACAACAAGTTTTAGACCAACAATTGCAGCGGAAATAACAATGCATCAGAAGAGTTAAGTAAGAAATAATGTCTACTATCTTTTATGATTTGAAAGTCCATAATCAATATTTTATCCCTGTAACATCAATCAATATATATCTAGAATCAAATATTCATATTTGCACTACAGGCCAAAGATATTCATTTGTATCACTAGTTGGTTATTTTCATCTCAACACCTGTCCATCTTTGCACTACAGGCCAAAGATATTCTTTTGTATCATTGTATCACTATTTTATGACTGAAGATGATGAAAAATATTTTAAAGAACGAATCCAGTGAGATAAAGGACAAAAATTAGGGATTCGTAATTTAGTTTATCCAAGTTCAAGAATACTCTATAATAATCAATTGTGGAGCAAAATTCAAGAATGAAGATCAAAACTTGGATCCAATCAAAGATAGGACCCATAATAGCAAACCCATACATTCAAGCATCCAACTAAAATAAAATCCAATCACATTGGTCAATAGTTCATAATCAACCCCATTTATTATCATACACATCACTATATACATCAATAAATAACATTCATCTCATGAATAATAACCATCCAATATATATATATATTGATATCATTTAATGGGCAATTCTAGTCAGCATAAAATCCAATTTTGAATCAAAATAAACTCCTTTATTTTAATTAAATACTTTAATCAAAATAAACTCTTTTTATTTTAATTAATCATGGAATCCAATTCCAAGTCAAAATAAACTTCTTTATTTTAGTTTGCATGAAATCCAATTTCAAGTCAAAATAAACTCATTTATTTTAGTTAACGTGGAATCTAATTCTACATCAAAATAAACTCTTTATTTTAATTTTAACGAATTTAAAATTAGAATTAATTTTTGAAATAAAATTATACAATTTAAATTAAATTCCAAGTGAAAATTAAATTTAATTTCAATTTTAAACCATTAAACATTGGAGAATAATTTAAATCTTAATACAATTTAAATTTCAAAAACAATATTCTATTTATAAAAAACAACGTTTGATCAAAAACCTTTAAAAAAAATAATCAAACAAGCTTTCAAGTCAAACTCCAAAACCAGAATTGTATAGTTCACATATTAAACATGTTAATTCTTAATCAAAAACAATTCTGGTGCAATGCTAAGGCTTGTAGAAAATGACCAAGAGGTTAAGGGTTCAAATCTAACTACAAATTAATATTTTTCTTTTTAAACGAAGATGATGTTAGTGTCACGTCAGCAGTCAACAGTTGACCAGTTGAGCCATATCAGCAGTTGACCAGTCCTCGCCACGTCAGCAGTCAGTGCCACATCACCAGTTGACCAGTCCTCGCCACGTCAGCAGTCAGTGCCACATCAGTAGTTGATCAGTCAACGTTTGACCGTGGACTTTGACTCTTTTTTTTTAATAAAAAAATCTAGTGTTTCAAAAAAAAAAATAGCATAACAAAAATTAATTTTACACAAACAGTTATGCCCAATTAAATTGTTCTAAACACGTATCAATATATATATATATATATATATATATATATATATATGAATAAAAAATAACTAATAATTCGCATAAAGTTTGGCTCTGATGCCACTGTTAAGTTTTTAATAATCATGAGCATGCAACAAATTGTATTTAAACAACAGAAGCGTGAAAAATTAGAGTTTTAAAATTTTACAAACCATATACCTAGATCATCCTTTATGCACAATTATTAATTAAACGAAAAAGATGAAGAAAGAGATTCATACCCTTGAAGATTCCAGCTTTCTCAAGTACGAGTTCAACTTCAAATCCTTTTTGTGTTCTACTTGAATCCACCGGGTTGATTCCTTTCTTTGATCAACTTTAGCCACCCAAGTGTTTGGCCTCTAGAAGTGATCCACCAAGAAAGAAGAATTAAAAAAAAAGGTGTTTGGCTAAACCCTACTTCCCTTTTCTCTAGAAAATGAGTGCTCTCCCAACTACTGAAATAAAGTGTGTAACCTTGTTTCATAATAAGACTTTTTTATTTATAGATGTAGGCAACCCTCCTAAACAATTTATGATTAGGCTTTCATATTAATTAATTAAACCCTTTTTAACTAATTAGGCTTCCCAATCCTATTGGAAATAATTAAACTCTTTTAATTAATTAACATTCTAATCTTATTAGGAATATATATATGAGAGGGAGTATCTTATTAATCAATTCTCAAACTCCTTTAGGAATTAAATAATAATAATAATAAGACTCTTCTTATTAATTTATATTTAATATTTTTAAAATATCAAATAATAAATATTAAGCTATTTAATTTATTCTGTCACCATAGATTAAATTAAATACTCTTAATTTATTATTACGATTATGCCATTAACTTCTTTAATAAATATTCTTCCTTTTATGGTGTGACCCTTTAGGTTTTTCATATTAAACCGATTGTGAATAAATCAATTAGAATAATTCTAATCTTATTTAAATAAATAAATTAAACTAATAATTTATTTAAATAAATAACATTTATTCTACAACAAGGGTAAGCCCCTTTAGCGATCAACGACTTTGCAGATAATATAAATTTCAAAATTAATCATAAAAGAACCTTTGAGTTAATAGTTAATGTACAATTTAATCTTTCCACTATACAATGTCACAATTAAATATAAGACATAGAATTATTGTCAAATCTTATTTTATTTAATTATATGTATTTCGATTCCAAAATGCACAACTCCAACTAATGCAAATTAGAAACTCCTTTCTAATTTCATTCCAGCTTGGCCAAGGATTTATGGGTTGTCATTTATCGAATCACATAGGACATTTCTCTTCTTTTACTAGAAGCGGTAGATTCTTTATTGATCATTCATTATCTCCATATATAACTTATTACACTCAAGCATACCCTTTGATATACCTTAAAGGTCTTAAGGGACATGTCAAAGTATAACTCATCATACACAAGATACTATGATGATCTCAAATCTAAGGATCACTTGTACTACTATCACTATAGGAATTCCTATTGACAGGCAAGTAAAACTCCATTAGGTATTACTTAGCGAGCCATGTTCAGTGAACTTATTCTTCAATAAACACCCATATACTTGCTTTAGTGTCTTCACACAAATGATCATGAGATCAATCATCCTCATCCAATGAGCGAGCAACGTATGTACCAATCTATCCAGATTCACTAATCCCCTTTTTAGTAATCCAACGATTGGGAACAATTTTAGTTTTTAAGCTATCTGAGAATATAGATCTCATTGGCATTATCATCATCATGATTCTAAAAGTGTTGCTTAAAACTATGGGTTTATCACGTATTATAATAACAGCATCATGTAGAAAAATAATTGCCTATAAATAAATAATTATTTTATTAATAAATGAATAAAATTATTAAAAAGTATATGCTTTATCATCAAACATGATTGGCTTGTGTGCATACTACTTTCATCAGCGCCATACGATATGGGGCTTTCAAAATCGGTACAATTCCTGGTACTAAGTCTATTACGAATTCGATTTCTCTGTCTGGCGGAAGGCCAGGCAGATTGTCTGGGAATACATCTTGAAATTTTCTAACTATTGATATATCCTTCATTTCTACTCTCTTTTTCTGAGTATATACGATATAGTCTAAATAACCTACACATCATTTTCTCAATAATTTCTTGGCCTGCATCATCTTAAGGTAACACGATTGCCTAAGCGATGAGCTACCATAAAACACTGCCTTAGACCGATTCAAAGTCTGAAGGTTCACACTTTTCTTTTGACAGTCATTTATTGCAGCGTGGTTATAAAACCAGTCCATTCCTAGTATTACGTCGAATTCTCCCAGTCTAATCGGAATCAAGTCTACGCCTAACTTATGCCCCCTAATTTTCGTACAACAATTTCGGTAAACAAATTCTACGAGAATTACCTCCGTATTCGTAACTTCTATGTTTAAATGATCTCCTAATCGTTCTTGAGGTAAGTAAATCGTTTTGCAAATTCTTCCAGCAAAAGGGACAGGTAGCATAGGCATTCATATTGTTGATTGGGATAATACCTGACAACACGTCTTGGGACGCCTCAATTATCGTCAGCTTCCAGCTATGGCTTCCTTTGTTGCCTTCTTCTTCCTTTCCTTGGGTAGTTCTTAACCTGATGATCTGTTGACCTACAAGCAAAGCATCCTTCGATCTTCTTCGGGTTTGGGCAATTCGGTGAAATATGCCCCTCCTGGCCGCAGCTATAGCAAATACATCGTCCCTTCCAGCACTCCCCTTGGTGACTCTTTCCACACTTCGGACACACCTTGTTTCTTTTCTTTAATCCTTCTTGGTGACTTCTCGTCTGATTGTTGTTGATGTTGTTGTTGCTATCCCGTTTTCTTTTATTTTTGTTTCCCTCCTCGTTTACTTCCTTCAGACAATTACATATTTGATGTCCTACTGATCCATATGCAAAACAATCTTTGATCGTCTTCTTCTTAGGGCAATTAGGAGAAATATGTCCCTTTTCCCCGCACTCATAACATACACTCTTACCTTTCAAACACGCTCTAATGTGGTTCTTTCTACATTCCTTACAAGTTTCTACCCGCTTCTTTCGTGGTTGTCCTTCTTCTCTTACATATTTAACCTTATTCCATTTTCTCTTAAAATTCTTACTGTTATTGCTACTACTCTCTTCCACCCAACACTCTTTCTTCTTCTTTAAAGTATTAATCTCTCCTTCTTTAGTTGATGAAATTCCATTTTCTACCTTTATATTTTTCGTTTGTCTCCTTCTAAAATTATGATTCCTTCTTCAAAAGCACCAACTATTAGATTCACCAATTATCGTATGGGTTCCTAATTCAATTATCTATCTTCATCTTTCGTTATTTGACAAGTTCCTCCTTGAGGTATCGACATTTATGTATAAGAACAAAACGGTATTATAATTTCTTTGTTCAACATCTAATCACTCTTGAGACTTCTTAAGACGTATAAATTATACTACTTTGATTTCCCTTATTACTATTAATAAAATCTGGTCATCACAAGCACGTTAACCAAATATATTATATTAAAATATATCACATGAGAACATGTTATATCATATAGCATTCAGATACTAACGTTATCACCTATCCCCTAATATAACAAGAGATGGGGATTACTAATATACTACCCTTCTAACAAGTACCGAAATTGGGGTTTACACAAACTATTCCATCCCTTTCACCAAAAAATAGAGCTTACACACATCATCTGCGTCAATATTTCATTAAACCACCTAACTACCCTTCTTTCTTCCTTAACCCCTCGTTTAGGGCATCCACCTGATCTTCCAACCTTAATTGATTTCTAATTTCATCCTCCTAAAATGTCTGCCTCGAGTGGTTACTAATTTGAAGGTCTCAAAATATCGCCTCCAACTCCCTTATCTTATTCTCCTTCTCAAAGTTCTGAATTACTAAGTCATTCATACGTGCCCAAATCTGAAAGAAACCTCTCATCGCGGACTCCCGTTCGGACTCCGTCTCTGACTCCGTTTTTTTTAGCTAGGGCTACTACTGAAGTGGATTTTGCTATCAGAGGTAACTCATATACCATGTGTAAGTCACATAGTTCCTCCTCTATAATCATACTAAGTCCTCCTAGCTTCTACATCCTACAACCACCAACACAAAACATCAAACAAACTCCATTAGTATTTCATGAGAAAATATAAAGTCATTTGTAGGGAATGAAAATATATTTCCTACCGCTACTAACTCTCTAAGAAACTCTACATGAGTTTTATCTCCTTATACTCCTTCTATACCATAAATTCTCTCTAAGGTTATAGTCTAAGGATTCTCGCTCCTCAGTCTTATAACCTAAAGCTTTGATACCAACCTGCGACGCCCCCAAATTCAGATACATGTACCTCGAATCTGGTGCTCCATGATCTAACATGTTTAATAACACATCTACCAGAATAATAAAATTATTTACATTTATGTAACATAAATATTCTTGTCCCAAGTCTCGAAACTATTACTAATACACTTCATAACTTAATTCAAACATAACTTAATACATAACATTAATTAAGCCTAGGTTGAGTGCCTAGGCACTCCCCAGCAGAATCCAAAAATCTAATTTTTTAACATTTTGATTTTTTTGACCATTTTTGATTCAATCTTCCATAACTTGTTCATTTTATATTCAAATGAGTTCAAACCACTTTTATTATCTCATAAACTTACATATCTTCAATATTAAATATCTTGAACATTTTTCCAACATATTTATTTAATCAAATTATTGGTCTTTCTAAGCTAGGGTTTATACTTGGATATGTTCTACTAATTATTTTGCTACGAGTTCGTTTTAAATTCGATTTCGACGATTCCACTTGGGTTATGTTCGTATCTCATAGATGTTTAACATAGTATTTTTGGATCATCAACATAGCTTACACATTTTATGACATTTATTGTCAAGTCTTATGTTCATAAATATTTCATTCTAGGTTTCATGATCACATGCTTTTCCATGATTCATTTTAACCTAGATCACAAACCAAGACATATAAATCACATATTCTCCTTCCAATATCCATCCTTATAAATTCGAATCCATAATGATCCACAACACACAAACTCCCACAACCAAGCATGCATTTTTCTACTTAGAATCATATATACTAACTTATCTTACAAAAATTAAAGCTAGGTTATGAACTTACTTCTTGAAGGCATTCTTTCTCTTAGCTAGGAACCTCAAGTAGCTCTCCACCTTTGTTTCTCCTTCTTGAACTCCACCAAAATATAAGCACTTCTATAGTTTTTCTTCTTTTCTCTCTTAACTCTCTCTATACTACTAATACTTATGAAATTTCAAGTAAATGAAATAATAAACTAGGAGGGGTCCAATGTATAGGAAAACTCATTTACCAAATACATGTACCAATACATGTATAATACTTGTATTTTATACACCCAACTAAGTAATAACCATTGGTAAAAGTTTAGTTGGTGAAAAGGTTACCTAACCCTCACCAAATCTTGTACTCCTTCATCATTGTTCGCATGGGTTAACTTGGAGGCTTCATGAAGCAACAAAAATCAGCAATTTGGTTATTAGAGGGGTGGTATTTTTGGTTATGGTACCCCATTATCCACATGTTATATTTTTTATTTCATCTTTTGTTAATTGCTAGCTTATGTACACATATACCTATATATATATATATATATATATATATATATACTTATCCTATGTATATACAAATGCATATAATCATATAATCCATGTACATTGGGTTAGTCCAAATAATATTTGAATTGGGCTAGGTACAAGCACTTACATACACACTTATATATCTATACTTGTGATGCCCCCAAATTCTCTACACTTCCCGTAGCTGATTTGGTGCTCACGTCAATAAATATTCCATAATATATAGTTCCTATTTCTCAAATATTCACATTATCCCATAACAGATAATGGTTCCCGTCAGAACAGTCTCTGTGTTTGGATACCCTCACTTGGATGAATAGGTTTATATCTTATATATATTTCTTTCATATCAATAGTTCCTATTTATCTGACATTCACAATATAAATGATAAGATTGTTCTTGGAACCGAGGAGCGACCTCAGTGCTTACAGAACTCCCAAAGTCATTCAATACCCTCATTCAGATGTATAGTTCATATGGATACTGTACTAGTTCAATAATATTGCTAAAACAACTAATAATGTAATAGTACTACGCTTGTGAAAATAAAAGATGATAATATATTTCATATAATAAGTTCAGTTACATGGTTCTCAACATTGAGTTCTTATTACAAAAAGTCTTATAAGACTTACATTAATATAGACAATAATTTAAACTAATCTAAGCATAGCTTCTTTCCATTACGTATCCCAGGCATTCCGAATTTATCATCTAAAACTGCAAAGGGAATAATTTGCAAGAATGAGCTATTACATGCTCAGCAAGTTTATATTTATAAACAAAATGTTTGATTTGAAGAAACGATAGTTTAACAATTTTTACTGCATTGAGGGTTGATGACCATTATTGTAATTTTTTTATCAACTATTTCTATCAGTCACAAAGACTTAGAAATCGATTTGACCACTTCTGGAATTTTTATATCAACTATTTATGTCAGTCACAAAGACTTAGAAATCTATTTAGTTCGGATATGATATAGGGGATCAACCTATTCAATATCCTAGGAGTATGCATAACATCCTACCTCTAGTGTCAATTTGTAGACACACTTTAAAACCCAATTTAGGGTAAATTCAACCCAGTATAAGATGTCTTACCAAAGCAATTTGGTTTGACTCAACAGTTTATGCTTGATAAACAATAGCTCAATATCATATGATAAGTGATTCATTTCTGAAGTTATACTGAAACAATAGCAATAACTTTACAATAATTGGTAACAACTTGGTTCGGTGTAATATATCGAAAAGCATTCAAGTAGGGTTCAAGAACTTGTGTAAAGTAGTAAGCTAAAGATAGATTACTTGCATAAAAATAGAAAGTTTGCACATAGTGCGAAAAAACTTGCAATAAATGCAAATATTCAATAGTAATCATAGATGTGGAATAATCAACAATAATTATCCACTAACATGTTTGAAAAATAATAACTCGAGTTTGAGTTAAGGAAAACTTGCCTAGTATATCTTTTACAGATAAATGCAACGGTCTAAACGTTCGCCGTAAATCCTACACGATTATAAGTTCAGGTAGACTAATTAAGTGTTTAATGATTAAATCTTTTAAACTTTATTTTGGGTATTATATCCGCTTATAAATAAGACTCCTTGTAATATGCATGAAATAGTTTCACCATTATAATTGCTTATAAAATGAATATTCATAAACTATATTTAAAATAAATTGAGCATTATAACTGCTTGTAAAATGAATATTCGTTTACTATGTTTGAAATAAATTGAGCATTATAACTGCTTATAAAATGAATATTCAACTATTATATTTGAGATAATTTCAGCATTATAACTGCTTATAAAATGAATACTCTTATTAAATACTTGAAGAAAAGCGGACATAGTAACTGCTTATAAAAGTATATTTTCTTTTTTATAAGAGAAATAAATCGGACATTATAACTGCTTGTAAATACGACTTTTGTACTATATACTTAAAATAATTTGGACATTATAACTGCTTGTAAAAGGTTATTTTTACTAAATATATAAACAAGAATGAAAATAATAACCACTAAAGTAATACCTCTTATAGTTACTAGCTTTACTTCCAATCGCATAGCGCTTCGATGCTTCGAAAGTAATTTTTTATCTCACAATATCTCTAAGAATATAAATATAGAATATTTTTGCTCTTGAATTGCTCTTGAAAATGGTAAGAAATGAATGAACTTAGCTTGCTATTTATAGAAAAACATAATTTCACTAATTGCACGCTAGGGGCTCAGCTTATTACAGTTTGCACCCGACTTATTACACTTTAGTACCTAGGTTAATTACACTTTAGTATATAAGTTAATTACACTATTTAAACTTTGAACCCAGCTTATTACACTTTGGTACCCAGGTTAATTACACTTTACTACCTAACGTGTGCCAGCGTGAGCCAGCGTGTGCCAGGCGTGTGCCTGGAAGCACGACAAAACATTTTGTCAGTGTAAGCACGACAAAGCAACTTGTTAAAACAAATATACCGAAAAGTCCAAATACGGAATAAAAAAATTTAAGCACGACGTTTTTCGGAGAAATTTTTTATTGGACGATAAAACTTTTCACGACGTATTACTGGTAGATCTTGAAACGAAAAGTCAATACGACGTACGGATCTCTCAAAAGAACCTAGGGTCAAAACCTAACTTGTATCGTTCTTCATGTGAATAGTGTTTTTACACAAACTTTCTTGGAAAATTTTTATTTTCGTCTTCAAAATTCTTAATTATTTATTCTTGCACGCAACAAAAATACTACAATATTATCACCATCCTAGGTCATAAAACGACATTTAAACACACAATACAAATAATATTCAAAACTTAAATTTTAAATTAAGAGGAATTTCTCGGTCGTTACATTCCTCCCCCTTATAAGGATTCTGTCCCCAGAATCACGATACACATTACCCATAAAAAGATGTGATAAACTATTCTTCATCTTTATCTTTATATTATCTTATATAGTATCCTCAAAACTGGTGCCTTTCCAACACAGTATCTTTCACAACTTCTTATCTTTTAACATCGTACAAAAGAAATTTTACATGTTTGGTATATGGATGATGTAAATTTTACACAAAAAGGATAATAAGCTTTTTAGGTTATTTTATGTGTATATAAGTATTTTACGGACTCAACAACATATATAGCCTAAGATACCTCTACCTTAGAGCTATAGTCGATAGCTCTGATACAACCTTGTAACACCCCCAATTTCTCCACACTTCCCGTAGCTGATTTGGTGCTCACGTCAAAAAATATTTCATAATATATAATTCATATTTCTCCAATATTCACAGTATCCCATAACAAATAATAGTTCCCGTCAGAACAGTATCTGTGTTTGGATACCCTTACTTGGATGAATAGGTTTATATCTTATGCATATTTCTTTCATATCAATAGTTCCTATTTATCTAACATTCACAATATAAATGATAAGATTGTTCTTGGAACCGAGGAGCGACCTCAGTGCTTACAGAACTCCCAAAGTCATTCAATACCCTCATTCAGATGAATAGTTCATATGGATACTGTACTAGTTCAATAATATTGCTAAAACAACTAATAATGTAATAGTACCACGCTTGCGGAAATAAAAGATAATAATATATTTCATATAATAAGTTCGGTTACATGGTTCTTAACATTGAGTTCTTATTACAAAAAGTCTTATAAGACTTACAATAATATAGGCAATAATTTAAACTAATCTAGGCATAGCTTCTTTCCATTATGTATCCCAGACATTTCGGATTTATAATCTAAAACTGCAAAGGAAATAATTTGCAAGAATGAGCTATTACATGCTTAGCAAGTTTATATTTATAAACAAAATGTTTGATTTGAAGAAACGATAGTTCAACAATTTTTACTTCACTGAGGGTTGACAACCATTACTGGAAATTTTTTATCAACCATTTCTATCAGTCATAAAGACTTAGAAATGTGTTTGACCATTTCTGGAATTTTTATATCAACTATTTCTGTCAGTCACAAAGACTTAAAAATCTATTTAGTTCAGATATGAGATAGGGGATCAGCCCATTCAATATCCTAGGAGTATGCATATCATCCTACCTCTAGTGTCAATTTGTAGACACAATTTAAGACCCAATTTAGGGTAAATTCAACTTAGTATAAGATGTCTTACCAAAGCAATTTGGTTTGACACAACAGTTTATGCTTGATAAATAATAGTTCAATATCATATGAATAAGGGATTCATTTCTGAAATTATACTAAAACAATAGCAATAACTTTACAATAATTGGTAACAACTTGGTTCGGTGTAATATATCGAAAAGCATTCAAGTAGGGTTCAAGAACTTGCGTAAAGTAGTAAGCTAAAGATAGATTACTTGCATAAAAATAGAAAGTTTGCACATAATGCGGAAAAACTTGCAATAAATGTGAATATTCAATAGTAAGCATAGATGTGGAATAATCAACAATAATTATCCACTAACATGTTTGAAAAATAATAACTCGAGTTTGAGTTAGGAAAAACTTGTCTCGTATATGATTTACAGATAAATGCAATTGTCTAAACGTTTGTCGTAAATCCTACACGATTATAAGTTCAGGTAGACTAATTAAGTGTTTAATGATTAAATCTTTTAAACTTTATTTTGGGTATTATATCCGCTTATAAATAAGACTCCTTGTAATATACATGAAATAATTTCACCATTATAATTGCTTATAATGTGACAACCCGTATTTTTAAAAATTATTATAATGAGAATTTAATAAATAAAATTATTATTACGAAATATTTTGAGTTTGGATATGTGTATATATGTGTTATATGTGGTGAAGTATATGATGTGGTGTGAATATAGAAGATATATATATATATATATATATATATATATATATATATTCATAGGTTGGAGGAATGAGGTTTAGTAGTTAATTTATTTTAACTATTAAAGAAGGGAAACGAAATTGTTTGAAAAGGGAATTAAGTTAATTAAGTTGGAAGTTATATTATTGAATAATATAATTTGATTATTATGCTTTGTTGGCACTATAATTGTTATAAATTAAATTTCATAAATAATGAGAGTAATTCACTTAATTAAAATAGTGAATTAATATAAATATAATTATTTTAATAAAATATGAAGGTAATATATTACATGTAAGAGTAATACGTTTATGTAATGGCTTAATATATTATATTTAGCCAAGTGAATATAAATGGGTATGAGAATGAGAAGAACCAATATAACTATAAATAAATATTGATGTTAGGATTAATGAATAAAATAAATATTCAATGGAAATTAGTATGGAATAATTTATTTAAGTATGATGGTATTAAATAAATTGATTAATATTTAAGTAGTGGCTAGATGTATGGATTAAATAAATTATATTGAGACAATTTATGCGAGAAAAGGAATTAAATAATTATATATTATAATTATATAATTCATGTGAGTTAATTAAAATAATTAGTGGAATAAATATTAACTATTTTAATGGAAATATTTATTCTAATAAGAGATGTTTATTATAGTTTCAAAGGTAATTTCATAATTTATAGTGTAGTAATTATACATGTTATAATTGCATAATTACTTAATGTGGCTAAATAGTTTAACAATAAAATGAAGTGTGACATATGTATTATATAGTAAGGGAGTTGTTAGAATAAATGGATAAGGAGATTAGGAGTTCTAGCCAAATATGGCCTTGTGACCCTTTGCCTTTGTAACAGATGAGAGCCCTTGGGTCTTTTTAACTGATAGACTAAATAAAAAATACGTTAGTTGTGCTAAGTCTAAGAAAGAAGAATAGAGCAGAGAAGAGAGAAAATTGAGAAGAGGGAGTTTAGAGAAAAAATTCTCTATAATTGAAGAGGAGTTTCAGAATCAAAGAAAGGAGAAACAAGAAATTGTTCAAGCTTTATAGCAAATCAAAGGTAAAATTTCTAGGTTTTTAGTTTATGATTTTATTTGCTAAATTCTCTGTAATTGAGTTTTGTTGATTGAATTTGTTGAGGTATGGTTTATATATGTTTTTAGATAGATACAATCTGTTAATAGTCATCTAGAAACAATTTTGGAGTGTTCAAATTCATGAAAATCATGTTAAGGATGAAGAGTGTGAGTTTTGTTTAATATATGTATTTTGGGTCTGTTTTGAGACTAAAATTGGTTAGGAGTTTATGTCATAATTATAAAATTGGTGATGGATTGTGTTAATACGATAAGAAACGAAAAGAACTCAAGTTGAGTGAGTCAAAACGGATGTAAAACGAATTCGTAGTGAATGAATTCGCTAAACATGTTAAAACATAAAAGTTTAGTATGAACATGGGTTTTGAGTCAAGATTCAGGTTAAATAATGGTTACGTAAATTATGGATTTCCTTGCTATGTTGTAGTTCTATGAATTACGAATCCATAGAGTCGAAAATGAACTCAATCGGATGTGTATAGCTTGATTTATGATGATTGGAAGGAGGAAAGGGTTAGAAAATTCGCCAGAACCACAAACTGGAAAATAATTTCTCGTAGCACGCTGCCAGGGGCGCAGCTGCGCTGCCCCCAAGGCTATTTGGGGCGCAGCTGCGCCGGTAGGAAAAGTCAGTCCAAGACTTTTTTGACCTCCTGTGGTAAAATGGCCATAACATTTTCATACGAACTCAAATTGAGGTGATTCAAGATGATCCGAAACGAGCACGTGTAGACCTACAACTTTCGTTCTTTAAGTTTTTCAATTTGAGGTCGTTAGCTAGGGTAAAAATGGTCATTTTTGGGACTGATGTGTTTTTGGAGGCAATCGGGGAGCGTCGGGCATGCACGTAAGCATATGTAATGCTCCCGACCATGTAAAATGATGTTTTAACTTCCATAACATGACTATTAGGTATTATAATGATACTTAGCATTAACCCTTGAGTATTAGACAATTCAGTTGGGCGTGCTAAGCGTGCGCCAATGCGTGTCGTTTGGGCGTTCGAATAGACAAGTTTGGCGTACGGACGTGCAAGCGTCTCAACGCCGTAACGAGTGTGTATGACCTTGTTTAATATTATGTTTTTATAAGAGTGAAACATTATGGAGTAATGTAACCCAATATAGGAGCATGCAAAACACATGCAAAAGAGGCGAGTTAGGCGTGTGACGTATAAACGTCGAAACGTCGTGTAACGTAGTAATACACTTAAATAGTGTCTCGATTCTAATGAAACGAACATTATTATATATGAAATGTGGTTAATATAAAACCAAAAGGTAGTCCTAGCAGGACTTAAACACTTGAATGAATTACAATCAAATTGAACATTGTGTATAGATAATAGGAAGGTTTATGAGATGTAGAGTAAAGTTTACATTACAACAAATATGCTTTGCTATGTGACTAATAGTTGATGTGCATGATTATATAATTGTGTAGGGCACGTGAAGTGCAGATATCTGTAAGCTGTTAAACTGTTATTGGTAAACAACGATCAAGGCACGTCTTTCAGTTCCTATTTTCTACGTGAACTTGATGATGAACGGTTATAAATTATTTTGTAAAGAGCATGATATGTTGTATATATGTTGTAAGCATGAAATGTTAAAGTCAATTTATGACTACATTGATTGATTAAAGAATGTTGATTGAGTAAGGAACTCAATCTTTATATTTGTTATGTGAAGTAAAGCATGTATGCCATGTTACTTTAATTATTATGAGATGTATGTTGAGCATGTATTTATGTGCTATGTGATGCATGAAAGCTGTTAGATCTTGCTGAGCTGTTGAGCTCATTCTTGCAAATAATCACTTTTGCAGGTTAAGGATTCAAGGTAACGCTATGTGCTACTTGAAAGAAATGAATCAGATGTAATGCATGAAGATTTATAAACTTTGGCTGAATTGTTATTATTTTGGATCCTGTTTAATGTTTCAGATAATGTATTTGATAATGTATGATGGTTAACAGATGTTGAGTTATAAAGTTTAAATTTTACCCGATGTATAAGGGTTATTGAACGTGGTTGTAAGTTCTAGTTTATAATAACTCTAACGAAGCGATTCATGAAATAAAGTTGAATCAAAGTTATGTAATGATAAAGGTTGAGATTCAGGGATAATAAAGAAGGAATAATATAAAAGTTTTAACTATTCCGTATTTTTAGTGATTGTATCATTGATTAATGATGTAAAGTCTGAATAAGGATGTATTGTTAACGACCGATGTCGAGAGTTGTATTGTATGAATTTTGGGGTTGTTACAGTTGGTATCAGAGCTGATAGGTTATACACCTTAGGTAAGAGTACCTTAGGCTATGACCTTAGAGAATGAGAAGTTAAGTTACGTATAACGAAAAGGTGATTCTTTTCACATACGTAGATGTATTGGATGAGTTAAGTCCTAGAAATATTATAAGAAGAAGGTAAGAATAACGAGGAATAAAACTCGAATAAAATGTTGAACTTTATGAACGAAGTTAGAAATTCTTAAAAGAAGAGTTAATAAATAAACAATAAGATTCAAAGAAGAATCTTGAAGAGATATGAAGATGAGAATCAGGAGTTACCTAACTCCAATAATAAAGATGCCGAATAACGATGAATAGACAAAGTTTATAATATTGAAAGCGTAAAGGAAGTCATGATATAACATGATGAAAGGAAAAGATAAGAAGTTTTAAAACAAAACGATAATGAGATAAGAAAGAATCATATGGGAGATGATTATAGAATAAGGTCATGACGTGATCTTTTAACGTTGAAAGATAGATGGTCTGTAATGATGGAATTGTTATAGTTTAATGCTATAACGAGAATGTACTATGATATAGTACGAGGTTAACTCATGAGGAGTTATAAATGATGAGATGCGGAAAATTTGTATCGAGTAAAAAGCAAGTTATGAGCAGGATAGAGTTAGGTGGGATTTCAATTGAAGAATCATGTGATGGCTGAGTTGTACAAACCTTTGTATGGGCGAGGGTTTTGGGCTTGCACTTAGTTTATCACATTGATAATCATTGGAATGTTGGTGTCGTGCTATCAATGTATATGTGGTGAAAAGGTGATTCTTTTCTCATGTGTATATTTGATAGTTAGAGACTATTAAGATTAGTAAGATGCTATTAGGATTAAGTGCGAGTTCTTAAAACTCATGCTTATGGTAAGTTCATGACTCATAATCATATGGTATGTTTGGAACTCCTCAGCGAATGGACACCTATGGTCTGACTAGGAAGTTCTTAAACTCATATTATTGTGGAAAGTTCCTGACTTCCAAAGTGTGGAAAGTTTGATGAACTATACTGGGAATAGAAAGGTTATGGTGTAGGAAGCATTGATGTTGTTTAAGGTTGATAGAATGATTAAGTAATGATAGAGTAAAGATTTAATTGTTGGAGAAAGTTTTATATTCTAAATCTCCTAGCTTTGCTAGATTTTCAAAATTTATTGACTTCGTGCTGATGTTGCACTTCTGTTTTCTTCAAAAACATTGGATCAAATGATGGAACCAATGATTTTTTTTTAAAATAGTGCTATTATTCATATGTCTATGCTAATTGCTTCAGCTAGACAAAAATAATTTTAAATTTTCAAAATGTATTTTATGTGTTCTATGCACCATTTGATATGGTGTAGAGACAATAATCGAGGGAGTTATCAATGCAGTTAAACCTAGTGTTGGATGTGATCGTATGATCATCAGCCCACTATGGTATGATGTAGTATAACAACGTCATGTAATGACAAAATCCTCAACGTACCATTATTACGGTACGGTATCAGGATATTATGAAAAGATTCATTTATTTTTAGTTTCCTTAAACTATAAAAAGAACAGGGGATTTATTTACTTTTAGTTTCTTTAAATGAAATTTTTTATTTTTTTGAGTTGGTTAAAGATATATATATATATATATATATATATATATATATATATATCTCGATTGATGTCCGAGTTATTGTTAGAAGTCTATGCTACTTGATTCAGCTAGACGAATATTGGAAGATGTTCATGAAATTCAAGCGTTCTTTGTCAAACTATACCAAACCAAATTATTTTGGTGTGGATTCAAATGTTAAGAAGCTGAGGTGAACAACCCTGTAAAAGGGGACATGTTATCGGAGACAATGGTTCCGAAAGTAACGCATATAGTCGTTACGATGTTAAGATGTAATACGTTGTGCACGACGTAGGGGTACGATAGGCTGATCACCTAGAGTACTTGCAGAGAGTGTTTTCAGTCTGTGTGATTGCTAAACATTCTGTTAAAGATGGTTTACAGTGGTGATGCACTATTAAACCTAGAGAAGAGTTCAAAGTCTTATGACCCCTCAGCATGACTTGAAATCTTTTAAATTCCTGTTATTCATATCGCTTCCCAATTATTGAGCAATTGTGGAAGATCCTTATTATTCTGAAGGTGAAGGTGGCAAGAATGATATTCCTTAGAAAGAAATAGTTGTAGAACACAACAAGTTAGTGAATAAGATTAACTTAAAATCTACTTTGATAGATTGAATGAATGAAGATAAATGAAAATTTTGAGGATAAAATTCTTAGAAGAAGGGGTGAATGTGATAACCCGAACACTTATAAGATAGTGAATTATGAAGTATATGAATTCGATGAGTAAGGTATATGGTAATAATCCTTGGAAAGAAAATGAACGGATTAAAGAATATATATAATACTCAAAATATAATTGAGTTCAAGTGAAAGGTATGAAATAAAACCTAGAATTTGTTGAAGAACTGAATGTAGTAGAATATATATGTATAACCTATATTAAGGTAATGTGTTGAAGTTATTCAACGATAAATGTTTTTAAAGAGATTTGATGAAAACCTGAGTAAAGTAGGGTTTCGGTGATTCCGTGGACGGAATACTTATAAGGAGGGAAGGATGTGACAACCAGAATTTTCAAAAAATTATTATAATAAGAATTTAATAAATAAAATTCTTATTACGAAATATTTTGAGTTTAGATATGTGTATGTATGTGTTATATGTGATGAAGTATATGATGTGGTGTGAATATAAAAGATATATCTATATATATATATATATTCATAGGTTGGAGGAATGGGGTTTAGTAGTTAATTTATTTTAACTATTAAAAAAGGGAAACGAAATTGTTTGAAAAGGGAATTAAGTTAATTAAGTTGGAAGTTATATTATTGAATAATATAATTTGATTATTATGCCTTGTTGGCACTATAATTGTTATGAATTAAATTTCATAAATAATGAGAGTAATTCACTTAATTAAAATAGTGAATTAATATAAATATAATTATTTTAATAAAATATGAAGGTAATATATTACATGTAAGAGTAATACGTTTATGTAATGGCTTAATATATTATATTTAGCCAAGTGAATATAAATGGGTATGAGAATGAGAAGAACCAATATAATTATAAATAAATATTGATGTTAGGATTAATGAATAAAATAAATATTCAATGAAAATTAGTATGGAATAATTTATTTAAGTATGATGGTATTAAATAAATTGATTAATATTTAAGTAGTGGTTAGATATATGGATTAAATAAATTGTATTGAGACAATTTATGCGAGAAAAGAAATTAAATAATTATATATTATAATTATATAATTCATGTGAGTTAATTAAAATAATTAGTGAAATAAATATTAACTATTTTAATGGAAATATTTATTCTAATAAGAGATGTTTATTGTGGTTACAAAGGTAATTTCATAATTTATAGTGTAGTAATCATGCATGTTATAATTGCATAATTACTTAATGTGGCTAAATAGTTTAACAATAAAATGAAGTGTGACATATGTATCATATAGTAAGGGAGTTGTTAGAATAAATGGATAAGGAGATTAGGAGTTCTAGCCAAACATGGCCTTGTGACCCTTTGCCTTTGTAACAGATGAGAGCCCTTGGGTTTTTTTAACTGATAGACTAAATAAAAAATACGTTAGTTGCGTTAAGTCTAAGAAAGAAGAATAGAGCAGAGAAGAGAGAAAATTGAGAAGAGGGAGTTTAGAGAAAAAATTCTCTATAATTGAAGAGGAGTTTCAGAATCAAAGAAATGAGAAACAAGAAATTGTTCAAGCTTTATAGCAAATCAAAGGTAAAATTTCTAGGTTTCTAGTTTATGATTTTGTTTGCTAAATTCTCTGTAATTGAGTTTTGTTGATTGAATTTGTTGAGGTATGGTTTATATATGTTTTTAGATAGATACAATCTGTTAATAGTCATCTAGAAACAATTTTGGAGTGTTCAAATTCATGAAAATAATGTTAAGGATGAAGAGTGTGAGTTTTGTTTAATATATGTATTTTGGGTCTGTTTTGAGACTAAAATTGGTTAGGAGTTTATGTTATAATTATAAAATTGGTGATGGATTGTGTTAATACGATAAGAAACGAAAAGAACTCAAGTTGAATGAGTCAAAACGGATGTAAAATGAATTTGTAGTGAATGAATTCGCTAAACATGTTAAAACATGAAAGTTTAGTATGAACATGGATTTTGAGTCATGATTCAGGTTAAATAATGGTTATGTAAATTATGGATTTCCTTGCTATGTTGTAGTTCTATGAATTACGAATCCATAGAGTCGAAAACGGACTCAATCGGATGTGTATAGCTTGATTTATGATGATTGGAAAGAGGAAAGAGTTAGAAAATTCGCCAGAACCACAAACTGGAAAATAATTTCTCGTAGCACGCTGCCAGGGGCGCAGCTGCGCTGCCCCCAAGGCTATTGGCGCAGCTGCGCAAGGAGGAAAAATCAGTCCGGGACTGTTTTGACCTCATGTGGTAAAACGGCCATAACGTTTTCATATGAACTCGGATTAAGGTGATTCAAGATGATCCGAAACGAGCACGAGTAGACCTACAACTTTTGTTCTTTAAGTTGTTCAATTTGAGGTCGTTAGCTAGTGTAAAAATGGTTATTTTTGGGACTAATATGTTTTTGGAGGCAATCGGGGAGCGCCGGGCATGCACGTAAGCACATGTAATGCTCCCGACCATGTAAAATGATGTTTTAACTTCCATAACATGACTATTAGGTATTATAATGATACTTAGAATTAACCCTTGAGTATTAGACAATTCAGTTGGGCGTGCTAAGCGTGCGCCAATGCGTGTCGTTTGGGCGTTCGAATAGACAAGTTTGGCGTACGGACGTGCAAGCGTCTCAACGCCGTAACGAGTGTGTATGACCTTGTTTAATATTATGTTTTTATAAGAGTGAAACATTATGGAGTAATGTAACCCAATATAGGAGCATGCAAAACACATGCAAAAGAGGCGAGTTAGGCGTGTGACATATAAACGTCGAAACGTCGTGTAACGTAGTAATACACTTAAATAGTGTCTCGATTCTAATGAAACGAACATTATTATATATAAAATGTGGTTAATATAAAACCAAAAGGTAGTCCTAGCAGGACTTAAACACTTGAATGAATTACAATCAAATTGAACATTGTGTATAGATAATAGGAAGGTTTATGAGATGTAGAGTAAAGTTTACATTACAACTAATATGCTTTGCTATGTGACTAATAGTTGATGTGCATGCTTATATAATTGTGTAGGGCACGTGAAGTGCAGATATCTGTAAGCTGTTAAACTATTATTGGTAAACAACGATCAAGGCACGTCTTTCAGTTCCTATTTTCTACGTGAACTTGATGATGAACTGTTTTAAATTATTTTGTAAAGAGCATGATATGTTGTATATATGTTGTAAGCATGAAATGTTAAAGTCAATTTATGACTACATTGATTGATTAAAGAATGTTGATTGAGTAAGGAACTCAATCTTTATATTTGTTATGTGAAGTAAAGCATGTACGCCATGTTACTTTAATAATTATGAGATGTATGTTGATCATGTATTTATATGCTATGTGATGCATGAAAGCTGTTAGATCTTGCTGAGCTGTTGAGCTCATTCTTGCAAATAATCACTTTTGCAGGTTCAGGATTCAAGGTAACGCTATGTGCTACTTGAAAGAAATGAATCAGATGTATTGCATGAAGATTTATATACTTTGGCTGAATTGTTATTATTTTGGACCCTGTTTAAGATTTCAGATAATGTATTTGATAATGTATGATGGTTAACAGATGTTGAGTTATAAAGTTTAAATTTTACCCGATGTATAAGGGTTATTGAACGTGGTTGTAAGTTCTAGTTTATAATAACTCTAACGAAGCGATTCATGAAATAAAGTCGAATCAAAGTTATGTAATGATAAAGGTTGAGATTCTGGGATAATAAAGAAGGAATAATATAAAAGTTTTAACTATTCCGTATTTTTAGTGATTGTATTATTGATTAATGATATAAAGTCTGAATAAGGATGTATTGTTAACGACCGATGCCGAGAGTTGTATTGTATGAATTTTGGGGTCGTTACATATAAAATGAATATTCATCAACTATATTTAAAATAAATTGAGCATTATAACTGCTTGTAAAATGAATATTCGTTTACTATGTTTGAAATAAATTGAGCATTATAACTACTTATAAAATGAATATTCAACTATTATATTTGAGATAATTTCAGCATTATAACTGCTTATAAAATGAATACTCTTATAAATACTTGAAGAAAATCGGACATAGTAACTGCTTATAAAAGTATATTTTTTTTATAAGAGAAATAAATCGAACATTATAACTGCTTGTAAATACGACTTTTGTACTATATACTTAAAATAATTTGGACATTATAACTGTTTGTAAAAGTATATTTTTACTAAATATATACAGAAGAATGAAAATAATAACCACTAAAGTAATACCTTTTGTTGTTGCTAGCTTTACTTCCAATCGCGTAGCGCTTCGATACGTCGAAAGTAATTTTTTATCTCACAATATCTCTAAGAATATAAATATAGAGTATTTTTGCTCTTGAATTGCTCTTGAAAATGGTAAGAAATGAATGAACTTAGCTTGCTATTTATAGAAAAACATAATTTCACTAATTGCACGTTAGGGGCTCGGCTTATTATAGTTTGCACCCGTCTTATTACATTTTAGTACCTAGGTTAATTACACTTTAGCACCTAGGTTAATTACACTATTTACATATTGCACCCCACTTATTATACTTTGGTACCTAGGTTAATTACACTTTAGTACCTAGTGTGTGCCAGCGTGTACCAGCGTGCGCCAGCGTGTGCCAACGTGTGCCAGGTGTAAGAATCTAAATTTTTGAGAATTATTAAAATAAAATTTTAATTAAAAAAATCTTATTAAATGATATGTTGTGTGATATCGTATTGCATAAGTGAATATGTGTTATGCAATGGGTGATTTTGCGTATAATAAATATATTAGTAGTATATATTTATTATATGGGCAATTTATTAAATGAAATGAGATGGATAAACTTAAAATAATTTATAATACTAAATTATTTTAATGTGATAATTGGTGGCATTAAATATACTTAATGTATAACCACAATTTTATTAAAAGAAATCATATATTACATTATTGAGTGTAATGTATGTATGCTTTTATTGTATTGAATATATTATTATATTTATTACTGTTAAATTGTTGAAAACAATTTAGAGAAGGGAAAAGGAAATAATTAATTTAAGTATACAAATATTATGGTATACTTTAAATAATGGATATTAAAATAAATTCTATCATTAATTTATTTTAATAAAGAGAGAATATTATTTTAATTATATATGTAAATAAATTGATATGAACAATTTAGAATGTGAGAGAATAAAAAAAAATTATATATGTGATGTCGGTACATGTGTGTGACATGAATTATTTGCAAGGTAATAGATATATATTATATACATGTATTTATTACGCGAGGGAATGAAATTGTTGTGAACAATTTGCCTAACGTATTAAAGGAGATGGTTTAAGTATATAATATTTATATATACTTTACTCAAGTGTATTAGAGTGAATTCTTATAAGGAGTTATTTTAATAAAGGAGTTATTATAAGGAAGTAAATGAATTCTTAATTGAATTTATGAGAAGGAGGCAAGGATATTGTATTCATTATAATATTGATAAGCAAATAATGAATTTTTGTATGAGAAATTGAGGTGTGACATATTTATTTTGTTATTATAAAATAAATATGTAATAAGAACCTAATTTGTTGTATTGTATTGTGAAGATATGTAATTTATATATCAAAATGAGTTATATTAATTCTTTTATTGTTAAAGGATAAAATAATTAATATGGTGAATTAGTGATTTGGGAAGTCCAAATCTAGTTACTAATTAATGGATAATTTATTTATTCCATAAAGGAATTATGAGAGAAATTGGGTAAATATTTATTTTGGGTAATTAGATTAAATCCTTAATTATTCTAATTACTATTACAAGCTTAATGGGCAAGCATAATCTTTTCCTTCTTGCCGCGAGTTTGAGGAGAAGAAAAAGTGTGAAGCCTACTCATTAACCAAGCTTGGACACCAAGTTGGGTTAACCAAAAAATTAAGGAAAAGTCTCCCTCATTTTCTCTTCTCCATAACTGAGCCATCTCTCTCCCAAATTGCTTGAATTTTGTAATTTTCCAATAATGAAAAAGTGTAGGAATTGTATTGTTTAAGGGAACTTGACCAAATTGGAATCTAAGATTATGATTAGTTTGAAGATTTCAAGCTTGGAATAATTGAAGCTATGGAGCTTAAGGTATAAATTTCTTATTAAATTTTGAGTTTCATTGAAGTTATGTAATTATATGATTTTTATTGTTAAACTTCAATTTTTGGGAGTTTAGTAGGTTATAAGATAATTTTTAATGGGATTCCATTATAAGGAATCAAGTTTTGATTTATGTATATGAAATATATTATTAGAATTGATTTATAAGCAAAAGAACAAAATATACATTTTGTTAGTAAGCTTTAGTTTACTAAAAGTAATTTTTGGTTGATTTTAAACTTGAGTTATGTATGGATTCATGATTTTAGAGACTTGGTGGATAGGTATGGATTGTGGGATGTTATAAGAATGAAATTGGAGAAAAATCGCAAACGAATTGATAGGAAACCAAGTCCAACGAAAAATGTACGCATTATGTTCGTAAAATAGCCATAAAGAACAAACCCGAGAAAGAACACAAAATTTTAAGGATTTGAAACCTTAAAAATGTAAATATATGATTAACTAAGGTTAGTTATTAAGAAAGTCGGGTTGGTTTAGGTCGAGGCGACTTTTGAACTAAAATCAGAACGTTGAAAAACTAGTGTGAACAACCTATTTGGACGCACTGTTTGGATAGCTTAACTAACCAGAATAGGGGAGGTTATATTTTTTAAAAATACTTTGGTATGCCATGTACAACATATCCAAAAATCAGATTAATCGGAGTTACAAGCAACGCGTGAGAAAATCGCAAAGTGGCTGAGCTGATAAGAAGCAGAACAGGGCAGCAGCAGTCGCGCCAGGCAGGGGCTGAGTGTGCCCGCACCCGCCTGTGCGCACCTACCAGTCAGTGCGGCGCTGGGCTAAACTGCTTCCTGAAATCATTTTCGAGGGCTATTTTGACAAGCTTTCGTGTACTGTTTTCAAAGTGTAAAATTTTTCTAAAATACTATGACATGAGGTCTTTAACATATCAAAATTTCACTGTTATATGATTTATGGGTTGAGAATTAAAAATGAGCGAAGGAGCATGTCAAAATTTAAAATTTGGGCGAGGCCGAACGTCGACGCGTCGAGCGATTTTGACGTTCGACGTTCCGAATCGCATTCCGGCGAAATAATAAGTCATAATAAATCTAATAATGTCCTACGGGGCAAGATTTGACTATAAATGATATTTTATGTCGAGAAACTTTCTTTCAGACATAAATAAAGTAATAAAAATATGTAATAAATATAAATTTACATATTTAAGCAAAATAAAAACCAAGGTTGCCTATAAAATTATTTTGTGGTGCAACGAAGGGAGAGAAACCTTTAAAATTTTGTATTAATTATAAAAATAATATTTTGAGGTTTTCGGAGTTCAAAATGAGGTTTTTGAGCTAAGATTTATATAGCGGTTGATATATGTATATTTAATATATATATACATATAGTGAAAATGTGAATAATTGCGAAACGAAAAGCGTGGAACCGTTAAAAATAATATAATGGTCCTAAGAGTAATGAAACGAAGGTTTCCGGAATTCGAAATGAAGATTTTGAACAAAGAATTGCCCAACGGATTATATATATATATAAAGTGAGAATGCGAATTATTCGTGAGAATAAATACAAGTTAATTTGCGAACGAAGTAAAATATTTGTGAGGCAATAATCTAAATTAACTCATGAGTAGACCAACAACTATAAAAATTATTTAACATAAGAAATAATATAGTAAGCCGTGTTTTATTATAAAAGATATATAATATCTATTTAGAACCTAAATTTTCAAATAAAGACAAAAGATATTCCTAAAGTGGAATATAAATGATTTAAGCTTCGATATGTAAAATATTTACATGTTAAAATGTGAGGGACCTTTATTTAACGTAAAAAGGTTAAAACGAATTAAGTTTTTAAATAAACTACTATTGGTTTGAGTTGAGGATTAATAATATTAGTTTTTATAAACTGATAATTATTATTATTGAATAAACATACATATTTTGTGACATATTTAATAATCTACTATGTGTGTGCATGTAATAATAATTCTGTAAGAATTATGGAGAAACTCTAAGTTAAATTTTAGCGGTAATCTCCAATCAAGGCAAGTTTTTCAGTTCTGTTATGTTGTGGGTTGTATGTGATTATATGGTGAGTTACATACCATGTTTGTTGAATTGTTAAAGTCAAAATATGACTAAGTCAATTGGGTTATGGAACTCAATTGCTATATGTGATCTGTGATAGCATGTGTTGTATGAGAATGTGAGATGTAAAAGACATGTATAAATATATTGCATGAAATTATATTACATAAATGATATGTCTATCAGAAGAATTATTGATGCATGAATATATGCATTGCAAAGAATTATTGATGTATGTAGAATATGCATAGTAAATAAAGTATGTTCCATATATGGTGAATATAGAGTTGTGTGCTATGTGAAACATGATAAACTATTAAATTTGCTGGGCCGTCGAGCTAAATCTTGCAAACATAAACTTTTTGCAGGTTAATGATGTTATGCAATATTACTTGTTGTACGGATGATTAAGGTTGAACAATGTACGGAAATGAATACATTTTCTTGGGATAGAATTGTATAGAGTTGTGATTGATGGTTGTGACATAGGTAATTGACAGCTTTGTATAGTTTAAAATATTCAATAAAGAATATTTACTCTGGATGTATTGTAATGAATACTTTATAAAAAAAAAGGGATATAGTAACATTACTATATAAGAAAGAATTCATATTGAGGATTGAGTTGTATATTTATATATAACTTTGATAAAAGAAATCATTAAATAAATATGATTTCATTATAAAAGAGAATCGTAAAGGTTGAGATTCAGGGAACGAATGAATGGAATAAAAGGAAAAAAAATTTATTCCGTATTTTTAGCTATTTTAACATTAAATATTATTTTAAAGCTAGAAAAAGGTAGTATTAACGCACAAGATTATGGAGAGAAATAATCCTAATTTTGGGGTCGTTATAGTTCGTATCAAAGCTAAGGATTATAAACCTTAGGTAAGTGACCCTTAGGCTATAATCGTAAGTAAGGTAGATGAAAAGAAAAAAAAGGAAGTTAAGTTTAAGTAGTGGTACAGTCATACTCTTTAATGGTTGATGTATAGTATCTGGGCCAAACTATTCTTTCAGGGAGCAGAGGTATATACGAACTAGCCACCGATCTAACTCGCTGTAAAATACAGTGTAGACGAGACATGAAACTAGTTTGTTGGTTGTTTATGGGAAACCACTCAGCTTACTATATTGAACGCTATTAGAGATTCGATGTGTACCGACTATAGAATTATAAATGCGTATGGTGAAAAGGTAATTCTTTTCTCATACATAGATTTATAGGATGAGTTAAGTCCTAAAAATATTATAAGAAAAAGATGAGAATGATGAGGAGTAAACTCAAATAAAATATTGAGCAATATGAATGAAATTAGAAATTCTTAAAGGAAGAATTGATAAATAAACAAGAAGATTCAAAGAAGAATCTTAAAAGACATGGAGTAAAGGATCAGGGGACACCTGATTCAAATAATCATAAATAATATGATTAGGGAAGAAAGAAAGAAGATCGTAGAAATAAAACGATCATAGAAAAAGAAAGAATCGTAATATAACACAATTATGAGATAAGATTACAACGTGATCTGATCAAGTTAAAGAAAGACAGATAATCAATTAAATGATTGAAAAGTTATAGCAGAATGGCTATATGGAAATGGTACTATGAAATAGTATAAGAATAAAACTTAGAAAGAGTTATAGATGATGCAATACAAATTAAATAAAATTTGTATTGAGCAAAGAACAAGATAAGATTTGATGGGATTAGGTGGGATTTCAGTTGAGGACTTATGTTAGTGGCTGAGTTGTACAACTCCTGGTATGGGCATGGGATTGTGTGTGGTTCAATGACCACTTAGTCTATTATATTGATAATCATTGAAATGTCGGTGTCACGCTATTGATATACATATGGTGGGAAGGTGATTCTTTTCTCATGTATATATTTTATAGTTAGAGAATAATAGGAATAGGTGCGAGTTTATAAAACTTATGCTTATGATAAGTTTGTGACTCATAATCATATGGTATATTTTTTAACCCCTAAGAGTATGGACAGTCCCTAATTGGTCATTGGACTACGTATTGCTAGGACAAGTTCCTAAACTCATATTTTTATGGCAAGTTTCTAAACACATAAGGTGTGGTAAGTTTGATGAACTATCCCAGGGTATAGGGTTAGTTTAATATAGTGGGAGTTAATGGTGTTAGAGATGAGCATAATTGTATTGTGAAGTTTTTGGAAATAGTTAAAGTGGATAAAGAAGAAATGGATATTCTCAAATCTACTTGCTATGCTAGATTTCAAAATTTATTGGAATCGTGCTGACAATCGCACTATTGTATTTTTGAAAAATATATTGGGTTAATTATTGAACCAATAAGTTTTAAAAAAGTCAGTGGTTTCTTATATCTACGCTAATTATTTTGGCTAAACAAATGATTTGAAAAGTATCAAAAGAATTTTATATAGTCAGTAATCCATCATTAATATGATGTAGATATGACAAATGATGACATTCTAAACGGGCTGTTAAAAATAGTGCGGTACTATGCGTCATAAAATGTTTCAGTATTTTAGTAATGATAGAAGTGTCAAATGCCATTTGAGTCGGCTAGACACAAATTCAGATATTGCTTTTATATAAAGCTTTTGAACCGTCCAACTAAATTGATTCGGTTTGGACTCCAGATAGAATAAGAACTTTCCTATAATGGACTTATTTTATATTGCGTCCTGGGGACGGCAAAGAGGAACTGAAAGAAATTATTCCATCTAGATAGTGTTGACCAACACAGGAAATCCAAAAATAGGAAATTATATTTGCGCAAAATAGCGGCAAAGATATTATGGGTCAACACAGGACATAAATAGGATGATAACCTATATATCCGTAAGATATGACGGTTTACAGATAAAATTTCTGTTGAAACCTTTTTAGAAACAAGTTTATGGTCTTTATGACTTTATTATGATACATAAAGTTTTTTTTAAGTGAATCTTTTGGATTCTTGAATTATTCATATTGCTTCACAATTATTGATCAATTGTGGAGAATTTTATTTTCTGGAGGTTGGGTATAGAAAGAATGAAATTTTTTAAGAGAAAGTAGGTCGCAGAATAAGACAATGGTGGATGAATCCTTGAAGAAGGAAAAAGGCAGAGATATGAGAAATAAAAAAAATTCGAATAATGAGAATTGATAAGAAATAGTCACGTGAAGACTAGAAACGTGAAAATAAATGAAAAAGTAAGTCCGAGAATTATAGGACTTTAAAAGAATATGAAGAACGTAATGGTTCAGAAATACCCTTAAAAAAGGGGGGGGGGGACATTGAGAAGTAAATAATACCCGTAACATAATCGAGTTTAAACAGGAATTAAGAATTGGAACCTATAAGAATTGACTAAGGAAAGGAAGGAGATAGGTAATATAAAAAAAACCTAAGTTAATGGTACGCTGAAATGATTTGACGATAAGGTTATGAGAAAGAATAAGATCTAAACCGATTAAGAACGATTCGGTATTGTGATTCCGGGGACGGAATCCTTATAAGGGGGAAAAAAATGTAAGAACCCAGATTTTTGAGAATTATTAAATTAAGAATTTAATAAAAGAAAATTCTTATTAAATGATATATTGTGTGATATCTTATTGCATAAGTGAATATGTGCTATGCAATAGGCGATTTTACGTATAATAAATATATTAGTAGTATATATTTATTATATGGCAATTTATTAAAGGAAATGAGATGCGTAAACTTAAAATAATTTATAATATTAAATTATTTTAATGTGGTAATTGGTGACATTAAATATAGTTAATGTATAACGACGATTTTATTAAAGTAATCATATATTACATTATTGAGTGTAATGTATGTATGTTTTTATTGTAGTAAATATATTATTATATTTATTACAGTTAAATTATTGAAAATAATTTAGAGAAGGAAAAAGGAAATAATTAGTTTAAGTATACAAATATTATAGTATACTTTAAATAAAGGATATTAAAATAAATTCTATCATTAATTTATTTTAATAAAGAGAGAATATTATTTTAATTATATATGTAAATAAATTGATATGAACAATTTATAAAGTGAGAGAATTAAATTATCATTTATTTTCTATATGTGATGTGGGTATATGTGTGTTATATGAATTATTTGCAAGGTAATAGATATATATTATATATATGTATTTATTACGCGAGGGAATGAAATTGTTGTGAACAATTTGCCTAACGTATTAAAGGAGATGGTTTAAGTATATAATATTTGTATATACTTTACTCAAGTGTATTAGAGTGAATTCTTAAAAGGAATTATTTTAATAAAGAAGTTATTATAAGGAAGTAAATGGATTCTTAATTGAATTTATGAGGAGGCAAGGATATTGTATTCATTATATATACATCCACATATATGTAAATATATTACACCTTATTCATTTTCATTACACATTGGGCTTAATTATCAATTCTAGCCATCCTAACTACTTAGTCCATAATTCCTAACACATTAGGCATGTCCCATTATTTTCATTGGGCTTAATTACTCCCTAGCACATAATACTTGGGTTATATTTCCTAACACTTGTAGACAGATCAATTTATTCACCTTGGGTCTAATTATATTTCACAGTCCAATACATTATTAAATCATGCCTTAATTAGTCCAATTAAGTAATTAGTTATGCCACACAAAGCTTATCACTTAAGCTTAATTAATTATAACTAAGCTCATCACTATCCTTCTCAATCATCACATGCTTAATTCAATTCAATTTGAATTATTAATTACATGACAAATATATATACATGTACTCTAAATTTGCAAACACACTTATTTTCATTACTAATATTATTAATAAGATAAAAGAAAAATCACGGGTATTACATCCCTCGGAAGTCCTGACAAGTTATCCGGAAATATATATACAAAGTCTCTAACGACAGGTATCTCCTCTAGCTTCGCACTCTCCTTTCGAGTATAGACTATGTAGGTTAAATACCCTACACAGCCTTGTCTCAACAACTTCCTGGCCTGCATCATCGTTTGTTAGGTTTGTAAGATTCGTGAACACAATCAAATTACATTAAAATAGCGGAAGCATGGTAAATTAGAATTTTAACATTTTACAAACCATATACCCGAATCATCCTTTATGCACAAGTATTAATTAAACAAAAAGATTAAGAATAAGATTCATAACCTTGAAGATTCTAGGTTCCTCAGGTATGAGTTCAACTCTAAATCTTTTCTTGCTCTATTTGAATTTACCAGGTTAGATTCCTTCCTTTGATCAACGTCATCCACCCAAGTGTTTGGCTTCTAGAAGTGATCCACCAAGGAATAATGTTTACTCAAGAAAAAGGGTATTTGGCTAAACCCTAGTTTTCTTCTCTCTAGAAAAGGAGTGCTCTCCCAACTCTTGAAATAAAGTGTTTATCCTTGTTCCATAATAAGACTTTTTTATTTATAGATGTAGGCAACCCTCCTAAACTATTTAGGATTAGGGTTTCATATTAATTAATTTAACCCTTTTAATTAATTAGGCTTCCCAATCATATTGGGAATAATTAAACTCTTTTAATTAATTAGCCTCCTAATCTTATTAGGAATATACATATATGAGAGAGTAACTTATTAATTAATTCTCAAACTCCTTTAAGAATTAAATAATAATAATAATAATAATAATAATAATAATAATAATAATAATAATAATAATAATAATAAGACTCCTCTTATTAATTAATATTTAATATTTCTAAAATATCAAATAATAAATATTAAGCTATTTAATTTTTTCTATCACCATAGATTAAATTAAATAGTCTTAACTTATTATTACGATTATGTCATTTACTTCTTAAATAAATATTATTCCTTTTATGGTGTGACCCTTTAGGTTCTCCATATTAAACTGGTTGTGAATAAATGAATTAGAACAATTCTAATCTTATTTAAATAAATAAATTAAACTATTTAATTTATTTAAATAAATAATATTTATTCTACAATAAGGGTAAGCCCCCTTTGTGATGCCCCCAAAATAGGTTCAATACCTACCCATTCTGAGTCGCCAAATACATGGTACAGAATTCAAATACAATCTTTTATAACATACGGTCGTGCAAACTACGACCACACAAACTGTGAATTTCAATACAAATCGTATATAATACGAAATATAAACATTTAAATTCACTCCTTATTAATTACAATCATTATCCCACTATTTTATAGAATAGTGAGGACTTCTAATGATCTAACTCTGACCATCACTCTGATCCCCGACTAGTCCCCCCGATATTCCCATTTTCTGAAGAGAACAATGGAAGAAAAGGGTGAGCTCACCTAGCCCAATAAAGAATATTATGACTAAGATAATGAATAATAAATTATCATTAGTCTTTAATAACTCAGATAAAATATAATGGACAACAAGTTTTAGATCAATATTCGCAGCGAAAATAACAATTCATTAGAAGAGTTAAGTAGAGAATGAAGTCTACTATCTTTTATGATTTAAAAGTCCGTCATCAATATTTTATCCCTGTAACATCAAGCAATATATATCTCAAATCAATATTCATCTTTGCACTACGCCCAAAGATATTCATTTGTATCACTAGTTGGTCATGTTCATCTCAACACCTGTTCATCTTTGCACTACGGGACAAAGATATTCATCAAGTAATCATTCATCTGTGCACTACAGGCCAAAGATATTCATCAAGTAATCTTTCATTTTTGCACTACAGGTCAAAGATATTCAATTATATCACCATTTAGGACTGAGGATAATGAAATACAATATAAGGAACGAATTCAGTGAGATAAAGGACAAGGATTAGAGTTTCGTAATTTAGTTTATCCAAGTTCAATAATACTCCGTAATAATCAATTGTGGAGCAAAATTCAAGAATGAAGTTCAAAGCTTGGATACAATTAAAAAAATATTTTTTTATCGTGAATAGTAACTTATGAATAGTAACTCGTGAATAGTAACTCGATATGAAAATATAAGAATTTCACGAGAAAGTTCAAAAAATTATTCCGGTGAAATGATACTAGATGAAGCGCAAAACTCAAGAAATTTCTGATCATTTCAGGAATTCTAGAAGCAATACTTACCGTAGTAAGTTTAGAGTTAGGAATCTGAAATGAAATAATATATGAAACTGCAATTGGATTTTCACCCGTCTAGCGGTAGTCCGCTCAGACAGATTATTTCCACAATTTAATAACAATTGAATACGAAGGGTTATTCACCAGGCATGCGGTAGTTTGCGTAGACAGGTTATTCCCACAGAATAATAAAGAATGGAATAACAACAGGATTTCACCATGCATGCGGTAGTCCGCGTAGACAGGTTATTCCAACAGAATAATAAAGAATGGAATAACAACCCTTACAAATATTGAAAGAAAATAACTCTCTTCATGAATACGAAAGAAATAATACCCCTTATCTTAAAAATTTGGAGACTGCACTAGTGTAATAGCAGAATACTCTTTTCTTTCTCTCTTATTCTCTCTATACTTTCTCTCTCTATAGCTTTAGTGAATTGGTGAGAAATAATGAAGAAATGAGCTTCTATTTATAGCTCGGCAGAGTAAGGGTAAAATAGTATTTTTGCCATAATTTATGACATCATCGCTTACATCATCGATCCTATGACATCATTGCTTACCTCATCGCTCTGATGACATCCTTGCTTACCTCATCGCTCTGATGACATCCTTGCTTACCTCATCGCTCCGATGACATCATTGTTTGCATCATAAGAGTTCAAATTCAATTTGCACTCTTCCACCTCGTTTAACTTTTATACCATGAATTTACTATAATAATGTTACCATTCAAATTATAAAAATCATACTATTATATAATCACATCATACTACTATAATATAATATTATAATAATATATTTGAATGAATTATTTTATCGGACAAGATAAAATACCAACTTTCAACAAATATCACATGTTAAAAATTCCTCCGTTTAAATTCACATTGAATAAATATTTCCTTATCATATGTATCAAAAATTAATTATTCACAAATAATATTAAAGAACTACAATATTGACAACCAGGTCGTTCCCATGAAAGAAGGGGCCTTCCGATAAGAATTTCTCCTTACTGGCGCGCAATTAATCAACCCCTTTTCTAGACAGAACTTCCTTAGACATTGTCAATAATGCTATCTAATAATATTATTCAAATAATATGAATTATTGATTTGATAATTTAAAATAATGTGCAATGACAATCGTTGAATCAATAATATAAAATAGCAAAGTAGCACTTATTGATATAAAATATCAACGTAGCAAATATTGAACAAATAAAATATTACGCAATTATTGAATCAATAATATAAAATATTAAACAGTAATTACTGTAACAATAATTGAGTAAGTGTCTTCCTACGTAAGAATCAATAATTCGAAATACTGTGCAATATCGTGTGCTATTGTGCAACACCACGTATTACTGTATTTTAACCACCGGGTATTTCAACAGTACTAACTGGTAATAATTTTGTCGTTATTTTTATAAAAAGGTTACTTCTATCGCTTTCTATATCCGACATTCATTCCGTTGTGGGGTCCACAAATGACTGCACCGTCGTACGAATATTCTCCGATAAAAAGAATATTCCTCGACCAAACGAATATTCCCCGACACAATGAATATTTTATAACCACTTGCTTACTTTGTAAACTTTGCACATTTCACCCATAACTTATCACATTTATCAAATCAACACCTTACTATTTCAAAATAAAATATAAAGAAAATTAAATCTTATTCATAAAATTTGGGGTCTTCCAACCTCCCCTCCTTATAAAATTTAGTCCTCGAAATTAACGTACGTACCTGGTATGTCGAAAAGGTAAGGATACCTCGTTTTCATTTTCGATTCTAACTCCCAGGTCATTTCCTCGATATCATGGTTCCTCCACAAAACTTTAACTTGAGGTATAACCTTTGAGCGTAGGACATGTTCCTTCCTATCCAAGATCTTAACAGGTACCTCCTCATATGTTAAATCTTCGGCTATCTCGTCCGGTTCTAACTCAATAATGTGGTTTGGATCTTTCACATATTTACGAAGCACAGATATGTAAAAAATGTTATGAACACGAGACATGCTTGGAGGTAAGGCGAGTCTATAGGCCACATTTCCTACTCGGTCAAGGATTTCAAATGGACCAATGAATCGTGGGTTGAGCTTTCCTCTCTTTTTGAATTTCGTAACTCCTTTCCATGGAGCAACACGTAATAATACATGATCTCCGACATTAAACTCCACGTCCCTTCGATGAAGATCAGCATAACTCTTTTGTCGATCTTGTTCAGTTTGTATACGTTGCCGGATCATTTGAATCTTTTTCGTAGTCATACGTACTAACTCCGGTCCCAACAATATTGCTTCACCCACCTCGTCCCAACATACTAGAGAACGACATTTTCGTCCATACAACGCCTCGAATGGAGCCATGCCTATACTTGCCTGATAACTGTTGTTGTTGCCTGATAACTTTAGCAATAATGCTTTAATCAAATTGTTCTTTTTCTAAGTCAAGAATCCTTACTAAATCAATTGGTTAGGAACAGCTTTCAAAACATATTTGGTTTAAAAAAATTAAACATGCTTGATCTAGCTGATACAACTAACATAGATCCATATTATAAACAGTTCATGAATGAAAGAACTTTAACTAATTCACAGTTCAATAATAATAGAATTCAATTGCACAAAGTGCGAATATCAACACTCAGTATAGATGTGAATAATCAACAATAATTATTCACTAACATGCTTTAAAAATATAACTTAAGTTTGATTTAGAGAATTTTCCTCGATCGCGGTCTACTGCTACGCAATTAAGTTTAACTTCTTAGAGAAAAGACCTTTAATTGATCTTTCAATTAGTCATAACATATACTCATTTATAGTATCATTACTCTATATTTAATTGTCTAACATTCTAGCACATAGTCATGTATTAGACACTACATTAAAGTCTTAGTATTCTTATCATACTTTGATAATCTTTTAATCTATTCATCGCTTAACTTTTTACTTTATAAGTTCCTCTTTATGTAATCCAGTAAGCTGAATACCAACTACGAAAAACCAAATAATAATCTAGCAAACCATATTGCCAATCTAGCAAACCAGATAGCAATTCGCAAACCAAATTCAAATACAGCAACCCAGATTCCTCTTTTTAGCATACTATATACTTAATATAGTCCATTGAATGTCCAATTCAACAAAATACTTTTAAAATAACTTTAATTCTCTATATTATTCATTTTAATTTCCAGTTTAATATTATTAATTATATAATAATATCTTAAGCTAATATTATTAATCTCTTAATAATATTTTAGTCTAATATTTTAGTCTAATATTATTAATCTCTTAATAATATTTTAGTCCATTACACAGGCTCTGAGCATGTCTTCTAGTGTCTGTCGATGATACGCGGTACTCAACCGTAGTTGTGTCCCCATTCTTTCTTGAAGACTTTTCCAGAAATTTGACATGAAGCGTAGATCTCTATCAGATATAATTGATATTAACACTCCATGTCTCGAAACTATTTCCTTGTTATACAATTTGGCTAACTGATTCAAATTATACCTGATTCTAATTAGCAAAAAGTGTGTTGACTTTGTAAGAAGATCAACTATCACCCATATGGCGTCATATCCTTTCTGTGTTGCTGGAAGTCCTACCACAAAATCTATCGTGACGTGGTCCCACTTCCATTTTGGAATCTATAACAGCTGTAATAGTCCACTTGATCGTTAATGCTCTACCTTGACTCTCTAACGAGGTAAACATCTACGGACACATTCTGTAACTTCTATCTTTATATTTGGCCACCAATAATGTTGACGCAAATCTTGATACATCTTCGTGCTTCCTGGGTGTATTGAATATCTCGTATTGTGCACTTTTTAAAAAAATCTCTTCTCTTAACTCTGGTATTGCAGGTATCCAAATTCGTCCTTCAAATCTCAGCAATCTGGTGCCATCAATCTTATACTTTAATTCTTCGCCTTCAGCTAACCGCTTCTTGATGTTACCACATTCTTCATCATTCTCTTGTGCCTCCTTTATCTTATCTAATAAGGTCTGACTTGCTTCTATTTCTATTACTTTATCTGATTTCTTCGAATTTTTCACCTCTAACTCTAGTTTCTCTATTTCTCTTACTAATTCTTCTTATTCTGTTAATATAAATAACTTTTCTCTACTCTTTCTGCTTAAAGCATCTGCTACCACGTTGGCTTTCCCTGGATGATATAGAATATCACTATCGTAATCCTTGATCAATTCTAACCATCTCCTCTTCCTCATATTCAACTCCTTTTGTGTAAAGATATACTTCATACTTTTATGATCTGTGTATATCTCACACTTTTCTTTGTAGAGATAATGTCTCCAAATATTAAGGGCAAACACTACCGCAGCCAATTCCAGGTCATGGGTAGGGTATCCCTTCTCATAGTCCTTTAATTATCATGATGCGTACGCAATGACTTTACCATTCTACATCAATACGCAACCTAGTCCTTTATGTGACGCATCACTATACACTGTAAAATCTCCCGTACTATCTAGTAAAGATAACACATGTGCTTCACTCAATCTCTTCTTCAGCTCCTAAAAACTCAGTTCACACTTTTATGTCCACACATACTTAACAGTCTTCCTCATTAGATTAGCCAATGGTGTCGCTATCTTCAAGAAATCCTAAATAAACCTCCGGTAGTTGTTGGGTTTGTACGAAATCGTGATGCAATCAAATTGCAAAATAAGCGGAAGCCTGATATATCAGAGTTTTAAAAAAAATTCTACAAAATTATTACCCGGATCATTCTTTATGCACAGTTATTAATCAAAACAAAATAAAAGAAGATTAGATTTATACCCTTGTAGAACGAAGCTTCCATAGGTACAAGTTCAACTCCTTTGTTCTTCACGATCTCCTTGAATATCTGGGTTAGATTCCTTCCTTTGGTCAACGTTAGCCACCCAAGTGTTTGGCCTCTAGAGGTGATCCACCAAGGAAGAGAAATTGTTCAAGGAGGGTGGTTGGCTAAACCCTAGTTTTTTATTTTATATAGAAAAGGAGTACTCTACAATAATTGAAATTGCATCAACTGATATCTAACATAACACTCCTCTTATATAGATATTGGTCAACCCTTCTAATCCTATTAGAAATAGGTTTTCATTTAATTAATTAAACTTCTTTAATTAATTAGGCTTCCCAATCATATTGGGATTAATTAATTAAACTCCTTTAATTAATTTATCTCCTAATCTTATTAGGAATAAATGAGAGTATTAATATTAAATTAATTCCTAAACTCCTTTAGAAATTAAAATAATAATAATTGTAATAATATTAATAAGACTCCTCTTATTAATTTATATTTAATATTTTCAAAATATTAAATAATAAACATTAAGCTATTTAATTTATTCTATCACCATAGATTAAATTAATTATACTTAATGCATTATTATGATTATGCCATTACCTTCTAAAATAATTATTCTTTCTTTTATGGTGTGACCCTTTAGGTTCTCCATATTAAACTGATTGTGAATAAATCAATTAGAATAATTCTAATTTTATTTAAATAAATAAATTAAACTAATAACCTATTTAAATAACTAATATTTATTCTACAATAAAGATAAGCCTCCCTAGCGATCAACGACTTTCTAGATAATATAGATTTTAACATTAATCATAAAAGAACATATGAGTTAATAGTTACCGTACAATTCAATCCTTCCACCATACAATGTCCCAATTAAATATAAGACATGGAATTATTGTCAAGTCTTATTTTATTTAATTATATGTATTTCGATTAAAAAATGCACAACTCCAAATAATGCAAATTAGAAACTTCTTTCTAATTTCATTCTGCCTTGGCCAAGGACTACTGGTTGTCATTTAACGAATCACATAGGACATATCTCTTCTTTTACTAGAAGTGATAGATTCTTTATTGGCCATTCATTATCTCCATATATAACTTATTACACCCAAGCATACCCTTTGATATACCCTAACGGTCTTAAGGAATAAGTCAAAGTATAATTCATTACATACAAGATACTATGATGATCTCAAGTCCAAGGATCACTTGTACTACTATTACATTAGGAATTCCTATTGACAGGCAAGTAAAACTCCATTAGGTATTCCATAGCGAGTCACGTTTAGTGAACTTATTCTCCAATAAGCACCTACATACTTGCTTTAGTGTCTCCACACAAATGATCATGAGATCAATCATCCTCATCCAATGAGCAAGCAACATATGTACCAATCTATCTAAATTTACTAATCTCCTTTTTAGTAATCCAACGATTGGGAACTATTTTAGTTTTAAGCTTTCTAAGAATTTAGCTCTCATTAGCATAATCAACATCATGATTCTAAAAGTATTGCTTAAAAATATGGGTTATTTACATATTATAAAAACAACATCATGTAGATAAATAAATGCCTTTAATAAATGAATACTTTTATTAATAAATAAATAAGATCGTTTACAAAGTATATGCTTTATCATCATACATGATTGGCTTGTATGCATACAACTTTCAATAGTATCTTGCCAATCCCAAGAAACTTATGACCTCTGTTGGTGTCTTCAGTTGTCCCCAATTTTTCGTCGCTTCTACTTTCGCTGGATCAATAGAAATTTCCTCTTTATCAATGACATGTCCCAAAAATTGAACTTTCTTTAACCAGAATTCACACATCAAAAATTTTGCATATAGCTTCTTCTTTCTTAATATTTCTAATACAATTCGTAGATGTTCGACATGCTCCTTTTCAGTCTTCGAATACACCAGAATGTCGTTAATGAACACAACCACAAACTTATCCAAATAAGGTTTAAATACTCTGTTCATCAAGTCAATAAAAGCAGCTAGCGCATTCGTCAGTTCAAACGACATCACTAAGAACTCATAATGGCCATAACGAGTTCTAAATGCTATCTTTGGTACATCCTCCATCCTCACCTTCAACTGATGATAACCAGTTCTCAGGTTAATCTTCAAAAAATATCTCGCTCCTTTTAGTTGATCAAACAGATCGTCTATTCTTGGTAACGGATACTTTTTTTGATTATCACCTTATTTAACTCTCTATAATCCATACACAACCTCATCGAACCATCCTTCTTCTTCACAAACAACACTGGTGCTCCCCACTGAGATATACTAGGTTGAATGTACTTCTTGTCCAACAACTCTTGTAGCTGGATCATTAGTTCTTACATTTCTACCGGAGGCATCCTATAAGGTGCTTTCGATATCGGCAATGTCCCCGATACTAAATCGATTACAAATTCTATCTCTCTGCCTGGCGGAAGTCCCGGAAGTTCTCCTGGAAAGACATCCCAAAACTCATTAACTATAGGTATCTGCCCTCATGTCCGAATTCATCACCCGTGTATCCACTACATGAGCCAAATAACCTTCATAATTTTTTCGTAACATCCTCTTGTCCTGCATCATCGTCAGACAACTCGTTTGTCTTGGCGACTTGCTACCATAAAATACAACCTTAGACTTATTTGGTGTCTTAAGGTGTATACTCTTTTTCTGACAATCTATAACTGCCTCATGGTTAAATAACTAATCCATTCCTAGGATAAAATCGAATTCTCCTAAGCGTATCGGAATCAAATTCATGCTTAACTTATGTCCCTGTATTTCCACACAAAAATTTCTATGGATAAACTCTACAGGGATCACTTCTTTATTTGCAACTTCTATATTCATTGGGTTCTTTAACTTTTCATAGGGTAAATTTAATCTTCTAAAAAATTCATCAGACACAAATGAACAGGTAGCTCCCGAATCAAATAATACATATGCATTTATATTATTGATCAGAATAATACCTGACACCACCTCCTTTTATGCAACTGCGTCTTACACAGTCATGTTGAATGTTCGAGCTGTCGGCTTGCTCTGCTGCGTTGGCCCTCCAATTGTTAACTTTGTGCCACTGCTCCTGTTTCCACTTCCTCCGTTAGTATTCTTCTTAAATGGAAAATCCTTAAACCGATGTCTCTTTCCTCCACATGAAAAACAACCTCCTTTTCTTAGGCTTAGGACAATTTGGTGAAATATATCCTTCTTGTCCACGTTCTAACAGACATTCCTTTCTTTCATGCACTCCCCCGAGTGATTCTTCCCACACCTTTCATATGATGGCTTCTTCTGTGGTGTACTCCCTTGTTGAGTTCCTGAGTCATTACCACTGTACCACTTATGTTTCTTGCTGTTACTGCGACCGCTACTGGCACCCTGATTTCCACCCTCAATCTTCTTTTGTTCTTTTTTCGATTGTATTTAGACACTGCTTCGCTACCACCTTCGGCAATGATAGCTTTTTCCAATATCACTGAAAACGTAGCAATTTGTAACACTGCAACCTTGCTGTATATCCACGGATTCAACCCATTCTTAAATTTACGCGCCTTCCGTACTTCTATGTTCACCTGATGAGGTGCAAATCTGGCTAACTCATTGAATTTTGCTGCATATTCGGCAACTTTCATGTTCTCTTGCTTCAATTCAAGAAACTTCACTTTCATCCTGGCTTGCATGCTAGGCGAGAAATAGTTCTCAAAGAACAACTCCTTAAACCTTGTCCAGGTTACTACTTCTGTTCCAGCTCTAGCCTGGTTCGACTCCTACTAGTAATTAGCCTCACCTTTCATCAAGTAGGTAGCAAAAGTTATCTTTTTCTCCTTGGCTACCCTAGCGATGACAAAAGCCTTTTCCATCTCTTTTACCCATGTCTGATCTTCTATAGGGTGGTTCCGCTAAATTCTGGCGATCCTACAGCCTTAAAATCTTTAAAGTTCGCCAATCTATTATCCATTCGATTTCTTGTTGCTGGTGCTCTAGTCCCCATTGCTTGAGCTATCATATTTGCAAAGTTCTGCTTTGGGTCAACTTGATCTCTTTCATTATTCACATATTGTTCCTCCCTCTGGTTACGGTTTTGTCGTCTTGGCGACATTATCTAGTTAAACAAAATCTTACATTATCACTTTGAGTTTCATTATATGTTATATCTTATAAGTGTTTAAAATATAACATGTAATTTAAACTCTAACAATCATATTATCATAATGTTCAGCTTGCTGAATTAACCTATTCAGCTTGCTGAATTAACAAATTTAATTTAATAAATTTTCAAATTATCAAACAAAAAACTTACTATCTTAATTCTCAAAATTTATCTACTTAATTAAACATATACTCATAATACTGCATTTAGATTCATATACCAAATCTTTGTGTCTTACATGCCTGACATATTTCTATAAATGCTAACTATCCCATTCTAAATATCTAGAATGGGATCTACCAAAAGATATACTCCCCTATACACCTAAGATGGGGATACATCATATTTACATACTACCTCACACAGGATGAGGTTTACATCATACATAACATTACCATGCTAAACAAAAGGGTACTAGTTCATCTATATACATAACAACCAACCAACACATCACTGGCTATCAGGAAAAGGCACCTCCATATGGACATGCTCCTGCCCCTGCAGTGCACCTCCATCCACACAGCGTAGCACGGAACGGCTAGACTCGCCAATCTTAAAATGCAGCCTTTTATCACCAACCCTGGGACTCGCATATGCTGCATCTAAAGCTTGTCTCAGAGACTATCCTTACCTCCTTCTCCTCCAAAGCTGCCACTAACTGATCAACCCTCCTCGCTGCTCGGATCCAGGCATCTTCAACCCGAATCTTGTCAGCGATCTCTAGATCAAACTCAAAGTGCATCGTCCGATTCTCAACCCTCAGTACTCCTAGCTTTACCTCCTCTTGTTCCAATCTTTCTCTCATAGAGGCATTCACAGCAACCATTTGCTGAGCCGATGTCACTTGTTCTTGCAACTGCACCTTTACCTCTACAAGCTCTGCCTGAACCTGATATGATAACTCTTTATATTGTGTCTCATTAAATTGATGATTCGAGTTTTCTTACTTCAGTTGTGTGACTCTGTTTCCCAATGCTACATTCTCCTCGAACAAATCTACTACCATCATATCTTCATCATAGTCCTCACTCTCAGTGTGCTCCTCAACAGGATCCCTTGACTAATGCTCCAAAGTATGGCTATCCTGCCTCTCCTCAGACATCCTATAAACAAACAAGTATAACATCAGTATCACAATAAAATATATTCATTGATAAATGAAATGATATTTTATTATGTAAAATCTATACTAGATGAATCTCCACAATCCATCTTCTAGCATACTCTATACGAGTTTTCTTCTAAAGTTATAACATAGGTTTCACATCCTAATGTTTATAACTTATAGCTTTGATACCAACCTGTAACGCCCCCAAATCTGGATTCTCTAACCTCGGGTTCGGTGCTCACGATACATTATCATCATAAGCATTTTATAAACTATTACGGAATAATAAACATATATTGTTCATTACAATAAAGTCTTACAACAATATCTCAAGGCCTATTAACCTTAACTTAAACATACCTTACTTAAGTTACATATAGTAACACAAAAGGTTTACAAAACCAATAAATATAATGTAACATAATACATAAACATTCAAACTATCTATTCCTAAACCTTTCCTTTGCCTTTGTCCTTCTTGGACGTCTCTGGCTTAGCTGAAATAAATGTCATGATATAGCAAGAGTAAGCAACTAATTTGCTTAGAAAGTTTAAATACAAGGGAGATATATCATGATTCGAAAAGAATTTAGCCTTCAATGTTCAACCATAGAATTTTATTATGATAAAACATGAAATAAATCTCGATAACTGAATATTCGAATAATTGAATAACAGATGCTGAGTGGTCAAAATAACCATGAACATATGTGAAGGTTGTTAGTATTTAAACTGGTCCTTTCAATAAGTTTTGGTAAGCAAGGGGATCAACCTTCTATACCCGGTGAAATATGCATAATCATTCAATATACTAGCAACAATTATTTTCCAATAATGCTTTAATCAAATTATTCTTTTTCTCAGTCAAGAATCCTTACCAAATCAATTGGTTTGAAACAGCTTTCAAAACATATTTGGTTTAACAAATTTAAACATGCTTGATCTAGCTGATACAACTAGCATAGATCCATATCATAAACAGTTCATAAATGAAAGAACTTTAACTAATTCACAGTTCAATAATAATAGAACAAGAATTCAATTGCACAAAGTGCGAATATCAACAATCAATATAGATGTGAATAATCAACAATAATTATTCACTAACATGCTTTAAAAACATAACTCAAGTTTGAGTTAGAGAACTTGCCTTGATCGGGTCTACTACTACGCAATTAAGTTTAACTTCTTAGAGAAAAGAACTTTAATTGATCTTTCAATTACTCATAGCATATACTCACTTATAGTATCATTACTTTATATTAAATTGTCTAACATTCTAGCACATAGTCAAGTATTAGACATTACATTAAAGTCTTAGTATTCTTATCACACTTTAATATTCTTTTAATCACTTCATTGCTTAACCTTTTACTTTATAAGTTCCTCTTTATGTAATCCAGTAGGCCGAATACTAACTATGGCAAACCAAATACTAATCCAGCAAACCAGATTGCCAATCCAGCAAACCAGATAGCAATTCAACAAATCGAATTCAAATCCAGCAACCCGAATTCAAATTCAGCAACCCGAATTCCTCTTTTTAGCATACTATATACTTAATATAGTCCATTGAATTTCCAATTTAACAAACTACTTTTAAAATAACTTTAATTCTCTATATTATTCATTTTAATTTCCCGTTTAATATTATTAATTATATAATAATATCTTAAGCTAATATTATTAATCTCTTAATAATATTTTAATCTAATATTATTATTCATGTAATAATATTTTAAATCATTTATTAAATTAATAAAAAATTAATTTTAATTGTTTACCCTTTATTAATTAATTCATTTAATCATTCTAAAATGCCATAAACACAATATTTTACCAACAATGACCAAAACCCCTATCAAAAATCTATACATAATATATTTAGGGTTCTCAAGTTATAAAATCTCATTTTTCATATTTTTAACATCATATAATTAATTTAATTCATTTATCCATAATATCATTATTTATATAAAAAATAGCAAAACATCAATAAAATCATTTCTTTTCTGGAAAGCAACTATATATAGGCCCCTAATGAAAATATATATATTTTTTGGAATTTTAAAAATCCATTTACTATATTTAAATAGTCCAAAATAGCCAAATCTTGCTACATTTATCATAAATCGATATTGTATCTAAAAATTACGAAATTGTCAGGGTATGCTCCTGTTATATACATGTACTTTCAGTATAAATTTCATCATTTTTAGAGTTCACCACAGAGAGTTATTTGAGTATATTTAAGAAAGTAGTCATTGGCCGTAAAATCCATATCTCTCATTCTACATGGCCAAAAATTTTCAAATTTTTACAGGACTCACATAACTTCTCATAATTTCCCTCCAAATATTCCAAGAATTTTTAAAGTAAAAAAATGTTGACAAAAAAGCACTTGTAATTGACTGGCTAGAAAGATTTATTTGCTTTTCGTTCACTACCCGAACTGTTTCGACTAAAACTGACACCACGACTTGTAAACACATTATTTGTGAGTGATACCACTTGGATTTACTAGTTAACTTATATATCTAGCACCCCACTTTTACGGATCGCAAAAAGAAGGTATAGATTTAAAATGGTAGTTGATCAAAGGGAGAAAAAGCTAGGGTTTTCTTACTTTTAATTTAAAAATCTAGTTTCTTTTCTTTCCTTTTAATCAACTTTCTAACACTCAAATATGTTAGATCTATACATGTAACACTATAAATCATATAGATCTATAGTTTTTAAGTTGGAAAAAACAAACTCTAGATTCCATTTAACTACCAAAAGAAATGGATAAAAAGCTTTAAAAAATTAGGGTTTATACCTTATTTTGTTTGCTACTCTTCTCTTCTTTTCAATATATGTAATGAATTTTGGATGCATAGGAAATCAAACTCTTCTTCCTCTCCTTCTCTTCCCACTAAATTCTCTCTTTCTCTTGTCTCTCTCTTTCTTGCTTTATTAAGTTAGCTTTTGAAATGAAAGAGAAGTATATTATACTTGTTGTTAGTAAATATACATAGATATATTATGTATCTCTATATTCATCTCCCAAATTCTCCTACTCTTTCTCTCTCTCTTTCATTAATTTAGTTGTTGCTTGCAAGATTAGATAAAAGTGGTGGTTAAATGAAAGGATGACACCTAAGTTAGAGTAAATGATTACTTAAAAGATAAGGAACTTAGTAATGATTAAGTTCATGCCCCCTTTCTCTCCTCCTATAGCCGGCCATGTGGCCCATTTCTTTCCCTTTTTTGTTTTCTTTTTATGCTTTATTTAGCTTTATTAAATGTCCAACATATCTCTCCTCCATTGGGTTAAAGGTTTGGACTTTAATTAAATTCTTTTGGGCTCACAATTAATTAGTTTGGGCCATGTAAATAAGCATGGTCCAATACCTAATCTTTTATAATCTTATCTTAGTCATTTAATTAGGGTTTACATTCCCCTCCTTTGTAATTTAAATCCTTACTTATGTACATTTAATTTCATAATCCAATTAGACTTGCTTTAATTAGGTTATAAAATTAATTAATTGAGAGATATAAAATAAATCCCTTAGAATTGGTATTTATCTTAATACTATCATTCTCCCATACCATAACTCTTAAGTTATTCAATTTTCATACCTAATGTATAATTAGGTTATGTAACCTTTCTTTTTAATTTACTTTATAAAATAAATAAACACATATACATAGTTACAGTACACAAATTTATTTAACTAACTAATCATTTCACACATGTCACAAGGTTTTTAATTTTATTAATATTTAATTAATATATCTATTTACAAAGTGACTTAAAATTTCTTGGTTATTATAGTACCAATCTATCCGGATTCACTAATTTTCTTTTTAGTAATCCAATGATTGGGAACTATTTTAGTTTAAGCTATCTAAAAATTTAGATCTCATTAGAATAATCATCATTATGATTCTAAAAGCATTGCTTAAAACTATGAGTTTATCACATTTTATTATAACAGCATCATGTAGATAATTAAATGCCTTTAATTAAATAACTCTTTTTATTAATAAATGAATAAGATTGTTACAAAGTATATGCATTATCATCAAACATGATTGGCTTGTGTGCATACTACTTTCAATCTCCCACTTGCACTAAAGTCAAATTCCATGGTATCTAATACCATTCTTCTCTAAGTGACGATTATCCTACTGCTGGATAAGCTTCAGTAAATGGATATGTAATGTTGTTATTGAGAGTTCACTATCACTATTGTGACTTCTCCTCTTTCAATGATTCCTTTAATACAATGAAAATTCCACAACACATGTTTGGATCCAAGATGAGACTTAGGAACTATTCCTAGTTCTGTAATGAACTTTTCATCCTAAACATCAGCTTGCAGCTTCATTTACAGCTATATACTCAGTCTTTATCACTAAACCAACAACTCTTTGCTGTTTGGAACCTTTCCAATTCATTGCACCATCTTTTAAGGTAACGACTTACCCTAAAGTGAATTTGTTGTCGTCTTGGTAAGTCTAAAAAAACTTGAGTTTGTTTAGTCCTCTAGTTTTAATTCAGACCCATCATGAATCATGATTACATCCTTAGTGTCGGTTAAGTACTTTAAGATGTTTGTCACTGTCTTACAGTGATCTTCTCCAGAATATGACTGATCAACATCAAGTCTCGTACATTTCATTGCATACATGATAGTAACTCATGCGATATCTCTTTTATTGAGGACAATTTTAGAGAGATGCACTCCATGTCTCATCATCATGAGATATCTCTTGGGGTTTGTCATGCTAAACGCCTTTAGCATCAAATGAATATACGTTCCTTGGGTTAATCCGAGCATCCTTTTAAATCTATCTATATAGATTTATATCCCCAATTTAGGATGTTCTACCCAAATCATTCATGGAGAAATTTTTAGACAATTTTATTTTTAATGATTATAACACTGGTATGTTATTCCTTATCAGTAGTATATCAACATATAATATTATGAATGTCACAGCGCTCCCACTGACCCTTTTGTACACACTAGGTTCATTCTCATTTTTGATAAAATAAAACCCTTTTGATTTTTCACATCAAAACGAATGTTCCATCTTTGAGAAACTTGCTTTAATCTATAAATGGATTGTTGTAGGCTCATATACATGATTTGCTTTAACCATTGAAACAAATCCATCTGACTATATCATACATACATTCTCTTCTAATAACTTAAATTTGAGGAAGGGCGTCTCCACGTTCATTTGCCAAATTTAGTAATAACAAGCTACAATCGTAAGTAAAATTCGAATGGTCTTGAGCATTGCTTCAAAGATCCATTTTGGATTTTATGGTCATCTACCATTTCTCTTAGTGTTTACAACTCTTAGCATTATCGGATATAACTGGATCATCATTCTCTATGATGCTTACCTCATCATCATCATCATCTATTATGAATCCATACCTCCCATGTATCGTCAATACTATTCCAGATTCACGATTAGGTTATGGTACAATAGGTCTATCTACAGGTTCCTCCTTTTGACTAATAGTTATTTATGGTTCTTGAATTCCTTCAAGATTTATTATCCTCCCACTAGCCCTTCAATGATAAACACCTTTATCTTAGAAGGCAGCGTGTTCCGCAACAAACATCTTTTGCTAAGTAGAATTACAGAATATTTACCCTAAACTTACTTTAGGATGTCCCACAAATCTGTATTTGTCAAATCTTGTCTCAAGCTTATCTTTTTGAAACCTTTTCACATAAGCTGAACAACCCTTTATCTTAACATACTTAAGATTAGGAATCCTTTATGTCCTTAACTCTTATGAATTCTTGGGGACGGATTTTTAGGTTACCTTATTTTGTAGATATGCAGCCGTTTCTAGGGTATCTCCCTAGAAGGATACTGGAATGTCGATAAAATTATTATGGATCGCACAATGTCAAATAAGGTAGGATTTTTCTTTTTAGATACACCAATCGATTATTGTATATCAGGAAGCGTCCATTGTGAGAACACTATTTAAGATGATTTTAAAACTTATTGCACAAGTATTTATTCTTCGATCCAATCAAAGAAGCATAATACCTTGACAATTAGTTTTACTTCTGAATTCTTTGAACCTTTCAAATGATTCAGACTTGTATTTCACCAAATACAAATATTCAACTCATTGAATAATCATCTTCTTTTCTTTTACTAGTTTGTTCAATTTAAAATTATTTTTATGTAAGTCAAGTATGTAAAGTCCATTCAATAAATTGTTAATTATTTAAACTAATGGACTTTCCCGTAGGCGGCACTAAACAATAAGTTCCTGTAGTTAATGGACCAACCTTTGCTCCACTCCCACACTTAGGAGGACTTCCCCTTATTTAACTTTCTACTTCTGCTTGGTCCCATCATAAATTTGTATTTATGAGAACCATAGTCGGTATCTAATACCTAAGTAGAAACTTTACTTACTGAAAGATTTATTTCAATCATTGACAAACCTGTATAAGTAACTGAAGCTTCACTAAGCTTCTTCTGGTTAGCTTCTGCAAGATATTTCTCGCAATTTCTATTCTAGTGTCTAGGCTTATTGCATTGGAAGCAAATTCCTTTGCTATCCATATCAGTTTTGTTCTTATTATCCTTTGTTTTTGCCTTTCTATTTACCTTCTTTGAATCGTTCTTCTTTTTAGAAGATCCCTTGGCCCCTACCAGTAAGACTTGGTCTTTCTTGGGTTGAAAGTGACTCTCAACTATTTTCAACATGTTTATGTGAAAATTCACAACAATTGTGAGGAGTTCGGGAGTGACAAGATCAAATATTTGCTCAATTTTCCATCCATGACAAAACCTAGTTGTCCTATTTGTTCAATCAGATTGATCATCTTAAGGATATGTATCTTTACTGTAGTACCATCAGTCATTCTAGATTGGAAGAGCTCCTTAGATATCTGATATCTATTCGTCCTAATTTCCTCACCATTCAACTTTTTGAAGTGTAGGAATATAGTAGGAGCATCCATAGTTTCATGCTGACGATGAAGCTCGATACTCATGGACATATGATGCATTGAGCCAACTATGCATCATCTTGCTACTTTCTAAATGTAGCAATCTCATCCTTATAGGCATTGTCTGTAACCATTGCAGGGATAGGCGTATTAAGGACACAAGATAGCTTTTCACCCTTGAGAACTATTCTCAAATTCTTTAACCAATCCGTTTAATTCAGTCCGGTTAATTAACATCTAATATGCTACACAATTATAGTAATTTAGACATTATAAAATTCTGGAAATAAATTTGTAATTTACAACATTCAGTATACATTCTATTATTAATTACCAAAATAAATTAGGTCTTGTTTTAAATTGGTATCTCCCATTATTTTCTTCGAACTATATTACTCTCACTTATATAGTTCGACAATATATAATTAAAGATCTGCTAGTGAGAATAAGGATCTCATTTTAAATATATATAGCCTTGTGGTGACACAACAAACTATATATAAATAAATAAGTAGACAACTATTGTCAATTACATCATTATGTAACTCCTTTTTTGCCTCTTAGATTATTTTGATCAAGTGGTGACACATCCGAACCAAAATTATCTAAGTTAAGTCTAACCTAGCACTTACATATATTCAAATAGAAAAATACCATCCTTGTGGTAACACAACAAAATAGTATTGTTCAATTTCGTTATAAGCATCAAATGTGATAAATTAACATCTTAAATATTTAATACTTGCCTTGCGGTGACACAACAAACTCATATTAAATATTTAATACTCTATTAAATTTATCATGCTAAAAAGCGACGTTCGATATTTCAAATATCTTTTGAACGCTTAGGAGTTAATATAAATTCTTTGAGGGGTTTATTATTATTTGTCTTATTTTGTTTAGCGCGCATGCACATATAAATATAAAATGCGAGTCATACTAATTAACATGCGAAGCATGTTTTATAATATATAATATATATAATAAGCATGCATATATAAAATACTATATTCTACCCGGATTGATTATGGACTTTATTCTAGTTTAGTTCACTAGAGCCACCAAGTGAACCAAAAGGTCAAACCTAGGGGTGCAAGAATTAAATTTAAATATAACTATTACATTTAAATCCCGGGCTCCATTACAAATGGGTCTTCATGCGCTTCTTGCTCCTTTGTTCTCCAATTCTCCAAGTAATTCTACCTAATCCTATTACATAAACTATTTACAATAAATAGAAACCTTGATCATTAGTCAAGGGAAAGTACATAGGAGGAAGATAGAAATTACATCAAGAAAAATAAGAGAAGACGAGGTACGCATACCCCATTTATAAAACACATACATTCAAGCATATAACTAAAATAAAATCCAATCATATTTGTCAATAGTCCATAATCAACCCCATTTATTATCATACACATTAACATATGCATCAATAAATAAAACATTCATCTCATGAATAATGAACATTCAATATATACATTGTCGACGTCGGGAAAAAATACGGTCAATTTGGATTCGAATCGTTCTCTTTTCCTAAGTTTTGCTTTCTCCCCTTATTTTATCTTGTTTGTTTGATGAAGGGGTGAAGGTTTTTTAGAAAAAGGCCAACATGTATCATGTCGACGATTTGAACGGTTTACAAAGTCGCTAGTTGGTATATTTGAAATGGTTGTATCAACTCAACCGAGTTTTGTTTGAAAGTAGGCCCAATTGTTGGACACTGTCGAAACTGAATCTTTGAAATCGAAGTTTTAAGTTTGAGGGCTTGGTTAACTGAGGGGAAGGTGCTAGGCACCCCTCAACTCCCTTGAAAACACGGTACCACATCTTTTCAATATTTCCCCTTTTATTTGCAATGTGTGTGTCAATGCTGGAAGAAATTAGGCATACGCTTGTTTGTTTTGAAAGTATGGACGTGCTTCGTTGAACCTATATACGAAGGGTTTGATTTGATTTGCAAAAGTCCTTTTTAGACTAGATATTAAAATGATGTTTTGAAAGCAGGTTTTCAAACCCCATGTAGGAATTGAATTTTATCTTTTCAGTCTTTCGGCTCAATTTGGATGGTGATTGTCGGGCTGTGAAGCATCCTCGATCACAAAATATAAACAAGTGCCGGTCTTCTGGCATGACAGCCATCGGAGTGACTCTGATATGACAGACCATATTTCATTATATTTTAGATCGTAAACCCGAATAACCGTTTTAAGGTCTTTCGGATGTATATTTTATAGAAAAACTGGCAGGGTACATTTGTAATGTGGAGTTTGTCCATCGTGGGAATCAGATTCTGATCATTTTGATCATGAATCCCACGATTCCTAGGCTCACAAAGAGAAGCCAAGAAAACCTGCATAGTCCAGATATTCATAGAAAATGTATATTTACATCAATACGTCGCGAAGAAACCCAAGGATTCATCAGTCAAATCCTAGCCTGCGCGTAGCCAAACCGTCTCGTTTCCAATACATAGCGATCTAAGGGTCGCGAGATTGCTTTATTAATGAATAAAACTAGAAAGAAAGCCAGATTTAAATAAATCTCAGCCATTCTAGCTTCCCAATTCTGGTTGAACCTCTTTTGAACCGTTTGAAACGTAGAAAGGGCTAGATTTAAAGAAATCTAACTCGCCCACATGAATATCAACGCCAATTCATATCAAATGAATATTTAAAGCAGTAATTTAATCATAATGAATAAAGAATATATATATAATTATATATATACGAAAGCTATAAAGGGCGATGGGTTTTTACTCTCAGGCCCGTACTGGAATGTATATATATATATATATATATATATATATATATATATATATATTTATAAAAGCTGTAAAAGACCATGAAGTAATCCAGGTTTGACATAATGGAAATATATATATAAGCAATAAAAGGGCGACAGATTTCAAATCCTATGCCCGGACTGGAATGGAAATATATATATATATATATAAAAGCTGTAAAAAGCCACAGAGTAATCCAGGCTTGACAGAATTGAAATATATATATATAAGCTGTAAATGAGCCACGAATTAATTCAGGCTCGACGGAATGGAAATATATATATATATATATATATATATATATATATATATATTTACTGGAAGTGGAGGAAGCTGATGAATTGATCGAAGGAACATCATCTTCCTTATGGAGCTTACTATGAATGAGTTGAGCTAACATTTTGTACAATGATTAATATCTGAAAAATCCAAATTTTTCTGAGAGGATTTTTTAGATTTACTAGAAGACTCCTTAGGAGAAATTGACGAACAACAGTCAGACGAAGTCAGACGACGCTGGCCTCCAAGGGTCCTACAGTCATCGGATGCTCTAGTCATCATCAGACGCAATCAATGCGTCCGCTGTTAAATGGAATCAGAGCCATGTGGTGTTGTCTCTTGGTGTCACTATTTGTTCTCCAGCAAAACACAGAGGTCTGAGTTTAAAACTTATTTTTACTTCTTCTTTAGACTTCTGTTGCTCCGTCCTTAGAGCACCTAGTTTGAGTCACCTATCACCTATAGAACACCCCGGATAGCCATAGGTCCTGTTAAGCCGTTGTAAGCCACAAGAGTGTGAGCAGTTTAGGCGAAGGGAATCACTAGATCCAAGGGTATGCGTCTGCCAATAGGTAAGAGGGTATGTACTCAAGCGACTTTAGTCTGTCTTTAAGTGGAATGTTAACAGATCTAGAGATTAGGTTTGAACAAAGTTAAAATGAAGTAGACTGTTTAAATCAAGTTCGTCAGTGAGTCAAGAGTCAGCCGTGTGATCCTTGTATCAAACACAGTCTGATATGTTTTTATAAAAAATTTTACATAAAATTTTTTAAAATCAACAGTCGATGACCAAAAATTCCGATGAATTTTTTTCTCCCTTCTTAAAATTTAAACATAATTTTTGGGGGGAAAAGGGTAAATCCTGGATATTTTTTTTGGGGTCGAAGGAATAGGGATGGTGATCTATCTGAGAAGAAGATCAACAGTACCCACAGGCGACAGAAGGAGCCCGACCTCAACAGTCAGACGAACAACAGTCAGACAAAGTCAGACGATGCTGGGCCCCCAGGGTCCCACAGTCATCGGATGCTCCAGTCATCATCAGATGCAATCAATGCCTCCGACAAAGTCAAAAGTAAAGGACAACTTTACTTTAGTAAAAGTAATTTACTTATGTAAAAGTAAATATAAATACTTTAACTTTAGTTAAATGTTTTTAACTTTAGTTAAATGTTTTTACTTAAGTAAATGTAAAAGTAATTTACTTTAACCTAAGTTAAATATTTTTAACTTAAGTTAAATGTTTCTTACTTTAGTTAAATATTTTTACTTTTTATTTTAAGTAAATGTAAAAGTTACTTCGGTAAATATAAACCGGTAACTTTAGTTCTATTTAAAGGAACTCAAGTGTCAGAGTTCCTCAGGCTTAAAAATGTAAACTATTTAGCCTCACCCGAGGTCTCTCCTCCTTCTCTCCCCATTCTCTCTAACTTCTCTCTAATTAGCCGAAGAAGAAGTTCATGTACTTCTTCCCTTAGTAAATATATCCAGATACGACGTAATCCCTTTCTCAATTGTTTATAAATAAAAGAAAGAGATTATTATACCGAATCACCGGTCATCTTCTTTAAGTTTATTTTGTTTTAGTTTTAAGTTTTATTTAAACTTTTTGTCCGCTGTTAAATGACTGGAGCATCCGATGACTGTGGGACCCTGGGGGGCCAGCGTCGTCTGACTTCGTCTGACCGTTGTTCGTCTGACTGTTGAGGTCCGGCTCCTTTTGTCGCCGGTGGGTACTGTTGATCTTCTTCTCAGATAGATCACCATCCCTATAATAATCTCTTATAGCTCTGATACCATTTAACACCGCATGGCTCTGATACCATTTTTTGGGATCGAAGGAATAGGGATGATGATCTATCTGAGAAGAAGATCAACAGTACCCACCGGCGATAGAAGAAGCCGGACCTCAACAGTCAAACGAACAATAGTCAAACGAAGTCAGACGACGCTAGCCCCCCAGGGTCCCACAGTCATCAGATGCTCCAGTTATCATCAGATGCAATCAATGCGTCCGACAAAGTCAAAAGTAAAGGACAACTTTACTTTAGTAAAAGTAATTTACTTATGTAAAAGTAAATATAAATACTTTAACTTTAGCTAAATGTTTTTAACTTTAGTTAAATATTTTTACTTAAGTAAATGTAAAAGTAATTAACTTTAACCTAAGTTAAATATTTTTAACTTAAGTTAAATGTTTCTTACTTTAGTTAAATATTTTTACTTTTTACTTTAAGTAAATGTAAAAGTTACTTCGGTAAATATAAACCGATAACTTTAGTTCTATTTAAACGAACTCAAGTGTTAGAGTTCCTCAAGCTTAAAAATGTAAACCATTTAGCCTCATCCGAGATCTCTCCTCCTGTTCTCCCCCTTCTCTCTAACTTCTCTCTAGTTAGCCGAAGAAGAAGTTCATGTACTTCTTCTTCCCTTAGTAAATATATCCAGATACGATGTAATCCCTTTCCTAAATATTTATAAATAAAACAAAGAGACTATTATACCGAATCACCGGTCATCTTCTTTAAGTTTCTTTTGTTTTAGTTTAAAGTTTTATTTAAACTTTTCGTCCGCTGTTAAATGGTATCAGAGCCATGCGGTGTTGTCTCTTGGTGTCACTGTTTGTTCTTCGGTCAAACATAGAGGTCTAAGTTTAAAACTTATTTTTACTTCTCCTTTAGAATTCTGTTGCTCCGTCCTTAGAGCACCTAGTTTGAGTCACCTATCACCTATAGAACACCCCAGATCGCCATAGGTCCCAATAAGTTATTGTAAGTCTCAAGAGTGTGAGCAGTTTAGGCGAAGGGAATCACTAGATCCAAGGGTATGCGTCTGCCAATAGGTAAGAAGGTATGTACTCAAGCGACTTTGGTCTGTCTTTAAGTGGAATGTCAACAGATCTAGAGATTAGGTTTGAACAAAGTTAAAACGAAGTAGACTGTTTAGACGAGTTCATCAGTGAGTCAAGAGTCAGCCGTGTGATCCTTGTATCAGACACAGTTTGATAAGTTTTTATAAAAAATTTTACATAAAATTTTTTGAAATCAACAGTCGATGACCAAAAATTTCAGTGAAATTTTTTCTCTTTTCTTAAAATTTAAACATAATTTTTGGGGGAAAAAGGGTAAATCCTGGATATTTTATTTGGGGTAGAATGAATATGGATGGTGATCTATCTGAGAAAAAGATCAACAGTACCCACCAGCGACAGAAGGAGCCGGACCTCAACAGTCAGACGACGTTGGCCCCCCAAGGTCCCACCGTCATCGGATGCTCCAGTCATCATCAGATGCAATCAATGCGTCCAACAAAGTCAAAAGTAAAGGACAACTTTACTTTAGTAAAAGTAATTTACTTATGTAAAAGTAAATACAAATACTTTAACTTTAGTTAAATATTTTTACTTAAGTAAATGTAAAAGTAATTTACTTTAACCTAAGTTAAATATTTTTAACTTAAGTTAAATATTTCTTACTTTAGTTAAATGCTTTTACTTTTTACTTTAAGTAAATATAAAAGTTACTTCGGTAAATATAAACCGGTAACTTTAGTTCTATTTAAAGGAACTCAAGTGTTAGAGTTCCTCAGGCTTAAAAATGTAAACCATTTAGCCTCACCCGAGGTCTCTCCTCCTTCTCTCCCCCTTCCCTCTAACTTCTTCTTCCCTTAGTAAATATATCCAGATACGATGTAATCCCTTTCCCAAATGTTTATAAATAAAAGAAAGAGATTATTATACCAAAGAAGATCATAACTATAACAACAGAGAAGAAGAAGTATAAGAACTTCTTCTTCATCTAACTAGAGAGAAGGTATAGAGAAGGAGGAGAGAACCTTGGGTGAGGCTAAATGGTTTACATTTTTAAGTCTAAAAAACTTTAACACTTGAGTTCCTATAAATAGAACTAAAGTTACCGGCTTATATTTACTGAAGTAACTTTTACATTTACTTAAAGTAAAAAATAAAAACATTTAACTAAAGTAAGAAACATTTAACTTAAGTTAAAAATATTTAACTTAGGTTAATGTAAATTACTTTTACATTTACTGAAGTAAAAACATTTAACTAAAGTTAAAATATTTACATTTACTTTTGCATAAGTAAATTACTTTTACTAAAGTAAAGTTAATCTTTACTTTTGACTTTGTCGGATGCATTGATTGCATCTGATGATGACTGGAGCATCCGATGACTGTGGGACCCTGGGGGGCCAGCATCGTCTGACTTCGTCTGACTATTGAGGTCCGGCTTCTTCTGTCGTCGGTAGGTACTATTGATCTTCTTCTCAGATAGATCACCATCCCTATTCCTTCGACCCCAAAAAAAATATCCAGGATTTACCCTTTTTCCCCCAAAAAATATGTTTAATTTTAAGAAAGGAGAAAAAATTTCACCGAAATTTTGGTCACCGACTGTTGATTTCAAAAAATTTTATGTAAATTTTTTTATAAAAACTAATCAGACTGTGTATTATGTAAGGATCACACGGCTGACTCTTGACTAACTGATGAACTCGATCTAAACAGTCTACTTCATTTTAACTTTGTTCAAACCTAATCTCTAGATCTGTTGACATTCCACTTAGAGACAGACCAAAGTCGCTTGAGTACATACCCTCTTACGTATTGGCAGACGTATACCCTTAGATCTAGTGATTCCCTTTGCCTAAACTGCTCACACTCTTGAGACTTACAACGGCTTAACGGGACCTATGGCGATCCGAGGTGTTCTATAGGTGATAGGTGACTCAAACTAGGTGCTCTAAGGACGGAGTAATAGAAGTCTAAAGAAGAAGTAAAATCAAGTTTTAAACTCAGACCTCTGTGTTTGACCGGAGAACAAATAGTGACACCAAGAAACAACACCGCATGGCTCTGATACCATTTAACAACGGACGAAAAGTTTAAATAAAACTTTAAACTAAAACAAAAGATACTTAAAAAAGATGACCGGTGTATCGGTATAATAATCTCTTTTTTTATTATATAAACAGTTGGGAAAGGATTACATCGTATCTGGATAAGTTTACTAAGGGAAGAAGAAGTTATAAGAACTTCTTTCTTCATCTAACTAGAGAGAAGTTAGAGAGAAGGGGAGAGAAGGAGAGAGAACCTCGGGTGAGGCTACTGGAGCATCCGATAACTGTGGGACCCTGGGGGGCCAGTGTCGTCTTGGTACCAAGGGCAGGGAGTGTAATTATAAAAGTTTTATCGATAACTAGTTTGATAATGATATACCATTTTTGAATAGTAATATCTTTTAATCTTTTCAAGGAATATCCTTGAACCATAAGAACCGAGTCATCTTTAGCATTAGAGGATTCAGCTTCATCTTCTAAATATGAGGATTCAGAGATATGAAGATCTGAGCCTTTAGTTGCTAAATTGGACACCTCTTTTCTTAGATCAGAGATTTCAATTTTTAAAGATGAAATTTCTTTTTTAAGTTTATTGACTTCTTGGTTTAATTCAGGTAGGGTAATTTCTCTGTTAGGAGTTTTAAATCTTTCTAATATTTTATTAAGACTGATAATAGGTTTCTCTTTACCCTTAATGACTCTATTTTTCTTAGAATTGTTTTTAGTTAACAATTCTTTTAACTGTTTCATGTACTGTGTTTTTAACTCAGAATCAATAATTTTACTAATTAGATCGATTAACAAAGAGCTTTTCTCATCATCTTTGCTAATAACATTAATAGTTTTATTACAGCAATCAGATCTGCAATTATCAGTACACAGGGTGACTTCATTTTTTTCACTCTCAGTTTGATTATATTCGTTACTATTAGAGGAATATGGAATATCAGAATAGTCGTTACTATCGACCTGATTTTCTATTCTTATTAACTCTAACAGCTTATCAGTTTCTTCAACTGAAATGTTTAACTGACTTAATTTCTGTTTAATCTTACATTCGCTTTTATAATGACCCTTTTGACCACAATTATAACAAGTGATTTTACTCTTATCTTGACTCTTAGAATTATGAGAAGATTTTTTATTATGAGTTTTCCTTTTAGACTTAGGCTTCTCATAATAATTATCTTGATTTTTAGACTGATTAGTCCTCTTTCTATGATGCTTACTACTTTTGCATTTTTTAATATATTTTTTTCGATGCTTTCTTTTAGAAGGAGCAACATGAGGTAAACCATATTGTTCGCAAAAAGTACCAAATTTATATTTGGCCTTATTTTTATCTTTACTAGCCTGTTTAGCAAGTTTATAATCAATACACATCTTTAAACTAATTTTTTGGATATGACTGATTATATCCCCATAAGTCAGGTTATCATAATCAATATAACCCAAAGTTTTACTAAGTCTTCTCTAACTTTGTAAGCAAATAATTAAGAAGATCGTTAACAAATTTTTCTTTCCAAAACGGTTTGTTACTATCACTTCGCATCATGACTCGAGAAATAAAAACATCTTTGTACCATCTAAAATCACTTAGAGTGGGACAAGTGAGATTACTTAACTGATCATGAATTCTTTCGGTAATATTACTAGGAGTTCCAATAAAATATTTTATTATGGTAAATATTAAAGTATTAATACCATCAGGAATACCAAAACCAATATCTTCTCTGAAGAATGGTTGACCATTATCATCCAATTGGCACGCATGAATTATATTATTTCTAGTGTCTTCATCAAGGTGTTTTTCCCACCAAGAACGAAGGACACCAGTAAATCCATTAGTTAGTATTTCAACAATTTCAGGCTGAGTCAAGCCACTGAATGCTGTAATATAACTATTGGTAACCATGGACAAATGATTCATTTTAGTAAGGATCTGATGTTCAGTAAATCCGTCAATATTCCACTCATATATTTTATTAGACGAAATAGAAAACTGATTATCTAAATTCTTTTCCTCAAATTGAAGATCAGGAGGAGTAGGTCTAGTATACCAATTTTTTGTTATACTTGTATTATTGAAGGTTGATTTTTTTAACTGATCATTAAGATCTGGGATGGAAGCAGTTTCAGACCTATTATCTGATTGACTAATACTTTCATCTTCAGATTCTTCGATCTGATCAATGATAGCAATAGTACCACTAGCTTCTCCAGAACTCATTTTTTTTAATAGTTTATCAATGGTTTTTACTAAATCAGAATCTTTATTAGGCAATCCCAAACCTTCACGTTTTTCTGAGAGAGTTAATAAAGGCTGATCAATCTTTTTATCAGGATTTTTAATCGCGGATTGGTCAAAATTTTCTTCTATCTTATCTAACTGTTTTCCAATAGTGGCTAAATACTGATTAGTAAAATTATTTTGTTCAATAATTTTCTTTTCATCGGTAACTTTAAATGGACTGGCAACCACTGATGTATTTTTAACATGTAAAAGTACAGTTTCCAGAGGAGGATGAGAAGCCAAATTTTTTGACTTGTCCTCTTTTGTCCACTGACTTTTAGTCAAGACTTTGCAATTAGAGTGATAATTATCATACCAATCGTAAAAAGTAATGTTCATTTTTTCATTGTTAATAAATTTTTTCCATTTTTTAACAATTTTATCTCTATCGTGCTTATCATGATTGTTACAAAAAGCATGTCTTTTATCTTTATTAGATTTGGAATTAAAATCTTTAACCTAGATTATTCCAATCTAAGACAAATTCTTTACTAATGACTCTTAACTGGGGATTAATCGGGGCTTCAAAATTCGAAGGAGTAGGTCCTAATAAAGATGTAGGTGATAGATCTTGATCATCTTCTACAACATCATTAGCAGTGTAACAAGAATGACTAGTTTGACCTTGGTTTAAAACACCTTTCATTTTAATATCAGGCATAGAGATATTACTTAGTACTTCAGTGTCTCTTCTCGAAGTAACTGAAGAAACTGAAGAACTAGTAAATTCTTCTATGATTAAAGGTCTTCTGGTACGTTCAAAACTAACTCTGATAGTACCATCAGAAAATTGCTTAATATTTTCAACATTTAACAAATTGCTTACAATGAATTTCACTAGGTAAAATCCATTGACTAGGTAAAGTAATATCCTTCCAAAGAATGGTTCTTGGAGTTTGAATATTAGCATTACTAGTACTGCTTTAAATTAAAACATTATGATCTTTAGGACTTTTATTAAGAGCATGAACATTTAAGTTAGTTTTCATGACTTTATAATAAATCCTGTAGATCAAAGTTATAGGCTGAGAACCCTCAATCATTTGAGTAATTTCACCAGCAGTTTTAATGTTTTAGGTTAAAGCTTTTAATAAATTAGCATCATTAAGGCTCAGAGGAAGATCAGAAAAGCAATTAAAATGGATAAGTCCATCATGCAAACTTGATTCCATAATGCCAATAATGCTAGGAGCATAATTAAGGAATCGAGCATCTTTGAGGCACAGAAAAATACTCGAATTAATTCCCTTAATATTTAAAGGTTTAACTGCAACTTGAACTAAACCAATATGAATGAAATTATAACCTTTCTTCCTATGTTTTTTGATAACATCAAGAGAAAGAAGGCTACAATTTTCATATTCTTTATTAATAGCGTAAACACGTTCAACAGTTTTAACATTATAATCAGTTTTAAAGTTATCAATAAAGTTTGACTGATATATCTCTCTAGGGGAGACACTAGGTATGTTCCAATTACTTAAAGTTTGGTTAATGTTTTCATAACTATGTTCCTCTTGATTAACTATGTCTGGAACCGAATGTAAAGCTGACCGATTACTAACTGAAGAACTAGATCGGAACAGTCTACTCATTTTAAAAATTAAAAAAAGTTTTAAAATCAAAGTGCTGCCATACATACCCTTCTTACCTTAAGCAGACGCATACCTATGTTCTAGGTCAGACACCCGACACTGCTCCACTCTGAGACTTACAAAGGGCAAAAAGACCGGGGTGAACACGGTGTTTTACAGTAAGAGCTTAGGTGACTTAGGCACAGAGAAAAGAAAAATCGTTAATTTTATAAAATGGTTTTGATTGAAAAGATTTTTAAACAACAGTTAAAATCCACGATATATATATATATATATATATATAGATATATATATATATATATAAAGCTGTAAAAAGCCACGGAATGATCCAGGCTTGACTGAATGTAAATATATATATATATAAAGCAGTAAAAGCCACGAAATATTCCAGGCTTGACAGAATGGAAATATATATATGTATAAAAGCAGGTAAAAAAGCCACAGATTTCCAATCCAGACCAAACTGAAATATAAAAGTTAATATATACAGTTAGTATATACTCCCTCCATCCCTAATTATTTGATATTTTGGAGCTTTGCACAACTATTAAGAAAGTTAAAACTCCGATAAAAACTCCGCTAAAAATACTATGTATTACCAAAAATACCCTTGCATAGATAAATGAAAAGTTAAACTGTAGATGATAAAGATGAGAGAGAAATTTGTTAGAGGATAGAGAAAATTTAGGAAGTATAAGAGAGAGAAAGAGAGTATACCATTAAGATATTAAAAGAGGGAGAAAAAATAGCCCTGGAAAAGTAGGAGAAAATTAAGGAGAGTATTAAATGTTTAGGGATCTCCTAGAAATTTACAAACTTCAAATAAATAGGAACAAAATTTCTTCTCTAAAACGTCAAATAAATAGGGATGGAGGAAGTATATAAAGGCCACAAATTTAGCAATCCAGGCCAAACGAAGCCATAAAAATTTATATATATATATATATATATATATATAGTTATATATATAAAAGAAGTAACTACCACGGATTTGCCATCCGGGCTTGACAAAATTAAAAAGTTAGTATATATATAGTTAAATATATACATAATAAAGCCAAAAAGGACATGAGTCAGCGACCCAGTCCCAAAAAGTTTATATATACGTATATATATAGGCGATTAAAAGTCGCGGATTGTCGATCCGGGCTGTGCAAATGCAAGAAAACGCGTAAATGTATTAAAAAGTACTCCAAAACGGCCACAAAACTTAGTTTCGGGCAAAATCAGAAAACGAAACTTAACGTGCACGTGTATAAATGCGCAATGAAGTAGTAGGAACTTCCTGATCTTAAAAATACTTACAATGGACTGCTACACGGGCTTTTTGCCACTTGGTAGGCTTCAAATGGACGTTTTCACCGTTTAATTTTTGATATGTGGTAGTATATGAGTATACTTACGTGTTAGAGTGATAAAAACGAGGTTTGGAGTACAAGAAGTCGGACTAGGAAACAAAATGGACGGAGTTTCAGAGCATTTTTTTTCTTTTTTGGGCTTGGGGGTGCACTTGTATTTAAATACCCGATGGAAGCGGTTCTACTCGTGGCAGCGGCGGGTCTACCTACGGCTCCATGTGGCAGGGCCCACTAGGTGGGGTCCGTTGTCTCAAAGTACGGGCACTCCAAGCAACGCGATGTCAGGTTCGAAACTTTCTAACTTTTGATCGGAGCGTCCGTTTGAGGTGCGCTGTGACGAACGAGAATTTTGTAATTTATTTTTAATATTTATTGAATTAAATAAATATTTTTTGATAATTTAATTATTGATTTAAATAATTAATTGATAAAATTATGGTAGATTAATTTAATTATATGTGTTACATTGATTAAATTAATGTACAGAATTATATAATTCAAAGTATGAATTTAATTGCGCTTATTTGATTAAATGAATCATTTAATAAGCATAATGTTATTCTAATTAATTTAATAATTAATTAGAGATTTAAATATTTTACATAATTAATAAATGAAGATTTTAATTATGTGATTATATGATTTAATGTGGATTTATTCTATTCTATTTAATTGATTTAAATAAGATTATTTGATTAGTAAAGGTGTGACATTAAACTATACAATAAGAGTTTAATTAAATTAAGTGAAAAGGAGGAATAAACAAACTAGCCAAACAAGGCCTTAGTAGTAGTTGGGCAGTTAACCCATAATGGGATTAACTGACCACTACAACGTCAGTTTATATATACGTATATGTATATTATTCATATCAGACCTTATATCTTATAACATATTATATTCATATCAGAAAAAAAAGTAGATAGAAAATAGATAAAATTGGGAGATTGAGAGTTTAAGGAAGAGAGGTTGAAGAATCAAAGGAGAAGAAGAGTTCTATATCATCATCTTAACAAGTAGCAAGGGTAATCTCTCCTCCTAAGTTTTCAAATTTAAGTTTTCAGAGTTTTTCCATTAACGGGTGTTTTAAAGTTTTTTGTAAAAGCCTATTTTGTGATCAATGCATGTATTGATGAACTATGTGTGTATACATGATAATATATGATCATAATATGTTTTCTACCATCTAAGTATGCTTTAAAATAGTCAATTTCATATAAATATGCCTTACTTGGATTTTGTGAAGTTATAGAGTATGAAAGTTGTATATATGGCCCTTACGAACAAATTGTATGCCATGAATTGTTTGTTTAACTTAAAATTTACAGTAGATTATGATTATACATCTTTAAAAAAAACAAACTTTAAACGGACGAATTCGGAGTTATAACGAATCCGTGACGATAAATTTCATGTTTTTCTTCAAAACTTTCAAAAATACCAAGAACAGTGAAATTATGTGATTTGATTTGAGTAATTACATGATATAAAGTGTTAAAAGCATGTTAAATCATTATATGATATTTTTATGAAGTTTATACTTCATCAGAATCAATGTGCTGGTCTAATTTAAATTTATTTGGCCTTAACTGTCAAAAATCCCGAACTGGGGCTGAACTGGCCAGAACCACCCGCCCCAGCGGGTCCATATGCCGCCCCAGCGGGCCCTATGCAGCCCCTAAACCCGCCCCAACGGGTGTGGTGCAGAAAATAAATTTTTTTGAAACCCGTTTGTGTGTTTTTAAGCAATAGCATGCTGAGTAACCTAACTTAATGAACCTAAAGACATGATGAACATGTAATACTATTATAGAACATGTTGATTGACATTTATAATGTGACGAACAAGATTTTGTAATTTAATTTGAATATTTATTGAATGAAATAAATATTTTTTGATAATTTAATTATTGAATTAAATAATTAATTAATGAATTTGTGATAGATTAATTTAATTATATGTGTTACAGTGATTAAATTAATGTGAAGAATTTTATTATTCAAAGTATGTATTTAATTGAGCTTATTCTATTAAATGAATTATTTAAATAAGCATAATGTAGTCTAATTAATTTAATAATTAATTAAAAATTTAATGATTTGACATAATTAATATAAGAGAAATTTAATTATGTGACTATGTGATTTAATGTGGAATTATTCTATTTTATTTAATTAATTTAAATAAGATTATATGATTAATTGAGTGTGACATTATTTAACTATATTATAAGAGATTAATTAAATTAAGGGAAAAAGGATTAATAAGAACTAGCCAAACATGGCCTTAGTAGGGGTTGGAGCCAGTTAACCCATTATGGGATTAACTGACAACCACTCACCCATTACGCTTATATATCTTATACGTATTATAACTATACTTATATCTTATATCAATTGTATAGTTCGTAATTTTTCATCAGAGATAGTTTAGAGAGAAAAATTGAGAGAATAGATTGAGGAAGAAGAATTTGAGAAGTCTCTATCATCATCTTCCTATCATATTCACAAAGATTGCAAGGGGTAATCTCTTCAACTCAAAAACTTAATTACGTTCTTATATTTTCTATGAAAAACTATTTTTAAAGTCCTCCATGATTGAAGAGATTGATAATTGATGAGTATATGATGATATGTATGTTAGTATATGTTCTTAATATATTTTATATCATGTATTCATGTTTTAAAACAATCAATGTCATATAAGCATGCTTTTACCACAGCACTTGGCGCAGCGGTTAAGGATCGACCTGGGGTGAGCCGTAAACCCGGACATCTTGGGATCGATCCCCGCCAGCAACAAGTGTGAGGAATTAGTAATAATTTCATGTGGCCACGGGGACGCGAGCGTAAGCTCGTATGAAAAGGCTGACCATGGTTCTAGAGATTTAGTCTGACTGCGGTCGGGATACTCTCGGTTATCAAAAAAAAAAGCATGCTTTAATTGGAGTTTCATGAACTATAGAGTATAAAAGTTGTATATATGGCCTATGGCCCTTACGAACAATTGTATGCCATGAATGATGTTTTTAACTTTAATTGGATAGTAGATTATGATAATACATGTTAAAAGAAAGAAAACAAACTTTGAACGGACGGATTCGGAGTTATAACTGAATCCGTGAAGTCAAATTTCATGTTTTTCTTCAAAATCGTCAAGAACACCAAGAATAGTGAAATTTTATGATTTAATTCGAGTAATTACATGATTTAAGATGTTAAAAACATGTTAGTAGTATTGTATGATATTTCTATGAAGTTTATACTTCATAGAAATCACGGTGTTAGTTTAATTTACATTTAATTGGAGTAATTGGGCCAACTGAACTGTCAAAATCGCAAACCAGAACATGCACCAGTAGGGGGCCCCGCCCTAGAGGGTCCTCATAGGCTTAAAGCCTCGCCCCAGCGGGGGTGGGTGCTGTCCGGGAGCTTTTTATTTTGGTTCTCGAGACTGTTTTGATCTCCTGTAGTAAAATAAGCATAACTTCTTCATACGAACTCCGATTAAGGCAATTTAAGATGATTCAAAAAGATGACGAGTAGATCTAAAACTTTCAATTTACAAGTTTTTCTATTTGAAGTCGTTAAATAGGGTCAAAATGGTCATCTTTGTGACTGATGAGTATTCGAAGGCAATTGGAGGGCGTCGGACATGCCCGTACGCAAGTGTAGTGCTCTCGATGATAAAAGATGTTGTTATAAGTTATAAAACATGAATATTATAAAATATAATGATGTTTAACATTAATCAATGATGTGTTAGACAAATTACATGAACATGTTAAGCGTATACAAGAGGGACGAGTCGGACGTGCGACGAATGAACGTTGAAACGTTGTGCCAAGTGTAATACTATACTATAACCTACTTGAGGACTTGATGAACTTGTAATGCTATGCTATAACATGTTATTAACACATATTATATGTTTTGAAGTTCATGTTAATAAACTAAGTTGTTGGCATGTATAAGATAATGTGAAGGTTCAAGTTAACAAACTAAGTGTGAACTTGAATAGTATGATTGTTTGAATGATTATACCTATAGGATACGCATATTGTGAATTCATACTCATGTTATGTGGTTAGTTAACTATAAACCAAGTTATAAGTTGACTTAAATGAAAAGTTCAACAGTTGAACATAGAAGTGATGAAACTAATCGACATCGTATGCATAATGTAATGTGTAGGACGTTGATGAATTGAATTTTAACTAGATTTGTAGCTTGCGCACGAGGCAAGTATTCTATCCCTAACTCATTATCGTTAAGCAAGTTTTCTTATCTAAACTCTTTAAGTTGAATAAGCGTTCTATTCCTTATTCTTATGTCAAGCAAGTTACTAAACTCAAAGTTTACTTTTATTGAGCAAGTTTTCTATTCTTGAAATATTATCATTATACAAGTTCTTATACTTGTTAGTCAAGTTGAGATTTCATATGAGATATTATATTACCTTTAAAATCATGATTCCAGTTATACAATACTTATTCGATTGTATACTTTTGAGAAGTTATTATTTAATTTGAATATCATTTATTGTTGAACCTTATAAGACTAGTGAACCCTTATTTATTCGACTAGTCCATAGTTGATGAGCGTTCTAAATTCTAGAATTATTATTGAGCTTATCTAAATCAAACTTCCTTTGGTGCGGACTCTGATGTCAAACTGAGATGAAAAACCCTGTATAGTGGATTATTTACGCTTTAGTGTTGAGATATTGTGCACAGTATGATACTAAGGGCTGATCCCCCTAAGTACGAGAAGTAGAGTCCATAGTCTTATGACTGTTAAAGGTTTAAAGTATAAACACTTTACAACCTAGGACATAGTTCGAGGTCTTATGATCCTCAGATGTTTTTTTGATTCTTGTTATTCATTCTTGAGTCAAAAGTCGAGTTTTCGTTACTCAGATGTCTTTGATTCACTCGCATGTTATTATATTATTGTCATATTATTATACTTGTGGGCAATCATGCTCACTCTTGCGTAATAAAAACATTTCAGTTAAGAATGATAGATCTGACGAGCCTTCCACTAGCAAAGGCAAGGGAAAAGTTAACAAGTGTTGAAGACTTGTTATTTAATTTAAGAATGTTTATTGATGAGACTTGATGTTGTTTAAAGACTTATTTATTTGTTTATGTTTTCGCACAGATGTTTAAGGTTAGTATGACCTAGGATTGTATTTATTTTCAGATGTTGTAACCCCATAAGGGGAGGATTTATTTCTATCTATTGCATAGTACATTTATTATAGGTAGATAAATAGATGATATTTGTACAGTGAACACCAAATCCCGTGAAATTGAAGTACCCGGATTTGGGGGTGTCACAGGTTGGTATCAGAGCTGTAGGTTATGAACCTTAGGTGGGGGAAAACCTTAGTGTAGTATCCTTTTAAGAGATCGAGAATATAGTAATGATAACTCTTATCGAGTTCTAAGAAAGATAATAAATTAACTTATGTGTTATGTGCAAACTGTGACATCCCGGATTTTTTTAAAGAAATTATAAATCATCTACGTATGTGAAAAGAATCATCTTTTCATTATACGTAACTTAAACTTAACTTCTTATTCTCGAAGGTCATAGCCTAAGGTACTCTTACCTAGGGTGTATAACCTACAACTTTGATACCAACTGTAACGACCCCAAAATTCATACAATATAATTCTACTTCTCGATCGTTAACAATACAACTTTATTTTAACTTTACATCATGATTCGATATTAAAATCACTAAAAATGCGGAATAATTAAAACTTTTATATAATTTTTTCTTTATTTCCCTGAATCGCAACCTTAACATTACAAAAATTTGATTCAATTCTATTACATGAATCGCTACAACGGAAGGACTATACAAAGTCTTACATTACAATTATTATCCATACACATCGGATAACTCAACTTACAACTTAACTATGATGATACAATGAATTACATTTTTCATAAAACATTTGTAATCTTCGTGAATATTGATCTCTACAATTCACTAAGCACATATCATTACCTTGCATCTTGACCTGCAAAAATGGTTATTTGCAAGAGTGAGCTCGGCAGTTCAGCAAGACCTAACAGTTTTCATGCATCACGTAGCACATAATTAATATGCTCAACATACATCTCATAAACATTAAAGTAACATGGTATACATGCTTTAATCACATAACAAATATAGAGGTTGAGTTCCTTACTCAACCAATATTATTTAAATAAATCAATGTAGTCATAAATTGACTTTAACATTTCATGCTTACAACATATATAACATATCATGCTCTTTGCAATAAAAGTTAAAACAGTTCATCATCAGGTTCACCTAGAAAATAGGAACTGAAAGACTTGTCTGGCTCGTAGATTACCAATTATCGAAAAAGAGCTTAATATAATCTGCTTCATGATCCTACATAACGTATTACCATACGCATAAATTATTAGTCTCAGGGCAACGTTTAGCAAACGCTTAAGTAACTTCTACTTTATACTTTTTAATTCTCTTCTATTTACTCGTTTGGCACTCACTGTCAAATCATATGTATAATTAATAATATCAGTTAATTATCACATAGCTAATCCTCATCGTTAGTTAACCAATCTAGGTTAACTCATTCCTTATTAACTAATACGTTAATACTTAATTACCACGTAACTAATCACATCACATAATCATATTATATTTCACATGATTAATCAATTAATAATTACATACTCATTTTAAATTATAATTAAACAAATTATAATTTAAATATCCACTTTAATCAAATTATAATTAAACAATCATCAACTACATCATGCATTAAATCATAATTTAAATATATTTAATTTAAATTAAATCATTATTTAGATTACAATTAATCAATTTCAATTCATGTACTCATTAGATGAATTATAATTAAAATGAATAATAATTTAAACTACATCTTTACCTTACTTATAATTTATTCCAAATTATAACCACATATTAAGTTATAATTAAACAAATTATACTCCAAGTTAACATCTACTTTGATTTAAAATTAATCAAACTATATTCATTTAACTATTCTTAACTTAAATTAAACCTTCAATTTAATTATAATTATTTCAAATTATAATTACATATTAAATTATATTAACATAACTTATTATCATTATTTTAGCATTTTAAGGTATGCTAACATGTCATCAAACTTAGCTTTTCAAAATACACAAAAAAAAAAAACAAAGCTTTATTTCCTGTATACCCCGCTGGGGCGGGGGTACTTGGCCTTGCCAGGCCTGCCGGGGAGGGCCCCCTCCAGGGGTTCATGTTTTGCTCGCGAACTGTGCCGAAAAAAAGCCAATTTAGCTTATTTCTCCACACCAAACTCCAATTCCAGACAACACAATTCATAACAACTTTATAGAAAACATAAATTTTAAACTCCTAACATGTTTTAACATATGAAATCGTCAAAACACACAATTTAAAACAACCAATTTCATGATTTTTAAAGAAAAACCCTTGATAAGTGGTTTTGATGAAATTGAACACTGTAATTTATTTTCTAATTCAAAATACAAAATTCAAGGTATAATGAATTCGTTTATAACCATATTAACATAATCTAACATCGATTTAAACAACAACTAACAATCAACCATGAAATTTTGGTTTTAAAAGAAAACTATATATATATATATATATATATATATATATATTTCAAAATACTTTCACTGTGACTTTTTGATGAACATGAATTCTTCATGTTCATCATATCTTCATGAATTAGACAACTAACATCATCATACAATTCATTCATAAACAACTTATGAACACGTTATGTATATATAATCATGTATATACCAATTTTATAAAAGTTCAATTAATAGAGAACTAACAATTAAGAACATAAAACATAATCTTTAAAATACAAGGGTTAAAATCATACCCTTGATGCTTAGTGAGAAAGAAAATGGTGAGGTTTAGCAATGACTCTCTCTCAAGGTCTTCCTCCTTTCCTCTTCTTCTTCTCTCTTCTTCTTCTCTCTTCTTCTTCCTTCTTTTCTCTCTAGTTCTAGTTTCTCTGTGTTTCTTTCTAACACAGACTAACCCTTCTAACTATTCTAACTCACGTATATTATAATCTAACTTACAAACAATATATGTATAAGACATAATTATAAAACACATAACCTACAAAACATAATTACCTTATACTAATTACAATTAAAGTAAGATTACACCATTTTAGAATTAAAAAAAAAACCATAAGGCTTGTTTGGCAAAATAACATTATTTAAAAAAAAACAGGTTTTAATAGTTAAGGTCCCGTTTGGCAAAACGAATTTAAAACGGTGCAAGGGTCTTGTTTGGCAAAACGGTTTTAAAAACTCTTTTAATTCTATTAATAAATCCTTTAACACATCTTTTTAATGTTATCTTCTAATTAATTAAATCTCAACTCTAATTTAATTAATTAAAAGTTAACATCAATTAATCACATAAAAATTGTCACATAATTATAATTACTCGCTAATTATAATTTCATGTAACACTCATCACATAACTCATCTAATTTAATTATCTCTAATTAAATTAGAACTATAACATAAAATTATTATATCAATTAAATTAAATATTAAATACTAATATATTATATTTAATTATATTACTCCATATTAATCACATAATTATTTATTTAACTCAATAAATAATTTAATTAAAATATTTATTTATTCTAATAAATATTAAAATTAATATTTAAATTCTCTTCACATTAATTCACATATATCACAATATATTACACGTATACACATACTCAACTCAAAACATCTCACAATAAGTATTTTAAATATTAAATTCTCATTTATAATTTTTTTTAAAAATCTGGGATGTCACATCCTTCCCTCCTTATAAGGTTTCCGTCCTCGGAATCAACGAAACCTCCCCTACTTGATTTTCACAAAATCTCTTCCACACTTTTATTGTTGAATAACTTCAACACATTATCTTAACGTCATTTATATAAACTACACATATATCTTTACTAAATTCACCTCTTAAACAGGGTTTAGGTTTTATTATAAAATCTTCAATCAAACACAATCATATATCAAATATAATATATCTTCTTTAACTCGTACATGAATCGCTACAACGGAAGGACTATACAAAGTCTTCAATTCTCATTCGTTCAATTGCTTCTTCTTTCAGCTGATCGTTGACATTTGCATTTTCAGATTCCAGCTCTAATATCATATGTTCTGCCAAAGAGAGCTTCTGTTCAAGCCTCGCATATCGAGTAGCAAAATCTTGAATTTCTGTATCCTTTCTTGAATTGTTGTATCCCTTTGTTCCACGGCCGCCTGCCGTTCTTCACCCTGTTCTTCTAACTCATGAATACGATTTTGCAGTTCTACATTTCAATCATAAAATTCTTCTAATAAATCTTCCTCAGGTTCCTCTTCTTCCTCACTCTCAGCTGCAACCTCTGCGATTAGTTCGGGTGCAACTATTAATTCTTTACTCACCATATGGATATCTCTAATTTCTTCTTCGCCTGACATCCCATCATTCATCGTTTCTTCGGTAGTGTTGTTTACAGGAGGAATATTGCCTTCCTGTTGCACGTTCTTCTGGTTTGTGATTAAAGGTGTCTCAACGGTCTCATTCACTCCATTGTTAACATTTCCAGCTACTATTCTCAAATACTGCCATAAAACAAGGGTTAATTAAACAAATTGTCATATCACATATCAACCCTAAGTTCTGACCGACCAATTAAATACCAAATAAGCTTAGGGAGGACACACTAGCGAAGGATTTACTCTTCTCTCCCCTCCTAGTTCTATTCTCATATTTCCGCCAGAGATCATATCCCTAAGCTCTGATACCAACTGTGACACCCCCAAAATAAGTTCAATAATCAACCCATTCTGAGTCGCCAAATACATGGTACATAATCTAAATACAATCTTTCATATCAAACGGTCGTGCAAAATACGACCACACAACTGTGAGTGTCAATACAGACATGTAGAAAATATTAACATTCAAACTAAGTCCTCATTACATTTATTATCACACTATTTTTTAAAAAAAAATAGTGAGGACTTCTATAGCTCTAACTCGGACCATCACTCCATTCCCCGACTTGTAAGACCCCAAATTTTATGAATAAGATTTAATTTTCTTTATATATTATTTTGAAATAGTAAGGTGTTGATTTGATAAATGTGATAAGTTATGGGTGAAATGTGCAAAGTTTACAAAGTAAGCAAGTGGTTATAAAATATTCGTTGTGTCGGGGAATATTCATTTGGTCGAGGAATATTCTTTTTGTCAGAGAATATTCGTATGACGGCGCAGTCATTGGTGGACCCCACAACGGAATGAATGTCGGATATAGAAAGCGACAGAAATAACCTTTTTATATAATAACGACAAAATTGTTACCGTTAGTACCCGGTGGTTAAAATACAGTAATACATGGTGTTGCACAGTAGCACACGGTATTGCACAGTATTTCGAATTATTGATTCTTACGTAGGAAGACACTTATTCAATTATTGTTACAGTAATTACTGTTCAATATTTTATATTATTGATTCAATAATTACATATATTTTATTGGTTCAATATTTGCTACGTTGATATTTTATATCAATAAGTGCTACTTTGCTATTTTATATTATTGATTCAAGAATTGTCATTGCACATTATTTCAAATTATCAAATCAATAATTCATATTATTTGAATAATATTATTAGATAGCATTATTGGCAATGTCTAAGGAAGTTCTGTCTAGGAAAGGGATTGATTAATTGCGCGCCAGTAAGGAGAAATCCTTATCAGAAGGCCCCCTCCTTCCTAGGAACGACCTGGTTGTCAATATTGTAGTTCTATAATATTATTTGTGAATAATTAATTTTTGATATATATGATAAGGAAATATTTATTCAATGTGGATTTAGACGGAGGAATTTTTAACATGTAACATTTGTTGAAAGTTGGTATTTTATTTTGTCCGATAAATAATTCATTCAAATATATTATTATAATATTACATTATAGTAGTATGATGTGATTATATAATAGTACGATTGTTATAATTTGAATGGTAACATTATTATAGTAAATTCATGGTATAAAAGTTAAACGAGGTGGAAGAGTGCAAATTGAATTTGAACTCTTATGATGCAAACAATGATGTCATCGGAGCGATGAGGTAAGCAATGATGTCATAGATCGATGATGTAAATGATGATGTCATAAATTATGACAAAAGACTATTTTACCCTTACTCTGCCGAGCCTATAAATAGAAGCTCATTTTTTCATTATTCCTCACCAATTCACTAAAGCTATAGAGAGAGAAAGTATAGAGAGAATAAGAGAGAAAGAAGAAGAGTATTCTGCTATTACGCTAGTGCAGTCTCCAAATTTTAAGGTAAGGGGTATTATTTCTTTCATATTCATGAAGAGAGTTATTTTCTTTCAATACTCGTAAGGGTTGTTATTCCATTCCTTATTATTCTGTTGGAATAATCTGTTTGAGCGGACTACCGCCAGACGGGTGAATCTTCGTATTCAGTTGTTATTAAATTGTGGAAATAATCTGTTTGAGCGGACTACCGCCAGACGGGTGAATCTTTGTATTCAGTTGTTATTAAATTGTGGAAATAATCTGTCTGAGCGGACTACCGCCAAACAGGTGAAAATCCAATTGCTCAGATTCTTAACTCTAAACTTACTACGGTAAGTATTGCTTCTATAATTCCTGAAATGATCAGATATTACCTGAGTTTTGCGCTTCATCTAATATTATTTCACTGGAATATTGGTCTGAACTTTCTTGTGAAATTTTTATCTTTTCATGTCGAGTTACTATTCACGAGTTACTATTCACAGGGTACTATTTACGATAAATTTTTATTTTTTTTCTTCTTCCAAATCATCTTTGATTGGATCCAGGTTTTGATCTTCATTCTTGAACTCTGGATAAATTCTCTAATATTTGTCCTTTATCTCACTGGATCCATTATTCGTATTATTTTTCATCATCCTTAGTTCTAAATGGTGATATAACTGAATATCTTTGGCCTGTAGTGCAAAGATGAAAAATTACGTGATGAATATCTTTGGCCTGTAGTGCAAAGATAAATGATTACCTGATGAATATCTTTGGCCCGTAGTGTAAAGATGGACAGGTATTGAGATGAACATGACCAACTGATGATATAAATGAGTATCTTTGGCCCGTAGTGCAAAGATGGATATTTGATTCGAGATGTATATTGATTGATGTTACAGGGATAAAATATTGATGATGGACTTTTAAATCAAAGAAGATAGTAGACATCATTCTCTACTTAACTCTTCTAATGAATTGTTATTTTCGCTGCGAATAATGATCTAAAACTTGTTGTCCATGATATTTTATCTGATTTATTGAAGGCTAACGATAATTTATTTTTTATTATCTTAGTCATAATATTCTTTACTGGGCTAGTTGAGCTCACCCTTTTCTTCCATTGTTCTCTTCAGGAAATGAGAATATTGCGGGTACTAGTCGGGGAATGGAGTGATGGTCCGAGTTAGAGCTGTAGAAGTCCTCACTATTTCTGATAAATAGTGTGATAATAATTGTAATGAGGACTTAGTTTGAATATTAATATTTTTTACATATTTGTATTGACATTCACAGTTGTGTAGTCGTATTTTGCACGACCGTGTGATATAAAGTTTGTATTGAATTATGTACCATGTATTTGGCGACTCAGAATTGGTTGGGTTGACTGGACCTATTCTGGGGGCGTCACACGACTAGTACCCGCGATATTCTCATTTTCTGAAGAGAACAATGGAAGAAAAGGGTGAGCTCAACTAGCCCAGTAAATAATATTATGACTAAGATAATAAAGAATAAATTATCTTTAGTCTTCAATAAATCAGATAAAATATTATAGACAACCAGTTTCAGATCAACAACTGCAGTGAAAATGACAATTTATTAGAAGAGTGAAGTAGAGAATGATGTCTACTATCTTCTATAATTTAAAAGTCCATCATCAATATTTTATCCCTGTAACATCAATCAATATTCATCTCGAATCAAATATTCATCTTTTGCACTACGGCCAAAGATATTCATTTGTATCACCAGTTGGTCATGTTCATCTCAACACCTGTCCATCTTTGCACTACGGGCCAAAGATATTCATCAGGTAATCATTCATCTTTGCACTACAGGCCAAAGATATACATCAAGTAATCATTCATCTTTGCATTACAGGCCAAAGATATTCAGTTATATCACCATTTAGGACTGAGGATGATGAAAACAATACGAATAACGAATCAAGTGAGATAAAGGACAAATATTAGAGAATTTATCCAAAGTTCAAGAATGAAGATCAAAACTTGGATCCAATCAAAGATAATTTGAAAGAAAAAATATATATATTTTTTACCGTAAATAGTACCCTGTGAATAGTAACTCATAAATAGTAACTCGATATGAAAGATAAAAATTTCATAAAAAAGTTCAGACCAATATTCCAGTGAAATAATATTAGATAAAGTGCAAAACTCAAGGAATTTCTGATCATTTCAGGAATTCTAGAAGCAATACTTGTGACACCCCCAAATCCGGGTACTTCGTTTCCACATGATTTGGTGTTCACTTTCTAATTAAAACATACATCTACCCAGTAATAAAGAATTTCAAACTAATTACAACCTTCATAAAACCTTAATAAAAATCTCCCTCTAGAAAGAATGACAACTTGTTCAATAAAATCCCAGGATTATCTAAACCTTAACATCATTCAGATAACGTAAATGCGGAAACATAAACATAACCAACTAAGTTTTATTACAAAAGCAACTTGACATAACAAGCCTTCATTTATTCATCTTTCCTTTTCCATTACTTGTTGATGGTATGTCAACATTCTTGGTCTCAACTGCAAGTGGTGGTAAAGCAGGCAAGAGTGAGCAAACAAACGCTCACTTGAAAATACAACAGTGATATGACATAAGTGAATCTTTTCAAAAGAGTTTGAATAATTTTACTTTCATCAATATAAAGAATTGAATTATAATTCTTTCATCAATATATAGAATTCGAATATGGAATCATCTGAGGGTCATAAGACCTTGAACCATTGTCCTAGGTTATAAATATTTCTACTTAAACCTTTAACAGTCAATAAGACTATAGACATTAACTCGTACTCAGGGGGATCAACCCTTTATACCATGAATTGTGCACAACCATCTTGACGCTTTCGCATAAAATATCCCCTAATTAATAGGGTTGTTCCTTCTCAGAAATTGAATACAAGTCCGCACCAAAGAAAGTTTGGTTTGGATAGATAGGGAACTTTAGAGTTCAACTATCATCAACTAGGAGTAGTTGAATCAACTTTCAGTTCTTTACAGTTCAATAATATAAGAATCATGAACCAATTGCAAAATATGACAATAAACTTCATAATAGATAGGCATGCTTTTAGAAACAACTTAAAGCATTCGATAGACTAAGTAGATCTTACTTGAACAACTAAGTCAATAATCATATTACTAAAATAACGCTTTAATACTTATGCTTTATGAGTGTGGTATAACTTGTACCACATATAACAAGTTAAGGAACGTGAATAAACTTTCATGATTTCTTGAGCAAGGGTTAGAAAACTTGCACAATGAAAATATACAATGAATAGGCTTTTATAGCATTCAAGAGTAGCTTAAAGAACTTGCACAATATAAATAACAAGTTTAGAAACTTGCTTAACATAAGAGAATAAGGGTAAGAGAACTTGCCTTAAGCGCAAGCTACACTTTAACAATTATAACCACTTCACAAACACCCTACACATTTATATTACATTCAAACCATCTATCAGTATCCAACTACAATATTTAAACCATCGAACTTCATATCTAAGTCCAACTCACAATATAATTTACCACATTGGTTGCTAATTAGTCAAGTACGTGAGTCTATACTCACGGCATACATTCATAAGCCTATAACTCAATGAATCGTGTTGTGAGTCTTGTGAAAGCAACACACACACACACATGTAACACATTCATAATATATTTTAATCTAACTTAAACACATCAAAAACATGTTATCTTATTACACCTTTCACTTTCCAAGTCTTAGAAACAAGTTAGCTTAACAAACGGGGCATAAAAACTCAAAAACAAAACTCAAAATTTTATGGGCAGCAACATCACCCGCTGGGGAGGGTCCCCATAGGGCAATACACCCGCTGGGGCGGGTGCTCCCCCTGCTGCACCACTTGGTTCGCGAACTGGTGGAGAATTAAGCCAATTTGGCTCATTCCTTCACACCGAATTCGATTTTTTTCCAACATGATAAACATAAAACTTGATACTAACAATATTTTAAACTTATTAACATACTCATAACATATATAATCCATAAAACACATAATCCAAAACAAGATTTCATGATTTTCAAAGAAAACACAATTTTAAGCGTTCTTGACGAAAATTGCTACTACGAATTCGTTTTTCACCCAATTCAAGTGATTCCAATTGTAATCACTCATATTCTTAACATATTAACTTAATACATGATCAATTTTAACAATGACTCAAAATCAACATCAATTTGATAGTTTTAAAAGCCATTTTTTCAGAAATAATTTCACCGAAAATCACTATGAACACACTTCCTATTGTTTATCAAAAATTCATTGATTGAATTGCTAGAACAACCATATAACTCATATATAATCATGTTATATCACATATTACACATAATTCATGCTCACATCAAGAATTCAAAGAAATTTTCAACATAAATTCATAATCTAACACTATGAACATGAATTTCATAGTATTCATCATATACTTATGAATTGAAATTCTTAAACAACTATGAAACCCTCATGTAAACATATATATATATATATATATATGTATATATATACATACATATCCCATTCACATATCAAAATAAATAGCTTTCACAAAGAGACTTTCACATAGAGTTCTAAAACCATGAAAACATAAAAGAATATGCTTTGAAAACTTATTTTTACAACAATTGTATTTTGAAAACCCTTTCATGGCATACAATTACATATGAAAATATATGAACACCATATATACATATAATTTCATGATTGTAAAAACCTAATTTGATAAAAAAGAATTACAACACATAAGAATTGAGTACAAGGGTTAGGGTATAACCTTACTAGTTTTACTTAAAGAGAAGAGATGATGAAGATGATGATCCTCTTATGCCTTCTCAAGCCTTTCTTCCCCTTCTCTCTTCTTCTTCTCTGACAATTCTCTCTTTAACCCTCTTCTTCTTTCTTTCTTTGTTTTGTAAAACTAACGTAACTTTTAACTTAACATATATTATACAATATACAATATACATATATAATAGATATGTAACTTATATATAATAAATATAATACTTATAACCATATTAATTCTTATTAATAACATAGGTTATAAAATTTAAAAAGTCCAAGGCCATATTTGGCAACCTCTTAGAAAAATAGGTTTTTAGTGCTAAGGCCTTGTTTGGGTAAAATAAGATTAAACAAGTACAAGGGCCTTGTTTGGTAAAACACTTTAAAATCCTTTTCTAGTCTTTTAATAACTCTTTAAATCCATAGATTAAATATTACACTTATTTAATTAAATTACAACACTCTAATTCAATTAAATAAACTAACATTCACATAATACCAAATTGTCACACAATTGAATTTCCTTTATTAAACATAATTCGTCTATCAAATTATTATCACATAGCACATAACATTAACTCTAATTAAATTATTCCCCATTAAATTAAAATGATGCTACACCATTGCTAACATATCAATTTAATTAATCATATAGCACTTAATTAAATTGTCCACAACAATCGCACAATTTATTTATTTATCTTCACAAATAAATTCCATAAAATATTTATTTAATTCAATAAATATTTACAATTAACATATAAAATTCTCAATCGTTACAGTCTTCCCTCCTTAAAAGGATTCTGTCCCCAGAATCACAACATAAAAAAAAATCTCATAAAAATTCTCACCTCATAAAAATTCTCATCTGTTACATTCTTCCCCCCTTAAAAGGATTCTGTCCCCAGAATCGATATCTAAGTACACACTTCAATTAAGCAAATAATTGAGGATAAGACTTCATCATAACATCTTCGAGTTCCCACGTAGCTTCTTCAGCACTGTGGTTCCTCCAAATTACCTTAACAGAAGGTATCACTTTATTCCTAAGTACTTGTTCCTTTCTGTCAATAATTTGAACAGGAACCTCTTCATAAGTTAAGTCTTTATCAAATTGTAAAGGCTCGTATTCTATTACATGTTTATAGTCGTGTTTGTAAGGCCGTAACACGGAAATATGAAATACGTTATGTATATTCTCGAGTTCCGAAGGTAATGCCACTTCGTAAGCTACCTCGCCAACTTTTCGTAATACCTCAAAAGGTCCAATAAATCGGGGACTCAGTTTCCCTTTCTTGCCAAATCTAATCTTCCCCTTCCAGGGAGATACCTTTAGGAAAACGAAGCTTCCTGGTAAGAATTCTCGGTTCTGTCGATGTTGATCGGCATATTTCTTCTGTCTGTCCTGAGCAGCAACCAATCTTGTTCTGATCAGCTTCACAATTTTAGCAGTTTGTTGTACCAATTCCGGTCCCAATAGCTGACATTCAACGACTTCATTCCAGCATAGAGGAGTTCTGCACTTTCTGTCGTATAACGCTTTGTAAGGCTGCATGCCGATACTCGTGTGGTAACTATTGTTGTAGGCAAACTCCACCAACGGTAGATGATCGTCCCATCTTCCTTTGAAATCCATCACACATGCTCTCAGCATATCCTCAAGCGTCTGAATTGTTCTCTCGCTCTGGCCATCGATTTGAGGATGGTACGCTGTACTCATTCGCAACTGTGTTCCCAAACATTCTTGTAAACGCTTCCAGAAATTTGACGTAAAACGCGGATCTCTGTCTGACACAATCGACACTGGAACACCATGTCGAGAAATAATCTCCTTAACGTATAATTTAGCTAATTGTTCCAAGTTATATTTAATCCTGATTGGTAAAAAGTGGGCTGACTTCGTCAGTCGATCCACAATAACCCATATTGCATCGAAACCTTTCTGAGTCGCTGGAAGACCAACCACGAAATCCATCGTGATATGCTCCCACTTCCACGCTGGAATTTCTAACGGTTGCAGCAATCCGCTAGGTCTCTGGTGTTCTGCCTTGACTTTTTGACAAGTTAGACATTTCGCAACGCATTCAGCTACATCCTTCTTCATATTCGGCCACCAAAAATAATGCCTGAGATCCTGGTACATCTTCATACTCCCAGGGTGAATTGAATATCTCGAGCTGTGAGCTTCGCTCAAGATTTCCTCCTTAACTTCCGATATTGGCGGTACCCAGATTCTACCTTCAAATCGTAGCAGATCCTCACTGTCGATCTTGAATTTAACTTCTTCGCCATCAGCTATTCTCTTTCGAATCTTCTCGCATTCTTCATCGTGAAGTTGAGCTTCTTTTACCTTGTCCACAATTGTAGAACCAGTGGTTACTTGGAACAACTTTTCATCCAATTTCTTCGGAAACTTTACTTCCAGCTCTAATCTAGCCATCTGCTCTATTAACTGATCCTGATCAGTTAACATATTCAGCTTCTCCCGACCTTTCCTACTCAAAGCATCGGCGACAACGTTAGCTTTACCCGGATGGTAAAGTATCTCGCAATCGTAGTCTTTAATCAGTTCCAACCATCTCCTTTGGCGCATGTTCAAATCCTTCTGGGTAAAGATATACTTCAGACTCTTGTGATCTGTGTATATTTCACACTTCTCTCCATATAAGTAGTGTCTCCAAATCTTTAGAGCAAACACTACTGCTGCCAAATCCAAGTCATGGGTCGGATACCCCTTCTCGTAGTCCTTCAGCTGACGTGACGCATAGGCAATGACTTTGCCGCTCTGCATCAACACACAGCCTAATCCTTTATGTGAGGCATCACTATATACCACGAAATTTCCCGATCTATCCGGTAAAGATAATACAGGAGCAGTACTCAACCTCTTCTTCAACTCTTGAAAACTCTCCTCACACTTCTCCGTTCAAACAAACTTAACTATTTTACGAGTCAGATTCGTCAACGGAGTTGCGATTTTAGAAAAGTCTTCGATAAATCTCTGATAATAACCTGCCAATCCCAAGAAACTCCTCACTTCAGATGGCATCTTCGGCTGATCCCAATTCATTACCGCTTCAACCTTCGATGGATCTACCAAAATACCATTCTTGTCGATCACGTGGCCAAGAAATTGCACACGTTCCAACCAAAATTCGCATTTTGAGAATTTAGCGTAAAGCTTTTCTCGTCTCAGTGCTTCTAAGGTTAGTCTTAAGTGTTAAGCATGCTCCTCCTCGGTCTTGGAATAAACCAGGATGTCATCTATAAACACTACCACAAACTTGTCCAGAAATGGCTTGAACACCCTGTTCATTAGGTCCATAAATGCTGCTGGGGCATTCGTGAGACCAAATAACATCACCAAGAACTCGCAATGACCATACCGAGTTCTAAAAGTAGTTTTCGGTATATCTTCCTTCCTCACCTTCAACTGATGATACCCGCTTCTCAAATTAATTTTTGAGAAGTACTTCGCACCCTTCAGTTGATCAAACAAGTCATCGATCCTAGGTAAAAGATACCTATTCTTGATCGTAACTTTATTCAACTCCCTATAATCAATGCAGAGACGCATCGATCCATCCTTCTTCTTCACGAATAAAACAGGCGTTCCCCACGGCGAAACACTCGGTTGGATATACTTCTTATCTAACAGTTCTTGCAGTTGAACCATCAGTTCCTTCATCTCGACTGGAGCCATTCGATATGGAGCCTTCGAAATTGGAGCAGTTCCCAGCGCTAAATCGATCACGAACTCTGTCTCCCTATCTGGAAGAAGTCCTGACAAATCGCTCAGAAAAACGTCCACAAACTCCTTAACTACCGATATCTCCTCTACCTTAGGGCTCTCCTTACCCGTATCTACTATGTAGGCTAAATATCCTACACAGCCTTGCATCAAAAGTTTCTTGGCTTGCATCACCGTCAGACAATTCGCTTGTCTAGGCGATTTACTACCATAGAACACCAACTTTGACGGAGTCGTAAGGTTTACCAACTTCTTCTGACAGTCGATTATCGCCCCATGGTTGAACAACCAGTCCATACCTAGTATGACGTCGAATTCCCCAAGTTTAATCGGAATCAAATCTACTCTAAGTTCCTGACCTTTAATGTCCAGTCTACAATTCCTATAAACACTCCTAACAGGAATAATCTCCCTATTCGCAATTTCTATGCTCAAAGGGTAAACTAACTCCTCTAGAGGTAAGTCTAGGATTTTAGCAAAATCATCAGATATGAATGAACAAGTAGCACCCGAATCAAATAATACATATGTATTTATACTATTGATCAGAATAATACATGCCACCACATCTTTTGATTGCACCGCGTCTTGCACCGTATGTTGAATGTGCGGGCAGTGGGTCGAACGGCCTGTAGTGACGATGGTCCGGCAAGAGTCAGAGTGCTGTTGTTGTCCTTCCCTCCATTCCCTATTGACCCTATCGCTGGCTTCTTAGGGCAATTACGAGCCATGTGATCCTTGGATCCACATATATAATAAGCTCCTTTCTTGGGGTTTGGGCAATATGGCGCGATGTGGCCTTCCTGACCACATTTGTTGCATACGCGTTTCCCTTTCATGCACACTCCAGTGTGAGTCTTCCCACATGTAGCACACGCTTCGAGCTTCCTCTTCTGCTGGCCTCCCTGCTGACTCCCAGCAGAGTTATTGTCATTCCACTTCCTCTTCTGATGGATAGCCCCGCTACCACTAGCCTTAGTTTTCGTTCATTCTTCTTCTTCTTATCTTGGTTGAATTTATTCACCGCTTCGCTTCCCCCTTCAGCTAGAATAGCCTTTTCCAGCACGGCTGCAAACGTGTTTAGCTGAAACATAGAGACCTTGCTATAGAGCCAGGGTTTCTGATAATGTGTTCAAAGACCAATGTTGTGATTCAATGAGTATATCAAACTTATGATTAATGGGTATTATGAATGTATTGATATGTAGGATTTAAAAAGGAATGTGAATTAGTTGTAGCTTGTGCAAGAGGCAAGTTTCTTAAACTCAAATCTTTAAATTGAGCAAGTTTCTTAAATTCTAAATTATTCATTTATCAAGTCTTAGACTTGTATTCTATATCGAGTCAAGATTTCATATTAGATGTTATAACATGACTCAATTATACAATACTTATTCGATTGTATACCGCTTGAGAATTATTATTCGAATTGATTATCAGTTTATTGTTGAACCTTGTAAGACTAGCGAACCCTTATTGATTCGATTAGTCCATAGTTGACGAGCGTTCGAAATTCTAGAACTATTATTGAGCTTATCCAAACCAAACTTCTTTTGGTGCGGATTCTGATGTCAAACTGAGATGAACAACCCTTTTATAGGGGATTATTTACGCTTTAGCGTTGAGATATTGTGCACAATATGGTACTAAGGGTTGTTCCCCCTAAGTACGAGAAGTAGAGTCCATAGTCTTATGACTGTTAAAGGTTTAAAGTATAAACACTTTACAACCTAGGACATATTTCGAGGTCTTATGACCCTCAGATGTTCTTTGGATTCTTGTTATTCATTCTTGATTCAAAAGTCGAGCTTTCTTATTCAGAAGTCTTTGATTCACTCGTATGTTATTATATTGTTGTTATATTGTTATACTTGTGGGCAATCGTGCTCGCTCTTGCATAATAATAACGTTGCAGTTAAGAACGAAAGATCTGACGAGCCTTCCACTAGCAAAGGCAAGGGGAAAGTTAACAAGTGTTGAAGACTTGTTATTTAATTTTAAGAATGTTTATTGTCAAGACTTGATATTGTTTAAGACTTATTTATTTTTTTATGTTTCCACACAGATGTTTAAGGTTAGTCTGACCTAGGATTGTGTTTATTATTCAGATGTTGTAACCCCATAAGGGGAGATGTTGGTTTTATTTCTATCTTTTGCATGGTTTGCATTTATTATGGGTAGATAGATAGATGATATTTGTATAGTGAACACCAAATTCCGTAGAATTAAAGTACCCGGATTTGGGGGCTGTAGGTTATGAACCTTAGGTGGGGGAAAACCTTAGGATAGTACCGTTCGAGAATGTAGTAATGATAACTCTTATCAAGTTCTAAGGAAGATAATAACTTACCTTCTATGCTATGTGTTTATGCTTATGTACTCGAGTATCGATTAGCATCATGTAATAACTAAGACTAAAAATTTGATTTGTCAGGATGACGGATACTGGAGAACCTAGTCAGCCTAGGGACATTGTACCCTGAGAGGCTAGAGAGGAGGAGCCCCGAGACATCCACACAGTTTGGGAGCAGTTAGTTGGATAAGAGCAGAGCATGTGCCGGTGTTTGACTCAGAGGAGGACTTTGAGGAAGACCCTGAGGAGGTTGAGGTTCAGGCTGAGGCAGCCGAAGAGGAGGAGGAAGACTCTGAAGAGTTCCCACCGAACTCTATCAATGCCAAGATGTACGACGAGCTGTATGACCGTAACATAGAGTTACGAGATACTGTTCAGGAGCTGAGGGAGCAGACGATTAGTCAACAGTCTACCATCAAACAGAAGGATGGGGAGGTTGAGGCTCTTCACACACGTCTGGGAAATGTAGAGTGGGATTTGGTTCATGAGAAGGGCCAAAACGAACAGAAGTCAGAAGAAATAGAGGAATTGAATAATGAATTGAAAAAGAAATCAGCAAGGCTTGCTATAGCGGAGGAGGCTTGGGTGAGAGATTCACGACGTGCAGATCTTGCAGAAGATAACTGTCGGGCGAAGAAGGCCAAGCTTGAGGAAACGCACTATACGCTTTAGAATACTATTGATGAGGCCCAAGATCGGGTTATGAGATATCCAATTCAGTTCTAAGGTCTACCGTGGTACATGCTAGATCGCAGGATGATGTCTCGTATTATGGAAGAAGAGCGAGACAAAGCTGTTCGTCACCTTAATATGCAATGATAGGAACATTTTGATTATGTGAAAACCTGTCTGGTAGTTAATAATGTAAATTCTGATGTGCTTATAAACAGAGGAATATTTTGATGTTTTAAATTTTGTAGATTCTTTATCTCGCGATAGTTGATGTAAATAGTAGTGATGCTATCGTATTTTGTTAAAAGTTTTGATTAAATAAAATATCAAAGTTATTTGAGATAATGTGTTAAGTGATTGTGTCTAAATGTTTAAGTTAAGCCTTAGATATTTAGAGATCTAAATAAAGATCTAATAAGCGTATTTCTTATCAGAAAAATGCCGACAAGAAGACGACCTAACCGTCAACCGACCCAATAGGTGTCAACAAACAATAACAACATCAATGCTAACCCCATTCAGCAGTTAATGAACTTACTGGCTGGAGCGATTAACAATCAACCATAAGCTCCACCAAATACTACATTCAAGGACTTCAAGGCGGTGGAACCGCCAGAGTTTAAAGGCTCCATAAACCCGATAGAAGCTCAAACTTGGGTTATGGAGATGGAAAAAGTTTTTGATGTAGCCAGAGTCAGAGAGGACCAGAAAACCGCCTACGCAACGTTTATGCTGAAATCAGAAGCCAGTTATTGGTGGCAAGCAAATAAGGTCCGGGGAGGAGAAGGTGTGATTACCTGGGAAAGGTTCAAGGAGATGTTCTTCGAGATATATTTTTTGCCAAGCTCGCAGAACCAAATGGAGGTCTAGTTTCTAGAGCTGAAGCAGAGGAATATGTCCGTACCAGACTATGTGGCGAAATTCAACGAGTTGGCTAGGTTTGCCATGTATCAAGTGCACACCGATGAGAGGAAGGCAAGGAGGTTTGAGCAGGGCATGAAGCCTTAGTTATATAGCAAAGTGTTAATGTTTTCAATTAAACACTTTTGCTGAGGTGCTGGAGAAGGCCATACTCGCTAAAGGTGGAAGCGATGCAGTAACCAAGTATAACCAAGATCAGAAAAAGAAGAAGAGTGAAAGTGAAGGAAATAACAAAGCTAGTGGCAGCAACACGGGAGGAAGTAACAATTAAAAGAGGAGGTGGATTGATAACTCGTCAACTGAAAATCAGCAAGGAGGTTAGAATAAGAGAATCGAAGCATGTTTGACCTGCGAAAAATCTCACCTGGGGGTTTGTATGAAGGGAAAATGGGTGTACTACAATTATGGTCAAGAAGGCCACATAACACCTAACTGTCCTAACCCAAGGAAGGGCACCTGTTTCACATATGGGTTGAGGACCATCTGGCAAGGGACTGTCCCAAGAAGGGATCTGGAGGGCCAGGAACATAATGGAACAAGGGAAACAGCGGTGGCAATGCTCTAACTATCACGGGACCAACCGTAACCAACCGACCGACCGCCAGGACCTTCAACATGACAGTGCAGGATGCGGTGCAGTCTCGCGATGTGGTGTCAGGTATCACTCCGATAAATAAAGTTAATGCTTATATACTATTTGATTCGAGTGCTACTTGTTCATTTATATCCGATGACTTTACTAAGAACTTAGAATTTCCTAAGGACGAGTTAGAACCCCATGGACATAGAGATTGCGAATAGAGAAGTGATGCTTGTTAAGTTTGTACACGAACTGTAGGGTGGATATTAAGGGTAACGTTATGAATGTAGATCTTATCTCTATTAGACTTGTGGAATTCGATGTTATTTTGGGAATGGATTGGCTATTCAATTATGGGGCTGTAATTGATTGCCAAAAGAAATGTATTAACCTTATGACTCCGTCAAAGGTTGTGTTTCATGGCAGCAAGTCGCCTAAACAAGCGAGTTGTCTGACGATAATGCAGGCCAGGAAGTTGTTAAGACAAGGCTGTGAAGGATATTTAGCCTACACAGTCGATAGTCGTAAAGAGAACTCGAAATTGGGAGATATACCAGTCGTGAGGGACTTCATAGATGTATTTTTGGATGATCTGGCAGGACTTTCGCCAGACAAAGAGGTTGAGTTGGTGATCGATTTGGTGCCAGAAATGGCTCCAATAACGAAGGCACCATACCGGATGGCTCTGGTAGAGATGAAGGAATTGATGGTACAACTGCAAGAGCTACTGGACAAGAAGTACATACAACTGAGCGTATCGCCGTGGGGAGCGCTGATGTTATTTGTGAAGAAGAAGGACTGGACGATGCGGCTCTGCATTGATTATAAAGAATTAAATAAGGTCACGATTAAGAATAAATATCCATTATCGAGGATCGACGACCTGTTTGATCAATTGAAGGGAGCAAGATACTTTCCGAAGATTGACCGAAGAAGTGGTTATCATCAGCTGAAGGTGAAGCCAGAGGATGTTCCGAAGACAGCATTCAGGACTCGATATGGTCACTACGAATTTCTGGTCACGTCATTTGGCCTAACGAATGCTCCTGCGGCATTTATAGGCTTAATGAATGGAATGTTCAAGCCATTTTTGGACAAATTCATGGTGGTGTTTATCGATGACATTTTGGTATACTCAAAGACCAAGGAAGAACATGTAGAACATTTGAAAGTAACACTAGAGACGTTGAGAAGGGAAAAGTTGTATGCCAAATTTTTGAAATGTGAATTATGGATTGAAAGGGTGTAATTTCTTGGACATGTGATCGATAAGGACGGAATGTCGGTAGATCCCTCTAAAATCGAAGCTGTGATGAACTGGGATCAGCCGAAAACGCCGTCGAAAGTGAGAAGTTTTCTTGGATTGGCTGGTTATTATAGAAGATTCATTAAGGACTTTTCCAAGATCGCAACTCCGCTGACGAATTTAACTAGGAAATCGGTGAAATTCATTTGGATGGAGAAGTGTGAGGAAAGCTTCCAAGAGCTTAAGAAAAGGTTGAGTTAAGCACCTGTGTTATCTCTTCCGTATGACACAGGAAATTTTATGGTTTATAGTGATGCATCGCATAAAGGACTTGGCTGCATGCTTATGCAAAATGACAGGGTCATTGCGTATGCATCACGACAATTGAAGGACTATGAGAAGGGGTATCCGACCCATGACTTGGAGTTAGCTGCAGTGGTATTTGCTTTGAAGATTTGGAGACATTATCTCTATGGGGAGAAGTGTGAAATATATACAGACCACAAGAGTCTAAAATATATTTTTACACAGAAGGATTTGAATATGCACCAGAGAAGGCGGCTGGAGTTAATTAAGGACTATGACTGCAAAATTTTATACCATCCGGGTAGAGCAAATGTCGTTGCCGACGCCTTAAGAAAAAAGGGTCGGGATAAGTTGATGATGTTGACTGCCCAGGAGGAGCTAATTTCAGCGATGGAGAAGCTGGAATTGGAAGTGAAGTATCCTATAGAGACTAACGCAAAGTTGTTCCAATTGCAAGCTGGTACAACTTTGCTGGATAAGGTTAAGGAAGCTCAACTTCAGGACGAAGAATGTGAGGAGGTAAGGAAGAAGATATCTGAAGGAACCGAACCGAGATTTAAGATAGACAGTGAGGGACTGCTGAGATTTGAGAGTAGAGTTTGGCGCCAGTGCCAGAGTTTAAGGAAGATATTTTGAGCGAGGCTCATAGCTCACGGTATTCGATTCACCCAGGTAGTACCAAGATGTACCAAGATCTTCGAAAACATTTTTGGTGGCCGAATTTGAAACGAGATGTTACAGAGTGTGTTGCAAAGTGTCTGACATGTCAGAAAGTGAAAGCAGAACATCAGAGGTCGAGTGGTTTGCTACAACCTTTAGAGATTCCAGAATGGAAATGGGAACATATTACGATGGATTTCGTGGTTGGCCTCCCGATGACTCAAAAGGCTACGACACAATATGGGTTATCGTTGACCGACTGACGAAATCCGCACACTTCCTTCCGATCAGAATCAGATTCAACTTAGACCAGTTGGCAAGGTTGTATGTGAAAGAGATTATTTTGAGGCACGGAGTTTCGGTGTCAATTGTTTCCGACCGAGATCCGCGCTTCACATCGAACTTCTGGAAGCGACTACAGAAATGCATGAGAACACAGTTGAGAATGAGTATGGCATATCCCCGTCAGACAGATGGGCAGAGCGAAAGAACGATTTAGACTTTAGAGGATATGTTGAGAGCGTGCATCATGGATTTTAAAGGAAATTGGGATGATCACCTACCGCTTGTAGAATTCAGCTACAACAACAGTTACCACGCTAGTATTGGCATGCCTCCTTACGAAGCATTGTACGGAAGAAAATGTAGAACTCTGCTATACTGGGATGAAGTTGGTGAGAGACAATTACTAGGCCCAAGACTGATAGCAGCTCAAGATAGGCAAAAGAAATACGTCGATCCACACCGTAAGAATGTTGAGTTTGAATCGAGTAGCTATGTGTTTTTGAAAGTCTCTCCCTGGAAAGAAAATATTAGATTCAGAAAGAAGGGAAAATTGAGCCCGAGGTTCATTGGACCCTTTGAGGTACTGCGAAGGATTGGAGAAGTTGCGTATGAGGTAGCCTTACCTCCGGCGCTTGAGAATGTCCACAACGTCTTCCATGTTTCAGTTTTACGACCCTACAAAATCGATTACAAACATGTGATTGAGTATGAACCTGTGACGCCCACAAATTCGGGACCGCCACTTGGTCACTCGAATTCGGTTCGTCACGTGCTCATGGTAAGACAATAATAACAAAAATCTCATATCCATAGCGGAAGATCTAATTTAGAATAATATACAATGATTTATTATAATTATTCTCCCAAGTCTCGCAACCTACAGTACTTAATAGATTACATAATAATATTAATTAACAACTTATTACATAATCTAACTTAAGCTTAAACATAATCAAATCCAGTCTTACTACATCATCTTAATATAATATTAAAATATTTTAAAACATAAAAGAGACAAGCTAGTTGGTAGCCTTGCCCTTGCCCTTATCAATGCCCGAAGGTTCGCCATGCTCTGCCTTAACTGAAATGTTTTAGGGAAAGCAAGAATGAGCACAATTTGCCCAACAAGTAATATACAATAAGGGTGAGTAATATAATTCTCAATTCTCGAAAGGGTATAGCAAGGTTTGATAGTTCAAGGATAATAAGAATATCAACAGTTCTCAATAATAGTCGCTAAGGACAGAGTAATATCAATGTAAATGAATTCAAGATTTCAAGATAACTGAATACTGAGCAGTCACTAAGGACTATGAACTTCTACTAGAATTAACAGTATTAAACTGATAACCCAAATTAAAAATAAGTACAGTAGGTGATCAGCCTAAATTACCCTACGTTATGCATAACAATCAATCATACTCAAGTGCGCACGTCGGTTCTCCGATAATTATATATTACCTTCAAAGAAGGTTGTTCTTCTCAGTCAAATACAAGATCCCGCACTAATCAATTGGTTTGAGTCACTTTTCAATAATATAAGTCTAGCTGAATCAAATGGCATAGACACTTTCACAATATTTAAGAACAATACCAAGTTCATCATGAATAATAACTTTAATGAAATAAGATTTCAAGTATGCTAATTCAGTTCAAATGATTAAGTAAAGAAACTAGTTCGCACTATACAAGGATATAATACTTGCACCGTAAAAGAGTGTAAGTTAGGAAACTTGCTTACAACATTCCTCGAATAACGCAAACACAAAGATAGGATACTTGCCTTATGCGTAGTTTATCCACGAAAAGCAAATCAACACTTTCGAATTCCTATCGTAATATAGTTACGTATATATATGATATCCATTAGTCATATAGTTTAACATTATATTTCATCTCGTATATACGATTAACACATAAGCTAAGTCTTGACCTAGTTACACAGTTATTGATAGTAGTGTGCATCCAAGCCAATCATGTATGATGACAAAGCACATACTTTGTAAATAATCTTATTTATTTATTAATAAAATATTCATTTAAGGCATATAATTATCTACATGGTGCTGTTTTTATAATATATAAATAACCCATAGTTTTAAGCAATGCTTTTAGAATCATGATGAGATCATGATAATGAGATCTAAATTCTTAGAAAGCTTAAAAACTAAAATAGTTCCCAATTGTGGGATTACTAAAATGGGGATTAATAAATCCAGATAGATTGGTACATATGTTGCTTGCTCATTGGATGAGGATGACTGATCTCATGGTCATTTGTGTGAAGACACTAAAGCAAGTATATATGTGCTTATTGGAGAATAAGTTCACTGAACGTGACTCGCTATGGAATACCTAATGGAGTTTTACTCGCCTGTCAATAGGAATTCCTAATGTGATAGTAGTACATGTGATCCTTGGACTTGAGATCATCATAGTATCTTGTATGTAACAAATTATACTTTGACTAATTCCTTAAGGCCTTTTAAGGCATATATAGGGTATGCTTGGGTGTAATGAGTAACATATGGAGATAATGAATGATCAATAAAGAATCTACCACCTCTAATAAAAGAGGAGATATGTCCTATGTGATTTGTTAAATGACAACCCAGGAATCCTTGGCCAAGGTAGAATGAAATTAGAAAGAGGTTTCTAATTTGCATTATTTGGAGTTGTGCATTTTCTAATCGAAATACATATGATTAAATAAATTAAGACTTGACAGTAAATCCATGTCTTATATTTAATTGGGACATTGTATGGTGGAAGGATTGAATTGTACGGTAACTATTAACTCACAGGTTCTTTTATGATTAATGTTGAAATCTATATTATCTGGAAAGTCGTTGATCGCTAGGGAGGCTTATCCCTATTGTAGAATAAATATTATTTATTTAAATAGATTATTAGTTTAATTTGTTTATTTAAATAAGATTAGAATTGTTCTAATTGATTTATTCACAACCGGTTTAATATGGAGAACCTAAAGGGTCACACCATAAAAGAAAAAAGAATTATTTAAGAAGAAAATGGCATGATAGTAATAATGCATTAAGTATAATTAATTTAATCTATGATGATAGAATAAATTAAATAGCTTAATATTTATTATTTAATATTTTAGAAATATTAAATATAAATTAATAAGAGGAGTCTTATTAATATTATTATTATTATTATTATTTAATTCTAAAGGAGTTTAGGAATTAATATAATATCAGTACTCTCTCTCAATCCTAATAAAGATTAGGATATAAATTAATTAAAAGTAATTAATTAATTAATTAAATAAAACCCTATTCTAATTGGATTAGGAGGGTTAACCTAATATCTATATAAGAGAGTCTTATATCAGAAATAAGGTACGTGAATTTTTCAAGAGTTGGAAGTACACATATTCTATAGAGATAGAAACAAGGGTTAAGCCAATAACCCATCTTACTGAGTTCTTCATCTTCCTTGGTGGATCACCGTTAGAGGCCAAACATTTGCGTGGCTGACATTGATCAAGGGAAGGAGCCACTACAGAGGAATCAAAGGAATCAAAGGAGTAGAACTTGTACCTGAGGAAGCTTGGATCTTCAAAGGTATAATTCTATTTTTCTCCTTCTTCATTCACTGATAATTGATGCACAAGAATGATCATGGCAATGGGTTTGTATAAATTTTTGAAAACCTAGTTTTTACGCTTCCGCCCTATTTATGTGATTTGATTGCATGATTGCGTTACGTACAAACCCAACAGTGGTATCAGAGCCAATCTTGTGCTAATTATCAGTCTATGTGATTACATACATGTATAATATGCGATTGGATCGAGTTATGGGCAACAAAAATTTTTCAGATTCTGCGAAGCTGCGCAGCTGCGTCGGTACAAGGCAATATTGCTGCGCAGCTGCGCCGGGTGCTATTCCTGGTTTTCATGCTGCGCAGCTGCGCCGGTTCCCTTTACATTCTTGGCGCAGCTGCGCCACTGGACAGGAACTGAATTTTTTTTTGTTTTATTTAATTAAATGAATGGTTTATTTAATTAATAAAGGTTTAAAATAAAGATGTTTATTTTATATGAAATGAGATTTCAGAATTGCTAAAATTAAAGAGTTTATTTTGGAATTATTTTTGAATGAAATAAAGGAGTTTATTTTTCTAAAAACAAAGTTTAGCAAACTTTTGCCCATTAACTGATATTAATACATATATGGAATGAATTTATTTTCATGAGATGAATAAGTTTTATTGATACGTATGATGATATATATGGTAATAAAAGGGATTGATTATGGACTATGACCAATGTGATTGGATTTTATTTTGGTTAAATGCTTGAATGAATGAGTTTTATAAAATGGGGTCTGCGTACCTCGTCTTCTCTAGTTTTATTCTCGATGTAAATTCTATCTCCTTTCTATGTACTTCCCCTTGACTGCTGATCAAGGTTTCTATTTAATTTTAAATAGTTAATGTAATAGAGATAGTTAGAATTATTTTGAAGAAATTGGAGACCAAGGAGCAAGGAATGCGTGAAGACTCATTTGTATGGAGCCAGGGTTTAAATGTAATAGTTATATTTAAATTTAAATTCTTGCACTCCTAGGTTTGACCTTTTGGTTCACTTGGTGGCTCTAGTGAACCAAACTAGAATAAAAGTCCATAATCAATCCGGGTAGAATATAGTATTCTATATTGCATGCTAAATATTATATATAGTATATTTTATACAAACATGCTTCGCATGTTTAATAAAATGACGCGTATTTTATATATATATGTGCATGCGCGCTTAAAAAGATGAGACAAATAATAACAAACCCCTCAAAGAAATAATATTAAGTCTGAAGCGTTCAAATGATATTTGGAATATCGAACGTCGCCTTCTAGCATGATTAGTTAATAGAGTATTAAATATTTAATATGAGTTTGTTGTGCTATCCACAAGGCGAGTATTGAATATTTAAGATATTAATTAATCACATTTGATGCTTATCAAGAAAATTGAACGATCTAGTCTTGTTGTTCTATCCACAAGGACGGAAATTTTTCTTTTTTGAATTTATGGAAGTGCTAGGCTAGACTTAACTTAAATCATTTTAGTTCGGATGTGCACACACATGACCATTATGATTTAAGAGGCAAAATAAAAGGAGTTACATGGTGATGTAATTGACAAGAGTTGTCTACCTATTTATTTGTATATCGCTTGCTGTGCTATCCACAAGGTTATATACATTTGAAATGGGATCCTTAATCTCACTAGCAAACCTTTAATTAGATGTTGCCGAACTATATGAGTGAGGGTAATATAGTTTGATGAAAATAGTGGGAGATACCAATTTAAAATAAAGACCTAAATTTATTTTGGTATGCAAAGTTAATAAAATGAATGTTTGCTAAAATGTTGTCTTTTCACATGCAGAATTTTAAAAATGTCAAAATCACTAATCTCACTACGAAGCATACTTGATGCAAATAAGCTTACCGGCCCGAATTATGAAGACTGGCTAAGAAATCTGAGAATTGTTCTCACTGCTGAAAAGATTTCTTATGTCCTAAATTCCACTATCCCTGAATCTGTTTCAGAAATAGCCTCTGAGGAAGAGATTGCCACTTTCAATAAGTGGCAAGATGATGCATCTGTGGCTCAATGCATCATGCTCGCATCCATGAATAACGAGCTTCAGCGTCAGCACGAAAAAATGGATGCTCCTGCTATGCTGCTTCACCTCAAGGAGTTGTATGGTGAACAGGGTAGGACTGCTAGATATGAGATATCTAAGGAGCTCTTCCGATCTCGGATGACCGAGGGCACTGCCGTCGAGACTCATGTTCTGAAGGTAATCAATTTGATTGAACGCCTTGGACAGCTTGGGTTCGTCATGGATGGGGAGTTGAGTCAAGACTTGGTCTTGCAGTCACTCCTGAGACCTTCTCGCAGTTTGTGGTTAATTTTCACATGAATAAGCTAGATGTCAGCTTACCTGAGCTGCTTAACATGCTGAAAACTGCAGAAGGTCACTTCTCATCCAAGAAGAACCATGTCTTGATGGTGGATTCTTCCAATAAAAGGAAGAGGCCCAAGGTGTCTTCTGAAAAGAAGAAATCTAAGAAGGCTAAGGGAAAAGGGAAAGAAAAGGAGCAAAAGAAACCTGAACCAGCTAAAGGAATGTGCTTTCATTGCAATGAGCCGGGACATTGGAAGAGGAACTGCAAGAAGTTTCTAGCAGAGAAGAAGCTTGGAGAAGCTTCGACTTCCAATCAAGGTTTGTTTATGATTGAAATTAATTTTTCTGAAAGTCATAATTCTACTTGGGTATTGGATACCAGCTGTGGTTCTCACATATGTAATACTGTGCAGGGACTGGTCAGAAGTAGAAAGCTGAACAAAGATGAGGTGATCCTACGAGTGGGAAATGGAGCAAAAGTTGCGGCATTAGCTGTAGGAACTTATTGTTTAGCAATGCCTTCGGGCAAATCCATTTATCTTAATAATTGTTATTATGTTTCGAATATTATTAAAAATATTATTTCAATTTCTGTATTGGATATGGAAGGTTTTGACGTTATTATAAAGAACAATGGTTGTTCTATTTATAAAGACGATGTTTTATATGGTATTGGAAATTTGCGAAATGGACTTTATACAATTGACTTACAAGAAAATATATTTCAAATTGAACAAATTAAGAAAAGGAAAAGAGATGATATTAATTATACCTATAGGTGGCACTGTAGACTCGGTCATATCAATGAAACAAGATTATCCAAGTTGCATAAAGATGGGCTCCTCGAGCTATCTGATTATGAATCATATCCAACTGGTGAATCTTGTCTCATGGGTAAAATGACTAAATCTCCTTTTAGTGGAAAAGGAGAGAGAGTTACAGAGTTGTTGGCATTGATTCACACAGACGTTTGTGGACCTATGACAACAAGTGCACGTGGTGGGTATTCTTATTTTATTACTTTCACTGATGATCACTCAAGATTTGGATATGTGTATTTAATGAAATACAAATTAGAATCATTTAAAAAGTTCAAAGAGTTCAGAAGTGAAGTAGAGAAACAAACGGGCAAGAGTACTAAGATACTTCGATCAGATCGAGGTGGAGAATACTTAAGCATTGAGTTTCTCAATTGTCTCAGAGAAAATGGTATAATCTCACAATGGACTCCTCCAGGTACACCACAGTTAAATGGAGTATCTGAAAGGAGAAATCGAACACTGTTGGACATGGTTCGATCCATGATGAGTTTTACCGACCTTCCAATTTCCTTCTGGGGATATGCCCTAGAAACGGCTGCATACCTACTTAACAAGGTACCTACCAAATCCGCCCCAAAGACTCCATATGAGATGTGGAAAGGGAGGAAACCAAATCTTAAGCATGTTAAGACTTGGGGTTGCCCAGCTTATGTCAAAAAGTTTGAAAATGATAAGCTACAGACTAAATCCGATAAGTGTAGATTTGTGGGATACCCTAAAGAAACCGTAGGGTATTATTTCTATCATCCAACTGATCAAAAGGTGTTTGTTGCGAAACATGCTACCTTCTTGGAGAAAGAGTTTATCCATGAAGGGGTCAGTGGGAGCAAGATATATCTTGAAGAAGTTCAAGAACCACAAGTTACCACGGACCAAAGTCAGGTACCTAACCAAGTAGAAGAACCTACTGTACCACACCCTGTTCGTAAATCTGGAAGAGTACCGAAGATACCTGAGAGGTATGGATTAGTTATAGAGGATAACGATGAGGTACACATCATGAATGATGATGATCCATTGAATTACGAACAGGCTATGAGTAATAAAGACTCAGGAAAATGGCTTGAAGCAATGAAATTCGAAATGGACTCCATGTATGAAAACAAAGTATGGTCTTTGGTTTCACCACCTGAAGGTATTAAACCTATTGGGTGTAAATGGGTTTTTAAGAAAAAGACTGGAGCAGACGGAAAGGTAGAGACCTATAAGGCCCGACTGGTTGCAAAAGGTTTCAAACAAAGACAAGGAGTTGACTATGATGAAACCTTCTCACCAGTAGCCATGCTCAAGTCCATTTGGATTTTGCTTGCGATTGCAGCTTACAACGACTATGAGATCTGGCAGATGGACGTGAAAACGGCCTTCCTCAATGGGAAACTTGAGGAGGATGTGTATATGACACAGCCAGAGGGATTTATTTTAAAAGTTGGAACAAATCAAGTCTGTAAGCTACAACGATCCATTTATGGGTTGAAGCAAGCTTCTCGTAGATGGAACATTTGTTTTGATGAGACAATCAAAGAGTTTAATTTTATCAAAAATGAGGATGAACCATGTGTATACAAGAAGGTTAGTGGGAGCGCAGTATCACCATGTATTATATGTTGAGGATATATTACTGATAGGGAATGACATTCCTATGTTACAATCCATTAAAATATGGTTATCTAAAAACTTCTCCATGAAGGACTTGGGTGAAACATCCTATATTTTGGGGATAAAGATCTATAGAGATAGATCTAAAAGGATGCTCGGCTTATCCCAAGGAACGTACATTGATACGATGCTAAAGAGGTTTAGCATGGAAGATTCCAAAAGAGGTCTCATGCCGATGAGCCATGGAATAAATCTCTCTAAGAAACAGGCCCCAAAGACACCTGAGGAGAGAGACCGTATGAGTAAGATCCCTTATGCTTCTGCATTAGGATCTATCATGTACGGTATGATATGTACTAGATCGGATGTTGCTCATGCACTTAGTGTAACAAGCAGATACCAGTCGAATCCAGGAGAAGAGCACTGGAAGGCAGTGAAAAATATCCTAAAGTACTTGAGAAGGACTAAAGATATTTTTCTTGTCTATGGTGGGTCTGAATTAAAACTCGAGGGATTCACGGACTCAAGTTTTCAAACAGACCAAGATGACAGTAAATCTGTTTCAGGGTATGTGTTTACCTTGAACGGAGGTGCAGTGAGTTGGAAGAGTTCCAAGCAGCAAACGGTTGCTGATTCAGTGACAGAGGCAGAGTATATAGCTGCAAGTGAAGCTGCAAAGGAAGCTGTTTGGATGAAGAAGTTCATAACTGAACTTGGTGTGGTTCCTAGCATTGGAGAAGCAGTTCCCGTATACTGTGACAACACCGGAGCGGTTGCACAGGCTAAGGAACCCAGGTCTCATCAGAAATCTAAACACGTGTTGCGGCGATTTCACTTGATCAGGGAGATCATTGAAAGAGGAGACGTCACCTTGGAGCGTGTAGACTCTCATGACAACATTGCAGATCCATTTACTAAAGCTTTAACACAACAGCAGTTTGATCGTCACTTAGAGAAGATGGGTATGAGATACCATGGCGATTGGCTTTAGTGCAAGTGGGAGATTGATAGTAGTGTGCATACAAGCCAATCATGTATGATGACAAAGCACATAGTTTGTAAACAATCTTATTTATTTATTAATAAAATATTCATTTAAGGCATATAATTATCTACATGGTGCTGTTTTTATAATATGTAAATAACCCATAGTTTTAAGCAATGCTTTTAGAATCATGATGAGATCATGTTAATGAGATCTAAATTCTTAGAAAGCTTAAAAACTAAAATAGTTCCCAATTTTGGGATTACTAAAATGGGGATTAGTAAATCCAGATAGATTGGTACATATGTTGCTTGCTCATTGGATGAGGATGACTGATCTCATGGTCATTTGTGTGAAGACACTAAAGCAAGTATATAGGTGCTTATTGGAGAATAAGTTCACTGAACGTGACTCGCTATGGAATACCTAATGGAGTTTTACTCGCCTGTCAATAGGAATTCCTAATGTGATAGTAGTACATGTGATCCTTGGACTTGAGATCATCATAGTATCTTGTATGTAACAAATTATACTTTGACTAATTCCTTAAGGCCTTTTAAGGCATATATAGGGTATGCTTGGGTGTAATGAGTTACATATGGAGATAATGAATGATCAATAAAGAATCTACCACCTCTAGTAAAAGAGGAGATATGTCCTATGTGATTCGTTAAATGACAACCCAGGAATCCTTGGCCAAGGTAGAATGAAATTAGAAAGAGGTTTCTAATTTGCATTATTTGGAGTTGTGCATTTTTTAATCGAAATACATATGATTAAATAAATTAAGACTTGACAGTAAATCCATGTCTTATATTTAATTGGGACATTGTATGGTGGAAGGATTGAATTGTACGGTAACTATTAACTCACAGGTTCTTTTATGATTAATGTTGAAATCTATATTATCTGGAAAGTCGTTGATCGCTAGGGAGGCTTATCCCTATTGTAGAATAAATGTTATTTATTTAAATAGATTATTAGTTTAATTTGTTTATTTAAATAAGATTAGAATTGTTTTAATTGATTTATTCACAATCGGTTTAATATGGAGAACCTAAAGGGTCACACCATAAAAGGAAGAAGAATTATTTAAGAAGAAAATGGCATGATAGTAATAATGCATTAAGTATAATTAATTTAATCTATGATGATAGAATAAATTAAATAACTTAATGTTTATTATTTAATATTTTAGAAATATTAAATATAAATTAATAAGAGGAGTCTTATTAATATTATTAATATTATTATTATTTTAATTCTAAAGGAGTTTAGGAATTAATATAATATCAGTACTCTCTCTCAATCCTAATAAAGATTAGGATACAAATTAATTAAAAGTAATTAATTAATTAATTAAATAAAATCCTATTCTAATTGGATTAGGAGGGTTAACCTAATATCTATATAAGAGAGTCTTATATCAGAAATAAGGTACGTGAATTTTTCAAGAGTTGGGAGTACACATATTCTATAGAGATAGAAACAAGGGTTAAGCCAATAACCCATCTTACTGAGTTCTTCATCTTCCTTGGTGGATCACCGTTAGAGGCCAAACATTTGGGTGGCTGACATTGATCAAGGGAAGGAGCCACTACAGAGGAATCAAAGGAATCAAAGGAGTAGAACTTGTACCTGAGGAAGCTTGGATCTTCAAAGGTATAATTCTATTTTTCTCCTTCTTCATTCACTGATAATTGATGCACAAGAATGATCATGGCAATGGGTTTGTATAAATATTTGAAAACCTAATTTTTACGCTTCCGCCCTATTTATGTGATTTGATTGCATGATTGCGTTACGTACAAACCCAACAGTTATACAGTATCATATAATTTCACAAGTCTCGACTTTTAATGTCTTTTATCATTAACGTTCCTCTTCTCAAGTTAGTCATCTTCGTACATTATTACTATTATGTGAGACTACCACAAATAGTAAACATACTCTCATATTATTAATATCACATAAGACCACAATCAATACTAAATATATTTTATTTAGCAAGTTATGGCATTTCCATAAGTTAACCGTCAAAATCGGATTCAAGTAACATCATATAATATCGCGTTGTATGTATACATTTTAAAGAATACTTTTATGTTTGTTCAACCCTTTCACTTTCATTAATAATGTTTACTAATACGGTCTAACACGTTCATGCTACATTACGAAATCTATATATGTAAGTTAATGTGTCCGACATGCATTTCAAGGTTATATAAACATGCCCAAAAAATCAGAATGTATATATGGTCTTTACATGTCAATATCAACCTTCAAAACTTGTATTTTTGTTAGAAATGTTCAATAGTGAGGTCTAACATGCTCTTGTCATACTATGAACCATATATACATAAGTTAATATGTCTTTCATGCATCTCTACCTCATACCAACATGCCTTGAAAATCAGAACATCAATGTGTTACACACATGTCAAAGTTTGTTTTCAAAACTTTGATTTTCGTTAGGAAAGTGCATTAGTTAGGTTCAGATGTTCATATTATATCACGATACATATATACTTAAGTCAATATGCATTTCGTGTGTGTCTGGGTCATACCAATATGTCTCACAAGTCAGAACATAACCATGGCGCCTATATATCAAAGTCCCTTTTTGAAAACTCTAAGTTACTTTGAAGAACAAAATTCTTTTTGTCAAAATGTATACTATCTTGGTCTAAAACATGTTTACATCGCCTTAGTACATTCATATGTATGTATTCATCATGCTTGCATGCTTATTCTAATCCGTTTCAATAATTATCACTTAGCAGCAATCAAGCAGGAACAAAATCTGCAGAAATTGGGATCAGGGCCCGGCGCAGCAGTGTAATGCCGGCGCAGCTGCTCCGTGCCTGGTTCAGTTCAAGACGTAGTCTGCTTCGGCAAACTTTATCCGAAATCTCATAATTACTTCACGAAATCTATTCTAATCACCCACATTCAAGTTTAAACATGTAAATAAGTTCATATCACAACTAAGTAAGTGTCCTACCACCTAATTACAATCCAAATTGGTCATGATCAAGATTTGAACTTTTATAAGAAAACGAAAATGAAAATGAAGAACATGGGAGTTGTTGTAAGAATTTGATTGCTAGTAAGCCACATTGTATTCTAAGATGTTACTAAGTCTATATAACAACCAACAATTACAACCCAATTAATTTATCAGGATAACCATGCTTAATTTAAGAATTTGAAAACCTCAGAGAACATGAGATGAAGAACATGGAAAGGATTATACCTCTACTATATGAATTGAGTTAGCTGTAACTTGATTCCTCTCTCAACTGACTCTCTATCTATATGTATTTCAGTGAACTAGCAATACTTCACTTCACATAATTCTCAGCAAGATGAAATGTGAAGGAAGGAGGCTTCATTTATAGGCAAAATCAAAATACGGTCCATGCTTCTAACTTCCAAATCAAACTAACGGATGAATGAATTGTATGAAGGTTATGAAGAAGTTGGTAGATTAGTTGGTGGAGGAAATTATGAAGCCCATATCTTTGTTCATCATGAGCTATGAAGCTAAGAGTTTGCTGAAAATGAGAAGGGAGAGTAGGTATAGGCTTTCACGTGTGGGAGAGGATGAGGAATGGACAAGCTATATATCTCAGCATTTGAAAGGAGTATTGGTTCAATGTAGTTCTTTTCAGTTCTCATTTTGGTTCCCAAATGTAATTCCAATGCATATCATTACTATAAATAGAAGGTTTAGGGATTATATATGTACTATTATCATTTAACCCATGTACATTGGTTCCACATTTTAATAATTAATGAAGATAACATAAGATAGTTAAGCATTATTAAATTATCTATCATATAATCATGATGTCCTACTTTAATGTATTTTCACATTGTCACATAGGCATTTCATGCAACTCCCATAATTCAATAAACCTTACTATCTAATAGTGTCATATTACACTTCATATAATACATAGTTAGCTACTATATGTTACACATTTAATTCGCATGCTTGCACATAGAATTACTCATCTTATTATTAAATATTAATTAATAATATACACCCATCCTTCATCAATCAATATAATTGTTAATCTCCATAACAATTTAATTAACCCTTATATGATTAATTATCACTTTAATATAAATCTTATTATATTTATAAACACGTTGCGTATTATTATTATATTATTTGCAATAATAATAATCCACAAATCATTAATTATCATTAATATTCTATAACAATTAATTAATATTATACGACAACAATTAATTAATATTCTACAATTAACAATTTATCAATCAATACTGATTAATCGTTCACACAGAATTTTCTTATTAATTATTATTATGCTATCACACGCATTAATAATAATTCAACGTACTATAATTAATATAAATTAATTTTCACTTAATATTTCTTTTGTTAATTAATATCATCATTAATATATCTCATCACTGTGCCACACAAGGCTCCAATATTTTCTCAATTATTGTAAATATTCAATTGAATATAATTGAGTTAACTCATCCATAACACAAAATCATTTATATATGAATAAATATTCACTTCCATTAATATATTCATTTAATAATATATGGAAATTTTCGGGTATTACAGAACCCCTATAATTTGAGAAAGATTTATCCTATGAAGAAATTCCTGTTCAGATTGTTGACAAGAAAGAGCAAGTTCTCAAAAATAAAGTTATACCTTCTGCTAAGGTAATTTGGAGGAACCACAACGCTGAAGAAGCTACGTGGGAACTCGAAGAGCATATGATGAAGAATTACCCTTACTTATTTATTTAATTTATGTGTAAGCGATTCTGGGGATAAAATCTTTATAGGGGGGGGGGAGAGAATGTAACGGGACGAATTTAATTGAACCGTGATTCTGGGGACAGAATCCTTTTAAGGGGGGAAAGATGTGACGAACAAGATTTTTGTAATTTAATTTAAATATTTATTGAAATAAATAAATGTTTTTCGATGATTTAATTATTGAGTTGAATAATTAATTGATAGAATTGTGGTAGATTAATTTAATTATATATGTTACATTAGTTAAATTAATGTGGAGAATTTTTATATTATGTTCAAAGTATGTATTTAATTGAGCTTATTTGATTAAATGAATTAATTGGTAAGCATAATGTTATTCTAATTAATTTAGTAATTAATTAGATATTTAATGATTTGGCATAATTAATAAATAAGAATTTTAATTATGTGACTATATGATTTAATGTGAAACTATTCTACTTTATTTAATTGATTTAAATAAAGTTAATTGATTAATTATAAGTGTGACGATTAACTATATAATAGTAAGTTTATTAAAATAAAGAAAAAAAAGGAGAATAAAGGAATAGCCAAACAAGGCCCTAAGGGGAATTGCACCAGTTAACCCATTACGGATTAACTGACGCCACTAACTCACCATTATGTACATGCTATATTCGTATATCTTCTTAGCCTATATCTATATCAGAAATATATCGTATATTCATATCAGAGTAATTGAGAGAGAGTTGAAAGATTAAGAGAGAGAAGTTGGAGAATTTAAGTCATTTGGTTTGACTAATGCTTCGGCAGCATTTATGGACTTGATGAACTGAGTTTTCAAGCCATACATGGATAAATTTGTGGTAGTTTTCATCGATGACATTTTGATCTACTCGAAGACAGAAGAAGAACATGCCGAACATCTGAAGATTGTTTTGGAGGCACTAATGAAGGAAAAGATGTATGCAAAATTTTCAAAGTGCGAATTTTGGATGGAGAAGGTTCAATTCTTTGGCCACGTGGTGGATAAGAATGGAATCTAAGTAGACCCTACAAAGGTAGAAGCAGTAAGTAATTGGGAACAGCCGAGAACACCGACGGAGGTGAGAAGCTCTTTAGGGTTAGCTGGGTACTATTGAAGATTCATCTAAGATTTTTCTAAGATAGCAACCCCGTTGACTAATCTGACGAGGAAAACGGTGAAATTTGTATGGACAGAAAAATGCGAAGAGAGTTTTCAAGAGCTAAAAAGGAGATTGAGCGAAGCACCTGTATTATCATTACCAGATGATGTGGGAAATTTTGTGGTGTATAGTGATGCATCGCACAAGGGACTTAGTTGTGTGCTAATGCAGCACGGCAAAGTCATTGCGTATGCATCACGACAATTGAAGGATTATGAAAAACGATACCCTACTCACGACTTACAGTCAGCGGCAGTAGTTTTTGCGTTAAAGATTTGGAGGCATTATTTGTACGGAGAGAAATGTGAGATAAACACAGACCACAAAAGTCCAAAATATATCTTCACACAGAAGGAGCTGAATATGCGTCAGAGGAGGTGGTTAAAATTGATAAAAGATTATGACTGTGATATTCTTTATCACCCGAGTAAGGCAAACGTGGTTGCCGACGCTCTGAGTAGGAAAGGAAAGGAGAAATTGTTTCAGTTGACGACTCAGGACGAATTAATGAGAGAGATGGAGAAATTGGAAATAGAGGTAAAGGGACCAGAGAGGTCTGAAGATAAGTTATTTGTAATGGAAGCTCGTCCGACATTGTTGGATAGAGTAAAAGAAGCACAAGAGAAAGATGAGGACTGCGAGAAAATCAGGAAGAGGATCGTAGAGAATGAGGAAGAGAAATTCTGAATGGATAAAGACGGTATTTTGAGATTCGAAGGAAGAGTGTGGGTACCAGCGCTAACCAAGTTAAGGGAAGAGATTTTGAACGAGGCAAACAACACGACATATTCCGCTCATCCGGGAGGCACTAAGATGTATCGAGATTTGAGGCAACATTTTTGGTGGCCCAATCTGAAACGGGAAGTTGCAGAATACGTCAGTAGATGTTTGACTTGCCAACGCGTTAAAGTAGAGCATCAACGGCCGAGTGGTTTACTACAACCGTTAGAAATACCCGAGTGGAAATGGGAGCATATTACGATGGACTTCGTGGTAGGACTTCCAGTTACGCAGAAAGGTTATGATGCCATTTGGGTTATCGTGGATCGACTTACCAAGACCGCATATTTTCTACCGATCAAGATCTGTTACAGTTTAAATCAGTTAGCGGGTCTATACATAAAGGAAACTGTCTCACGACATGGAGTGCCGGTATCTATTATCTCTGATCGAGATCCGCGCTTCACATCTAATTTTTAGAAGAGCTTGCAAGAAAGAATGGGAACACAGTTGAGGTTAAGTACGGCTTACCATCCTCAGACAGACGGACAGAGTGACCAAATAATATAAACGTTGGAGGACATGCTTAGGACTTGCGTGATGGATTTCAAGGGAAATGGGGATGACCACCTACCCTTAGTAGAATTCGCATATAATAATAGCTACCATGCGAGTATCGGCATGCCACCGTACGAAGCTCTTTACGGGAGAAAGTGCAGAACGCCATTGTGTTGGGACGAAGTCGGGGAGCGACGAATACTCGGACCAGAGCTAGTACAACAAACTGCAGACGTGGTGACAGTGATAACAGCCAGACTAGTAGCAGCTCAAGATCGCCAGAAGAAATACGCAGATTTGCATCGACAGGACCGAGACTTCAAAGTTGATAGTTTCGTATTTTTAAAGGTATCTCCATGGAAGGAAAAAATCCGTTTCGGCAAGAAAGGAAAATTGAGTCCAAGATTCATAGGACCGTTCGAGATACTGAAGTGAGTGGGCGAAGTGGCATACAAAGTTGCGTTACCACCCGAGTTGGAGCACATCCACAACGTGTTCCACATTTCCGTGTTGCGACCGTACAAGGCCGACCACAAGCACATGATTTCTTACGAGCCCATTCAAGTGGAGAAGAACTTGGCATATGAAGAGATTCCTGTCTAGATATTAGATAGGAAAGAGCAAACCTTGAGAAATAAAATTATATCTTCTGTAAAAGTACTTTAGCGTAACCACGATGTCGAGGAGGCAACGTGGGAGTTAGAAGATAGGATGATGAGGGATTATCCCTATTTATTTGTGCAACCTTGTAGCAATTCCGGAACGAAATTTTTATAAGGGGGGGGGGGGGGGAGGATGTAATACCCGAGAATTTTCATATATTATTAAATAAATATATTAATGAAAATAAAAATTTATTTAAATATAAATGATTTTGTGAGTTAACTCAATTATATTAAATTAAATAATTATAATAATTAAGAAAAATGTGGAGTTATCATAAACTCGGGAAGCCTTGTGTGGCACTGTGATGAGAAATGTTAATAATGATATTAATCGACGAAAGAATTATTAAGTGAACAATTAATTTATATTAATTGTTAATTTTGGTTAAGTTATAATATGTGATTATTATTAATGCAAGAAATATAATAATAATAATAAAACACTTGTTTATAAAAATGTTGAGAATTATATTTGTTAATGTGATAATTAATCCTATGATTATTAATTAAGTGTTATTAATAATTGCGAGGAATGAATTAATTGTTAATTAATTGATAAGATAAGTGAATTATTAATTTCTATGTGCAAGCATGCGAATTTAAAAGTGTAACGTATAGTGACTAACTATATACAGAATGTAAAGTGCAATATGACTATGTTATATATAAACTATGTAGTAAAGTTTATTAAGTTAAAAGGGTTACATAAAGTATTTATGTGGCAATTATATGTGAAGAGTACATTAAAATAATGTATCATGAATATATATAATATATAATTATAATTGATGATTACTTATATATATAATGGAATAATAGAATTTAATGAAGGAGATAATGTGATGTGAGTATATTCGAGTAAATTATACCCGTATGATAAAAATGTGCATAGGATTATATGTGTGCAAGTCACACTTACTACATTATGTGAATTATAGTGTGACATTTCAATTAAAGACATATGTATAAAATATATATATACATATAGCCTAAATATATAATACCTAAGTATACAAACTACGTGTTGTATTAGAATGCTGAGATGACTTTGCTTGTCCCTAAATGCTAGACCCATTTGCTTTTCACGTATATGACAAAAGGCTAAAGCCTATTTCCCCATTCTCCTCCCAAGCTCAAGCTAGCAATGATGATCAAGGGGATGGTTTTCATGATTACATTCACCAACTAATTACCTACTACTCTTTAACCCCCATGCAATTCACAAATCTCGTTGGTTTAATTTGTTGTACATATGCATTGTTTGGACATTCATTCCTCTATATATACAAGCTCTTCCCCTTCAATTTTATTTGCTGAGGGTTTATTCAAGTATCAGATTACATTGTGAGTGATAGAAAGATAGTCACAGAGAGTTTGGAATTCAAATTTAGCAAGCTTAATTCATAGCAAAGGTATAATCTATGTTTCATGTTCTTCAGTTTGTATTCTCTGCAAATTCTTGAATTTCTTGATTCCAGTCAGAAATTATGGTTTTGTGATTTGGGGATGATAATTAGTTTCTAAAAGGACTTATATACATGTTAGAATTACTATACAAGCTTCCTTGTTCTTCAAATTCATTTTGTGTTTCTGTTTCTGAGATTTATGTGAAAACTTCAATTCTTGAAATTAAGTTGGAATTCATAAATTGGTGATTCAATAATGTTAAATGATTGTTATATAATCTAATATAAGTGATCATGAGGTAATATAGTGGAATTGATAGTAATTTCGTAGGAATTTTCTGTGTGTTTGGGCTGGAAGTCTGCCGAGGCTGGAACAGTCTGCCGCTGGCTGCAAGCCGGCGCAGCTGCACCAATTTTGTACTGGGCAGCTGCGCAGCTACGCCAGCAGCCTGCTGTAGATTCTGCATCCTACTTGATTTCTGTTATGCATATATTATGTGGTTTGGTTTAAACAAGCATACTAACTTGTATAACATATATATATATATATATATATATATATATATATGAATAAAATGAGGCAAGGTAAGCATGTTTTATTGTACTAGCATACATGATTAACAAAAAAGGTATGGTTTTCGAGATAAACTTAGTATTCTAAAAACAAACTTTGAAGTAACACTTGTTCTACAAGTTCTAAACTTAGATGATGCATACACATGATTGATTTCAAATATAAAAGAGAATGATATAGTGTTTATAGTGTCCTTGTTCATCACCAAACTTGTCAGACCTTGTGTTAGAGAAATTATTAAGAAAAAGCTTGATATGTTAAAGCTAATATGCATGAATACTACATGATATACACACTGATCTTGCGAAAGTGTTAACATGACTTGACTACATACGATAAGTGCTTTGAAGTTGCCTTGTATGTGTTAAATTGCGTTGTTCATGTTTAAAATGGTTTCAAAAGCAAACTTGGATATGTTTTCGAACCAAGTGCATTAAGTATGAGTAGTTAAGTTCTTAGAATGTAAAATGACATGTTTACATTCATTATGTCTCTAAGCATGCCTCTTATATGTTTGATATAACGGTAGTAAACCAAGCATGAGTATAGGTATGTTTTAAAGTAATGAACAATGCTAGTTAAGAATAAATGATGTGGACAATCGCAAGCATGTATATTACAATTGATAAGACCTTCTCGCAAGTATCTATGATTAAATTGTATGCGTTGTGGTTGCATGACCGTATTTGGCCTTAAATTATCTAAAGGTGTGAAGCTAGAACCTATAGCATATGAAATTGAATGTGAAGAGGTTAAACAAGCATGGAAGGACCCCCTTAAACATGTATACATGCTAGGTGATACCATATGAATCCGATTTGACGGTTAGCTTATAGTAATGCTATAATTCGCTAAATAGAGTATGTTTGCTATTTGTGGTAGTCTCACATGATAGTAATGATGTATAAAGATAATTAACTTGAGAGAAGAGGAACGTTAAGGATAAAAGTTATATTATTATGATACTATATAACTGTGTAGCTAGATTAAGATTTAGCTTATGTGTTAATCGTATATACGAGATGAGATATAATGTTAAGCTATATGACTAATGGATATCATATATACGTAACTATATTACGATAGGATTCGAAAAGTGTTGATTAATTTACGGGGATAAACTACTCAAATGGCAAGTTCTCTAACTTACACTCTTTTAAAGTGCAAGTTTCCTAACTTACACTCTTTTACGGTGCAAGTATTCTATCCTTGTATATTGCGAACTAGTTTCTTTACTTAATCGTTTGAATTGAATTAGCATACTTGAACTCTTATTTCATTAAGCTATTATTCATGTTGAACCTGGTATTGTTCTTGAATATTGTGAAAGTGTCTATGCCATTTGATTCGGCTAGACTTATATTATTGAAAAGCGACCCAAATCAACTGATTGGTGCGGGATCTTGTATTTGACTGAGAAGAACAACCTTCTTTGAAGGGAATTTATAATTGTCGGAGAACCGACGTGCGCACTTGAGTATGATTGATTGTTATGCATAACGTAGGGTACTTTAGGCTGATCACCTGTTGTACCTGTTTTTGGTGGATTTTCAGTTTAATACTGTTAATTCTAGTAGAAGTTCATAGTCCTTAGTGACTGTTCAGTATTCAGTTATCTTGAAACCTTGAATTGATTTATTATTGAATCACGTTGATATTATTCTGTCCTTAGCGACTGTTATTGAGAACTGTTGATATTCTTGTTATCTTTGAACTATCAAACCTTACTATACCTTTTCGAGAATTGAGAATTTTATTACTCACCCTTATTGTATATTACTTGCTAGGCAATTTGTGCTCATTCTTGCTTTCCCTAAAATATTTCAGTTAAGGCAGAGCAGTGCGGACTTTCGGGCACAGATAAGGGCAAGGAAAAGGCTACTGAGTAGCTTTAATTATGTAGGACTTATGATTATAATAAAGAACTTATGATATTATGTACTAGTTAAGGTTATTATTTCTTAAGATATGTCTAAGCTATGTAATCACTATTTAAGTTACTAGACCTTGGGACGTGAATAAATTATATTATTTAAATGTAATCTATTCGATAATAGTTGTGTATTATTCCGCTGTGCGATGCGACATTTAGTCGTATTATTATTGTGATGTATTACCATGAGCACGTGACGAACCGAATTTGAGCGACCCCGTGACGGTACTGGAATTTGGGGGCATCACAGGTTGGTATCAGAGTTGTAGTTATAAACCTTAGGAACGAGTGTCCTTAGACTATAACTTAGTCGAACTTAGAAGTTAGGAAGGAGATAAAACTCATGTAGAGTTTTCCATGAGAGGCTTAGTTTGTTATGAAATGTAACTTCATTTTATACAATGAACTTATGTTTTATTTAACATTCTAAAGGAGTTGCTATTTCTTGTCTGTGTTTGTGATTGTAGATGGCAGATATGGGAGTACCCGCTAGAGTGAGTGAGGATGAGCCTAGGGATATTCATGTAGTATACGAGGCACCCTTAGAGGCTGTGCCGGTACAGGCTATAGTACCATCCGAGTCAGATGACGAGGATGAGATAGAGGTAGAGCTGGATCCCAAGGAGGAGCCGATGGAGGACGAGCCGGTGGAGGACGTGCCTTCAGAGGAGGAGCCCATGGAGGACTCCTACGAGCCTAACCTAGAGGAGCATATACTAGGCGAATATGAGGAGCGAATCCTAGAGTTGGACTGTAGAGTCCAGGAGCTAGAGGAAGAGGCCAAAGAGAGAGAGTCAGAGTTCCAGAAACTGCGGGACGAAGACCACCAGAGGAAGCTGGCCATGCAAGAGTTGGAAGTAGAAATTGCTTATCACAAAGAGGCGGGAATCCAGATGGGAACCCTATTTCACAAGGCAGTGGCTAGGAATGTGGATATAGAAGGGAAGCTAGAAGAAGTTGAACTAGAGGGAGATTAGTGAGAAGACTGAGAAGGAAGCACTCCGCACTCAGTTAGAATTAGAGGTGATGGATAGGATACACTTCGAGGAGAAGTGGAAGGCTGCCCATGAAAGAGCTGACGACCTGGAGGATGAGGTCAGATGCAAGAAGAAGAAAATGAACAAGATGGGGTACGTGTTCCGTTCGGCATTTGAGAGAGTGCTTGATGGTGTATACCACTAGCCGGCAGAACAGGGACAGACTCTACATACCTTGAGTCAAGAGCTGGTTGCGTATATAGCACAGATGGAGTACAAGAGCGCAGTGGAGCGCGGGATGATGTGATGAAATTTCCTTAGATAGTCTAGTGGTAGTACTAGTTGTGTCCTTTATGTGTTGTAGATACTATGTTGTAATCTCAATCTTTTGTGTAAGATGTGGGATAGTGATGTAAACCCCGAGTTAGCTTTTGTTAGAGGGGTAGTGTGGTAGTAGGTTGGTATATTCCCCGTCTTTTGTGATATTAGGGGATACATGTGATAACATTTATAGAAATGTGCTAGTGAAATCATGTAATGAAATGGTTGGCATATGAATATAAATGAGTTTATTTTGAAAACGTGTTATAAATTTATTCTTTTAGTATTAAAAGAAATACTTAAGTAATATACTTGAATAATAATAAAATGAAAATTTGTGATGCAGATAATGCCGCCCAGACGTAGATTGACTGCACCTGAGGAGTCAGTGAACAATGAGTGGGAACAAGTAGATCCGATCCAGAAATTGGTAGACCTGTTAGGAGAGGCATTAAGGGGAAGGAACAATGAACCTGTTCGCCCCAACCCTCAGGCTGTGCTAGTAACAACCTTTAAAGACTTTAAGAGTGTAGGACCTCCAGAGTTCGAGGGAACTACGGACCCAATCGTCGTACAAACGTGGATCAAGGAGATCGAAAAAGCTTTCACTATAGCTCGCGTAGGCGAAGATCAGAAGACGGTGTTTGCCACGTACATGATGAGGGGAGAAGCAAACTACTGGTGGAGGTTAATCAACAAAGAGCTGGAGAAGGGATAATAGCTTGGGATAAGTTTAAGACGCTATTTTTCAAGAATTACTTCCCAAAAAGCATGAAAAATCGGATGGAGGTGAAATTTCTAGAGTTAAAACAAGGGGAGATGACGATGGTGTAATACACGGCTAGGTTTAACGAACTAGCCCGATTTGCGGAGCACCAGGTAGGAGATGAAGAGAGGAAGGCTAGACGATTCGAACAAGGACTGAAGCCTTGGCTATTAAATAAGGTGTCAGTTCTTCAGATTGATTCTTTTGCAACACTGCTGGAGAAGGCTATTATCGCCGAGGGAGGAAGTGAAGCTTTGAGCTTGTATAACAAAGAGAAGAAAGGAAAGAACACTAGTAATGAAAATCGTGGAGGAAGAAGTGGCGGAGGGAGTAATTCCGGGAAGAGAAAGTGGGACAACAGCAACAATAGCAGCAGAAATAATAATAAAGGTGGGAGTCACTAGGGAAATTTTAAGAAAAGGAGTGGAGCTTGTAATAAGTGTGGGAAAAGTCACCAAAGGGAGTGCTGGAGAGGAAAGGGCACGTGTTATAACTGCGGCCAAGAAGGGCACATATCGCTAAACTGTCCAAAGCAAAAGAAGATCCAAATGTGTTTTGCTTGCGGCTCAACTGAACACCATATTAAGGATTGCCCGAAGAAGGGAAGTGGCAGAAGTTGTAGCCAACAAGGGGGAGGAAACAAGCTTATGATCAGCGGGCCGACACAATACAACCTGCCAACCGCCAGAACTTTTAAAATGACCGTCCAGGACGCCGTGGCTGCGAAGGACATGGTGTTAGGTATTATCCCAATCAATGATATAAATGCTTACGTATTATTTAATTCGGGTGCCACCTGTTCTTTTATATCTGAAGAATTTTCTTGTATACTTAGTACACCCTGAGAACTATTAGAAAGCCCTTTGAACATAGAAGTTGCGAATAAAAAAGTAATCCCTATAGAATACGTTTATCAAAATTATCGCGCAAACATTAGAGAACATGAATTGAGCGTAGAATTGATTCCTATTAGATTGGGAGAGTTTGACGTAATACTGGGAATGGATTGGTTGTATAACCATTCTGCGATAATTGACTGTCAAAACAAATGTGTGAACCTTCAGACTCCGAGTAAGTCTAAGGTAGTGTTTTATGGTAGCTCATCGCTTAAGCAATCGTGTTGCGTTACGATGATGCAGGCCAAGAAATTGTTAAGGAAATGATGTGTAGGTTATCTAGCTTACATCGTTGATACTCGAAAGAAGGGAGTAGAAATTAAGGATATATCCGTAGTGAATGAATTTCAAGATGTGTTTCCGGACTATCTGCCTGGTCTTCCGCCAGACAGAGAAATCGAATTCGTGATAGACTTAGCACTGGGAACGATACCGATTTCGAAAGCTCCATATCGTATGGAGCCAGTAGAAATGAAGGAATTGATGATACAATTGCAAGAATTATTGGGTAAGGGTTACATACGACCGAGTGTGTCTCCTTGGGGAGCACCAGTGTTATTCGTTAAGAAAAATAATGGATCGATGAGGCTCTATATCGATTATCGAGAATTGAACAAAGTAACGATCAAGAACCGATATCCGCTACAGAGGATAGATGACTTGCTTGATCAACTGAAGGGAGCAAAGTGTTTCTCAAAGATCGACCTACGAACAGGATATCATCAACTGAAAGTGAGGGACGAAGACATACCGAAGACTGCGTTTCAAAAACGTTATGGACACTACGAGTTTTTGGTAATGTTATTTGGTTTGATTAATGCTCCGACAGCATTTATGGACTTGATGAACTGAGTTTTCAAGCCATACTTGGATAAATTTATGGTAGTTTTCATCGATGACATTTTGATCTACTCAAAGACAGAAGAAGAACATGTTGAACATCTGAAGATTGTTTTGGAGGCACTAAGGAATGAGAAGATGTATGCGAAATTTTCAAAGTGTGAATTTTGGATGGAGAAGGTTCAATTCCTAGGCCACGTGGAGGATAAGAATGCAATCTCAGTTGACCCTACAAAGGTAGAAGCAGTAAGTAATTGGGAACAGCCGAGAACACCGACGGAGGTGAGAAGCTTTTTAGGGTTAGATGGGTACTATCGAAGATTCATCCAAGATTTTTCAAAGATAGCAACCCCTTTGATTAATCTGACGAGGAAAACGGTGAAATTTGTATGGATAGAAAAATGCGAAGAGAGTTTTCAAGAGCTAAAAAGGAGATTGAGCGAAGCATCTGTATTATCATTACCAGATGATGCGGGAAATTTTGTGGTGTATAGTGATGCATCACACAAGGGACTTGGTTGTGTGCTATTGCATCACGAAAAAGTTATTGCGTATGCATCACGACAATTGAAGGATTATACAAAATGATACCCTACTTACGACTTAGAGTTAGCGGCAGTAGTTTTTGCGTTAAAGATTTGGAGGCATTATTTGTACGGAGAGAAATGTGAGATATACACGGACCACAAAAGTCTGAAATATATCTTCACACAGAAGGAGCTAAATATGCGTCAAAGGAGGTGGTTAGAATTGATCAAGATTATGACTGTGATATTCTTTATCACCCGGGTAACGCAAACGTGGTTGCCGACGCTCTGAGCAGGAAAGGAAGGGAGAAATTGTTTCAGTTGACCACTCAAGACGAATTAATGAGAGAGATGGAGAAATTGAAAATAGTGGTAAAGTGACCAGAGAGGTCTGAAGATAAGTTATTTGTAATGGAAGCTCGTCCGACATTGTTGGATAGAGTAAAAGAAGCACAAGAGAAAGATGAGGAGTGCGAGAAAATCAGGAAGAGGATCGCAGAGAATGAGGAAGAGAAATTTCGAATGGATAAAGACGGTATTTTGAGATTTGAAGGAAGAGTGTGGGTACCATGCAGTAACTGAGTTAAGGGAAAAGATTTTGGACGAGGCACACAACACAACATATTTCGTTCATCCGGGAGGCACTAAGTGTTGGGTTTGTACGAAATCGTGATGCAATCAAATTGCAAAAATTAGCGGAAGCATGGTATATCAGAGTTTAAAAAATTTCTACAAAATCATTACCCGGATCATCCTTTATGCAAATTATTAATTTAAAACGATAAATAAGAAGTTATGGAATCATACCCTTGTAAAATGAAGCTTCCACAGGTACGAGTTCAACTCCTTGTTCTTCGTGATCTCCTTGAATTTTCGGGTTAGATTCCTTCCTTTGATCAACGTTAGCCACCCAAGTGTTTGGCCTATAGAGGTGATCCACCAAGGAAGATGAATTATCAAGAAGGAGGGTGGTTGGCTTAGTTTTCTATCTTCTATAGAAAAGGAGTACTCTCCAACAATTGGAATTGCCTCAACTGATATCTATTATAAGACTCCTCTTATATAGATATTGGTCAACCCTTCTAATCCTATTAGACATGGATTTCTTTTAATTAATTAAACTCCTTTAATTAATTTAGGCTTCCCACCACATGGGGAATAATTAATTAAATTCATTTAATTAATTTATCTCCTAATCTTATTAGGAATAAATGAGAGTACTAATATTAAATTAATTACTAAACTCCTTTAGAAATTAAAATAATAATAATTGTAATAATATTAATAAGACTCCTCTTATTAATTTATATTTAATATTTCCAAAATATTAAATAATAAACATTAAGCTATTTAATTTATTCTATCACTATAGATTAAATTAATTACACTTAATGCATTATTACGATTATGCCATTACCTTCTTAAATAATTATTCTTCCTTTTATGGTGTGACCCTTTAGGTTCTCTATATTAAACCTGGTTGTGAATAAATTAATTAGAACAATTCTAATCTTATTTAAATAAATAAATTAAACTAATAATCCATTTAAATAAATAATATTTATTCTACAATTGGGATAAGCCTCCCTAGCGATCAACGACTTTTCAGATAATATAAATTTCAACATTAATCATAAAAGAACCTGTGAGTAAATAGTTACCATACAATTCAATCCTTCCACCATACAATGTCCCAATTAAATATAAGACATGAATTTACTGTCAAGTCTTATTTTATTTAATTATATGTATTTCGATTAGAAAATGCACAACTCCAAATAATGCAAATTAGAAACTCCTTTCTATTTCATTTTACCTTGGCCAAGGATTCCTGGGTTGTCATTTAACGAATCACATAGGATATATCTCCTCTTTTACTAAAGGTGGTAGATTCTTTATTGATCATTCATTATCTCCATATGTAACTCATTATACCCAAGCATACCCTTTTATATACCCTAAAGGACTTTAAGGAATAAGTCAAAGTATTATTCATTACATACAAGATACTATGATGATCTCAAGTCCAAGGATCACTTGTACTACTATCACATTAGGAATTCCTATTGACAGGCGAGTAAAACTCCATCAGGTATTCCATAGCGAGTCACGTTCAGTGAACTTATTCTCCAATAAGCACCTACATACTTGCTTTAGTGTCTCCACACAAATGATCATGAGATCAATCATCCTCATCCAATGAGCAAGCAACATATGTACCAATCTATCCGGATTTACTAATCCCCTTTTTAGTAATCCCACGATTGGGAACTATTTTAGTTTTAGAGCTTTCTAAGAATTTAGATCTCATTAGCATGATCATCATCATGATTCTAAAAGCATTGCTTAAAACTATGGGTTATTTACATATTATAAAAACAGCACCATGTAGATAATTAAATGCCTTTAATAAATGAATATTTTATTAATAAATAAATAAGATTGTTTACAAAGTACGTGCTTTATCATCATACATGATTGGCTTGTATGCACACTACTATCAATCTCCCACTTGCACTAAAGCCAATTGCCATGGTATGTCATACCCATGTTCTCTAAGTGACGATCAAACTGCTGTTGTGTTAAAGCTTTAGTAAATGGATCTGCAATGTTGTCTTGAGAGTCTATACGCTCCAAGGTGACGTCTCCTCTTTCAATGATCTCCCTGATTAAGTGAAATCGCCGCAACACGTGTTTAGATTTTTGATGAGACCTTGGTTCCTTAGCCTGTGCAACTACTCTTGTGTTGTCACAGTAAACGGGAACTGCTTCTCCAATGCTAGGAACCATACCAAGTTCAGTTATGAACTTCTTCATCCAAACAGCTTCCTTTGTAGCTTCACTTGCAGCTATATACTCTGCCTCTGTCACTGAATCAGCAACTATTTGCTGCTTGGAACTCTTCCAACTCACTGCGCCTCCATTCAAGGTAAAAACATACCCCGAAATAGATTTACTGTCATCTTGGTCTGTTTGAAAACTTGAGTCTGTGAAGCCCTCGAGTTTTAATTCAGACCCACCGTAGACAAGAAAAATATCCTTAGTCCTTCTCAAGTATTTTAGGATATTCTTCACTGCCTTCCAGTGCTCTTCTCCTGGATTCGACTGGTATCTGCTCGTTACACTAAGTGCATGAGCAACATCCGGTCTAGTACATATCATACCGTACATGATAGATCCTATTGCAGAAGCATAACGGATCTTACTCATACGGGCTCTCTCCTCAGGTGTCTTTGGGGCCTGTTTCTTGGAGAGATGTATTCCATGGCTCATCGACATGAGACCTCTTTTGGAATCTTCCATGCTAAATCTCTTTAGCATTGCATCAATGTACGTTCATTGGGATAAACCAAGCATCCTTTTAGATTTCTCTCTATAGATCATTATCCCCAAAATATAGGATGTTTCTCCCAAGTCCTTCATGGAGAAGTGTTTAGATAACCAGATTTTAATCGATTGTAGCATAGGAATGTCATTCCCTATCAGTAATATATCATCAACATATAATACAAGAAATGAAACTGCGCTCCCACTAACCTTCTTGTACACACATGGTTCATCGTCATTTTTGATAAAATCAAACTCTTTGATTGTCTCATCAAAACGAATGTTCCATCTACAAGAAGCTTACTTCAATCCATAAATGGATCGTTGCAGCTTACAGACTTGATTTGTTCCAACCTTTGAAACAAATCCCTCTTGCTGTGTCATATACACATCCTCCTCAAGTTTCCCATTGAGGAAGGCCGTTTTCACGTCCATCTGCCAGATCTCATAGTCGTTATAAGCTGCAATCGCAAGCAAAATCCGAATGGACTTGAGCATAGCTACTGGTGAAAAGGTTTCATCATAGTCAACTCCTTGTCTTTGTTTGAAACCTTTTGCAACCAGTCGGGCCTTATAGGTCTCTACCTTGCCGTCCGCTCCAGTCTTTCTTTTAAAGACCCATTTACACCCAATAGGCTTAATGCCTTCAGGTGGTGAAACCAAAGTCCATACTTTGTTTTCATACATGTAGTCCATTTCGGATTTTATAGCTTCAAGCCATTTTTCTGAGTCTTTATTACTCATAGCCTATTCGTAATTCAATGGATCATCATCATTCATGATGTGTACCTCATCGTCATCCTCTATAACGAATCCATACCTCTCAGGTATCTTCGGTACTCTTCCAGATTTACTAACAGGGTGTAGTATAGTAGGTTCTTCTACTTGGTCAGGTACCTGACTTTGATCCGTGATAATTTGTGGTTCTTGAACTTCTTCAAGATATATCTTACTCCCACTGACCCCTTCATGGATAAACTCCTTTTCCAAGAAGGCAGCATGTTTCGCAACAAACACCTTTTGATCAGTTGGATGATAGAAATAATACCCTAAAGTTTCTTTAGGGTATCCCTACAAATCTACACTTATCGGATTTAGTCTGTAGCTTATCATTTTCAAACTTTTTGACATAAGCTGGGCAACCCCAAGTCTTAATATGCTTAAGATTTGGTTTCCTCCCCTTCCACATCTCATATGGAGTCTTTAGGGACGGATTTGGTAGGTACCTTGTTAAGTAGGTATGCAGTCGTTTCTAGGGCATATCCCCAGAAAGAAATTGGAAGGTCGGATAAAACTCATCATGGATCAAACCATAGTCCAACAGTGTTCGATTTCTCCTTTCAGCATACTCCATTTAACTGTGGTGTACCTGGAGGAGTCCATTGTGAGATTATACCATTTTCTTTGAGACAATTAGAGAAACTCACCGCTTAAGTATTCTCCACCTCGATCTGATCGAAGTATCTTTATACTCTTGCCCGTTTGTTTCTCTACTTCACTTCTGAACTCTTTGAACTTTTCAAATGATTCTGACTTGTATTTCATTAAGTACACATATCCAAATCTTGAGTGATCATCAGTGAAAGTAATAAAATAAGAATACCCACCCCGTGCACTTGTTGTCATAGGTCCACAAACGTCTGTGTGAATCAATGCCAACAACTCTGTAACTCTTTCTCCTTTTCCACTAAAAGGAGATTTAGTCATTTTACCCATGAACATAAGATTCACAAGTTGGATATGATTCATAATCAGATAACTCAAGGAGCCCATCTTTATGCAACTTAGATAATCTTGTTTTATTGATATGACCGAGTCTACAGTGCCACATGTAAGTATAATTAATATCATCTCTTTTCCTTTTCTTAGTTTGTTCAATTTGAAAAATATTTTCTTGTAAGTCAAGTGTATAAAGTCCATTTCGCAAATTTCCAACACCATATAAAACATCGTCTTTATAAATAGAACAACTATTGTTCTTTATAACAACGTTAAATCCTTCCATATTCAATACAGAAATTGAAATAATATTTTTAATAATATTCGGAACATAATAACAATTATTAAGATAAATGGACTTGCCCGAAGGCATTGATAAATAATAAGTTCCTACAGCTAATGCAGCAACCTTTGCTCCATTCCCCACTCGTAGGATTACCTCATCATTGTTCAGCTTTCTACTTCTGACCAGTCCCTTCACATTATTACATATATGAGAACCACAGCCGGTATCCAATACCCAAGTAGAATTTTGACTTTCTGAAAAATTAATTTCAATCATGAACAAACCTTGATTGGAAGTCGAAGCTTCTCCAAGCTTCTTCTTTGCCAGAAACTTGCTGTAGTTCCTCTTCCAATGACCCGGCTCGTTGCAATGGAAGCACATTCCTTTGCTAGCTGGATCAGATTTCTTTTGTTTCTTTATGTTCACTTTGCCCTTGGTCATCCGAGATCGGAAGAGCTCCTTAGAT